>CM060905.1:730246709-731496709 GCA_030737815.1 Allium fistulosum | reverse complement strand
GCGATTTACATTGGGATTTAGAACAGAGTAAAGGCATGGAATCTACGTTGGGGATTTCAATTATAGATACCAATTGTAGCAATTAACAAAGAAGTAGTTAGAGTAAATCCTACCTCTTTATCTATACAAAACTAACAACTTTCAAATGAGGAAAAAGAAACTAAACTAGTTTCAATGATGTTTCGGCAGAATATCAATGTACGCAAAGTAGCCATATTATGTTGTAACGACCCGCATTTCGACCGTTCAAGTCGACAAAACACTACTAGAAAAACAGTAAATTCCAACGCCTCATTTCTAACGGTCGCCAACGGTTATTCCAACGGTTTCCAACGGCCCGTTAATTTTTTACGTAGCCGTTGGAAGCCGTTGGAAGCCGTTGGAATCCATTGGAAATAAGCCGTTTGCGGCCGTTGGAAATTTTACTGAGATAACAGACCGAGGCCAGACCTGCAATTCATTTCCTCTTCCCAACTTACATTTTCCCCAAATTCTCCAATTCCCCCACCTCCTACCCAACTGCTGCCGCTCCAAGCACCAACCCGACAGCCTCCGACGCCATCTAGAAGCTGCTCCAGCCAATCTCCACCCTTCTAGCTCTCCAAATCGGTAATTTTCCTAAACCTAATATTTAGGTTTTTTTAGATTTAGGGTTTAATTCGAATGTTGATTGATTCCTAATTGTTACTGTATGCATATTACATTATGTTATCCCCTAATTGCAACTATTATAACATAATGAACAAGTTATTATAATTAATTGAAAATTTTGTAATTTAAGATATTACATTAGTTTATGTTTATTTGGTTATAAGTATATTAAATGTATGTGTGTGATAGATTTTATTGCATTTGGAAGCCGTTAGAACGGATATTGCATTTGTGCGAACACGAGATTTGTATTTGTGCGAACACACGAACATTTGGAAGCCGTTAGAACCAATATTAATTAAATGAGTTATATATTAAAATTTAATATAAACAAATATTTAAATCCTTAGATATTATTCGGCCCCGTCTGACAAGTGTTGTATATGATCGTTTTAGGGTTATCCGTTTTTCCACAAAACGGACAACTCTATTCATCCGATACATCATTTGTCGGATTTGTCGCAGTATTGGACAAGTTACAAACACTATAAAGTAATTATATTCCGTAAATCATATCATTTTAAACGGTTCACAAAATTTCGACGGCATTTCCTTTACGTTCCTTGTGTACACGCATTTACCTGTTCATCTTCCATATGAAGCACGTCTTCGAGGTCCTGTGCAATATGGATGGATGTATCCATTCGAAAGGTATGTTACTATATTGAGTATGCAAATGTTGATTTAAGTATAAATATAGTAGTTAATACTTAACCCAAATAATTTTTATTAGGTACTTAAATCATTTAAAGAAAAAAGTGAGACAAAAAGCTCGAGTTGAAGGCTCTATTTGCAAATCATATATCGAAGAAGAAGCTTCTTTCTTTTTCTCTCATTATTTTAAAGACCATGTGAACTTATCATTTGTAAGTGTTCCGCGTAATGACGATGAGGCCGTTGAACAAGATTCTTCTTCTGAAACAGTATTATCTATTTTTAAACAACATGGCCGACATGCAGGAAAATGTGAGGAAGTATGGCTAGATGATAAAGAATACCATGTAGCACACACATATATTCTTCTTAATTGTCCTGAAGTTGCACCATTTGTTAGGTAATTAGCACATTCCAAGTTTTGTTAAATTTAATACTACACGTGTGAATAAATAATAATGTAATATATCATGTTTGTGTTTGCAGTATTTATGAATCACAAAATCCAGGCGGCGATTTAAGCAAAGATTTCAGTACTTGGTTTTCGAAATACGTTTCTGATCCCACAAATAATGTGCTCGATAAAGGACTGAAACATTTGGCGTTTGGACCGAAAAGAAAAGTTAATACGTATCCAATATTTTTTGTTAACGGATATAAATTCAACACCAAAGAATACGGTGCTGAAAAATTAACAAACAATACTGGTGTATTTGTTAAAGGCAGTGATGACCCTAATAATCATATAAATGATTTTTATGGCGTGTTAACTCAGATATTGCAGTTGACATATTTTACAAGACCCGTGGAGGATGTTTATTTGTTTAGATGCAACTGGTTCAGCAATGTTCCAGGTTCTGGTATTAACGTGCATCCACAATATAATCTTATAGAAATTAAACATACCTCGCGTTATCAAAAGTACGACCCATTTATACTAGCCAAACAAGCCCTACAAGCTTACTATGCCCCTTATCCATCTCTAAAAAGGGATAAAGCAGATTGGTCTGCGGTTTTTAAAACCAAAGCAAGATTTACGTTCGATGGACAAAATATTCCAGACGAACAAGCCTATCAAGCAGATCTGGAGGAAAATGCTGAAATAGCAATTACAAACGATCAAACTGATTTTGGACCTTTAAATGATGAGGCACATGTATTAGTCGAAGCATTTGAGAGTGTAGAGGAAAACGACATAGAGCATGAAACCGAGTCTGAATCAGAAAACGATGAGGACGATTGAGTAATATCCGATAATTTTTAAAAGTATTCACATTACATTGATCTCTGATTAATAATGCATTTATCCAATTTACACAATTTTAATGACAATAAGTGTATTACATTTTTTAATGGTTCATCATATCATGATTATTATGAATTGTATATGTATGTATATATGGCAGGTATATTTATTATGTCCGGTTCTGGTTCTGGTTCTGGGTCTCGGCGACGTGGCTCTTCACGTCATGTTGGAGAGGGTAGTGGTGAGCAACCAGCTCGGCCACTTGTTTACTTGCAGCCTAAGGCTGATGAGACGTAAGTATCATAATTAGCAAGCATAGCATTTTAATTTTTTAATTGTACATGATATATCTATAATTGTCTAAAGTTCAATTTTATATTTAACGCAGTGGATTTGAGTTGGAGCCATCCAAAGTGGTTCTGAACATTTCGAAGCAGGCGTACATGGCTAGGATGACCGATTGCTGGCCCAAGTGGGGCAAGATCCCCGACGACGTGAGAGAGACGATTTGGCAAGATTTTCTGGTAAGTGTATACCGCTTTACAAGATGATTAATTAAATACAAATAAATAATTAGTAATATTTTCTCATTGTATAGGGCGCCATAGGTTTGCAAGAGTCTGACGTCAATTTAGTTCAGCGACACTGGAACTCCAGGATCGCGAAGAACTATAGGGAGACTATGTCGGAGACTAAAAAAGTAGGAAAGAAGCCCAAGTGGATGAGCGCGACTGTATGGGAGAAGTGGGTTGAGTGGTGGAACTCTGAGGAGTTCAAGGTAACTCTACAATAAATCTCAGCAATTTTTTACCGTTTAATAAATAATTAATCATTGTAAATTTGCAGGAGGAGTCAGCTAGGAACTCGGCAAACAGGAGTAGGAATCCTGTATCACACCGTGGAGGCTCCAAATCTTTCCAGCATCACCGCGAAGATTTGGTAAATTTATCTATTATCACATTTGTATATTGATCAGTTCAGTAATAAGTTAATTATGTACAGTTAAATTATCCAAATTATCAATTGCAGGAACGTGCTCGTGGAGGCTCTGTTGGCTTAGTGGATGTGTTTGCTCACAACCACGCGTCTAGGCAAGTAGATGAGGCTGGCAATATCATATATCAGTGGGGTGATCAAGATAGGGCGACCGAGGCATATGTATGCATTTTTAAATTTCTAATACTTACACCGATAAGTTTATTAAATTCTAGCTATGCGAAATAATTACATGCTACTATTTTTCAATTGAAATTGTTTTTTTTTTTCATTTTAGTCGAGGTTGCAGGAGGCACAGGCTAATGCGCTTCAGCAATCATGTCGTGATGCGTTGACACAGGAGGAGCAGGATAACATTTTTACTACTGTTATGGATCCGGCGCAACGGAGTAGACGTTTTGGCTTCGGGAACCTAACGGTAAATAATTAATCCTTTTACGTATTTACAAAAAATCAGCGTTTTAGATATATAATGTTATAGTATTTTATATGCTGAGACAATCCTTTTGCTATTATTTCTATTTGCAGGCTCGACAGGCTCGACAAGCTCAAAAAGACCAAGACAAAGATGAAATAAAGGAGCTTAGAGCTATGGTTGAGCAGCTACGGGAAGAGAATCGTCTACGAGCCATCCAGGTGGAGCAGCTGGATCAAAAGCTTGCGCAGTATTTGCAGAATCATGGTACCCTTCCTTCATCGTCTGGTGCTTCGGGAGGCGACGAGGATCCTTGAGGAGGTATGTTTTTGATTATTTGTGCTTGAACAATGTATATATTGACTTGGAGATGTTTTGATGTTGATGGTGATGTTGTATATATTGGTACGGAGTGGGTGAGAAATATTTTGATGGCATGTACATGGTACATTGACATTTGTTGATGGTATGTACGTTGATGGTATATTTTGTGATGTTTGATCGGTTTGGTTTGTTTATATTGGTGTTTTATTGATTTATGAGTGTTGTTTGTATTGATATTGATATATATGTGTGGAATTGATTGGAAATGGAATGGAATTTGAATGGATTGGAAATGGTATGGGTGGAAGGTTAATAGGCCTGCTGTTATACAGCAAAATAAACCCAGTATTTCCAACGGCTTCCAACGGCTTCCAACGGTTTATTGGCCATTTTGTTGTAACGGTTTCTAACGGTTTCCAACGGGAGAAAGCCGTTAGCGGCCGTTGGAAATTCCGTTGGAAATGGTTCGTTGGATCCGTTGGAAAGCATTGCATGGCGTGGGATTTATTCCAACGGCTATTCCAATGGTTTCCAACGGCCGCCAACGGCTAGGAACCGTTGGAATAGACGTTTTATCTTGTAGTGAAACATACACACATGCCGACTCAAACAATCCAAAATACAGATAGTTATTGGGGTTAAATAAGGAAAGAACAGAAAAAAACTCAGAATCTCGCAGTGGAAGGAACAAGATATAATAATAAAATAGCAGTTCATGAAGCTGTTAAATAAATAAATTTGATTATTATTATACATCATAAATCAGAGTTACATACATATCAGAGATAATACAAAATGCAGCGGAAAAATAATACAGTAGTAGAATACAAATGATGTAATACCAAACTCCGTCTTCGTCCTCCAGAATATATCTTCAACCTAATCTGAAATGCTCAGGCTGACCCGAGCATAATGAAAAGACAAAACACTCGAGTCAGGACTAAAATATCTCATGTAGGTTAAATCGGATAAGCAAATATGAGTGTAACGGCATCAGAGATGTTTACGGATTTTAGACACCTCCTATCCAGTGTTTAACGTGCGTGCATTAACTTAAGAGATGTTCGGGATTTCCATCTCCTAAGGATCCGTTAAACTATCTACTATGTAATAGAATACGCTATATACAATAATGTCTATCATAAAGTAAAATATCAAACTAGCGTTAAGCCATGGCCCATTCCACCCTTAACACATTTTTATTCCCAAGAGCATATGCAAGACTGTAGTTTCCCCAAAACCGGAAGTCACCAGAGGGCAATCCATATACTAAAGGTACAAACCAAAACGTAGTGGTCGCGAATAGGATAATCAGTATGACAAGGTACATGAGGCGATACCAACTAGGATACTAGTAGTTGCGTGATCCAGACTGATGTTGGGCATAACAGCTACCACCCCAACACCGCGAAACAACACTCCCATAATCGAGGGGTGCACCCAAATCGAATCACAAAAGTAATAGACATGGTAACGAAGAAGTGTGTCCGCTAGAGGTGGCGAACCTCAATGGCCCGGCGCGGCTCCTGTTTTAGTCATGTCAGGGGTCATCCAAAATCGTTCTCTTTCTTCAGTCAACACGTTCACCAAAACCATCCACTTCATTCTGGATCAACACTCCACGTATAATAGTTATTAAAGTGGTTTCGGTATCGACAGAGAGTATGTCCATATCTGATCCCGGTGTCTTTAATAACTACGTTATATTTTTCACCGATCGTCATTTAATAACTTTCAAAATAGTTATATTTCAAAACCGACATAACATTTCCATTTCAAAACCATATCAATACGATATCACTTTTACTTCAAATAAATCCATTTCCAAAATCATATCACTCAAAATATACGATTTCATTTCAAAAATCATTTTCGCCTCAATATCTCATTTCGATTTCAAAATCGTATCAATACGATATCACTTTCACTTCAAATAAATCCATTTCCAAAATCATATCACTCAAAATATATGATTTCATTTCAAAAATCATTTTCGCCCCAATATCTCATTTCGATTTCAAAATCGTATCAATACGATATCACTTTCACTTCAAATAAATCCATTTCCAAAATCATATCACTCAAAATATACGATTTCATTTCAAAAATCATTTTCGCCTCAATATCTCATTTCGATTTCAAAATCGTATCAATACGATATCACTTTCACTTCAAATAAATCCATTTCCAAAATCATATCACTCAAAATATACGATTTCATTTCAAAAATCATTTTCGCCTCAAATTTCACAAAACGATTCACATAAACTCGAATTCCAAAATTAAAATTAAATCAAATCTCAAATCATCAATTTCAACTCGATTCAGCTTCTCAATAAACGATTTCAAATTATCAATTTCAAATACGTATTTGAACCACAAAATAAGCCATTTCAATTTCAATATATCTCAGAGCTTTAAATATTCACATTTCTTTAAATTTCAATTCAATTCCAAATTAATTAAATACCAATTTCAAATTAATTTTCAATTCCAAACTCAAACTTGAAATATCATTTCATATAAATTTTCTTAGAAATATTCAGAGTTCGATTAAAAATCCAATCTTTTAAAACAAATCAACTTCCGAAAATTTACGCCGTATTTCAATTTTTCTCTTAAAAATCTAAACTTAGAATAATTACACAATTTCATTTACCAAGTTTAAATTCCAACATTTCGAGCTTCAATTCAAAATAATTCAATTTCCATAAATTGGATTTTATTCTTAAAATCAATTTATTTAAATAATTTCAAAACAACTTTTAAAATCATTTAATTTAACCAACCCGGTGTCCGTATATAATTTCTAACCTATGGCCAAGTGGATAATTACTTCAATTTTAATTTCAATGATGGATATATATCATTTCAATCCAAATAGATGTCATAGGTATATCATTTCAACCTATTCCTTAATTTATTCGAAATGATTCAGTTTACAGTTTTATATGCAATAGACAATATACATGATGATAACATGATATATCAAAATAAATAAACAACCAATATCGACTAATAGCATCCATCACAACCAATCAACCATAAAGCCAATAACATTCATAACAATTTCATAATTATCAATATTAGGTAATTTGATCGCAATTAAATTTTAACTTCAATTTGACTGTCAATTTAATTTTCAACGGTGAATTCAAATGACAATCTATATGACAATAAATTTTATCAAACAACGACAAATAAATTCATATCACTTCATAATGTCAAATTTAACTACCATAAAGATATTCAGTACGTTGTGAGCGTTATAAAACACTCACCTTGAATCTACGGTTTTAAATCAAATCGAACGACGTTTGATTTAACCTAAAATTTTTACGAGCTCCAAATGTCTTCGGATCTGCACTACAGCGCAGCACTCGCCGCTGCGATTCCGCTGCTTCTTGTTTCGTCCGATTCCGACCTCGTATGACAAAGTTATTGCATTTTAGGAGATTACACGATTTTTAGATAATATAATTTATACACCTTTTTATTTTATTTAACCTTTGTTAAATCAGAGCCGTTGACTTCAGGGTTGGAGAATCTGGGCCGAAGTTATCTTCTTCCTCCACATGTTCTAGGGTTGAACGAACGAACCCAACACCGCGCCACTTTCTTCCATACGCACGCAACTAGGAGCGACCGGACGTTGATCAGAGGATGCCATCGCGTGCACCTCTCCTTGCTCCACCTCCGCGCCAAGTTTCGCCACCCCATTCACCACCGTTTGCACGCAAACCAAGAAAATACGCATGACATTCAAAGCCAGATCTGGACCAATCCGTGACGAATTGGCACGAATCAACCATATGGATTTAAAGAGCTCGCCGAGATCTACAACTTTGCTTTTGGAATTTTTCAATTTCGTTGAACGGATTGAGAGATAAAGAGGAATGAATTTCAAGCAATTTCTGGCCATAGAATAGGTGGCGGCCATGATTTGAAATTAGTGTTTCTGAGATGAAATAATGATAAAACTGTCTCGGTTTGAGTGTGTATTTTTAAAGGTAGGTCCAAAATCGTCCGAACTCCAAACGAGACGTGCCGCCAGGCGTTTATAAGGTTTTACCCATATTCCGAACGCAATGGAACTAGTCCCAAGGCCTAATTCAATCGTATGTGGAAGATAGCTTTTGAAGTCGATTATTTTAATTAAATTCGACGTTAAACTTCTACGCGTTTCAAGCTCGCATGGTCAAACGACAAGTCCGATTGCTATGAAAATTGAAACCTTACAATAATTTACTATTACGGATCCGATGAAACTGGTTTCGTCGAAATCCGAGACAGTTGTAAAAATGGCTATTTCTACTGTTTAATTTCAATATAAAATTCCCAATTTTAAATTATTAACTTTTAAATCAAATTTCAATTGTTCACAAATTTCATTTTTAATTTCACAGTAATAAACAATCTTTTACAATGCAGTTTCCCATTATAAATCCAGTATAAAAGATTACATTAGATTCAGCGTTCAATTATATTGTAATTCAAATTCAAGTTATTTAATTCCAATTGAATTCTTTTATTTCGATTTACACTTTCGTTATTGAATCAACCATTTACTTATACATTATTATCAATAGTTTATAATTCATTTACTTTCATTTTCTTCAGCTATCATCTTATTTAAATTCACAGTAATATTAAATTACATTCATTTACGTTGATTTCAATATTATAACTTCAATATTAACTGTAACATTTTATTTATTTCGTTGTTTACAATCAAATTCAATTCGTTTCAATTAATTGTTACACTCAAATTTAAATCTTTATTTACGTTCAATTACAAGTTAACATCTTTACCAAATTATAGTTTAAGTTATTATCTGATCTCAATCAACTGTAATATTAAGTTACGTTTATTTATATTAGTTTCAATAACATAAACTTCCACTATTAAATCTACCATTTTATTTATTCTTTGTTTACAATCATAACCAATTTGGTTTACAATCAAATTCAATTCATTATTTACATTCAATACAAGTTAACATCCATATTTAATTTACAAATAAGTTATTTTAGAATTCAGTTTTGTACTTTAACTTGTAATTCACATTTAACAACACAAAATTTTATTTCCTTCGGATTTTTATCCAAATTTTTTATTTAATTCGTATTTTTAAAGTGTTAAAAATACGGGTCATTACATTCTCCCCCACTTAAAACTTTTCGTCCTCGAAAAGGAACGGAAAAGGGGAAACCATCATTTAGATATAATTCATTCAAAATATTCGACTTATTTGCAAAATTTAGTTATAGGATTTTTAAAATCTCAAAATTTTCTAACTCCCGGATTTTTGAAAAATTTCGGCAGCACCTCCTTTGCGCGGCTAGGACCGAAATATTTCACAGTGGTAATAATTGCATGATATACATCTCATTACAAGAATGAGGCATCCCAAAACATAGGGAACACAATAATATACCACAACATAAACTGTATTCCGAGAACGTACCTTTTATTAAGCGTTTATTAGCATTTTAACTTACATTTTTCATTTAGCGCAGAAGCGAGCTCCACAAGCGAAGTGCAACCCTTTTGTCACCTACTAAAATACTCAACAAACAATGATAACCAAGCATATAAAGGTAGATTGATATACTTAGTATATACAACATTTATATAACCTATTTTAACTTCAAAACTGAGAATTTTAAATTCAGGACAGCGAACAAATCTCAGTTTTTGGTCACCTAAACGATAAAATTTTAAAATGGAATCTAAATAAAAGTTGTTGCATTCGTTTCAGGCTTTCTGGAATGTCCAAAATCATCAAATTCGGACCACCCGTTCAAAAGTTACGGCCGTTTTACTAAATGGATACGCCTCAGCCTGGGCAATGAATTGTGCAGGTCAGCGACTTCCACTCACGTTTTCGACCCTCTAAATGACAGAAAAACACAAAACATTTAAAACAAAAGTTTTAGCTTAAGTTCTAAGTTTTTCACAAAGGGCAAGATCATAAAAATTCGATAAACCAGTAAAAAGTTATGGCGAGAATACTAAGGGTATATGCTACTGATTTTGCTTCATTTACACAGGCCAGCGAGAATATTCAAATTTTTAACTAAGTAAATGAAGGAATTTCTGAAGACACTCTAAACAAAAGTCGTGCGACAGTTTTTAAGCTTTCCGAAAAGTCTAAGATCGTCGAATTTCGTTCAACCATTTAAAAGTTATGGTTGTTTTCGTTTCAACATATATTGGACAATTTTGGATTTTTTCAAAATTTGCTTTTATTATTTCAAAGTACAAACCATCAAACTTCAAATTTTCTAAAAAAAACAATCATAGACATAAAGTCGTTTATTTTCTTATTTATCCATGAAATAAGTTTACATTCGATTTGTTTCGATTTATTCAAGTTTGTACCATTCATAATTTAAATTCAAGTCAATTTGCTTCAATTTAATTTGAGTTCAATTATATTTAATTTCACTTTGCTTCATTGAATTTAATTATTTAATTTTTTTTTCTTCTATTTATTCAATTCCATTTATACTAATGAATTCTATTTAATCAATTACCATCCATCTAACAACCAATGCAGATCAAACATTAACATCCATCCAAAATCTACACTAAATCAATTATACATCTCCAAGTCAAAATTTTAATTTCATAAACTTCCAAGTTTATTGACATTTAGTTTTATTCAAATTTAACTAGTTTCCATTTACTAATTTTATATTTAATTAATTTTAAATTTAATTCATTTTACAACTTAAATTTCCTTTATATTTATAACTATCAACAGATCTTCACATTTTTTTTTATTCGCAATCACACTTGTATATTATTCATTTGCTTATCCTTATTAGCATTTTAAACTTTTTAAGTATTTGGTAAGTTATAGCTTATGCAAATAGAATGTAGTTAAACAATATACAACTTCTTTTCATTCAATTTGAGTGTTATACCTATTAAATAAATTTCCAATTTATTATTTTCCAAATTAAGGGTTACTACTACAATTTTAATTTTTTTTTTTTAACACTTAAATTCAATTTCACCTTTTCAATTCATAAGTTTCTAACAATTCAAGATTTACTTTAGTTTAATAGTTAAAATCATTCTTTATTAGAGAACTTAAGAATTTCAACTCCGGATTCGATTTAAACCATTTTTTTATATATATAAAAAATATATAAATATATATATACTAATATCTTTATATCTCAAATCATACTTTTTAGAAGAATTTTAATAAACATTGAAATATATATATATATACTTATTTTCATTTCATACTTTTGAAAATTTCAATTCAATTTCTATTTAATCCAAAAGAGTACAGAAAACTTTTAAGTGGTCTCCCCCACTTGGACTCTCGAAAATAAACGTCGATGATGCGTGCACTCATCACCCAAATCATTCTCTAGTGTCAAGAGGGGAGTATAACACTTACTTCATTTGAAAATCCTTTGAAAACAGTTTCTAATGGAATATACTATCATAATAATACTTATATTATACATTTCAAATTTTTGTTAATAAATTTCAAAACACCGGAATTTAAATTCTCCATCTTAATTTAAATTCATTTTTATTTTATTTTATTTACCATTTATATTCATTGTCAATCATATTTACAAGTTTCATTTCTTAAAATCATCCAATAGTCAATAGTTAGAAATATTGACTAATCAACAATAAACAATGATAATCTAATATTATCATCTCTTAACAACCAATACAATCAAAATTTATAAATTTTCAAGATGATTCCTTTATATATAAAATATAATCTAAAACAATATTATATCAATCTGTCCTATTCGAGTGTTTAGAAATCCCTATCGATGCCTTGGCGTCCCAAGTACCGACCAGAATTCATAAATACTCAACGGAACAAATTAACACAATACCAAACCATTTTATATCAAAATTACAAATACGCTCTCTCATATACACTCAAACTCATTCATAAGGTTTAACCCTATTTCAATGAGTTATTCCCCACTAGAGCCAAGGTAATCTAAACCAAAGCTCTGATACCAACTGTAACGACCCGCATTTCGACCGTTCAAGTCGACAAAACATACACACATGCCGACTCAAACAATCCAAAATACAGATAGCTATTGGAGTTAAATAAGGAAAGAACAGAAACAAACTCAGAATCTCGCAGCGGAAGGAACAAGATATAATAATAAAATAACAGTTCATGAAGCTGTTAAATAAATAAATTTGATTATTATTATACATCATAAATCAGAGTTACATACATATCAGAGATAATACAAAATGCAGCGGAAAAATAATACAGTAGTAGAATACAAATGATTTATACCAAACTCCGTCTTCGTCCTCCAGTATATATCTTCAACCTAATCTGAAATGCTCAGGCTGAACCTAGCGTAATGAAAAGACAAAACACTCGAGTCAGGACTAAAATATCTCATGTAGGTTAAATCGGATAAGCAAATATGAGTGTGACGGCGTCAAAGATGTTTACGGGTTTTAGACACCTCCTATCCAGTGTTTAACGTGCGTGCATTAACTTAAGAGATGTTCGGGATTTCCATCTCCTAAGGATCCGTTAAACTATCTACTATGTAATAGAATACGCTATATACAATAATGTCTATCATAAAGTAAAATATCAAACTAGCGTTAAGCCATGGCCCATTCCACCCTTAACACATTTTTATTCCTAAGAGCATATGCAAGACTGTAGTTTCCCCAAAACCGGAAGTCACCAGAGGGCAATCCATATACTAAAGGTACAAACCAAAACGTAGTGGTCGCGAATAGGATAATCAGTATGACAAGGTACATGAGGCGATACCAACTAGGATATTAGTAGTTGCGTGATCCGGACTGATGTTGGGCATAGCAGCTACCACCTCAACACCGCGAAACAACACTCCCATAATCGAGGGGTGCACCCAAATCGAATCACAAAAGTAATAGACATGGTAACGAAGAAGTGTGTCTGCTAGAGGTGGCGAACCTCAATGGCCCGGCGCGGCTCCTGTTTTAGTCATGTCAGGGGTCATCCAAAATTGTTCTCTTTCTTTAGTCAACACGTTCACCAAAACCATCCACTTCATTCTGGATCAACACTCCGCGTATAATAGTTATTAAAGTGGTTTTCGGTATCGACAGAGAGTATGTCCATATCCGATCCCGGTCTCTTTAATAACGACGTTATATTTTTCACAGATGGTCATTTAATAACTTTCAAAATAGTTATATTTCAAAACCGACATATCATTGCCATTTCAAAACCATATCAATATGATATCACTTTTACTTCAAATAAATCCATTTCCAAAATCATATCACTCAAGATATACGATTTCATTTCAAAAATCATTTTCGCCTCAATATCTCATTTCGATTTCGAAATCGTATTAATACGATATCACTTTCACTTCAAATAAATCCATTTCCAAATCATATCACTCAAAATATACGATTTCATTTCAAAAATCATTTTCGCCTCAATATCTCATTTCGATTTCAAAATCATATCAATACGATATCACTTTCACTTCAAATAAATCCATTTCCAAAATCATATCACTCAAAATATACGATTTCATTTCAAAAATCATTTTCACCTCAATATCTCATTTCGATTTCAAAATCGTATCAATACGATATCACTTTCACTTCAAATAAATCCATTTCCAAAATCATATCACTCAAAATATACGATTTCATTTCAAAAATCATTTTCGCCTCAAATTTCACAAAACGATTCACATAAACTCGAATTCCAAAATTAAAATTAAATCAAATCTCAAATCATCAATTTCAACTCGATTCAGCTTCTCAATAAACGATTTCAAATTATCAATTTCAAATACGTATTTGAACCACAAAATAAGCCATTTCAATTTCAATATATCTCAGAGCTTTAAATATTCACATTTCTTTAAATTTCAATTCAATTCCAAATTAATTAAATATCAATTTCAAATTAATTTTCAATTCCAAACTCAAACTTGAAATATCATTTCATATAAATTTTCTTAGAAATATTCAGAGTTCGATTAAAAATCCAATCTTTTAAAACAAATCAACTTCCGAAAATTTACGCCGTATTTCAATTTTTCTCTTAAAAATCTAAACTTCGAATAATTACACAATTTCATTTACCAAGTTTAAATTCCAACATTTCGAGCTTCAATTCAAAATAATTCAATTTCCATAAATTGGATTTTATTCTTAAAATCAATTTATTTAAATAATTTCAAAACAACTTTTAAAATCATTTAATTTAACCAACCCTGTGTCCGTATATAATTTTCTAACCTATGGCCAAGTGGATAATTACTTCAATTTTAATTTCAATGATGGATATATATCATTTCAATCCAAATAGATGTCATAGGTATATCATTTCAACCTATTCCTTAATTTATTCTAAATGATTCAGTTTACAGTTTTATATGCAATAAACAATATACATGATGATAGCATGATATATCAAAATAAATAAACAACCAATATCGACTAATAGCATCCATCACAACCAATCAACCATAAAGCCAATAACATTCATAACAATTTCATAATTATCAATATCAGGTAATTTGATCGCAATTAAATTTTAACTTCAATTTGACTGTCAATTTAATTTTCAACGGTGAATTCAAATGACAATCTATATGACAATTAAATTTTGTCAAACAACGACAAATAAATTCATATCACTTCATAATGTTAAATTTAACTACCATAAAGATATTCAGTACGTTGTGAGCGTTATAAACCACTCACCTTGAATCTATGGTTTTAAACCAAATCGAACGACGTTCGATTTAACCTAAAAATTTTACAAGCTCCAAATGTCTTCGAATATGCACTACAGCGCAGCACTCGCCGCTGCGATTCCGCTGCTTCTTGTTTTGTCCGATTCCGACCTCGTATGACAAAGTTATTGCATTTTAGGAGATTACACGATTTTTAGATAATATAATTTATACACCTTTTTATTTTATTTAACCTTTGTTAAATCAGAGCCGTTGACTTCAGGGTTGGAGAATCTGGGCCGAAGTTATCTTCTTCCTCCACACGTTCTAGGGTTGAACGAACGAACCCAACACCGCGCCACTTTCTTCCATACGCACGCAACTAGGAGCGACCGGACGTTGATCAGGGGATGCCATCGCGTGCGCCTCTCCTTGCTCCACCTCCGCGCCAAGTTTCGCCACCCCATTCGCCACCGTTTGCATGCAAACCAAGAAAATACGCACGACATTCAAAGCCAGATCTGGACCAACCTTGATGAATTGGCACGAATCAACAGTATGGATTTGAAGAGCTCGTCGAGATCTACAACTTTGCTTTTGGAATTTTTCGATTTCGTTGAACGGATTGAGAGATAAAGAGGAAAGAAGTTCGAGCAATTTTTGGCCATAGAATAGGTGGCGGCCATGATTTGAAATTAGGGTTTCTGAGATGAAATAATGATAAAACTGTCTCGGTTTGAGTGTGTATTTATAAAGGTAGGTCCAAAATCGTCCGAACTCCAAATGAGACGTGCCGCCAGGCGTTTATAAGGTTTTACCCATATTCCGAACGCAATGGAACTAGTCCCAAGGCCTAATTCAATCGTATGTGGAAGATAGCTTTTGAAGTCGATTATTTTAATTAAATTCGACGTTAAACTTCTACGCATTTCAAGCTCGCACGGTCAAACGACAAGTCCGATTGCTATGAAAATTGAAACCTTACAATAATTTACTATTACGGATCCGATGAAACTGGTTTCGTCGAAATCCGAGACAGTTGTAAAAATGGCTATTTCTACTGTTTAATTTCAATATAAAATTCCCAATTTTAAATTATTATCTTTTAAATCAAATTTCAATTGTTCACAAATTTCATTTTTAATTTCACAGTAATAAACAATCTTTTACAATGCAGTTTTCCATTATAAATCCAGTATAAAAGATTACATTAGATTCAGCGTTCAATTATATTGTAATTCAAATTCAAGTTATTTAATTCCAATTGAATTCTTTTATTTCGATTTACACTTTCGTTATTGAATCAACCATTTACTTATACATTATTATCAATAGTTTATAATTCATTTACTTTCATTTTCTTCAGCTATCATCTTATTTAAATTCACAGTAATATTAAATTACATTCATTTACATTGATTTCAATATTATAACTTCAATATTAAATGTAACATTTTATTTATTTCGTTGTTTACAATCAAATTCAATTCGTTTCAATTACTTGTTACACTCAAATTTAAATCTTTACTTACGTTCAATTACAAGTTAACATCTTTATCAAATTACAGTTTCAGTTATTATCTGATCTCAATCAACTGTAATATTAAGTTACGTTTATTTATATTAGTTTCAATAACATAAACTTCCACTATTAAATCTACCATTTTATTTATTCTTTGTTTACAATCATAACCAATTTGGTTTACAATCAAATTCAATTCATTATTTACATTCAATACAAGTTAACATCCATATGTAATTTACAAATAAGTTATTTTAGAATTCAGTTTTGTACTTTAACTTGTAATTCACATTTAACAACACAAAATTTTATTTCCTTCGGATTTTTATCCGAAATTTTTGTTTTAATTCGTATTTTTAAAGTGTTAAAAATACGGGTCGTTACATATGTCGCAGAGGAGTAAATTTAAAGTTCATATCCACTAAAGTACAGCTGTTACTCCAAAAAATGTAAAATTAATGGAAATGACTCTGATGTAAACTATGTACACATATTACATAATATTTGAAGGTTAAGATAACATTTTGCAACATTTAATATTCGCTGTTTGCACATGCAATAACATACCACTAACAACATTTTTTAAAATAAAGATGTGTAAAATAAATACGATAAAAAGCTACATCCAATTAGAAAACATAAGATATCGTTTTTTAAATTGCACTATGTCAACATTCAACCAAAATTTTCCAACAAAAGCACAGGCTTAGTATGCATCACTACACAAAAGTATACTATACTATAGTGCATATTAATCTTTAACCGTGACTTAAAAAAAACTGCTTATTATTCAATGGTTGGGTTATTGTGAGCATGAATGAATCTGTATTTCTGATAAGCCTAGCACCTTGGTCGTTTTACAAACGAGCTGAAACGTATAGACTTCTTAGCATTGATAGAGCCAACAATGGTATTGGTACGTGCAGTTACAATCATCTAATTACTGACTAGTTGCTTTATTGAAATTCCTCATTGGGTATCTTGATTTCATATCATCTAAGCACAGTAAACCATCCCCAACTCAAGAGTATAAACATGACTAAAAGTTATATGTATATTTACTTAGGGTTTTGTTAATATGTGCCCAAAAGGCACATGTTAAGAATGATATTGATGTGCTAAAAGACAAAAATATTATTTTCAAATACCTATTTTATCCTTATAACATAAAAATAACTTAAATTCAAGGAAGGTTTGGTAATGTAAGTTAACCAATATTAACATGTGTCCTTAGGGAACATGATAACATTTTCCTTTTTTTGCATAGCTCAACTTCTTTTTCTTGTATTTTGTGCGGTATGAATCTTGAATACGAGTTCTACACCTGTAATAGGAGCTAGTGGTTTTCTTTTTTAAAAGCAGCTAGTATTTTCTCTTGACTTTTTCTATAGTAGTATGGTTTAGCTACCAATTTTACACAAAATTGCATTGGCAAATTGTATATTTAAAGCAAGAACCTCCTATTTTATATATAATATATAATGAAAAAATTACCAGTAATTTAATTGTAGTGTTAAAATTGCCCTAGTTTGGACTTTATAATGTCAGCACACGATATCAGGAAATGTATAAGTCAGTGTTTATTAAACCACGCTACCGTATAAAGCTAAGGTCATTCGGTTTTACATTTTCTGATACCCCGTAATGATATTAAGAAGTTCAAATTCTGATGTTTTTAGCAGTACACAATTTATGTAATTTAGTTGAATTTATAACATTTAAATTTGAATTCATCATTGAAATTTATGCAACTTGGAAATCATATTGTGCTTGAGTTGCATTGTTCCATTTACATTGATGATGACATTAGGAACATTGATTGCCTGCTATGATATATTAAAGGAAATTTGCAGAGTCAATTTTACTTCATTTGTTTGTGTGCAGTAACCTTTTGTCGATGAATAATTAAATGGAAAATGTTATCATGTGCCTTAAGGAACATGTTAATATTGGTCAAATTACCTAACGAACCCTTCCTTGAATTACAGTTATTTTTATGTTATAAGCATAAATAAAATAAGTATTTGAAAATAATATTTTTGTCTTTTAGCACATAAATAACATTATTAACGTGTGCCCTTAGGGCACATATTAACAAAACCCAAAAAATATAAAACACTGCCACATACAAACGAAAGCATTAAAATGATCACAGAAAAACAAATCACTTCATGCTGACAACTTCGCCATTAGTTAGACTAGGTTTTTCAATTTAGCGAATGAAGAAATTGCCTAAAACATTAATTGTCTAGTGACAGGCTGCATTTGCAAATCAAAAGTTTAAAAAGAAATACTAAGATAAAAGCAATGTTCCTATAATTAAAGACCGAGAAATCATATGAGTACTACTTAGCCAAATCCAGACGACTGAACTGAATTATTATTTTACTGCACACGTTTATAAATTGTTTGAATCATTCAATACTAATTTCACATAAGAAGCTTTTCTCCCATATCATATACACTATAACTGAACCCAAGCAATGTATAAAAGTTTAAGCAGAGATGTCGGCATCAAATAATTTTGAAGCCTATAACTGCTCTGAGTACAAATTAAAACATAAGAAAAAAACGACAGTTTCTGGTTTAGAACAGTTCAAACAATCCTTTTTGACCACAACGATTATTTTGAAAATCAAATCGTAAAAAATAAAATGGAAGGAACAATGTCCCAGTTGTAAAGGGCCTAGAAAATCATACCGATTAATCGATCAATCCAGGCGAGTGTAACTAGAAATATTCAACATAATTTCGCAAGATTTATTTATGAAGTTGTCTGAATCGTTCAATACTGAATTCAAACAAGAAGCTGAACTTGCTCACCTCTAATTCGATGAACAGAAAAGTAAAATGAAGCGGATTGTGAATCGCAGAGGAAAAACGTGGAATTAGCAGAAGTTAAACCAAAAAAGATTTTGAAATATCGCAAGAAATAAAAGCGGACGCTAGCGATTGATGAAACAGAGAATTTAAAGAAAAGGATTAGGGTTTGAAGAACCTAAAATGGCAATTTTAACCCTAGTGCTAGATAATGGACCGCTAATTTTAACTAATACTACGTGGCGCTTCTACTTAAATTATTTTATGCCAGCAGAAATACAATATTAGCAGATAGACATATGAAAATAACGATATAAATTTTATGTTCATTTATTTGTATACTCATTTACATATGTAAATTAATTAAATATTATCTACCTATTATATCTATCCATTTATTATCTATTGTATTATATAGAAGCTGAGTTTTAATTTGTGTGCTCTTTCGTTTTCGGTTTTCTTAACAATCTCCTATGTTGTCAGTTGCCACATTTCCATATAATTTAATTCTTTCAAACAGTTTATTATCCCCACGTTTGTTCTCTATTTATTATCTATCCGTTTGTCACCTATGATAACTAAATTTTATCCTTTCAGTTCCACATTCCTCTTCTTATTTTGTCATCTTTTCTGCTATGTCGCAAGTGTTTTCAATTGTATTATTATTTTTATACCTATAATTTATTATTTATTATATCAATTTATACATATTTGTTTCCATTTTATCTATCTATTTATATTAAAATTGGATCGATGCTTTTTCCATTTTTTCTCTTTAAGCAAATATTTTACATGTTTCTCCTAACATATATTCTACTCTAAAACACACACTCTGTGACGACCCGGAATTTTCGAACCCGAAAATTCCAGATAGTTAGAAGAAAAAGAAAGAGATAGAAGAAAGAAACAGAAAGAAGAAAGAAGAATAGAGAACACAACATCTCACATTCGCAGCGAATTAAATATAATAACAAATAATAGCATTTTATAAAAGAAAGATGTAATGGTTACTTTACATACAATTCATCAGAGTTACAATCATTACAATAGACTGGACAGTTATAATAACTCATCCCAATAAATAACAATATATCACACTCCATACGTTCCTGCCATCCAGCTCGCCTCCTGAGCTCCAGAACGTCCTTACCTGGAAATCTGTAATACTCGGTCTGACCCGAGCATTACATCAAAGTAACACCCGGGTCAGGCTGGAAACCAGCGTGAGTAAACTCATCTAACATGAAATTCCAATTCATATAACTTATTTAAAACCGGGGTACTCGTACTTTACTATAAGTAAACAACTTATATAGTCAACACTTATTGTCACAAAACAATATCTAAATATCCAACTTAGTTTAAATGGTCCATATTATTCCAAACTGGCCTAATTTGATTTCACATATCAATCTATAAAGAATTATATAAGATTTCAAATCGAAGTGGTTTCGGGTATTTACTGATACCCGACCCCGGTCTCTTCGAATCAAATGTTATCTTTTAAGCCAAATTGTTTTAAGTTTAAACAATTCAATTTATATTCAGGATATCATATTCACATAGCAATTCTATCACAGATAGATGATTTACATTATCACAATTTATCTAAAGCATCTCAATCACAGGGCATCTCAATCACAGGGCATCTCAATCACATAGATATATCAAATAATCTAAGGAATCCAATTTAATCATCCATAAACAAGATTGATCATCCACACCATTCCTAATTAATTTAATTAACCACTATTGAATTAAACTAATTACTTTAATTACTCTTAAACCTGCTTACTTAACATTAATTAATTATAAACAAATTAATTAATCAATCTCTAATTATCCACCTTAATTAATCACCTTTGATTAATCATCCTTAAATTACATTAAGTAATTAGCCTTTAATTAATTACATAAATTAATTATCCTTTAACTATTCTCATTAATTAATCTTCATTAATTAATTATACTATAATTAATTACATTAATTAATGATACTTAATTTATGATACTTAATTAATTACATAAATTAATTAACCCTTTAATTTCATAAATTAAATAAATCCTTACATTAAGTAATTTCCCTTAATATATTAATTAATCCTTAAATTAATTACACCAAGAAATTAGTCCTTAATTATTTCCATTAAGTAATTAACCTCTAATTACTTTCATTAATTATCCTCAAATTTACTTTCATTAATTAATTATTCTTTTAATTAATTACATTAGTTAATTTATCATTAATTAATAATTCTTTAACCATTAATTAATTAGCATTTAATTATTAAGTAATTAATCTTTAATTAATTAACTCCTTATTAATTAAGTAATTATCCCTTAAATTAATTAAATCATTAAATTTCATTTTAAAAACCACTTAGAGATTTAATTTATAATTAACCTAATATAAAATTATTTTCAAAACCAAATCAAATTACTTTCAAATCGCATTCGAATTTTAAAAAAAAACTTGTTTCGAAAACTTGTTAAAAACTTTGCGTTGGAAACTTGGTTAATAATTCTTTTGAAACTTATTCATTTTTAACATACTTTAAACCTTAATTTAAAACTCGCCTTGCTTTAAAAGAAACCCGAGCAGCCTTCCACTTTTCCTGAGCTAACCCCGAGTATTTCCCTCATCATCCCGACTTCGAGTAAATCCACGTTTTCCCCGAGTCAAAACCCGAGAACACCTTCCTTCCCCAAACTCCACAACAACACTCATACCCAACGTGTACGTGTGCACGTGCACACGAGGCCTGGCCACTTCCGGCCATTGTTCTGATCACCAGCAAGTCGAAGATGCTCTCCACCATCACCACGAACACCCAGGTCACTAAATCTCACCGTCGTTCAAAAACGAGCAAATCAATGCATACAGGAACCCAACTCGATCAACCATAAACGCTTTGCTTCGACGATCTCGACTACCAGAGAGCTCGCTCATCCACCTAGAGTTGCTCCACGATACCACGCGTTGATCTAGCCTCCTCCGATCGGTTCCGATCCAACCCGTATGAAGCACGAACTCGAGGAACAACGACAACCAACTACTCTCAAAAACCCTAAATTGCCATCGTTCATCCTCCACGACGAACTAAAAAATCAACGAACAATTTTCCCATACTTCCCGACCTTCGAGCTACCTCCGGCAACAGTCACGACTCTCTCCTAAGCTTCGATCACCAGAAATTTCCCATAAACACTTTCCTAGTCATTACCGAAATGCCACTTCAAACCCAAATTAAAATTCATGATTTTTGTTTTAAAAATCGAGATTTCCGATGGTGATTTAGGTTACATAGGTAATTCAGATAATTATAAAGTTTGAATTTAACATATTTTTAAAGAGTTTCTACTGTCTCTTTCACTTCCAGAAGATATTCAAACTTATTTTACTAAAATATATTCTTGAAATCAAGATCTTGTTAAGCTTAAAGCTTTTTGTTTAAAACAACATCAGAAACAAGAATCAGAGGAAGAGAGATTGAGTTTATAATTTGTTTAACCTGTTAACTAAAAAAAAAGAGAGATATATACCCAGACTTACTCACATATTTATTATATACCTGCTGTCATATTTACACTATCATGCAAGCCTACTTCATATCATAACATTCAATGATTTACACATGCATCAAGTTACCATTAACTTAGCCTAACAAAAGTGTTTACTCACCTGTCATTGTAAAACAGAGAACAGAGAAGAAGATTCTTATTTCCAGACTTGTTTTCATATTGAACTTCTTTTGCTTTTGTTGAATTTTAATCTGGAATTGATCTTTGAGTTGTTGCTTGTTGATTTCTTTGATTACTTGCTGTTGATCTCCGGTTGCATTAAAGGATTTTGCATTGATGTTGAATCTAGCTTTATTTTCTTGTCACAGATTTTGGTTTCCATTTTTGTTTTCTTTGATCTGGAATTTTATTTTTAGTTGAAATGAAGAAAAGATAGATTTAGAGCTGAAAGGTAAAAACAGCTCTTTCTTCTTTCATAATTTTAAAATTTTTAAATTTAATTATCAAAGAGAAATATTGCCATTTGTCCTCTTATGTGTTAATTTGCTTACACATATGCATTTATTTTTACAAATGTCTTTAAACCACTTTAATATACTTACAAGTGTTAACTTGTCTTTTTATTAATTTATTTAAGCCTTAATATATATACACATGTAATTAAGTAATTTATATTTAATTTTAAAATGTTAGTAAAAGCCTTTACTAAATTTATTTATTGTTATGTAAATGTATATATGAATTTATTTTTAAAGAAAATGTAATAAAACAAATTATATATATATATATAAATAAAAGCTTATACATATATTTTAAATCTAAATATTTTTAAAATGTCTATCTTTTGAATTACTTAATAAATCCAAATTCATATTCAAATTAAATTTGAAAAATCTAATTTAAAATTAAGTCAACAATTCATATATATTTTAAACAAACCCAAATTCAATTTGTAATAATAATTCTATTTAATATATATATACACACACAACACATTATTATTATTGGTTTGAAATTAACAATTTGGCCAAATTTTAAATAATTTATACTGGAGATTATCACATCTAAATTTGTTCAATTTATAAATCAGTATTTTTAAAAATTAAATCAGATAACTATCCAATTATCTGATGCCCGAAAATCCGGGATATCACATTCCTCCCCCCTTTAAATCTTTTCGTCCTCGAAAAGGAACGAAGCCAAAATTTATTATTTACTTATTATCAGATAAATTTCTTATTGAACATTTTAAACTATAAATTCCCTTTATATTAAATTTTTTTTTTAAAATACTTTAAAATTTATATAATATTACAAAAATAGTTTTTTTTTTATATATAAAAATACTTTTATAATTCAATGTCTCAACAAGTCCATCCTTGTTCTCACAGAAATTCGGTCATACGTTGATCAGACGTAGGACTGAAAATCTATAAGGACTTAGCAAACCCGTTTTCAACACCCAGTGAAAATACTTGGAAAATAATTTATTGAAAATATAGAAAACATTTTTGAAAATAGTGGAAACATTTTTGGTGAGAATGCTCTGGAAATCATCGCCCCCATCCATGGTCGCAGTTAACCCGATGGTTACGTTGCCGTCCCGGCAAAATCCACAGATAACTGTAGGTCTCCGCGCTCCTCGATTACGCCATGGAACCCGCTACAGATCGCAGTTACATCCAGGGTTACGTTGCCATCGTAGCAAAAGTCCATGTAACTGTAGGCATCAGCGCCACCGAATTTCGCTGCCAAATAATGAAACTTCTCCCACTTAGGTCGCAGTCTACCGATATAAAATCAAACGTAGACAGTTGGCTCTCAGCGGCACACACGACTTTCGCTATGTTACCATAGTGTCACAGTCTACCGATATAAAATCAAACGTAGACAGTCGGCTCTCAGCGGCACACATGACTTTCGCTATGGTCTGCAGTAGATCGCAGTGACATCGAGTTACATTGTCGTCACAGAATAACCCAAATGCCTCTGTGGGCACCAGCCCCTCGACTTTCGCTACACAAATAATCCTCAGGAACTAGTTTTGTCCGGACTCCTCACAGGATCAACTTTAGAATCCCCCCTTGGGGTTCAAGGCAGTACCACCCAGTGGCACTCCTGAGAAGTTCATTTCAAGGGAGCGCCTTTTTCCCTAGAGCTATACTCAAAACATTTTATATTATATACTTATAGTATCTTCAAATCATACCCTTTATGATTTATCAAAATCTCCTTTACACAAAATCGATTACCAAAAATCGATAATTCTCAAACTAGGCTTTCCAAAATCCAAAATTGATTTCTCAAAAATCAAAAGCCCTTTCCAAAATCCATAGGTTCCCAAAACCTTTTCCAAAATCATTCTCATAAGATCCTTTATATATATAGATATAGATATATATAACTTTGAAAACTTTGGATCATTTCAAACTTTGTATAAAACCTCTTTTATACTTCAAATATTTCAAAACCCTTTTCTTTTAGCAATAGATTCAACAAGGGAAAATTTACCTTATATAACAAGGATATATAACTTTATTTTATTCTAAATCAAATATTCACATTTGATAAATCTTTTATAAAGTTATTAACCATATTTCTTTTCAAAAACCATTTTACAGTTCTTATCCCCAATCTTCAATATCAATTTCATTCAAATCCGTACGATGCACACATATCATCCGTACACAATATCAATCTGATCACTCAATCGATCACACAATTTCACTTCCGAACTAGTATCGTCCACCCGACTTCCTAGTGCGGACTCAGATCTGGTTTCTTGATCAGAAACCGTCATTCTCCTTGCATAGTCGTAGCCATGATAGAGAATATCCAGAACCAATCAACAATCCATATCCAGGTTCGCCGTCGAAAATCGAGCGAAAAAATCCCAACTCGGATCGATAATACTATCTCGAAATTATGTGCTCGAATCTGGATCAAATCACTATGCGAATAGAATAATATACGTATATCCTACGTATTTATCTTTATTGGTTATTAGCCAAATCAGTTTTCTTTTCTATTCATATTTCCTTTAATTTTATTCACTTAATCTCAATTGCTTCCATTTCCAATTGAGTTATTACTTCAATTACAAACAGTCTGAACTCTGACCTATTTAAATTTAAAAATAACTTGAAAAAATTTAAAATGGATAAGTAGTTGAAAAATAGTTATTAGTTTGTAAAATATCTGTAAAATAGTTAAGTAGATATAAAAATAGTTAGATAATTGCAAAATAGATTTAAAATAGTGATTAGATGTAGGTAACTGAAAAATAGTAATTAGTTTATAAGACAGTTTCAAAATAGTTAAATAGTTCCAAAATAATTGTAAAATAAGTATGAGATAGTTTGGGGTTTAAGAAGAAAGATTGTATAGTAAATAGTTTGGAAAAATATACTTGTATTAAAACAATTTATTTTGAAAATAATCCAGAGCCAAACTGTTTAATTTCCCAATCTCTATTTCCAATTAATTTCCCATCAATTAAATTTAAATTTCCATCTCCATTTAAATTAACTCAATTGCAATTTAAATAACTTCAATTTCCATTGAAATTGATTTAATCCCAATTCAAGTTGAATTAACCTTAATTCCTGTCCAAATTCAAATCAAATTCCATTTGATTTTTAAACTTATACATCTTCAATCACAATTCTAATTAATTCAAACCAAAACCCATTTGAACAAATTTCAATTTAAAACTCAATTTTAAGCTATCTCAAATTTATATAAATTCGAGTTAAATTTCTAAATGTTGATTTAATTTCTTAAATCAAATTAACTTATATCTTTAAACCATTAAATTCTGAATCCAAATTCCAAATTCCATTTTAAAATTATCTTTACTTAACTTATTATAAAGTTCAAATAAGAATTCAAAAACAATTAAATTTCAGATTCTAATTTATTATCCATTTTCCATTTCCAGATCTCAAACCCATTTTGAGATCACTCATAGCTCCTATTTAAATTAATCTTTTAACTACCCAAGTTAAATTTAAATTTCATCTTGAAATTTCCAATTCAAGTTGTTCAATTTAAACTTATTTAACTTCCTTAAGTTAAATTATATTTACTTAATCCGGTCAACTTTACACAATTTGAATTCCCATTCAAATTTTAAACTTCAGATTAATAATCTTTCCCCTTTTAAGTTTAAAAACTTACTTTACTTTGGGTTTTACATCACATTCCAATTTAAAACTCAACACTAAGTGTTCATTTCAAATCATCATTGGTATTATGTATATTCCTCATATATACATTTTCTTTACACACCAAGTTATACTTTAAATTTTAAACCATTCTTGGTTTAATTCAAAAACAATTTTTTTTTTATTTTCCAAACAACTCTTATTTTAAAATAAGATCATATAAAAAAACAACCTGAAAAATATTTATTCCTTTTCTTTTAATATTTTGAAAACAATTTCAAATGTTTTCAAACTTAGGATTCAAAACCTCACAATTTAAATCCAATTTAATTTACAAATTATAAGTCATATTCACCTAAAAGTTTATTTCCCTAAAATATTTCATTTTGCTTAGTCATTAACAACATTCATTATTAAACACAACTACCATTTATGATAATAACCAAGATTATCATATCTGGAAAACAATTCATTATTATCTTTATTCTTGATAACACTTCTACAAATCCAAGATTTTAATTTCAGTTTGAATTCTATTTCAAACTTATCTTCATTTAATTTCAATTTCGTTGTATTTCTATTACCACTTAATTCTTATTATCTTATTTAATTCCAATGATTCAACACCAATTTCTTTAATATATTAAAAGAAATATTGCTTTATATATCAAATATAATCTTATATAAAAATCATTTGAAATCTTTATATATGAAAATAACAAATACGCTCTCATATATATATACACTCAACTCGTTCTAGGGTACCATTGACCCTATCCTTAACGAGTAATCTCAACAGAGCCAAGGTTCTCGCTTAACCTCGCTCTGATACCAAATGTGACGACCCGGGATTTTCGAACCCGAAAATTCCAGATAGTTAGAAGAAAAAGAAAGAGATAGAAGAAAGAAACAGAAAGAAGAAAGAAGAATAGAGAACACAACATCTCACATTCGCAGCGAATTAAATATAATAACAAATAATAGCATTTTATAAAAGAAAGATGTAATGGTTACTTTACATACAATTCATCAGAGTTACAATCATTACAATAGACTGGACAGTTATAATAACTCGTCCCAATAAATAACAATATATCACACTCCATACGTTCCTGCCATCCAGCTCGCCTCCTGAGCTCCAGAACGTCCTTACCTGGAAATCTGTAATACTCGGTCTGACCCGAGCATTACATCAAAGTAACACCCGGGTCAGGCTGGAAACCAGCGTGAGTAAACTCATCTAACATGAAATTCCAATTCATATAACTTATTTAAAACCGGGGTACTCGTACTTTACTATAAGTAAACAACTTATATAGTCAACACTTATTGTCACAAAACAATATCTAAATATCCAACTTAGTTTAAATGGTCCATATTATTCCAAACTGGCCTAATTTGATTTCACATATCAATCTATAAAGAATTATATAAGATTTCAAATCGAAGTGGTTTCGGGTATTTACTGATACCCGACCCCGGTCTCTTCGAATCAAATGTTATCTTTTAAGCCAAATTGTTTTAAGTTTAAACAATTCAATTTATATTCAGGATATCATATTCACATAGCAATTCTATCACAGATAGATGATTTACATTATCACAATTTATCTAAAGCATCTCAATCACAGGGCATCTCAATCACATAGATATATCAAATAATCTAAGGAATCCAATTTAATCATCCATAAACAAGATTGATCATCCACACCATTCCTAATTAATTTAATTAACCACTATTGATTAAACTAATTACTTTAATTACTCTTAAACCTGCTTACTTAACATTAATTAATTATAAACAAATTAATTAATCAATCTCTAATTATCCACCTTAATTAATCACCTTTGATTAATCATCCTTAAATTACATTAAGTAATTAGCCTTTAATTAATTACATAAATTAATTATCCTTTAACTATTCTCATTAATTAATCGTCATTAATTAATTATACTATAATTAATTACATTAATTAATGATACTTGATTTATGATACTTAATTAATTACATAAATTAATTAACCCTTTAATTTCATAAATTAAATAAATCCTTACATTAAGTAATTTCCCTTAATATATTAATTAATCCTTAAATTAATTACACCAAGAAATTAGTCCTTAATTATTTCCATTAAGTAATTAACCTCTAATTACTTTCATTAATTATCCTCAAATTTACTTTCATTAATTAATTATTCTTTTAATTAATTACATTAGTTAATTTATCATTAATTAATAATTCTTTAACCATTAATTAATTAGCATTTAATTATTAAGTAATTAATCTTTAATTAATTAACTCCTTATTAATTAAGTAATTATCCCTTAAATTAATTAAATCATTAAATTTCATTTTAAAAACCACTTAGAGATTTAATTTATAATTAACCTAATATAAAATTATTTTCAAAACCAAATCAAATTACTTTCAAATCGCATTCGAATTTTAAAAAAAAACTTGTTTCGAAAACTTGTTAAAAACTTTGCTTTGGAAACTTGGTTAATAATTCTTTTGAAACTTATTCATTTTTAACATACTTTAAACCTTAATTTAAAACTCGCCTTGCTTTAAAAGAAACCCGAGCAGCCTTCCACTTTTCCTGAGCTAACCCCGAGTATTTCCCTCATCATCCCGACTTCGAGTAAATCCACGTTTTCCCCGAGTCAAAACCCGAGAACACCTTCCTTCCCCAAACTCCACAACAACACTCATACCCAACGTGTACGTGTGCACGTGCACACGAGGCCTGGCCACTTCCGGCCATTGTTCTGATCACCAGCAAGTCGAAGATGCTCTCCACCATCACCACGAACACCCAGGTCACTAAATCTCACCGTCGTTCAAAAACGAGCAAATCAATGCATACAGGAACCCAACTCGATCAACCATAAACGCTTTGCTTCGACGATCTCGACTACCAGAGAGCTCGCTCATCCACCTAGAGTTGCTCCACGATACCACGCGTTGATCTAGCCTCCTCCGATCGGTTCCGATCCAACCCGTATGAAGCACGAACTCGAGGAACAACGACAACCAACTACTCTCAAAAACCCTAAATTGCCATCGTTCATCCTCCACGACGAACTAAAAAATCAACGAACAATTTTCCCATACTTCCCGACCTTCGAGCTACCTCCGGCAACAGTCACGACTCTCTCCTAAGCTTCGATCACCAGAAATTTCCCATAAACACTTTCCTAGTCATTACCGAAATGCCACTTCAAACCCAAATTAAAATTCATGATTTTTGTTTTAAAAATCGAGATTTCCGATGGTGATTTAGGTTACATAGGTAATTCAGATAATTATAAAGTTTGAATTTAACATATTTTTAAAGAGTTTCTACTGTCTCTTTCACTTCCAGAAGATATTCAAACTTATTTTACTAAAATATATTCTTGAAATCAAGATCTTGTTAAGCTTAAAGCTTTTTGTTTAAAACAACATCAGAAACAAGAATCAGAGGAAGAGAGATTGAGTTTATAATTTGTTTAACCTGTTAACTAAAAAAAAAAGAGAGATATATACCCAGACTTACTCACATATTTATTATATACCTGCTGTCATATTTACACTATCATGCAAGCCTACTTCATATCATAACATTCAATGATTTACACATGCATCAAGTTACCATTAACTTAGCCTAACAAAAGTGTTTACTCACCTGTCATTGTAAAACAGAGAACAGAGAAGAAGATTCTTATTTCCAGACTTGTTTTCATATTGAACTTCTTTTGCTTTTGTTGAATTTTAATCTGGAATTGATCTTTGAGTTGTTGCTTGTTGATTTCTTTGATTACTTGCTGTTGATCTCCGGTTGCATTAAAGGATTTTGCATTGATGTTGAATCTAGCTTTATTTTCTTGTCACAGATTTTGGTTTCCATTTTTGTTTTCTTTGATCTGGAATTTTATTTTTAGTTGAAATGAAGAAAAGATAGATTTAGAGCTGAAAGGTAAAAACAGCTCTTTCTTCTTTCATAATTTTAAAATTTTTAAATTTAATTATCAAAGAGAAATATTGCCATTTGTCCTCTTATGTGTTAATTTGCTTACACATATGCATTTATTTTTACAAATGTCTTTAAACCACTTTAATATACTTACAAGTGTTAACTTGTCTTTTTATTAATTTATTTAAGCCTTAATATATATACACATGTAATTAAGTAATTTATATTTAATTTTAAAATGTTAGTAAAAGCCTTTACTAAATTTATTTATTGTTATGTAAATGTATATATGAATTTATTTTTAAAGAAAATGTAATAAAACAAATTATATATATATATATATAAATAAAAGCTTATACATATATTTTAAATCTAAATATTTTTAAAATGTCTATCTTTTGAATTACTTAATAAATCCAAATTCATATTCAAATTAAATTTGAAAAATCTAATTTAAAATTAAGTCAACAATTCATATATATTTTAAACAAACCCAAATTCAATTTGTAATAATAATTCTATTTAATATATATATACACACACAACACATTATTATTATTGGTTTGAAATTAACAATTTGGCCAAATTTTAAATAATTTATACTGGAGATTATCACATCTAAATTTGTTCAATTTATAAATCAGTATTTTTAAAAATTAAATCAGATAACTATCCAATTATCTGATGCCCGAAAATCCGGGATATCACACACTCTCTCTCTCTCCCCATCTACGATGTATTTTCAATTCTACTCTATGTCTTTTATACATTATTTTGAATAAATATTCAAAAGACTCTAAAAATTAGACTACATCATTTTAATATGAATTATTGTTATCGTCATCATTATTTCATTGAATAGTTTGAAAATCCTAAAATTATACACTATACAAAAAACTACTTTGTGAAAATAACTAAACGAAAACTCCTATATCTATGCTAATATAGTTCAATATATGGTTAATATTTTTCTCTCGCTCCTTTACTCTCATCCTAAATGCTTTATTTCCATAATTTCTAGATTAAATTTTACATTAAAGTCCAGCGTACACTTTAAACATTTGTTGAATGAATTATATAAGAAGTTCAATATAAGTTAATGTTGAGCTCTATGCTCATTTCAAATGTTTAATTTTCATAAATTTTAGCTCAAATTTTACATTAAAACCCATCGTCCACTATGAATATTTACCAAAAATTTATTTTGTAACCGTCCGCATTTATAAATTACTTACATTTAAACATAAATCTTATAGTTTTCCTTCTGACATTTCACTTTCCTTATTTTCATCCATAATTATTATAGTTTATGTTAATTGACTAAATTAATTTTCATTTCATAACTCGATTGTCATTCACCTTTTATAAATAAAACAAGTCAATTAATTTAAAACATGTCAAAATCTCTTCATTTCGCTAATTGAATATTCTACCCGATCCGTACATATTTTGTTTATTCAATCTAACCTATCTATTATCTATTAGTTGTTAATATATTTATGGTAACTTTTATTTACATCCATTCACAAACAACTTATTATACACACATTTGCTCTCTATTTATTACCTATCTATCGGTCACCTAATATGAAATATAATTTTTATTCTTTCAGTCACATTCCTCTCTTTATTTTGTTATCTTTTCTTGCTACATGGCAAGAGTTTTCAATTATATTATTAATTTTATACCTATAATTTATTATTTATTATATCAATTTGTACATATCTGTTTCCATTTTATTTGTCTATTTATATTCAAATTTGTATCCATGCTTTTCCATTTTCTCTCCACACATTAATTTCAATCCGTATACTAAACTCTCCTTAAGCAACTATTTTACATTTTTCTCCTAAGATATATTCTATTCTAAAACTCTCTTTATCTATCTTTCATCTATTATGTATTATCAATTCTACTCAATATCATTTATATATTAATTTGAATAAATATTCAAAAGACTCTCTAAAAATTCGAATTAATTTTTTTAATATGAGTTATTGTTATCATCGTCATTATTTCATTGGAGAGTTTGAAAATTCTAAAAACTATATATTATACAAAAAATTACTATGTGAAAATAACCAAATGAAAACTCCTATATCTATGCTAATGTAGTTCAATATATGGTTAATATTTTTCTCTCGCCCCTTTATTGTCATTCCTTTATTTCCATAAATTCTATATTGAATTTTACATTAAAGTCCAACATATACTTTAAACATTTGTTGAATCAATTGTATAAGAAGTTCAATATAGGTTAATGTTAATCTCTATCCTCATTTAAAATATTTAATTTTCATAAATTCTAGCTCAAATTTTACATTAAAGCCTACCTTCTTCTATGAATATTTACTGAAAATTTATTTTGTAATCGTCCTCATTTACAAAATACCTCCATTAAAACAAAAATCCTATACTTTTCCTTCTGGCATTTCATGTTCCTTATTTTCATCCATAATTACAATAGTTTATTTCATGGACTAAATTAATTTTCATTTCATAACTCGGTTGTCATTCGCCTTTTATAAATAAAACAAATCAGTTAATTTGAAACATGTCAAAATATCTTTATTTCGCTAATTGAATATTTTATCCCATCCGTACATATTTTATTTATTTCATCAAATCTATCTATTATCTATTATTTGTTAATATATTTATGGTAACATTTATTTCCATCCACGATTTATTTCAGTTGATCCATGATACAGTTTCATTAAGTTAAACCACAAATTATTTGTAAGTTAATCCGCATGTTGATTAATCGAAAGAATCCACAACATAGTCTTTCTAGGCTCCGGAACAAACATCATCTCAAACGCCTCATTGAATTAGGCCTAAGAAAAGTCGTTCTCCTGGGCATCTGCACTAACTGAACCTCATCAATCCATAGCAGCACCAGTCAAATATCGCGATGCCAAATGACAGTTCATTGCATCATCCAATTCCATGTCTTTGAATATCCTATAGTATAAACTAAGCTAAGTTTAAACCGCCATGATAGTCTCTGTGCCATTGAACCTCTTACCGCCCGAACTCTCAAAGACATGGCATTGCGGAGCAAAGTTCATCTATGGTCGAGCCTGCACAACCTCTTCCACAACATTCACCCTAGGTTCCTTGATAAGAGCATATAACGATCAGGAATTTTATCATTTTGATTTTTGGAATATTTATTTAGCTCTAAATTTCGATTTGGTGTTTAATTTAAAATATAACAAAATCTGCATTTCAAATAACTAATTTATTTTTTATGACGTATTTTAAGTTTAATTTTTAGAATTTTTCCGTAATTTTTAAATTTGGAAATTATCTAAATTGGTGTTTGACTTATTTTACATCGAACATTGGTATTTTTAAAAATTAAAACATAATAAATTAGCTTGTCTACTTTATTATGTTTCATGATTGCATTACAATTTTGTAGGTAATCATGTTTTATTTGCTATCTTCCGCAGTTCGTACGCGGACATAATATTGTGTGGCGGGATACAACATTCTATTCAAAATCAAAAATAAATCAATATATAGTACACACCTGTGACGCCCCACCTCTATACCCACGCTAGGCAAGGACACTACGGAGTAATGTCGTCGACTAGCACGGAGAATAAGGCTGTTGAGGAGCGACCATCTGTATAATTGCTTTGTGCGAGTACCGATATGCCAGATAAAAATATAACTTTTCATCTCAAGAGGAAATCCGACATACCGATACAAACTCAAAGCTTCTACACAGTGGCTATATGGACTTCGGAAACAAATATAGAAATAAACATACACAAATCAGTCACAGACAATTCATATCACAAAGGCGGAAATAGATATGAATATAACACATGAAAGTGTACATCAGAGTGGTGGTCAAATAAGATCCACAATAACACAAAAGAATAGATACAAGTGCAAGACAATAGAATATGTATACATATCAAGGAGTCTAATCTCAAATGTATACAACAAAAACTACTAAACTAGAGTAGCTAGCCAAAAGTCTGATGATGGTTCCAGATAGGAAGTCATGAAGAAGCACCTGTAAAACCTCAGTCTGACCCGAGTATTATTTAAGAAGAAAATAATAAACGGATCAGTCTAGCCATAAATATCAGATAAAGTGATATAGAATAAGAGATACGACAAAAACGTATGATAACCATAAAGCCATACAGTGATGAGTATCTAATCGTAAATCAATCCAGAGATTAATCAACATCACAAGAATCTTCTCAAAGATTAAAAAGAATGTCATATTCTTAATTTAATTCACCAAGCCATAAATAACGACATACATTTCAATGTCAATTTGTAAAAGTTGGTGAAGCATAAATTCCAGAAATCAACCATTAGAAATCCAGAAATCAAATACTCCAAAGCAACGACGTCGTACAGCGTAACGTCCGATGATCCAGAGACAAAATAAATAGGAACAACGACGTCGTACAGCGTAACGTCCGATGAACCAAAGCACTATAAAAAGGAACAACGATGTCGTACAGCGTAACATCCGATGAACCAACACATAGGAAAATGGAACAACGACGTCGTACAGCGTAACGTCCGATGATCCAGAGACAAAATAAATAGGAACAACGACGTCGTACAGCGTAACGTCCGATGAACCAAAGCACAATAAAAAGGAACAACGATGTCGTACAGCGTAACATCCGATGAACCAATACGTAGTAAAATGGAACAATGACGTCGTACAGCGTAACGTCCGATGAACCAAATCACGATAAAATGGAACAACGACGTCGTACAGCGTAACGTCCGATGAACCAAATCACGATAAAATGGAACAACGACGTCGTACAGCGTAACGTCCGATGAACCGAATCAACGAGACATCGCACATTGCTAGTCTAAATAATGAAAATGATCGTCATTGATCATCAAGAAGTGTCGATTACACTAAGCTAGTAAATATAAGAGTTTAGCTTCATGTCCCATAACCACTTGCTTAACTCAAATATTTACGAACAGATTGTAGATCTCCACTCGAAAATTGTCACAAGAGTTTCACTCGAACATGTCCATAAATTAACCGATGAAGTAAACGCAAGCGTTTCATACCACTTGTTTTGCTAAGCCATTTAATTATATTTTCTCATACGAATGAGGTAAAGGTTTGTATATACTAGTAGATTGGAAAACAGTTTTATAAACGAGTTTGATATTGAAAATAGAGTTGAAATCGTTTTAATGAAAGGGTTTTGATATTTAATACTAGTATAGAAAACCTTTATATTTTGAAGTGACAAATCATAGAAGTGATTGTATAAACAATCAATCATAAAAATTCACATTCGAAGACGTGAATAAAATCCAAAGAAGTCAATCCCAAAACCATCGAAGTAGAAATTCTGTTGAATGTTTTTCAGATAAGATCCCCTACGAAGAAAAGAAGTCATCAAAGTTGGAAATAAATGATAACAAAAAGTAGGGAAGTAACACGAATCGATTAAATTTGGAAATCATGCAAAACTGGCGAAATAGGAAAAATAGCAGCAGGTCGGTCGGCCTGCTACAGAGCTCGGTCGACCGGACCCTGTTCTAAAAAATAGTTCGAGAAGCAGGTCGGTCGACTGAGCTCTGCAGCCGGTCGACCAAACCCAAATAGAGAAATGCTTAGCACTTTTGGAAGCAGGTCGGTCGGCCGGCTACAGAGCTCGGTCGGCCGGACCTGTTTCCAGCACTGCCCAACATATCAAGTTCATTGGCCAAATCTCGACCAAATTGCATTTTCGCGAGCAACGACACTAAGGATTTAAGCCAAATGACAACCCGGCCTTATATGCCCTTCAATGCATCACAAAAATCATGATCAAAGATCAAAGTTTGGATTTTTAAAGAATTGAACTCAAAACACTAAAAATTGGAATATTCACCGAATCAATCCAAACCAAAAGTAATTGCACAAGAATAAGTGTTAGGATTTCATACCTAATAATCGAAGATAAATATAGCTTAAGATGTGAGATAAAAATCTCACCTTTTACACAAAAACAATGAAGAGGAAGCTATAGAGCAAGGCAAGGACAATCACTCTTCAATTCCAACTCAACCAGCTTGAATCTAAGCTTAAAAGAGAATTATTTCCTAATGTTAGGTTTAGGAATTACTGAGATTGAAAGGAGGAAGAGTTGGAGAAGAAGAAGAGGATGCTTACCAATGGCTTCTCTTTGAATTTTGGAGCTAGAACTTGATTTGCAAATGGAAACTAGGGCTTGGGAATTCTAATTTCCAATCTTTTCCCCCATTATTCTCTTTAGAGCTGAAAGTATTAGGAAAAGAAAGTGTATGAAGGGAGAGGGGTTCAGTTTGGATATTAGAAGGTTGATGGGCTGAAACACAAACCCAAACCCAAAGTGAAAAAGTAGCAAAATTCTACTAACTCCAAACATATCAAAGTTTATACTCAAAAAGGTCGCAAACGGCATTTTGAACTCAATGGAAGTGGTCTCAAGTCCTAATTCGACTGTTTGCAAAAAGTAGCTTTTCGGACTTCAATCCGACGAACGATGAAATATTTAAATAAAATACATAAATATAAAATCGACAAATATGCGGGTTGTTACAGCACCATCAACTCAGCAGACATATTTGTCCCCATCGATTTTTGATCTCAGTTTGAATCATGGTCTACTTGGTGTTGAAGGAGGTGCATGTGTGTGTATATATATATGTGCCTAGGAAAGCAGAGTCTTCTTGTAACAGCCCGCATATTTTACGATTATATATTTAAATGTTTTATTTAAATATAGCATCGTTAGTTGAATTAAAGTCTGAAATGTTACTTTTTTGTAAACAGTCGAATCTGGACTCGAGACCACTTCCATTGAGTTCAAAACGACGTTTACAACTTGTTTAAGTATAAACATCGATATGTTTGGAGTTGATTAGGATTTTGGTATTTTCATTTGGGCTTTGGGTTGGGTTCTAGCCCACTAACCCAACAAGAGAACCCAAACTCATCTACCTAATAGCTCCCACTCCACTCCTCTTCATTCATTCATTCCCCTCATAATTTCCTAACACTCAAGCCCTAGGAAAAATGGTGGGAAGAGGAAACTAAATTCTTAAGCCCTAGTTCTCTTAGGAAATTCAAATTCAAGTTCCAAAATCAAGGAGAAGCTTAGGTAAGCATCCTCTTCATCTTCTCCATCTCAATTCCTCTTTAATTCTTGATTTTTCCTATAACCTAACTTAGGAAAAACTTTGCATTTGATAGAAGATTGAAGATTCTAGCGGTGTAGTGCAGAGGAATTGGTCTAAGCTTGTTTTAGAGCTTCTCATTTCTTGTTTTTGAATGTAAAGGTGAGTTCTTGAACTCACATCTATGTTTATAGCTTTCATTGTTGTTAGGTATGAATTCCAAACATTTATTTCATGTTCAATTGCTTTTGATTTGAATTGGTTTGGGGAATTTTCAAATTTTGGTTCTGAAGTCAAAATTTATGAAAATCCTACTATGGATGTTTGGACATGTTATTTGGGGTGTATCAAAGAGCCTATAGGGCTGGGTTGTCGTTTGGCATAAATCCCTAGCCTCCATCGCTCGTCCGATCGCCCCCGAATCAATTTGGCCATCATTGGCGTAGGTAAATTTCTGCCCAGCTCAGGCAACCAGACGTAAAAATTCCAGACGTCTGGTAGGGGCCTTTGAAAAAAAATATAAACGAAATTATAAAATTCCAGTGCCCAGGACCAGACGTCTGGTTGAAATTTCCAGACGTCTGGGAGGCTTCAGGAAATAAAAAGAAAAAGGAGATAGATTTAAAAATTTCCAAAACCCAGGCTCAGACGTCTAGTTAAAACAAACCAGACATTTGGTCCTGTGAAATTTTGCCTATTTTCCTATTTTTGAGTGGATTTTCATTTTTCTATCTATTTATGATGATCTGATTAGTTATTGTCATTCATTATCGACTTTGATGATTTCTTTTCTATATTTTGGGAATATCCATTTGATGGATTTGATATCGATTTTCATGATTTCAATTCACATCATCGAATGTGGATTTTTGGTGATAGATTGTTTTTACAATCATTTTTGTGATTTGTCACTTTAAAATACAAAAGTTTTTATACTAGTAGTAAATACTCAAACTCTTTCACAAAAATGATTTCAATATTACTTTTAATACAAAGCTCGTTTTTAAAACCGTTTTCAATCTATTAGTATATACAAACCTTTACCTCATTCGTATGAGAAATCCAATTAAATGACTTAGCAAAACAAGTGGTGTGAAATGCTTGCGTTTATTTCATCGGTTAATTCTTGGACTTGTTCGATTGAATTCTCGTGACAATTTTCGGGTGGAAGTCTACAATTTTCGTAAATATTTAAGTTAAGCCAGGGGTTATGGGACATGAAGCCTAACTCATTTATTTAGTAGCTTAGTGTAATTTACACTTCTTGATCAATGATGATCATTTTGTGATTTAGACTAGCGATGTGCGTTGTCTCTTTGTCCACGTAGAGGAATATATCCCGTTCTATAGAGCTTCGGCTCAATTTGGTGGGGTAGCGACCCATGGTCTTTTGACCGTTCGTGGAGCAATCGGCTCAATGAGTTTGTGCATGGGGCATATCTTTTTAGCTGCGCCGATGTTCAACTCAATAAGTATGTGCATGGGGCATATCTTTTTAGGTGCATCGATGTTCGGCTCAATCGATTTTCCGTCCATGGGGCGTATTTTTTAGGTACGTCGATGTTCGGCTCATTACGGGTTAGCGACCCGTGGGATAGCGTCTCGTTTGTGATACATGTGTTGGTGAGTTTGTCATGATCCCGTTTGTGATAGGTCTCCTCCTTTGTGTTTTCTGGATTTCTAATTATTTATTTCTAGAATTTGTGTTTCACCAATTTTTGTGATTTGCATTGATATGTTTTGTCAATATTTGAGGTTTGGTGAATAAGATAAAGAATATGATAATTCTTTTTGGTGTTTTGAGGAAGTTTGAGATATTGTATGATTTTCATTTGTTATCAAATATATACTTGTCATAACATGGTATTATTGTTATCATATGTTTTCATCATATCTCTTATCCTATCTCATCTTACATGATATTTATAGCTAGACTAATCCATTTATTATTTTTCTTCTTAAATAATACTCGGATCAGGCCGAGGTGTTTCAGGTGCTTCCTCTTGACTTCTTAGTAGGGACTAGCTTCTGACTTTTGGCTAACTACTTTAGCTTAGTAGTTTTTGTTTTTATACATTCGAGATAGAGACTCCTTGATGTATACATATTCTTTTGTCTAGCACTTGTACCTATTTTTTTGTGATGTAGTGGACCTTGTATGACCACTACTTTGATGTTCACTTCTATGTGTTATATTCATATCTATTTTAGCCTTAGTAATATGAATATCTGTGACTGATTTGTGTTATGTTTATTTTATATTTGTTCCCGAAGGCCACATAGCCACTATGTAGTAGCTTTGAGTTTGGATTGGATATGTCGGATTTCCTCTTGAAATGAAATGCGTGACATTCCATCTGACATATCGGTTCTCGCTCAAATCAATTACATAGATGGTCGCTTCTCAACAGCCTTATTCTTCGTGCTAATTAACGGCATTACCCCGTAGTGTCCTTGGCTAGTGTTAGTATAGAGGTGGGGCATCATAGCTTGGTATCGGAGTCAAACTTCGGAACAATATAGGATATTATGACAAGGATCATTGTCCTAAGTCTCTCTTTGGAATCGTGCCATAGGATTTAATTCAAGTCTTAGGACCCTTCCATCCTATTTCCTTTTATGATGCCTTATTTATCAATCTAGTTTATTTGAATTCATTCTGAGAATAACCATTTTCCTCTTCGTTCTTTCTTTCTTAAAGAAGAAGAGATGGTTAGACTTGGCAGTCCTAGCGCTGGTCAATCCAGTGGTCCTCCTCTGGATGGCGTATTCATGTCTGCCCAACAACTTTTGGATCTTATAAATAATCAAAGGTTTATTTGTACTTTGAATAAGAACCCCAAAAAGGTTTTACCTCTGAAATTAGAAGTGCCTTTCCACCAGCTTGTAGATATCACTCTTCGACTTGAAGAGGCCGATAAAGGAAGTGATAGTGATGTTGGAGGTGCCAAGAAGAGCTTCAATAACAACAAGAAGAGGCATATTAAGTTCAAAAGCCCTAATCCCATCAAGAAAGGGAAGCAGGCAACTTCGGCAGCAAAGAATTCTACTCCTAATCGTGGAGTATGCTACAATTGTAATTCTATGGACCAATATGCAAATAGGTGTCCGAAAATCCTTTATTGTCGCTATTGCAAAAGTTCGGGTCATCTTATATCTTCATGTCCCAAACTTCAAAGTAAGAAAGAGGGAAAACTGAATGTTGTGAAATCCCCTATTAACCCCTCTCTTGGTCAAGGTATTTCTCATTCAGTCCTTGATGGCATTATATTGTTTCGGGATCATCCTATTCGAATTCTTTTTAATACGGGTGCATCTCATACTTTTATATCAAAAGAACTTGTTGATACTTTTCTTTAAATATTATGGGCTTGATGACTTCACTGAGAATTTTAAATCCAGTTGGTGGATCTGCAACACTCGGTTTATTTTGTAAAAATGTCAAGATTATTTTATATGATTATGCTTTCCGATTCGATTTGCATGTTATTTGCTACTTAGGTCTTGGAATTGATTTTGGGAATGGATTGTCTTAACCGTTATGAAGCCCACATCCTATATCCCGAGAGGTCTATCCATCTTCGACATCCTCAATCTGTTAAGCAGATTTCTATTGTTCTTAATGATTTTGATTCAAATTCGGTGGCATCATTTTATTCTTTAAACCCACATGATGAGGAAGATGTTATTTCCCTCATTCGAGTAGTTCGTGAATTTCCCGATATCTTTGAGCCTGTCTTGGGATTACCACCTAAGCGATCAATTGAGCAGTGCTAAGGTCTTTTCAGCTTGACCTTGCCACCGGTATTCATCAGCAACGAGTTGCGGAGGATAGCATTCCACTTACCGCATTCCGCACTCGTTATGATTCTTATGAGTGGCTTGTTATGTCATTCGGTTTGACGAACCCCTCCAGCTTATTTCATCCAACTTATGAATCAAGTATTCTGTGAATATCTCGATGAGTCTGTCCTTGTAATCACTGATTATGGGTGAAAATAGTAATTTAAAATTTCATATCTTTCTAATAAGATATATTTATAAGTATAATTTGGATTTTGTTCTTAAAACGAGCAAAGAATATTCGTGAAATTTTTAAGAGACATGTTTATCATATAGAAGACGATTTTATGTTGTATTGCCCATTGGGTGCTTTAAGAATTCTTGTCGATGCGTCTGATCAATGTTATTGATAGGAGTCTCCTAAATGCTATGATAAGACAGTTAGACATGGTAAATTGACTTGTAATAAGTAAATTTTTCTAAAAAGATGATTACAAAAAGCTAATTATATTTTTGAATGTCTCAGCTTTTTGGGAAAGAGGATCATGAAATAAATGATTTAGCATAGAAGCTGCTTTTCAAAAATTAAACGAACTCCTTTTCGAAGCTCCTATTCTTGTGATTCTCGAAGGGAACCAAGATTTCACTGTTTGTACCGATGCTAGTCGTATTGGTTTGGGTGTCATTCTCATTCAAAAGCGAATGTGTTATCGCTTATGATTTTAGACAATTAAAGCCTGCCGAGAGTAGATATGCCACTCATGATCTAGAGCTCGCGGCCATTGTTTTCGCCCTTAGAATTTGGCGTCATTATCTTTTGGGAGAGAAATTTGTTCTCTACACCGATCATAAATCTTTAAAGTATTTATTCTCTCAAAAAAGGGACTTAATTAGCTTCAACAATGTTGGCTTGAATTCCTTGCATCTTATGATCTTGATATTCTTTATACTCCTAGGAAGGGAAATCGTGTTGTCGGTGCCCTTAGTCGTAAGCAATAAGCGGTTGTTTCCATGATGATATCTGAATGGAATGATCTCGAGACTTTGTCTATTTGTGAGATTCGAGATAATGACCCCAATTCATGTTCATCTCTTGTTTTATGTAGCCTTGAGGCTCATCCTTCTCTTTTAGACCGCATCCTTGAATCTCAAAAGCATGCTCCTGAATTGGCTCATCTTAGTCAAAGTTGCAGGGATAAAAATAAGGTTGTTAATTTGAAAGACTTTGATATTGATGCTCACGGAGGCATTCGAAAATTTGGTAGACTTATTGTGCCAAATATTTGTGATCTTCGTAAAGACATTTTAGAAGATTATCATCGTTCTAAATTTACCATTCATCTTGGAAGTAGTGAAATGTATGCGGACATGAAACGACTTTATTATTGGGATGGAATGAAATCTGATATTTCTAACTTTATTAAGTTGCATGACTTGCCAACTCTCAAAGGCCAAGCATCAAAGGCTCGGTAGATTATTGCAACCTTTGGACATCCCAGTTTGGAAGTGGAATCACGTCTCAATGGACTTTATTGACGGTCTTCCCCGTTCTCGTTCGGGTCATGACAGTTTATGGGTGATTGTAGATAGACTTACAAAATCCGCCCATTTTATTCCCATTCGGTCCAATCAGACCGTATCTCTTTTGGCCAAACTTTATGTCAAAGAAATTGTTAAATTGCATGGAGTTCGTACTTCTATTGTTAGCGATCATGATCCATTGTTTGCTAGTGGTTTTTGGAAAGGTCTTCAAAAAGCTTTGGGAATGAAGCTTAATTTTAGCACCACTTATCATCCTCAATCCGATGGACAAACAGAGTGTGTGAATCAAAATCTTGAAGATCTTCTTCGTGCATGTGTTCTTGATTTTGGTGGAAGTTGAGAAGATCATATTTCCCTTGTCGAGTTTTCTTATAATAATAGCTTGCAATCTAGTATTGGTATGGCACCTTTAGAGGCACTCTATGGAAGGCCATGCCGATCTCCTTCGTGTTGGCTTGAAGCCGGTGAGAAGCTGGTTTTAGGTCCAGATTTTATTCGTGATGCCACAGAAAAGATTTACCTTATTCGTCATAGGATGAAAGAAGCTCAAAGTAGATAAAAATCCTATGCCGATAACCGAAGAAGGAATTTGGAATTTTCTGTGGGAGATTTGGTATTCATTCGTGTCTCACCTATGAAGGGTGTTGTGCGTTTCAGTCGTTCGGGGAAATTATCACCTCGATATATTGGTCCATTTTCCATCACCGAACGCATTGGTTCCGTGGCTTATCGTCTTTTATTACCGGCTCAATTTTCTGCTATTCATAACATATTCCACGTTTTTCAACTACGAAAATGCCTTAGAGATTCTGATTCTATTCTTGAGCCCGGTTTTATTGAAGAAATTGAAGTTTCACTTAATTTGACTTATGAGCAACATCCTATTCGTATCATTGCTACGGAGGTTAAATGCCTTCGAAATAAAGGTGTTCCGCTTGTGAAAGTTTAATGGTCCGCAAATCCTAAGGATTGTTCTTGGGAATCCAGAGAATTCATCGAGCGAACACATCCGGACTTACTCTCTCGTGCTCCTCAAGATGAACTTCTCACTTCAAATTTTTCTTTTGTGTTGTTATGCCTTAGAGTGATTGTTACTCTTTATTTTCTTCTTATGTATTGCGAGGATGCAATTTTTTTAAGGAGGGGAGTCTGTAACAACCCGCATATTTTACGATTATATATTTAAAATTTTATTTAAATATAGCATCGTTAGTTGAATTAAAGTTCGAATTGTGACTTTATTGTAAGCAGTCAAATCCGGACTCGACACCACTTCCATTGAGTTCAAAACGACGTTTACAACTTGTTTAAGTATAAACATCGATATGTTTGGAGTTGATTAGGATTTTGGTATTTTCATTTGGGCTTTGGGTTGGGTTCTAGCCTACTAACCCAACAGGAGAACCCAAACTCTTCTACCTAATAGCTCCCACTCCACTCCTCTTCATTCATCCATTCCACTCATAATTTCCTAAAATTCAAACCCTAGGAAAAATGGTGGGAAGAGGAAACTAAATTCCTAAGCCCTAGTTCTCTTAGAAAATTCAAATTCAAGTTCCAAAATCAAGGAGAAGCTTATGTAAGCATCCTCTTCATCTTCTCCATCTCAATCCCTCTTCAATTCTTGATTTTTCTTATAACCTAACTTAGGAAAAACTTTACATTTGATAGAAGATTGAAGATTCTAGAGGTGTAGTGAAGAGGAATTGGTCTAAGCTTGTTTTAGAGCTTCTCATTTCTTTTTTTTGAATTTAAAGGTGAGTTCTTTAACTCACATCTATATATATAGTTTTCATTGTTGTTAGGTATGAATTCCTAACATCTATTTCATGTTCAATTGCTTTTGATTTTAATTGGTTTGGTGAATTTTCCAATTTTGGTTTTGAAGTCAAAATTTATGAAATCCTACATGGATGTTTGGATATGTTATTTGGGGTGCATCGAAGAGCCTATAGGGTTGGGTTGTCATTTGGCATAAATCCCTAGCCTTCATCGCTCGTCCGATCGCCTCCGAATTGATTTGGCCATCATTGACGTAGGTAAATTTATGGCCAGCACAGGCAACCAGACGTCTGGTTGAAAATTCCAGACGTCTGGTAGGGGCCTCTGGAAAAAAAAAATATAAACAATATAATAAAATTCCAGGGCCCAGGACCAGACGTCTGGTTGAAAATTTCCAAATGTCTGGGAGGCTTTAGGAAATAAAAAGAAAAAGGAGAAAGAAATTAAAAATTTCCAGAACCCAGGCTCAAACATCTAGTTAAAACCAACCAGACGTATGGTCCTGTGAAATTTTGCCTATTTGCCTATTTTTGAATGGATTTCCATTTTTATATCGATTTATGATGATCTGATTAGTTATTGTCATTCATTATCAACTTTGAAGATTTCTTTTCTGGATTATTGGGAATAATCATTTGATGGATTTGATATCGATTTTCATGGTTTTAATTCACGTCATTGAATGTGGATTTTTGGTGATAGATTGTTTTTACAATCATTTCTTTGATTTGTCACTTTAAAATACAAAGGTTTTTATACTAGCAGTAAATACTCAAACTCTTTCACAAAAATGTTTCAATATTACTTTTAATACAAAGCTTGTTTTTAAAATTGTTTTCCAATCTATTAGGATATACAAACCTTTACCTCATTCGTATGAGAAATCCAATTAAACGACTTAGCAAAACAAGTGGTATGAAACGCTTGCGTTTACTTCGTCGGTTAATTCTTGGACTTGTTCGATTGAAATCTCGTGACAATTTTCGAGTGGAAGTCTACAATTTGTTTGTAAATATTTAAGTTAAGCCAGTGTTTATGGGTATGAAGACTAACTCATTTATGTACTAACTTAGTGTAATTTACACTTATTGATCAATGATAATCATTTTGTGATTTAGACTAGCAATGTGCGATGTCTCTTTGTCCTCGTGGGGGACTATACCCCGTTCTGTAGAGCTTCGGCTCAATTTGGTGGGGTAGCGACCCATGGTCTTTTGACCGTTCGTGGAGCAATCGGCTCAATGAGTCTATGCATGGGGCGTATCTTTTTAGGTGTGTCAATGTTCGGCTCCATAAGTATGTGCATGGGGCGTATCTTTTTAGGTGCGTCAATGTTCGCCTCAATCGAGTTTCTATCCATGGGGTGATCTTTTTAGGTACGTCGATGTTCGGCTCATTATGGGTTAGCGACCCATGGGATAGCGTCATGTTTGTGATACATGTGTTGGTGAGTTTACATGCTCCCATTTGTGATAGGCCTCCCCCTTTGTGTTTTCTGGATTTCTAATTATTGATTTCTAGAATTCGTGTTTCACCAATTTTTGTGATTTGCATTGATATGTTTTGTCAATATTTGAGGTTTGGTGAATAAGCAAAAGAATATGATAATTCTTTTTGGTGTTTTGAGAAAATTTGAGATATTGTATGATTTTCATTTGTTATCAAATATATAATTGTCACAACGTGGTATAATTGTTATCATATGTTTTCGTCATATCTCTTATCCTATCTCATCTTACATGATATTTATAGCTAGACTGATCCATTTATTATTTTTCTTCTTAAATATAATACTCGGGTCAGACCGAGGTGTTTCAGGTGCTTCCTCTTGACTTCTTATCAGGGACTAGCTTCTGACTTTTGGCTAACTACTTTAGCTTAGTAGTTTTTGATTTTATACATTCGAGATAGAGACCCCTTGATGTATAAATATTCTTTTGTCTAGCACTTGTACCTATTCTTTTGTGATATAGTGGATCTTGTATGACCACTACTTTGATGTTCACTTCTATGTGTTATATTCATATCTGTTTCCGCCTTAGTGATATGAATATCTGTGACTGATTTGTATTATGTTTATTTTATATTTGTTTCTGAAGGCCACATAGCCACTGTGTAGTAGCTTTGAGTTTGTATTTGATATGTCAGATTTCCTCTTGAAATGAAATTCGTGACATACTATCTGACATATCGGTACTCGCACAAAGCAATTACATAGATGGTCGCTCCTCAACGGCCTTATTCTTCATACTAATTGACAGCATTACCCAGTAGTGTCCTGGGTTAGTGTGAGTATAGAGGTGGAGCATCACACTTCTTCTTCTTCATTTTATTCCTCTATAAATTTCAAAAGAAATGAAAAATATAACTCCTCCTCTTCTAAAATCGATAACTCTCAAACTATAGTGAATTTCAATGTACCGTCAACTAGAGAGTTGTTGGTCTTTATGTCTAGTTTATTCTAAAAATAGTTTCGTGGATTTTTGTTGAGTAATTTGGGAAAATTGTGTAAATAGCAATAGGTGGTCAAGAAAATGATCGTTTTCACCAATCACAAATTGACGAACGGAGGATATGGATGGGTTTGTAGCGATGATTGGGGATTTTTAGAATTATTCGTGTGATTTTTAGTAGCTTGGTCCTTTGTGGAGGAGAAGATGATCAGAATTATGTTAAAAATTAATTTTCGGTGATTTAGGCAGCTATGGGGTAGAGACGGTGGATGGAGCAACCTCGAAGTGAGACAGAGGGGATGGCCATGGCCAATTTTTGATTAGTGCTTTAGAGTGTTATGTACAGCTCGATTAGGGCTTAAAGGGTGTTGGGTTTTCATGGTCGTAAATTGTGTTGCTGACGTGGATTGGGGCGACCAGAGTTGTAATGAACTGGATTTTTGACCCTCAAAAATTGACACTAATACATCCATTGTTACATGCCGAGAAATTGAATGCTGGAAAAACCCGATTGTTAGGGGAAGAAGAAAGAAGAAGAAGATAATAAGTAAACTCAACAACATAAAATCTCACAACAGAATGAATAATCTATAATATACAACAAGTCTCTACACAAAACAAACTATAATATATGTATATACAAACATCAATCAAAGTATACTAACCTAGTTTAGCCTGGACAGTTATAACAACCTATCCTCATAATTGATGATAAACACAACAATGGATACAACGAAAATTACTCTACAACAAAAATACCATATTACAACGCCCTTTTTACAACGGGCATTGGTTGCCCGTTGTAATAGGCGGCTTTTACAACGGTCCATTCAGGCCCGTTGTAAAAGATGCCACATATAATGCCCTTTTTACAACGGACATCGGTTGCCCGTTGTAATAGAAGGCTATTACAACGGTCCATTCAGGCCTGTTGTAATATGTGCCAATTTTACAACGGGCTAAAAACATCCATTGTAATAGGTGTCAATTGAAACCCTAATTTTCAATTAAAAAACAAGGTTGATCCTTTTATTTCGTTCCTCTACTTTGCTCTGTAAAAATGTTGGCCGCTCGTTCCTTTCTGCTCGAAATTAGGGCTTTGGGAAAAATTGAAGCTGCCGTCTTTAATTGCTCGATCGAAGATGATTTAGTGCTTCCTTTGTTGGTTCGAACCCCTATTAAAAAATCCAAGCAAAAATCAAAGAGGCGTTGTCCCAGTTGTCCGTCTCGATTTGGATTTTTCATTTGCCTTTGTTCACGCCAAGCACGGCAGTTTCCACACTATCCCCACTGTATGTCGTTGTGTGCCCAAGGCGATCTATAGTTGGTCAATTGTTCTTTCTTCGCCGAGCTAGATCTGCGAGGAAATCTATCATGTTTGAGGTAAAAAAACCTAAGCTCTGTTGCTTTGTATGATTTGATTTATTATGCGTTAATGAATATGGCTCTTTCGAAATTTTAGTGTTGTTTTCGTATGTAGATGAGTACCAAATCAATTACAATTATGCAAACGGGTTCATTCCCAAACACTACTTTATTTAGTCGGAATGTGCTATTTTTTAAGAAAAAACTCCTTTTATGCTTTCAAAATATGAGACTTATTTTAATGTGTTCAATTTAATATAATATGAAATCATGAACATCCATTAGGCTTGAAATATCTTAACTTTAATGATATTTTGTTATGTTTTTAGCTTAACCAGTGTTGACTATTATATTAAATGATTGGTCCATTCTTGCATTTTCACAGTGTTTGGCAGGACTTCTCACTGTGGTGGTTCAGGACCTTAATCTGACTCTAACACCACTCACCGTCCCGCCACTTGAACCAACAACCATTGAAAATGTGAATGTAGGAGACTATCCAAGACCTGAAGACATCAATGTTGCTGGCTCTGTAACTGTTGCTTTTGGAGATCTGTATGACAAAGAGGTGCATAAGGTCTTGGTCGAACTCATTCTTCCCAAAGCTGAAAGTCAGATTGGCATGGATTTTCTCCGTATATCCGTCACATACAAGTATACAAGTTGCTCTTTTATTATTTATTTGAATCACTTGGTAGTATTATCTTTGTTATGACATATGATTTTACGATTTTCTAAGGTCAAAGGGAAAAGTGTTAAATGCCCCTCCAATACTTGAAAGCAACTAACAAATTTATTCGCATAGAGCATGTAGATAGTTTAAAAAAAAGTGTTACAGAAGATTAGAATATAGCATGCATATATTATTAATAAATTGAGATTTCAAAAGGAGGTGTAATAGAAAATTATACATGGAAGAGCCTTAAAGCATTGATGTAGATATTAGCTTACCACTCTTTAGAATAAGCTGTAGTAATTATTGTACCATATTTATTTTAATATGAATAATTAATCTGTTACCTTTGAAACCAATTACCATGATATCCACAAAATACTTGAGTTCAAACATTTGTTATTCCAGCAGAGATTAACATTGTTAGGATTGTTACTTCATAGTAGAAGTTTTTGGTAATCATCATGCCAAGCTCACAGCTCCCAGTTGAATGTATTCGAGTAATATGACCATTAACTTGGCACTTTATTTATAAATAAACAAAAGTAGGGATAAAGCACTCCAACCTTTTATTCAAAAATGAAATTCATTTCTGTCAAAAAAAATTTTAACATGCAATAGGAATAAAAAAAATTAGTAGTTTATACAAAATTTTGGGGAAAAAAAACCTCGATATGCTTATAGTAGGTGTTGCATGCATATCTTTTACAAATTACTACCATTTTGCATTTTTTCCACAAACATATTGCCCACTCCTCGTTCCCTGATTCTCAAAGTGCTTTCAGGTATGTATTGACCTTTTTTCAATACAATAACTTCTACAAACATGAAATTCCTCAGGGGAAAAAAATATGTGGTTCCTGCAACAATTATGAAGGTGAGGACTGCAAAACCATAAAGCTATTTGTCTTGTGTTATTTATTTGCAAGGGGTCGGTCCATCTACAATTCACAGGCAACTGTGTATCATTGCCAGTTTACAATGTGTTCTTAGCAAGTTTTTTCACATGAAAATAAATAACGATTACTTGTGATAACAAAAAAATACATGCAGACTTCTCCATCTACTGAATATAGTGAAAGTTTCGAGAGTGTGTCTGTTTACATTAGTCAGCAAACAACCGTTGCTGTGGACTTGAAGGGAAAATCAGTTGTGTATCAGGTATCATGTTTTGATTTATTTTCACGGTAAATGCAATTTAAATACATTATTGTCCTAAAAAATATTTGATTTACATAGGACGATGGTAACAATGTGACTGCTGACAAAATTATATATCAAACCATGCTACCAACTGCCCAAACAAGTAGATAAGGAGGAGTCATCATTAACGTAAGTTTCTTTATCACTGTAATATTGAATAGTATTTAATTTTGACCGATTAGTGGAGGCATTATACATTGGTCAGTAGATTTAATTTAAAAACATGTTTTAGACACAATTAGCCTCATTTTGCATTGTATGTGATAAAAGTGTTACCAGTCATATTTTACATACATACAACACCTAGGATGCAAAAGAAGTACACACTGATTCTGAGATGGTCATGAACAAGGTTCAGGAGAAGTGTCGCAAGAAATAGGCTTGATAACCCCCAACTCACTGTCATCTGCCCAGTTCTGATAGACTGCCCGGATCGTCTATCTACGTTATAATTCATCCAGTTTAATGATATACTTCATCTAAGTCTACTTATCCTGTAATGTTTGTGTCTTACTTTGAACTTCCAACTATATTGTTTGTTAATTTTGCCTGTACATCCTATATGTCACCATATGCATATGTTATTAGGCATGCTTGTATTATTACATTCTATTTTCCCGCTTTTCTTTCAAAATTGCATGGTTTTAATTCAGTTCATATGTTGGTTATGGGGATTTATTTACAATATATGGTCAGCGGTTGAAATCCTTTTCTCTTTTTACTTCATACTACGGTTAAGTAAACCCTTGATTTATTGCATATTTAATGCACGGTACTATGCATGATCCTTTGGTCCTATGCATGATCCTTTGGCTAATCTGCCAATAATTAACATTCAAAGCGTTGTTACCTTTATGATTATGATTCATATTTTCTATTTCATACATGTAACCATAATTTTTGATGTTAAATATCTGATTGCACTTATGTGTGCTGTTTTCATACTACAAACACAACCGTGCACTTTGCTCAAGTTTTTACTACTTGCCAAGCTTTCCAGATTGGTGTTATCCTTCTTCCAGTAAGTAGACTGAGATTCAAATCTCTATATAAAAAACTGCAACCTGCTACAAATTCTATTGAATATACAACTTATGACTCATACTAACTACATTATAGTTTATATCTCATGTAATAACATTTAAAACATCTCCAGCTACTTCCATAAACAAACAAACCATAATTACATCTGCAGTCCCTAAACTATGATGTAATTCAACAATCCAACACTTTCCGTATGCGAAGCACGGGCCTCATTCTAGTATATGGATAAAAGCAAGAAGAAAAACAAAAGGAAAAGAGAAAGAGAGCGTGAAAAGAGAAAGCGACAATCAAAGAAAGATGAGTTCGTTGACAAAAGCTTTATGCTTATGTGTTAATGCTTTATGTATTTGGTTGTTATGAAACTAGTTGTCATGTGTATATTAGAACTATGTCGATGTAAACTTATCTAACTTTTTGGAATGTGTTGGAATTTTATGACTCTAGCTTTTACTCTTTTCTTATGTGATTTTGGTTATTTTATGATAATATTTATTACTCGTTAAATTATTCATTATTGGTATGGATGTACTACATGGATGCTATTGTAAATATTTTTAAAATTTGCATTTATTTTGCAACGGTCAGAAACCGTTGCAATATCATGTATTACAACGGGCATTGCTAGTTGTATTATAGTCTATTACAACGGGCTTTAATTGTTGTCATAGAGCCTATTGCAAGGGCCGATGACCGTTGTAAAAAGGTGTATTACAACGTTCATTGCCCGTTGTAAAATATGGTCGACCTATTACAACGAGGCCTAATACAACGGGCGCATGCCCGTTGCGAAATGCATATTACAACGGGCATTGCCCGTTGTAAAATGGCTGTTTTGTTGTAGTGTTAGCCATCTACACGAATATGTCTCTAGGCCTCCAACTCGTCTCCTGAAGCTCCAAGCATATAGACTAATTTGTAATATGCTCGGTCTGACCCGAGCATTATAATAAAATAACACCAGATTCAGTTTGGAAAACCAGCATGAGAAAAAACACACCAACTGGATTTTAAGTTATATAGAACCTTTGAAATCAAAGTATCTCGTAAGACCATACCGCACATAAACACGGACGGGATTTTACGTTACGATAACCAAACCCTTTTTATAGAAAATTCATTTATAATATAATAATGCCTAGGGGTCAAGGTAAAATATGAATATAGCTGAAATGCTTGCATCTCACATTCCAACATATTTCGTATACAACTAAAACTGTAAGGCTCGTATTGGAGAATGGATTCCATACTATGACAAGGTAAGATACTACCTTTCGAAGGTACATATCTAGATAAATGCACCGGGGTCTAACAAGAACATCTTGTACCCCTGCCACACAGAACTGGCCTACCACTTGACTAGTAGTACCGAATATGGTCACCCACTTAGGCCCCAAGCATAAAAGAATAGATAATAACCGATCTAGATTTGGAATGACCATACCTTACTTGGGAGCTACCCACTTGGTCCTGCTGCATTCCCGATTTTTGTCATTTCTCGGTTGATGAGGCTTGAGGCTACGATTACCTTTCAAGAACATTTACACTTATAATGCTCATTGCCGTCCAATGACAATGTGTTGATTGCATTCATCCATACATGTCCATTCTATGTCTGAACGAAACCGAAGGCACTTTCCTACTACATCCATTTTGGAACTACCTCAAGATTAGTAGCGATTAGCCCTTGCACTTCACATCTCTATCTCTGATTCCATGCTCTTCACGATGTCTTCACTTCGAAATGCATTCGTTGGATCAAGGTGGTTTCGGATAACATATCTGATCTAGGTCTCTTCAAAACAAAGTTTGATAATTTTCGGTAAACTCAATCCTAGATCTTTAGGAAATAAACAGTCAAAGATAAGATCGGAGATCACCTCCTAACCGTTAGTGGATGAATTTCCTTATCATTGTCCTAGGAGAATGAAACGAGATTTATATGCACAGTACGACATCAACGGAGTTGACTGTGCCATATAAGCCACGTGTTTCTCCTAGATATTTCCAAAGTTACGTTTTGGGTCCACTTTCGATAGTCAGTTATTCAACTATCGAATAACAAACATCCAATCAGGGATTTATTTTGATAAGGAAAACCAACATTGGTTAAGCATATAAGCAATCACTAGCCTCCTTTAATAAGTCTTTATCCATATAATTACTTTGTAAATTACTTGTATATCAACACCTTTCCAAAGATATACTTACAAATCCTTATATTTCAATACCTAGAAATACCCATATACTTATCCCACGGTATAAGTGTATCTACAAAATTTAAAAAAGATTTTCTTTTTATTCGGTTCTCAAATCATCTATAATTTCCCTTACAATTCTCTAAAATCGTTTATAAACCATTTATATATCTTCGAAACAAAACCATTTATAATCCCTTTATAAAAATTCAATCACTTATAAGCTTCTCATAAATTTCAGAAATCATTTATAAACCCTTTATAAATCCATAAACCATTTATAAACTTTCTTTTATAAATCCATAAACCCATTTCTAAAATTCGTTTATAAATATCTAACCATTTATAAACTCTTAACCTTGCAAATAATCTTCCTTAAGTCTTCAACCATTTTATAAATTCCTTCATAAAGTCCAAGTCTCTCAACTCCATTCACGGTCTTAGAAACATTTACATAATTTTAAACCCTTTTACTTCGAAAACACCACTATATAATAATGTTTATTGACAATAAAAATTATAATAGATAAATGGAAATTATTTACTTTAAAACATCTTAAAAAATAATTATTATTAATTTCAAAATATTGTTTAAGAAATAATAAAATTAATCCTTACCATTTTATAAATAATAATAATTAAATTTCCAAATCTTATTGATAATCCTTATTATTAATTTTTGAACCATAATTATCCTTGAAATAATTAACCTTTCAATTTATTAACCTTTTATAAATTATTAAAACATATTAACTATAAACAAATAACTTTTAAATAATATTAAAATAATTAAATAACTTTTAAATAATATTAATATGATATTATAACTTTAAAATGGTTTTAATATAAATAAACTTAATTTAATATTATTATAATTAAATAACTTAAAAACAATATTAATATAATTAATTAACTTAAAAACAATATTAATATATTTAATTAACTTAAAAACAATACTAATATATTTAATTAGGTAATCCTTAAAAATATTTCTGAAACCCAATTTTGAATTTAAAATTTTTTCCTTGTCTCAAAATCAATTTCCGATTTAAACGACAAATTATAGTATTTCTAAAATACTAATTTGAGGCCAATAGTCATCCAACACTTAACCAATATTAATATCGATTTTCTATCACTACTTGGTTATAGTTTTCAACATATAAAAAGTTATAACCATAATGTCCACAATCAGGTTTATTTTTCAATAATCTGTATAAAAATATATTATTGAAACAATTCAACAATAGTGAGGAATCATGTTGGATCCCTCCAACCCGTCTTTCCCTTTGCATCACAAATGTTATATAATCATAAAATAAAATCATCCGCTTCGAGGCGGGATTTGTATAAAAAAGGTCATCCGCACTTACATAGGAACGTAATAGAGTCTCATCCGCTCCAATAGGCGGGAATATATCTAAACTAATAAATAAATACAGTAATTTATCCAAACAATCATTCAACAATTTTTATCAACTATATATTATACCAGTTAACCAAAAAGGTGAGTTTAACTCACCAAAATTTTATGTCGCCGCCGAGGCGTTCTGGTTTTGAACTAAAATCGAACGACATCCGATTTTAGCCTAGATTTCTATTGTCTCCAAATTCATCCAAACTAAATTCTTTGTGAAGTTTTTGTTGATACGAGTGCAACGCAAAAAGTTTCATCTCGATCGAACCTCGTATGAAGGATTTATCAATTTTATAAGTTATCAATATTTTAAAAATAAAAATAAACAAACAATTACTACTTCAAGTTAATTACTCTTATACCCCTACCCTTTCTTCCCCAATCCCCGTGCTCTTCCCTGTCCATGCACGAACTCATCTAGGCCGTGCATGTTTAGTGATACGGCAATATACTCCAAGTAACGACACGAGACCACCTCCATCCATCTTCAATTCGTAAGAGCCTTCCATCCCACCCATAATCGTCGAGCTCGGTTGAGGTATGGTAATCGCGACCTGTGGCATCATTCGACGGAGCACAATGCACGCGCGACAGTTTTGTCGCCAAATCCAATGAAACTTCGGCGCAAGAGGCTAATCGACGTCACGAAGTCGAATACGCCATCCAATTCGACGATCAAAGCTTCAATCAATGGGAAATCCAAATTCTAGCTTCAAGCTTTCCACTGTCAAATGCCCAAAAAAGCAATGCACCCATCAATATGTATATGAAAATGAAGATCTCCTCGAATGAAGAATTTTAAAGCTTGTTTCAGATTTTTTTTATTGAGTAAATTTTGAGAGATTAATCTTTGAATGTACTGATTTTTTTTTCTTTTTTTCTTTCTGGACATGTTTATATAGTGAAGGCAAGATGGGAAATATCGTAGGGGAGGTGTGGCTTGTGTACGGGTCTGGTTTGGAGATGATGGGTCATGGCTGAGGTGATGATGCATGGGTGTATGGTCATGTCGTGGCTGAAGGAGATGGGATATGCTTGTATGGTCAAGTCAAATATATATATTATTTAAATTCAAAATATTTAGCTATAAAATTTCGGACCCCAATCGAGACGTGTCGCCTGGCGTTCTATATGTTATACCCCTATTCCTAACACAATGGGACTAGTTTTGAGACCTAATTAATTTGGTCATATGCAGAAGATAGCTTTTTGAACCCAATTATTATATTAAATTTTCAATATTAAATCCTATGTGTTTCAATCTCGCACGGCCAAACAATACATCTGATCGCCATGAAATTTGGCGACGCATTATAATTTATTATTACGGATCCAATGAAACTAGATACGTCAAAATCCGAGGCTATGCCTCGGAAGGCTATTTTCACTCGTTAATTAAAACGAGTAAATTTCAAAATCAGTTAAATCACTTTTAAATCAAATTTAAAAGTATTTTTACCTTCATTCTTATTCAATAGAAATTAAATAAGCCTTTAAATCATTTTTATCCAACTTAAAGTCCAAGATTCAATTATTTAAATAATTTCCAATTATTAAATTCAACAATTAAATTATCCAATAAATCGCTATATTTGAAATTCGAGTTATTTAATATATATAAATTAACCTTTCAATATTTAAATTTAACTGAATATTCCAAATCCAAATAACTAAAATTCTGGGTCGTTACAGGAGTTCGCCGCGGTTTGGCTTGGGATAGGGCAGGAAGGGATGAAGCTGTTGGGGTGGTGGTGTAGGATATCGTCAATTGAAGCATTAGGGCTTGCTTGATTTGTGGATGGGGTTTGAAAACCTGGGCACAGTCTCGAATAGAGGCTACGTGTACGGATTTCGACCTAAGCAATGGTGGTAGTTGGCCAGGGCGCCATGGGAATAAGGACATAGAGTTGGTCTTGCTGGTGTGCTAGGTTGGTTGGATGGTTATCGGTGGTGCATGTGCACGTGCATGCCGTGCACATTTCATTCACGTATAGGAATGAGAGGAGGAAGATTGGAGGAGAAGAAGAAATGAACGTGGGTTTGGGTAGGGAGATAATGAGACTTGGGCCGTGTGATTTTTGAATGTGCTTTGGGTGAGATTTATATTTTAATTAGTTATGTTTATAATGTTTTAAACTTTGCAAATCTATATCTCATGCATAACAAATCTGTTTATCACGTGGATTATTGTATTTTGTTCATACTTACGAATACAACGTTTTAGACCTAACCTGTTAATTAGTTTGGTGTAGTATAATTTAATGATAAATTAATGTCGCCCTGATTTAAATTATGTCAATCTGGATAATAACATGGTTTAGTTAATTACACTTAATAGGTGTTAATTATTTGGCTAAATTAACATCATACTACTAAAATGAATTGAATATGGTAATTCGAACACTTGTTTAGCGAAATAAAACACTATTTCGCAAATTTAATTAATTAGTTATTTAATTGGCAGAATAAATGCTTGTTCTGTTATTTTATAGATTTGGATATTTAATTATATATCGTTAATTGATATGCTAATTTGAATAAGTGATGTGTTAACTGTTGGTGGTTAATTGTTTACATAGATATTGATTATGTAAATGCCAATTATTAATTTGGAAAGTTCAATTAGATGATATTGTAGCTTGATTAAGTACCATTATGGCCGCTAAGCCTCTTTCCGAATCTAGAAAGCTATGGATTTAAATCAACTTCAAATTTAAACAATTATTTTAGCAAAGTGTTTTATATTAGAATCACTTACTAACAATGTTTAAAGTTCACTAATTTATATTTTAAATATCGTTTAAATTATTAAGTTATATTCTAAATATGATCAAAAGTTATTTATACTTAAATGATATTTATTTTATAATAATTTGAATTTAAAGTTAATTATTATTCTAAAATTAATTATTATTTAAAGTTAACAATTTTATATTTTAAAGTTATTATTTATTATTATTTTAGATAATATGGTTTTAAAAGTTAACTTATTATTGTTATAATATTGTTATAAATTTAACCTTTTATTATAATAATATAGTTTTAAAATTTATTTACTATTATATCAATAATGCTTTAAAGGTAATTACTTATTAAGTTCAATCATTATATTATTTTAACTTGTTAAAAGTTTAATTTTTATTTAATGATTGTTTAAAGTATTATTTTACTAATGTTATTTAAAGATAACTAATTGTTTTATTTAAATTTTTTAAATAATAGATAGTTTTGTAAAAGATGTTTAAATATAATAAACTATTTATTTAAAAAGGAATCATTTTAAATGGAAAAGCTTGTATAAGGGTTTTACTTAATGAAAAGAATTCGTTTAAGGAATGTATAAAATTAGAAAGAGATTTAGAAAATCGGATAGAAGTTTGGTTTAATGGTATTTGAGATTTATATATGGAGTTTTATAAATGATTTTGGAAAATTATAAATTGAGTTTTATAAATAAACTTGAAGATTTATAAAAGAAACTTTATAAAGAAAATAAGAGATTTATAAAGGAGATGTTTATAAAATCAAAGAGATCTATAAAACGGAAATAGTGTCTTAGGTTATTAATATCTCAGTTTTAATGACATCTAGGGTTTGATCATTTTAATATGATTTTGAAATAAGAAATCTTTCTTAAATGTTATGTGAATATACTTATATATTATTGTATAAGTATATAGGAAATTTTTCCAAGTTTGAAAGTGAATGGTTTTGTAAATATACTTATACTGGTGAGATAAGTACACGAATATATTAATAAATATTTGAAAGGTGATTTTAATTTAATAGAAGATTAATCTAAGAGGCTTAGTGGTTGCCATGGAAAATGTAATTTCTGTTTGGAATGTTTGTTTATTGGATAGTTAAATACCGACTATCAAATTTTGGCGTAAATATGTAATCCTTCTTAATTTTATTGGTACAGAAATATTCTCTACTTAACACCGAAGGATTTTAACTCTAGAAATATCTAGGAGAAATGCGAGGATTATATGGCATGGTTACCGTAAGTGGTGTTATACTGTACGTATAAACACATTTTGTTCTTCTAGGACAAATGATAAGGAGATCCATCCACTTAAACGGTTAGGGGGTAATCCCCGCTCTTATGTATTGTCTGATTATTTGCTAAAGAACTGGTATTGAGCATTCCGAAAAATCGATGACTGGTTTTTGGAGCGCCCGGTAAGTGAGCTAGTGTACTCGTAAGAGATGACTTGTACCATAAGCACTCCAAAAACCATAAATAGTTCTATGGAGGACTTTCATAATCGATTGAGATGTTAGAATCCATGTATGATTCTGTGGCTCATTAGGGCATGGGAATCTGTGTATGATTCCAAGATCTATTTGAGATGTGGGAATCTATATGTGATTTTAAGACCCGTTAGGGTATGAGAATCCATATGGGATTCCATGATCTATTTTGATGGCGGTGCGTGAGATGGAATGTCGGACTTAGCCTCACCAACGGTAATGACTAAAACCAGAGATAGACGGAATGGCCAATAGGGTCGGCAAACCCATAGGGTGCAATCATCTCCACCTAGATGTTACCTTCAGTTGTTATGCATGCATGGAGCGATACATTCGGTCTTAGCGAGACCAGCTATGTTTTTCCTATGGTACATCACTAGGGATGTATGCTGCTTCAGAAGAATATCTATGATCCTTGTGCAGAAGGATCATTCTCGAAGTACTGAGGGCACCTCTATGGAATCCTATACAATTAGCGAACGCGCCATATCATTTTTTGATTATATACCTAGTATTGTTGTGATGTACACTCACGTGCGTCATAGCTAATTGATTATTATTATTTTCACCCTGAAACATTATTATAATATTATTGGATTTTTAAAATACAGGATCCATCATTGTGTTTAAAGGAAGAAGAAGAAGAGAACTAGGTTTTTAAAACCGATAAAATTTATGTCAAATTGCTTGGTTTATATAGGGAAAAACCTAAGTAGAAAACAGTGCCGAGCAATGAGAAAATACAGGATTTGAGTTTAGTGGGTCTTATTACAAAGTCAAAGTCGGTTTAAAAATATACTACCAAAAATAAAGAGTTCTACATCACATTAGCCAAATCAAACCCTGCCTGGGTCAAGTCAAGTTGAGTCAGTCAGCTCGCGCTTGTTTGATGGTTCGCATGGTCACCTTACTCAGCACAAGTGTAAACATTGGGTGCCCAAGGGCTCATCCTTTCTCTTGTGAATCATATATTTAAATAGGAACATTCTTTAGTTCCCCATAATGTGCGGCTATTCAAAAAGAGGAGTATTCTATATTCTTTTCAATATTTTTAATAATTCATTTTTAAAACCAAATTTTATAACAATCCCCCATTTGAATTTTTAAAAATATTTTTCTTAAGCAATTTCTAATTTTATAAGATTACACACAAACAAAGGTATCTTTCAATTTGAACCTTTGTATAGTGATTATGATCACGATTATACTAGAGTAACTCGTAGTCTTGAACTCTATCTCTGACATCAAACCACACATAACCTTTCTAAGGTGCTTTTTATAGCGTGCTTTAAAGGTCATGCACATCTATCCCAGTTTATTGAACGCTCTATGAATTTTGCCCAAAATTCAATATGAAACATCCACATTTCCACATTCACATAGGTGAATTTATCAAGAGTACTCATGTAGCTAGGTACTACACTCCACATAGAGTATAGATTTCATTAAGAGTTAAACTCATCCTCCTTTAGCTTTAGGACTACATGCTTATATCTAATGAAACAAGTATGTTCAATCAATGTCACTTCATAACTTGCTATTACGTATTGAACCTAGTTCTTGGAATCTCCGGTTATTAGTTTGGGTTACTATTATGAGTGACTACTCATTCTCTGATTTCTCATTCCATGGGCAATAGTCCCATTCTTTTAGATGTAGAAGGACTTTCTCTCTAGCCAATTCTTTCATCAAAGGATCCACCAGATTCTCATTAATGGGTACATAATCCACTCTTACAGATCTTGAAGAGATAAACTCCCTTACAGTATGGTGCTTACAAAGAATTTATTATCTCTTTCCATTGTAATAACAATTCTTAACTTTTGCAACAGCCATGGTTCATAGTTCTTTTTATATATCTCATTACCCCTTCAATAGTGTGCCAATGCTTTATACTATGTCTGTTAGTGTTAACAAGAAAACTTGTCAACATCCTCAAAGCTATATGAGAGGTGAATGAGTTCAAATAAAACAAGATCGTTGAGAAGACTACTACCTTTGAAACCCACCTTTCACTACAACAAAACATGTTATTAGTTGCATTAGTTGGTGGAGTTTAATGCTATATGCAAGTGTCGATCATTTTAAAATATAAAAACCAATAAACAAACGCCACTAATTGATTCCCGCCAACATTTCACTAAAATTTTGGTAGAATTTTACACGACCGCTTCCGCTTTTCTTTATCCTCCTCTAGGAATGATGAAAACCCAACAAAAACTTGTCCTTATTCTTCGTCACAAAAATTCCTTATCTTCTGGCTTGTGCAGTTAAACGCATCGATTCCTACCTAAACCCTAGCACCTGAACTCGCTGATTCCACATCTTCTGACTCGTTTAGATTCGATCTGATACTTGCTTCATCTCCTTGAACTCTCCCGACTCACATGCTCGCTTGATGCCTGAACTGATGTTGTGAATCTTACTTCAAGTTTGTAATAGTTGTCATCGACTCATGAAGCTTGTTGTCGAGTTTTCAAGGGTTCAATTTTGCTCTACTGTGTTTGAGATTCTATCAAGATGCTAACGCCACATTTGCTTGGTGCTTGCTTGTCTCGGATACGGGGTTTACCTCTATTTGAACTTCGCTGCCTGAAGAGTCGTGGATGGGATATCTTATCACAAGGCTTGTTTCAAATGCTTTCACTGTAAAGGAACTTTAAAGGTACTTATTTAATTATCAGTATTTTCAAGTGGATTGTTTTAAGGTTAATGTTTTCCCAACTATTAAAATTTTGAGTATTGATAAGAAATGTATGTCACAGCATCTTGTACTCATTTTGATATATGCCTTATATATTGTAATTTGATTAACATCTATACATGCTTATTTTGTTTCTAGAGATTCCTATTATGTGTGCACATGGGGCACATCTAGCAAGTACTATTTATCCAAGTTAAAGTTTTAAGATCTATAAGGGCACTGCAATTGGAAAACGTAGTGGTAGGGCAACATAAAGGCCATAAGAAGGGAGAAACCCTTCATATATAGATGATCCTACGGTGCCAAATTGATAGTATTACTCCAACATTTGCAGTTGCGGTTCTTTTTATTGACAATGCAAGATGGGATGATGTTCCTTTTGCTTATGAAAGTAGGAAAAGAAGTACATAAAAGATGGTACATTTGGTTTTCTTAACATGTTTGTTTTTCCTGTTTCTCATATTATCCAAGGTATTACTAAGAAAGCTTTATTTATTTTACCGAGAGTACATGGCAGAGAATAGAGTTCAGTTCAGGCATGTACCTGAAAACTTATACATGGCGAAATACAGATGTGATTTGGACAAAACAACTAATGAGCTTGTGATCTGTGTGTAAACCGACGAAGCTATATATTTAAAAATTAGTAAATTACTAATTGAAGGAGAGGATGAGGGAATTCAACAAGAAAGAAGCTGGAAATTTAACAAGAAGATGCAGGTTTTGTACAAAAAGAAAGTCAAAGGTTAAATATGTCAAGTTAAGGGGATTTATTTCAAGTTTATTGCACTATTTTGGTTAATACAACATATTAAGGTTAGTAGAGGACCGCATAATTTCCTAGAGTTTATTAGCCACTTTAATGGTATGACTTGATTTGTGATGAACTATAATTGCCTTTTCTATTAACAAAATCTATAGAGATGATCGTAGTTTTGGATTTATGCCTTGGCAATTAGTCTTTAGTCCTCTACTATAGAAGCTGCAGGAGAGAAATGAACATGTCAATTTGCGATTTAGACTTCTAATGTATTCTTACTCTTTTAGTGGATGCTACCATTTATAATACTGTGAGGATACTATTATTGACTTGGCATACTTTTATGCTGCAACTATTGCATGACTTGTTACAAGTTATGGATTGTCGAGCTAGACTCAATTTAAACCAAATAAAGTTGTGAAAATACTTTATGATAAGCAAAGGCCTTTCGTATGATGACTTGATGTATGTCTCCTTGAGGGCTTGATGTTTTTGTTTATCACAGTACTTGTCATGTGTTCGTGTCTTTTAAGCACTAGGTTGTAGTCTTTTAGATGCACAGGCCTGAAGTTTTTATAGCTTAGAATGATTCCATATGTATGAGCTACGTGAGTATGTATGTTGTATGTGGGATTACTAATTTGGGTTATGTTATCATTCATGGGATTATTGATACTTGAAATGATCAAGCAAATTTGGTACTTTCTTTTATCTTTCATTTTGTTTTATTCTATAATTTGAATATTTCTAATGTTTTCTTCTGCTGTACTTTTTTCTTTCTTTCAAGACTTCTATATGAAGCATTTGGATGGAAACCCAATTAGGTTAGAGGTGGAGAGGTAGAGAGTGGTTCAGTGTTTGCAAGTAGCTATTGAGAGATGAGCAACAGAGGTATGCTTTAAAACTATTTATTTTCAATTGTTTTGTCCTTATATGCTCCTTAATGCTTTACTTAAACTGACATTTACCAATCTATTTGTAATAATATTGTACTTGTTTCAGTTTATTTTCACTGCGGGATGTATGTTTTTAACCATTAATGCAATAATGCTACACATAGCGTCAGTTTCATCCATTAAGTTCATGTTATAAATGCATGCCATGTACGGTTTTATTATATATGTCAGTTTCAGTTTACATATGACGGTCAGAACTGTGTTTATTTTGTTATCTCTTTGGCACATAATGTCAGTTTTAGTTTATTTGTTAAAATTGTTCAATAATATTTAGTACTAATCAGTCATATGTGAATGTTAAAATTAACTAAGTTTTGTTGATATTTGTTAACTGAGTTTATATAATATTAATCAAGAAACCATATAGTAGGATTAGTAAGAACTAGGAGATGATAACAAAGGTAAGGAGAAATGATTAGTAAAAACGTTTATATGATTTATATACAAGTGCCAATAAAGTTTAAATTATTTTGCATAATAAAAATGCTATGTATGTGTGTGTGTTCAAAATTTGGACTGGACTGGCTACAGGTTTAGCATTTTGGTGATGCGAATACCCTAGACAATCCATCCCTTCATAGATAACTAGCAAATTCAAATGCTCCAACCTATAAACTAAACACTCCATTTGATTATTACTTTCATGTCTTTTTCAGATAAGCTATGTATATTTTGTTGCTTGTGTACAGTCTATCAAGTCATATAGCTGGCGTAAGGAAAATTTGATATTTATTTGTTTCTTCTCCAAAGTTAGGGTGTTATCACATGTTTCATACTATAATGTCTAGATGATATGTTAGTACAAATCGAAGGAGTCTACATATATCTTTGTTGTCATACAAATGAATTATATTATAGTTTTACCCTGAGTAAAACCTAGTGCATTTCATCATACCAAATTAACAAAGGTCATTATGGTCCATAGAAGAGAATACACAAAGTGTTCTCTATACATAAGTAAATATTCATAGAGCTCTATTGATAAATAATTTTTTTTCAGTACAAAGTCTCCTGATCTCAAGATAATTCATTAGACATGGTTTTTCAATTCTTACAAATTTCAGCAAAACAACACTTGAAAATCAATGACCCATCACATATTATGTGCTTTGCAATATCATACCCATATAAATACATGAATTTTCTTCTATGTTGTTGTACCGTTTGTATTGGTTATGTTCTCTATTATTTTAATTCTGAAATCTCAATACATGATAAACGACTCTGAACTTAGTATAAGTTATCCGGCATTCTTTTTGCAGGCTGAAAGTTGAAAATGCTGCTCTTCAAGAAAGCTTGTCGAATCTGGAACATCTTACTTCATCAATTCAGAAGCTACATATCACACGCTTAAAGGTTGAACTAAATTAGCTTTGGGAATATAACTAGGATTTTAATTCTATAAATATTCCCCCTCCCGTCTCTCCAGTTATACTTTAGTTACACCACTAATTCACTTTGTTCTCTTACCTTTACTTATCCTATAACAAGTCAGTGTATTATCTATGAGCAACCTACATCAATTATTATTTCTCCATAACTATTCACAAAAGCTGTCTGTGCATCTTTATAAATTCTATACCATCCACACACACACACGTGCACGCGTGCACGTGTTGAAAGGTTGGGTGGGGGTATTTCATTGAAATTGAGAGAGGTAAAAGTAAAATATAATTTATACAAGTTAGACATATTCTCGTGAAAATCTGTTTAGTCTTAGGATATTTCTGGTAGATTACCAAATTTTATATCATGCTTCTGTTTTCTTCCGTCGTTAAGCTCTCTGACTACAACTATATGACCTGAATTCATTGTCACTTAAAATCCACCTTGTAAACTCCTTCATGACCAGTTAATAAGGTTGACTCCTAAGCTTATGTTATTAAAATCTGTTTTATTCTTCAGGCAAGAGATGATGTTGTATCTGGTAGTCCTATGGTTATGATCAATGAAGCATTGAAGAGCATCATTACAGAAGCAAAATATTTAAGGACTGCTTTCGGTATTTCACTTCCTGTAAGCTGGTCTGCTGATGCGGCTATAAATGTTTCCACCTATGAAAACTTTTACGAAAGAACTGACAAAGTGGACCCGGTTTTTCCTAAGCTTATATTATATGTTTATAGAAGTCAAACTATTATATCTTTTTCCTAGGAAGCTTGATACTTGAGAATGATCACATCTGAAAATACAGTTGACTCATGTTAATTTCCATTAATAATAGGGCCTCATAGGACTACCCCAATCACCTATCAGAGGTGTATAAAGGCATGGACTGCTTGGAGTTCCCTGCCTGGAGTTCCCAGCCATTGTTCATTGCAATATCAAGTCTACAAATATCTTGCTCAACAATGAATATGTGGCCAAAATAGTAGATTTTGGAATTTCAAAAATGTCCGCTGATTCGGAGTATAGTTGTTTTGCCGATACACATGGATACATGGCTCTTGGTATGTTTTCTAATTTTTTTCCATAATTTATAATTTTTATATATTCGCATGTATGGTATTTCTTTTGGGTCTACTTGGAATTTTATAATCTTCTGATACAAAGGACATGCACACATGTTGTTTATACTTTATAGTATGTTTTTTGAATATACTTTATAGTATATCTTTTGTTTGAAAGGACAAAGAATATACTTTCATAATGTTTTGGGTCTACTTGGACTTATAAGGGCTGTCATAGCTGAGGCTGATGCTGGTGGTTCCTTTGCATCAATTACTCGTAATTTTGATTCAACACAATCTGGTTCTGATGTATTTGAGAGGCAAATTCCAAATGAAAAGGTTGGAGTGATTATTAGAAAAGGTGATGACACAATCAAGGCTCTGTAATATAAACCTCAGGTTCGTATTCTGTTGATGCCATAACATCTTTCTGATGGTGATTGATTTAAGGAAAGAACAATACGAACAACTAGGAATAAAATGCAAATTAAAACAGCAAAACAGCTGATTAGAGATGTCATTAGTCAGGTATGCCAAATGACTTTGATTATTTTTGCAATCATTGTTTTCTCAGTATTGATGGTCCTGTCATTATTATCTCAGTATTGATTATAACTTGAGTCTCACTATTGATTATATTTTGTCTACAGGTAGACGTTTCTGAAGAATGAGCAGTAGCAGCACTAGTTTATCGTACTTGTTAGGTAGTTCGGTTGTTTATTGTACTTGCTTAGTTCAGATGTTAATGGTACTTTAACTGCAGCAGTAGCATATTGTTGTGGTACATAGTTCGGTTGTGTAAACTTCTATGTACGGTTAACCTTTTGTCTTGAAACTACTGTTCAGTTGTGTAAACTTCTATGTACGGTTAACATATTGTTTATGTTAGTACTTTTGTTTATGTATTTTGTGGTTTTTAAATGTGTTTATGTTTGAATGTGTATGTGTATATGTATTTTGTGGTTGTTTAATGTGTATCTGTTTATGTATTATGTTATAAGCTATGAACAAGGTTGAATTGGAGGCAATTTATAGGCAGAGCTGGAATATTTTTAGTAGCATTTCGAAAATGCTACTAAAAACGCTACAAAAAATAAAGGGTCAAGGAGAGTATATATAGTTGCGTTTAATAAACGCTGCAAAAAATAATTTAGTGGCGTTTCATAAACACGGCAGTAAAACGATTTATGGTAGCGTTGAAATAAGTGCAACTAAAAATCAGGTATATTTAGTCGGGGGCTTTATAACAGCGTTTATCAAAACGCTGCTAAAACTTTTAGTAGCGTTTTTTAAGCGCTACTAAAAATCAAAATTCTTGTAGTGTTTTGACCAGGTTAACTTAGTCGAAAAGGTTTAAGAAGTTAGCTTAGAAATGCAGGTAAAGGAAGAAGCATCTTACTCGAAAACCGTCTTTTGAATGGGTCAGAAGCAACTATTCATTTTGGCTTTCCATTCCTTTCGATCATGTTGAAAGGTTTGTTCTGGCCCTTTCGACCATGTCGGAAGGTATGCATGTTTTATTAATGTGTGATAGCTGCTCTCGACTCCATTGGTTTCGTCACTTTTGTTGAGGAACCCTTTCAAAAGGGTTGCAGATGTAGTTGGGGATAAACCCCTTTCGAATGAATTCCTTTCTAGACATTCGCTTGCCAATTACAAACTGGACTTCCTTCGGAATCTCCTTTTGATCATGTCGAGAGGAATTCTATCCTTTCGAAACAGATCCAGCTTGTAACTGCCTAAGCTTCATTCATTTTATTCTATATAAGATTGGCTTGCGTATTCCTAAGTTTTATAAATTCCTCACTGTCGAAACACCATCACCATTCTTACTTCAATTGTCTAATATTGGTTTCGATGGTGATGTGTTTCGAATGTATATATCCCGGTCGATTCTGTATTGCATAGACAAAACAAAGTTAAGAGAATAAGATAAAATCATGTGCAATGGATCATTGGTCTAGCTAATGATCAATATAATTTCTCATAATCTAAATCCTTAATGAATCCTCCATCTCTCCATTATTATTTATCCAAAATGAGTTACAATTACGAGAGATTTTTTCCCAAATTGCTTTAGGATTTACAAATTTTTTACTGTAGCTAAGAAATTGGAGTAAAAGAAATGAGCTTAGGATTCCAAAATCCATTCCCCAAAACTGGACCCCTTGAATCTTATTTATAGATGCAGGATGGCCCCCTTCCGTGCCTAAGCTTTCGACCCTGTCGAAAAGCCCATTTTATATTCCGTCGTATCCCTTTCGACATGGTCAAAAGGCCTCTCCTACCTTAAAGGCATCTCTTTCAAGTCCTTTAATTTAACCTTGGACTTCCCCTCTCTTAATTCCAGACCTTTCAATCAACCTTGTCGAAAGGGTCTTTTATCTACCTTTCACCTTTGTCGAGTTTTTAGTGCTTCTTTGTCCTGCTTTCTCCTAAACTGCTTTCGACGTCATTGAAAGGGCCTCAAATGCACTTTTCTCTTCATCTTGCTTTGTTTCTATCATAAGTAAGGTAGGAGCTTTCGACGCTGTCGATAAGTTGGTTATAAGGGCTTCGAAGACGTTGAAGTATTGATGGTTTCGATGTAGTAGGTAGCTTCCGAATACATGCCTGTGGAGGATTGATGTAGAACATTCCCGTGATGTTATCGGCCTCGACCGGTTTGAAAGGCTTGTCTATGCTTTCGAAAGGGTTACTTTGAGTAATTTGAATGAAGGCGAAACCTTTGGTTTCAAAGGTTTGGAGTGCATACAAAAGATTGATGTTTGTTGTTTTCGAAAGGGGTTTCGAAACCGTCTTTTTCTATATATGTGAATCCATCTGCTTCAAAAGGTCAAAGATAGCGGAAGAATATCTCCGTCTTTACCTTCGAAAGCTATTACTCTATTCATCACTTGTGACAGCACTTGGTGCCTCTGACTCCTTCGAAAGCATTCTCAATGCCTACGAAACGTTCTTTTGTGGCCTTTGTTGAAACCCATGCCTGTAACTTCAGTGGAGCATGACATTTTCATTAACCTTCTTTCATACTTTTGCTCTCAAGTGGATTTAATGCTAACATTTTTCTTCCCCTTGTATGAAAGAAGCTTTTGTTCTTTAGGAAAAAAATTTCAGAACTTTCTTGCTCTTAATTACTCTATCTTCCTGCAAAACTCAAAGTAAGTGACATTTTCTATTGCTGACCCACTATGTTATACATATGCCTCATGATAAGTGTGCCTAGGGGTGCTTCTAAATTTAAGTGGCTAGTTAATCCTAAGCTTTATTTAACAAAGGATACGAGGTCCACAATTAATAGTTATCCCTGCATATAACAATTGAAATCTAAGAACTTCCCGCTGGAGATATCCGATGTTACGAAATAGGAGGTCACGAGCTATTATTTGGCAACAAGATTTTGTAACCTGTAAATTTTAATTTGTGCTTAGAGATTATCCTTGGAGATAAGAATAATCCCAGAGTCCTAATTTAGATGTAGGTGAGCATCGTTTAAACTTGCAAACTAATAACCCTGATTTGGGTATCAAGAAGACCAGCTCGAAGCTTCTGGTTATTGACTTAAACATTTGTTGTGGCTTCAATACTACTACTTTAAATCCCAGGTTTAGGATTCAACTGATAGAATTTAAAATCGATGATAAAGACCCAAAATTCAAATTCAGGAATTGCGAGGTAATGGAACCTAACTCAGATTAGGGTATTAGATAATGGAGTTTAGAAGTTGATATCAAGATATACATAACCCAGATTCAGGTCCTAATAAGCAAGAATTAGAAATAGTCTTCAGAATGGAATTCTCAAACCCATATTCGGTATTAATGGAGGACAATCAAAAGTTCATAACATTGTCTTCATGTCAAAAATCCCAAGCCCGGATTAGGGCATATATTGGATAACCAGGAACCCATGGTAATTATCTCAATAATAGGAATCTTCAAGCCCAGATTTTGGTATACGTTGGATAATTAGAAAACCATAGTAATTATTTTCATAATTGAAATCCTCGGCCCAGATTAGGGCATTAAAGTGAAGTTTGGTAATAATCTAGGAACCCATATTCCGGTATAAAGACCGTACGTGGTTGATGAATTCCCAAAACCCAGATTCGAGTATATATAGATGACATTCAGATAAAACCCAGATTCGGGTATTTTATTGATAGAGTTCTGCTTTACTCCTTAGATCCTATCTTCCTTGTATTTAGTAGTAATCTGATTGGCTGCTTCTCAAGCTTAGATGCCTTAGTCCATGATCTGATGGGCCTCTTCTTGGGCTTGGACATCTTAGTCCATTATTTGATGTGCCCCTTCTTGGGCTTTGACATCTTAGTCCATTATTTGATGAGACTTTTCTTAGGCTTGAATATCTTAATCAATTATTTGATAAGCCTCTTCTTAGGCTTGGACATCTTAGTCCATTGTTATCTAGTGCTTTTGGTTTGCTCATCTTAAAGGCTGGAACCAAGGACTTACATAGCCTCCCTCCAGGAGGCGCCTTGATCTGGCTAGAGGGGTGGTCAAGGATTTTTTTGGTGCTTTAACCGGGCCATAGCGTGGTGCGGATAAAGGCTTACTCCGACCTCCCTCTAGGAGGCGCCCTGCCCTGACCATAGAGTGGCGCCCTGCCCTGGTCATAGCTTGGCGCGGGCATGAGCTTGTTCGTTGCTTTACCCTGGCCATAGTATGGATAAAGGCTTACTTCGTCCTCCCTCCAGGAGGTGCCTTAACCTGACCATAGGTGCGGTCAAGGGCTTGTCCGGTGCTTTAACTTGGCCATAGCGTGGCATGGTTAAAGGCTTACCCCATCATCCCTCCAAGAGGTGCTCTGCCCTGGCCATCTCGATGCGGACAAAGGCTTTTTTCCATCTTAGGTAATGTCCAAATGCAAGGAGTATTTCACTCCTAACGATATAGATTTTCCTTTCGAAGAAAGAGAAGCTTTATTAATTCATCTTTGGAAAATATGGTCTAAAATATTTAGCATTCCATGTTCTCGGAACCATATTGTCGTCTGGTCGGCATAACTTGTAACCTTCTGGGAGGATCACTTTCCCAATTTGGTCCCAGGGATCCATCTATGGGTTTCTTGTAGTCGCCATTACACTTCGGAGTACGAGATATCCTTCTTGAAATGATCATGTTCTCACTTTTAAATTGTAGTACTTTGAAATTCTTCTTTGATACTCCGTTGTTCTTATTATTTCTTCATCTCTCAGCTCATGTATTAAATCCAGGGATTCTCTTTTCAGTTCTTGATTTATATCAAATGCATAGGAGAATCTTCATTGCGAGGGTATTTCAATCTCGATTAGTAACATCGCCTCACAGTCATATGTCAAAGAGTAGGGAGTATGTCCCATCGCCATTTTAGTAGATGTTCGATAATTCCATAACACAAGTGGTAGTTCCTCTACCCAATTCCCCTTTGCTTTGTTTAGTTGCTTTTTCAGAATTGTCTTTATAGTTTTGTTTTAACCCTCAACTGCCCCATTTTCTTTTGGATGTGTGATGGATCAAAAGCACTTAATGATTCCACTCTTGTGGGATAAGTGAGAATTTTTCATTCTCAAATTATGTCTCGTTGTCAGAAATTATCTTGTGGGGAATTCCAAACCTGGTTACGATATTTTTGATGAAAAATCTGAGTATCTTCCCAGAAGTAATCTTTGGAAGTGGATTCACATCAACCCATTTAGTGAAATAATCTATGGTGATTACGGCGTACTTTGCTCCTCCTTTTGAGATTGGCAATGGGCCGATTAAATATATTCCCCATACGTCAAAGGGCCATGGACTTGAGATTGGAGTTAACTGACCTGGGGTAATCTGGAAATTTTCAAGTGCTTTTGACACTTCTCTCATCTTCTCACATACTTGATGGCTTGGCTTACCATACGAGGCCAATAAAATCCTTATCTCATTATCTTCTTTGCCAATTTTTTTCCGTTCGAGTGGTCCCCGAAGAATCCTTATGTGCTTCTGCTAGCAATTTTACACAATCAGTCAAACTTACGCATCTCAAGTAAGGAAGTGCATATCCCTTCTTATAAAGGATTCCATCCATTATTGTGAAGGTTGGAGCTTGCCTTTTGATTTTTCGTGCTTCACCTTTGTCAGATGGAAGTAATCCCTTAACAAGATATTCAATGACGGGTGACATCCAAGTGCTATAATACGAGTCACTTGCTCTTAATTGGTCAACCTTTTCATCTGATATTTCTCTATCAATTTCTCTTCCTCCTTCCTCTTGTAACTTAGCTTGAGACCTTGTCAGAACTAATAGCTCCTTTCCTAGTTTAGATGCTTCCTCTCCAATACTCGGAATTTCCCGATATCCTAATAGAACAATGTGTGCCTTTGGGGCTCCCCTTGAGCTGGCTAGTTTTGCTAGCAAATCTGCTTGTGAGTATTCTGCTCTTGGGACTTGGTGTATTGAAAAGTCTTCAAACAAAGCAAGCATTTTTAGTATTTTCTTCACGTATAAAGATAGCTTGGAGTCCTTTGTTTGATATATCTGCTTCACTTGATTTACCATTAGCTGAGAATAGCTAAATATATGAATTCGTTGAATCTTTAGTTCCAATGCCAAGGTTAATCCCGCTACCATAGATTCATATTCTTCCACATTGTTCGTTGCAGGAAATCCTAATTTCATGGCATAATGTAAGCGGTGTCCATCCGGTGTTATGGTCGCATATCCTGTAATGGCCCCCTATTCATTTGACACACCATCAACGAACAATTTCCACATAGGCTTCTGATCCTTTTCCTTTTATGATTGCTCTTTAATGAAGTTAGTTCATTCGTTAACAGAATATGCTAAAGCTTACCATCGATTGTGGCTTGTGGCTGAAATTCTATATCATATTGGCTGAGCTCGATTCCCAATTTTACCAACCTTCCTGAAGTTTTTGGTTTATTGAAAACTTGCTTAAGAGGGAAATTGGTCAATACCTTGATCAGATGTGCTTAAAAATATGCTCTAAGCTTTCGAGCTGTGAGAATCAAGCAAAAGGCTAGCTTTTCAATCATTGGGTATCAAAGTTCCATATCCTTTAATCGTCTGCTCACATAATACACTGGAAGTTGAGCTCCACTCCTTTCTCTAATCAATACTGAGCTGACCGCATGTTCTGAAACTGCCATATATATGTATAAGATTTCCCCATTCATAGGACTAGAAATATCGATGGCTTTTCCAGATTACTTTTTAATTTGTGAAAAGCTTTTCTGCAATCTTTCCTCATTCAAATTTCTTCTTTTTCTTGATTTCGTCAAAGAAGGGAATACATTTATTGGTAGCTTTAGAAATGAACCTAATTAGGGCGGCCACCCTTCCATTCAAACCCATCACCTCCTTGCTGGTTTTGGGATCGGCTATGTCCTTAATGGCTTGAATTTTGTCAAGACTAGCTTCAATCACTTGGACACTTACCACGTAGCCTAACAACCAAAATGGAGACAAAAGTAGAATATAAGCGATTAGGAAGAGAGATTTAAAATTGCCATTCAAAGGCGAAACGTTCATTTTTCCATGTTTTATTTCCATTCTTTCAAAATTGGAACTTGAATTTTTTTTACATGATAATTTATTTGATATAGATGTTGATGTTTTTAGTATTATGAGTTGTATAAATATGAATTCTGTGTAGTCCGTGGGCGCGGCGCAGGGAAAAGTAGGCTTGGGTTCTGGTAAAAAAGAATCAGGTTCGATTCCTACCATGCGCTTTACTATCCTATATAAATTTACTAGGGGTATGGAGTCTTGGATCACTAGACGGTTTTGCTATACCCTCCTTGGGAGTTTACCGGCCTATCGGATTCTCCTGGATTTTCAAAATAAAATAAAATAAATTCTGTGTTTAAATTCGTGAACTATGAATGTTTTTTTAAATATAAATGCCCGAGTAGAGATATAGTTTGATGACAAAAGAGTGGATGGATATTTTGAGAACTGCGAGAACACTGAATAACTGATGTTTAACAATGGATAGAAGTTTTTATTTCCAATTTTTGTTGAAACAACCTTTTGGATTCTACATTCATCAAAAATATTCTAAATTGATTTAGCACATGGATTTATATTTCTATGCGTTATTTATTTATTTTTATGTAATTCATTTAATTCCCTGCATTTACTTTATAGGTGTTTTAATATAATGGAAATGCCATATCCACTATGATTGGAAAACTATGTGGCTAGCACAAATTATTGGTGCCTTGGAGCAAACCAGTTTATCATCTATGTTGACATTTACAGTGGTATTTCGGCACGGCAACTAATGTTTGGACATTGTAAGTAGTGAGGATTATTTTCATTTGTGCATTGAAAAGGATGCTACTTTTATACATATATCACCCCAATCAAACTAAATTGGTTAAGGACTTTCTGATTTTCCAAGTTTTATTACATTATGATTATACCTATACATATTATGAATGAGATTTTCCTACATCTTATAGTTGCAGCATGTTAGGTTAAAAATTGAATTTTTGATTGTTCAGTATAGGTCTGTAATCATATTATTGAACATCGAACCGTGAGTCGAACCGTATTGATGCAAGATCAAAGGTTCTAGTGGTTCAACATGTTAAACCGTTGAAGCTACGTTGATCGTTATTTTTTATATTTATGATTTAACTCTAAAAAAATCGGTTAATGTAAAATTTTAACAAATTATAATTAGTAACAGTACATGATGGTTGTACTACCCATGGTTTTATTCTTAATTTATAATTAATCCTCAACATGGGAAAATCAACTGCAAGCTAGTTACCAGTATATTGAAATAGAAAATTAAAAACATCATTCTATTTTGTTATTTGTCTTGAAGTTGTAGTTAGTCAAGGTTTGTAGGAGTTACCATGACTGTTACAAACGTAGCAAGCCCTATATCAAAGAAACTGAGAACTAAGTGGAAAAGCCAATTGAGTTGCATACATATTCAATACGTCATTCTTTACTTCAAAAGATGACACATCAGCAATTAACTCTTAGCCCGCCGCATTAGCTTTGTGGTTTCCTCTAACATATTCAGGATGCAATCGCAGTGAATTTTTGCTCTATTCCCACTCACGACGCGTCCGACACATCGGACGCGGTGTGAACAATAACGGGGCAAATGCCCCGTTGAGATGAATGTTATTTTTGGTCCATTCGATCATTTTAATAACGTTAATTAATAAAAATGCTTAATTAATGAAAAACAAGTAATATTTTCTAATGTTTTAATTTTAGATAGATAATTATTAAATTAAAACAAAATATATATTAAAAGCAAAAATTAATGAATAAAAAAGATGTGTAATGATATTTATTGATGTGTTATGTAGGAGTATTATATGGACGCGGGAAAGACGAAGAAAATTCTTACCCGGGCCAAAGTCATAGGGATGGCTTTGGAACAATTCAATGTTTTTACTACACCAGTCTAGATTTGTAGAAAATGAACAAATGCGTGAAAATAGAAGAACGTCTACGTTTTTTCTACGTTATAAATTTTTATGTAGGAGATTTCCAACGATTTTTGTATCCTACGCCTCTATTATTATTTTACATATTGAAGTATGCGTATGAAAGACTTTCTACGTATCTATTTCCTACGTTTGCCTTTTGGCGTGAGACATATCAGACAAAAAATTGAAGTGTTTTCTTGTAGTGGATAACTTATAATCTTTTTATCATATCCTCATGCAAAAGATAACAGTTTTAAAAGTTTTGAACATTATTAAGTACACATAATCATGCTTGATTTTTTTACTCGTTTAGAGAGTAATGGTTGATTTTAAGGATAGCTATGTTAATACTTAATACTATCATATGTAACATATTGTCTAAAGTCCATTGTAATATGAATATGGGTCTGTTTGTTATATTGGCTCAGATCTCTCAATGAAGATTTATATGAACTATTTATCTTTGTACACATTTATGTATAAATGATAATGCACATATCACAAGGGATACTAATATTTGTAGTATTACGCACGTAAGTGGTTAATATGTAGAACTAACAGTAACAGACGTTGTAACAACCCGGAATTTTCGATCCCGAAAATTCCAGATAGTTATGAAAAAAGAAGAAGAAAGAGATAGAAGAAGAAGAACAGAAACATCAACATCTCACATTCGCAGCGGATAAAATATAATAATAAATAGTAACAGTTTACAAAAGAATACTATATCTGTCGATTACATTTAATATACATCAGAGTTTCACATTTATACAGTCACTGAATATATAAAATTATCATGTCTCAGATTAACAATAATATAAATACAGCGGAATATTCTATACGCTCTTGCCATCCAGCTCTCCTCCTAAGCTCCAAAACGTATCTACCTGAAAATCTGTAACACTCGGTCTGACCCGAGCATTACATCAAAGTAACACCCGGGTCAGGCTGGAAACCAGCGTGAGTAAACCCATCTAACAAGGAATACAAAGCATTCAACTTATATAAACCCGGGTAACTCGAAGCAATTCACAAATTCACAATTTATTATACACATCACTTGTTTCACATATAAGTTTTCTAAATACCAAGATTTAGATTTAAAATAGTCCAATTCCTTTAAAACACTTCTCTCCAGCATATAGATTTCACATATCAATCTATAAAATTCGAAGTGGTTTCGGGTATTTCCTTATACCCGACCCCGGTCTCTTCGAAACTCATGTCATCCTAAACCAAGTTATCCAAATGAAATACACAACATTCCATATCATAGATAACAACTCATTCAAGGCATCCAATACCATTAAATCATCCATAAGCAAATTTAATCACTTCCAAATTAATTCAATTGATTCTAATTGAATTTCTAACCTCTATCACTTAGATTTTCCTCATTTAACACTTATTAATTCCCAATCAATTAATTAGTCAACCCTTCATTATTCATCTTAATTAATCACCCTGGATTAATTATTCTTCAATCACATTCAAGTAATTTTCTTAAATCAACTTCACAATATTAATTGTTCTTAATCAAAGTCAATAAGTAATCTTATTAATTAACTATTTTAATTACATTAATCCTTAATTACTTATATTAATTAACTTCTCTTAGGTTACTTATTTCTGATTAATCCATCTTAATTAATCGATCTTTAATTACATCATTGATTATATAAATTAATGATTTCCAATTATATTTCAATTTATCCTAATCCAAAATTAATTACATTAAATAATTAATCATTAATTAAACCATAAATATTAATCATTCTTAATTTATCTCAACCTGTAGTTATCCACCTTTTGTTTACTTCGTAAAATAAATTAATTACTCCTTAATTAACTATCTTAATTAATCTCTTGATTTATTTCACAAGTACTTATATCTTATTAATTACATTAAGTAATTTCCTATCAATCCATCCATTGATTATTCTGAATTACTTACACTTAATTAATTAACTCAAAAACTTAATTAATTAATTCAAAACACTTCATTACTAAATTAATTAACCCAAATCATTAATTAATTTGAATTAATTAATTATCTATTTTAACTACCCCACTAATTAAATGAATTTCAAACCATTAAGACCTTATCAACATTAAGGTGAAACATTCCCTTATTTATGACTTAAGTCTACAACAATTTAAAACCCAAATGTTTCGAGTCAAACCACAATTAACTCGAGAACCAACCAAAACCAAAGTCACATCATCATCAGTGCACATCCAATCAATTTAATCATTCAATCAACTATTTAAATTTAACCATTTAAATTTAAATAAAAAAAATATCCAACAGAGTGAGATTTACTCACCATTGCCCCCTTTAAATTTTGCAATCCACTTCAATATTGCCTTGGATTTCCAGATGTATGACCTTGAATAAACATATTATGGTTTTATTAATATTTGACTAATTGCATAATTTTTACCCATTTATAATTTTAATTAACTAGTAAATTATTTTAAACTAATAAGTTGGGTTCAAACCAAAAATTTATTTTTAAACAAATTTCCTTTTATAAAAAAAATTCCTGTAAATTAAAAATCCTATTTTTAACAATTCCCTAAATTTCTGTTTTTTTCCTATATAAATCTTGATTAAAAGAAATTTATCTTATACCTCATAGAAGAGATGCAGACCCAAGCCTCGACCGACCCTTCTCCACCATCGCGAATACGAACACCTCTACCATCGCTAGCGTACAAGCTTCCCTCCAACGGTCACGTGCATAGCCAAGAACATGAAACCCTAGCCTCGAATTTCACCTGCAATTCTCCAACATCGCACCTCCCTGTGCCGCCCCCTTCGCCCGATCGCGAGTCCAAGTCGCGAACCCGAATCGAGTCCCCTCATTCGAACACCTAGCTTCCCACGATTCGTCTTCGTCGAGTACAAATCATCGTGATGACGCAGTGGTCGTCGTCCAAGCTTAGCTGATCGCGAAACCTAGCAACTTCAAAATTGCGAGCGTCCATTTTCTCGAGCTTGAGTTCGAGCCGAAATCGCGATGCCGAGCCCTTCTCCATTATTGAATCGTTCCGAGCTCAAATCCCCTCTTTTTTTTTCTTCTGATGCAAATGAATTGAAGTCACAAGGGAAGATAACGTGATTTAAACGAGAAAGGGAGAAAGTAGGTCTGCGCATTTCAGAAGGTAAGGTGGCTCGAGTACGATATAGGGTGGCTGGTTTGTTTTTTATATATTTAATATTATTAAATTTCCAAAATATCTCGCTTAGCATAACTCAAAATCTCGAACTCTGAATCAACATGCCGCCAAGCGTTTATAAGGTTTTATCCGCGTTCTGAACATAATGGAACGTCTTTCGGAGGCTAACTTGATCATATGCGCGAGTTACGGAAGTAACGATCAAGTTTAAATTAAATCGATTAAAATAGTTCCTATGCGTTTTGAGTTGTCAGGGTCAAACGACAACTCCGATCGCTACGAAAATTGAAATCCGATAATAATATAATATTACAAATCCAATGGAACTAGTTTCATCGAATTCCGAAACTGTGCCTCGGAAGGCTATTTTTAAATTCAATTTAAACGATATAATTTCAAAACCGAACAAATCACCCTTAAATTAAATTTTAACGCTTTTTCTATCTTCCGTATTATCGATATAAATTTTACGAACCCTTAAATTATTTTTAATCTGAAGATTCAATAGTTTACCCAATTTCAGTTTATTAAATTCAATATTTAATTATCCAATAAATAGAGATATTTGAAATTTAAGTTAAAATTAACCGTTAAAATATCAAAAATCAATTAAATATTCCAATTTCAAATATCTAAAATTCTGGGTCGTCATAGACCTCATATTATAAGACTAAGGCACCTAAGTTTCATATGTATAATGTTCACCTTTTCTAATTATCAAACAAAATCTTATGACACATGCGTGATGAAGGCACCTAAGTTGCTATTCTATACATCGTATTTGTTCAATACGTTCAAAAAAATAATTTCCATGAATATCTAGCCATATTTCTATGTTGAATTATACGTAGTTAATTTGAATTTTTATTTCTAAGTTTTAATATATAATTGGTTGGCAGTTTAAATTTTTATTTATATCATTTATTAATATATAAAAAATGAATTTGTGAAGTATTTTATTTATTAGATCTATTTTTAAGTGATATTAAGACTTGGTAAATATTTGTAAAGGAAATTTTGAATTTGTAAAGCAGACTTAATTATCAGATCCTATTTTTAAGTGATACTAAATTTTGATAATATTAACAGAGTGACATTTTTGGTATTTCACGCCGACACTATAGGAATGTGACATCAAACACTACAAGAAAAAACCCATTTTACAACATGAATTTTGCAACGGTTGTTAAGATCGTTGTAGATAAAATAAGTCATTTACAACATTTGTTATAAAAACATTGTAAATGAAATTTCGTGACAACATTTTTTTAACAAATGTTAAAGTAAAATTGTTTCTACAACATCTTAAAAAATAGTTGTACATAATAGTTTACGACAACATTTATCTCGTATTATGATAATTTATAATGTTCAATGCACGTTGTTAAAGTGCTTAAATTCGACAATATGTTTTAGATAATGTAAAAGTATTAAATTTCAATTACTTTCGGTAAATGTTGCAAGCTTATGCTAGCTAACAACATTGTTTGAATATTGTAAAAGTGAAGTTACTTCATAACCTATAAAAGTTATTATGAATAAAGAACTTTCAACTGATCTTAACTTAATTTGATTCTATCCCACTATAAATTTAAAACCAAATGGATAATATTTTTTATTCAAAAGTAGACTGTAATTTAGGATCAAAAAGTAAAGGCAAGTTCATGTTACAATATCTTATAAGTTAGCCTTTACGTTTAATATAATAAACCAATATTTTTTGTTTGTTTTTGAATATAAATAGTTGAACCTACTCATATTTTAAATCATTTTAAAACCAATGCAATCACAACTACCTTATTAAATTATTGAAATGTATAACCTTTTTAAGCATAGTTTGCTACTCACCACTAGATGCATTTATAGAAGTTAAATTTATAATTTTGCTTTTAGTGAGTGTTTCAAACCTCTTTGATCACTGATCTATTAGTGATCACTGCAAAGACAACCATTGAATATTTTACGGTTGAGATTAGTTTTACCATTAGGGATCCACCCACAACTCGCATTGTAATTATCTACCAATTGAATTTATGATTAGATCAGCTTCTAATTATTACCAATTAAAAATAATCTTAGCCTTCTACTAAATAATCTAGCGGTTATAATGAACTAATCGTTCATAGCATAGATCTGCCAAAGGCGCACGAACATTTCTCATAAACCCTTCTCCTTCGCAACTATCTCCTTCACAAACGTTATTTCCTAAGATTAAACCCTAATTTATTAGTTTATTTGCAGCGGAAAAAACCATAGCTCGTAATTTCCTCCAATCCGTGTCTTTACCGCACACGACATCTGACTTCGTCGTAGTTGGAGCATCACATAATTGTTAGACCCCTGTTCCTTGGTGAGTTTGTAACGACCCGAAATTTTCGATCCCGAAAATTCCAGATAGTTATGAAAAGAAGAAAGAGATAGAAGAAGAAGATGATCAGAAACACCAACATCTCACATTTGCAGCGGATCAAAATATAATATCAAATAATAACAGTTTACAAAAGAATAATATTCTGTCGATTACATTTTTATGCATCGGAGTTACACATCTATATAGACACTGCATATACATAATTATCATGTCATAGGTATACAACAATATATAAAATACAGCGGAAGCACTCCATATGTTCTTGCCATCCAGCTCGCCTCCTGAGCTCCAGAACGTCCTACCTGAAAATCTGTAACACTCGGTCTGACCCGAGCATTACATCAAAGTAACACCCGAGTCAGGCTGGAAACCAGCGTGAGTAAACCCATATAATTTGAAATACTAAGTTATAAAACGCATTTGGAAACCAGAGTAACTCATACCTTCCTACGAGTTCATTAGTTATTATGCTCAACACTTATTCCACAAATCAAATTCTAAGTATTCTTACTTAGTTCCAAAGTCCATATTTTTCCCATTCCAGTCTATTGATTTCTCACATCAAATTCATATAGTATCAAGTAGATTACTAATCGAAGGGGTTTCGGGTATTACAGATACCCGACTCCGGTCTCTTCGAATCCAAAGTTTATTCATTAAGCCAAATGTTTAGGTTTAAATAATACAATCTATATTCAGGATTTCATATTCACATAACAATTTATCTCGGATAGATGTCCTATAATATCACAGTTTAACCCATTCATATCACAAAACATCACACATCAGGGATATCAAACGATTCAAAGCATTCCATACAATCCAAACATCCATAAGTAAGATCAATTAATCACCAGATTAATTTAAACTAGATTAATTACTTATGAATAAATTACTAATCCTGGTTAATTATCCTTAGTTAATTTCAAACCATTAACTATTATTTTTAATTAATTATGAAATTAACTTAAGGTTAATTAACCCGATCCCAATGTCATCTTAACTCAAATTATTCAAGTAATTATCCTTAACCATTTATAATAATTAACCTTAAAATAAACTCATAAATCAATTATCTATAATTAATTACATTCATACTTAATAGATTACACTTTAATCACTTCATTGATTTAATATTCCAAATTATCAATCCTTAATTACATCATTAATTAAATTAATTATTGATCTCTACTAATATTTTATTAATTATTCTGTTTAGATTAATTACATTAAGAAAAATCAATCTTCAAAACTACATATATCAATCACCTTGATTAATAGCATTCAGTAATTAACTGCCCTCAATTAAATACTCCTCAATAAACAAACTTAATTAATCCCTTGATTAATTTTAAGTAACCATCCTCAAATTACTTTCATTAACGAATCATCGTCCAATTAATTACCTCCAGTAATTATCTATTAATTACTTCTTAATTATATTTAAATCAATTAATTAATCTTCATTTATTATCAATTAATATCCTTAATTATTGATTAATTAAAACTTAATTGCCCATTTATTTATTCACTAATTACTTAATTCATTTCTCATCTAATTAGTCATTAATTCTTAATTGATTTTTAAATTAGTTAACTCTTAATTAAACTTAATTAGGTAATTTTAAAATCTCTTAACTTCAACTTATTAAACATTTAATTATAAACGAAATGTCTTAATTACAAATTTTATTTGATCTTAAAATTTCGAATTAACACTCAACTAGAACCCGAGTATTCCCATGTTGTTTTTTTTTCGAGTTTCCCCCTGTACCCATTTTCCTTCATCTTTCTTCCTTTTTTTTAAAAAAAAACTGTTTCACTCGTAAACCTCTCCACGATCACGAGCTTACCCTCGAGAAACAATTCCACCTGCAGGAGAACGCCTCCGAGACACCCACGCGAACTCAAGATAGATACCAAACCTCGCCGTGCATGTGTACAGCCTTGTCAGAGGCCTCCGATCATCTTCGACGACCCCGACGCATCGACGACCATCTCACCATCAATCCTCCGATCGTCTACAAAATCATACACACCACAAACGAAAATCGAGTATAACTCGATCAATATTGAACAGACCTCCGACCAAAGAAACAACTCGCCACCACGACTCCGACCACTAGAGGCTTCGAGCTTCCAACCACGTCTACGTCAACCACCGAACCTCCACCTTTCCAGAGCACGTGCAACTCGATGCACGTATGAGGTCGCGGTGATCCAATTTCCGATCACCTTAAAAATTAGGTTTACACACGAAAACTCCACACTACCGTCACCTCGACGAACTGGAACCCCTCCAACCATTTTCCCAACATCATCGTAGGCTCCTCCATCTCCACGCAAAGCCCCGACCATCAACCACCCTTCGATCGCCTGAAACCGATCGAAACCCAAATTTCATTCAACTGAGAACTGTTCTAAGAATACTCAATGAAAAATCACAATTCTTGTTTGAAAAACCTTGTTTTTTAAATGTTAATCCAAGTTATATACTTGAATCTATGATTCCTCATATTCGAATTTATCATGTGTTTGAATTTACCTGTAAAACTAAATTTTCAGAGACAATCCGACCCTATTGAGCTTAAAATAATTTTCAGATCAAAATCTATGATTAAACACACTAATTTGTTTTTGAATCCTATACTTGATAATGCTTAGAGAATAAGAACTTGAAATTTTTCCCTTATTTGTTCCTACCCTGTAACTCAGGAAACAAAGAAGGCCAAATGACATCCACAGCACAGTCTATATGAACACACACACACACACATATATATATATATATATATATATATATACAGAGCTTTATACTTAAATATATACACAAAACACTATATGTCTATGCAAAGATTTAATGATACTTGTGTATTATAAGGTGGTTTACTCACTTGTAAATTTGTTTGGAATAGAGATCACTTCTTTTGGTTTTGAGAAGAACACAGTCCTGATTGTTTCCAGACCTCTCGATTTTGATCTTCCTACTTGTTTGATCTAAGTTGAGTTTTAACTTGAGTTACAAATATGAGTCTCAGCTGTAGGATTTAAAGTTTTTTTTTTCTCTGGTATGCTAGTTGCCTTTTGAACGAAATGAGATAAGAAGGGATGATATACAAAACAATATGCAGGCTGAAGTGTATAAGTTGAAATATGATATTGATGTAAGATTTTTTTCATGTACTAAAAAATATTTTTATAAAGGTTGGTCAGAGATTTTTTTTTCTTTCTTCAATTTGTAGGCCGAAAAGAATTCATGGTGGCTAACATTAATTAATTTTGTCTTGTGTTAATTATCATTCTTGTACTATATTTTTTTTTTATACCGCCTGATCTTTGTATTTGTAAGTACATATATAGTTATCTTGTTTTAGAAGCTTGTTCATCACTATTATGTACACTTATGTTTGTTTTGAGAGCATGTTTCCAAAATCGGGTTATTATTCTTGTTTCATTTCATTTCTCATTACATTGCTAAGTGTTCATTCTTTTAATATCTTCATCAATAAAATTGTATTCCTTTTATTTTTATAAAAGTTAATTACCTAAATTAATTTTACTTATTTATTAAATATTATTTAATATTCCAATCCATATTTATTCCATTCTTATATATTATAAATATATTGACAATGTATATTTTATTTACATTAATTGAATATAAATATCCATTTTAGAGATAATAAGTCTATATTTTATTTAATCTGATTAAATTCAAATTAAAATAATATGGCTAAATTTCCGGGATATCATAGAGTTCTTATTGTAGAATTTAATAATTTTTTATTGAAAATCGTTAAGATTATGATTGAATAAAATTTCACCCAAATTGGTAAGCTATATATTTTAATTAAGGCTTTTGAGGTGTACATTTGATTATTGTCACTTGTTTTATTTGCGTTGTCTTACTGTTAGATAAGCTCCTTTGATTAGATTGAAAAGGAATTTAGATACAATTTTCTTATCAAAATGCTTTATTTATTTTTCTTTCTATTCGAATATTTCTTGTTCTAAATATCATGTTTAGTGGTTCCTTTTTATATATTATGTAGCCTTGCCTTTTGTTTTACGTACAGTTTCATGGCTGTAACAATTTTACTTCATAAGCCGACTATTTCAATAGATCTAATTACCTTTTTATAGTTGAAAGATTGTGAAAGAATTTAAGCATTTTAAGTTACCAGAGTTTTGCTAAGGTTTCCATGAAGTTATCTGATGATGTTTTTTTTGGAAAGTTATGTCAAGGTATGTAAGTTTAAAGATAATGTTTGTATTTTGATTTATTTTTTGTTATGTAGTCAGTGTGCACATATTGGCATATTCAACATATTTTGATGGTTACCTTCAAAATGGTCTTGGATGTCCAATTTTTATTTGCATTTATGTTTCTTTTATTTTTATTATTTGAAGTAATGAAAATGAAAAATTAAAATGATTATATACTTCTTTGCACCGAAATTAACTTTTTATGCATGAATTTAATATCTAATACTAAAAAGTAGGCTAGCAAGCCATTGAGCACTTTAGGGGTTTCTGCTATACTAGAAATATAAGTAAGGCCAGGGCTGGTTCGAGTGAATGGGCTGCCCTAGGCAGCCGAAAATTTTGGGAAAAAAAATCACTGTGAGGGAAAGCCCTAAGCAACCAGAAATCATGGAAAATGTTACCACAATGAGAATCGAACCTGCCAACCTCCAGTTAGAAAACTTGCCCACTTCAACTACACTACCACTGCTTTCAGCTAAGTGCAAGGTAATATTTATTAAATACTAAACTGTTTATACCTTCCGTTCCTCCTCCTCCTCCTTGTTGCCCCCATCCGGGGGGTTGCCCTAGGCGGCCGCCTGCCAGGCCTAGCCCTGGAACCGGGCCTGAGTAAGGCAACCATAAGATCCTTCATATCATTTATGCATGCATGTTTGAATATTAAAATGACACAAGTTTCTTTAAATATCCACATGTAAAACACTATAGCTTATATGTGTGCGCACGCACATACACACATAGTGTGTGTATTTATAATTATAGTGTAGTATTCGTGTGTGCATACACACACAGTTATGTGTGTATGTATACACACATATACATGTATACACAAACATATATATACATGTAATACACACACATATAATATACATATAATACACACACATTAGCCAGTACTTTTATTTAGAATATCTGTTTATCATATGTTTCATTATTTAATTCAATGTACCTATATGTCAGAAGCAACAAAAGTGACAAAGGCCACCTTAATATCATTTAACTACATTGCACAATCTTGCTTCTCAATTATATATAGCATTAGGGAATTATGCTTATGTAATAAACTGTTTGTTTATAATCAATAATAATGTTTAGCAATTGAAAATTTATCTCAATGGCTTATTTATTTATCTTTTTAGTTATAAGTACACGTATTTTAGTTTAATTATGTCTAACCCTTGCTTCTTTAGATTAATATTTATATTGGATGCGGACAATATTTCTTGTTCTTAAACTTCTAGAGTATAATATATGAAACCAAACATACAATTATAAGTCAAAAAGATATCAATGGCAAAAAAATTTCCATAAAACTTACTCGTTATGTGTTCCCTTAAACTAGATCACTAGATCCTTTGTGCCCTTTAAGTAAGGTACCCTTTTTGACAAACAAAGTAAATCTCTTTATTTAATGAACATTATGGTTAATTACTACGAATGTAAAGCCAGTAGGCTTCTACACAGTTTGTCTTAAAACTTTGCAGACTATTAATATGAATTATCGCTTACCATTCTAGATTTTATTCTGTCACAAAATGCAATATTTATTATTATCTTAATAATATGGTGATTATCTATCCTCTTCATATATTTAAGTTTCTTAGAATCATGTGCAACTTGGAATGTGTTTCTTTACAAAGTTAAATATGCATGTAGTAAGGCGAACGTATAAATCACCAATTTTGAGTGTCTTTGACTTTTTATTTTTGGTTTGAAGTTAGTATTTTATATAGGCCTTTAATGAATGAAATTGGAAGTGGATTGATAGTGGTAAATGAAGTAAGGTTGTCAATGGATACTCGAAAAATCCAAAATCTGTCTGCTTCCATATTCGAAAAGCAGATATCCGATATTTGAAAAAACAGATAAGGATGCGGATACGAAGACATCCACATCCAAAAATAGTTCGTCTGGTTTTTACCAAGATTATAGTTTATTTTATGTGTATTTTAGCACAATAAAAGATATGTATTTATTGTTTTATTAAATTAATAATTTATATTATATGCATATATAATACATATTACCTGCACAAAACTATTTATTATTATCATATTTATTTATTTTGCATACTTTTAAAATCAAAGAGATTGAAAAAAAGTTATGTTAAACTAAAAATTTTAGTTTATGTTTCTTGATTTATTAATTATTAGCAGATATGATAATTAATCGATATCCGGCTGTATCTGCCGATGTAGATATCAAATATCCGAAAATGGTTTCGAATGCAGAGGCTGGTATGACACTATCCGTATCTCAAAGTATAGACATGCCTAAAATGAACAAAGTGAGAATGGTAAAAATTAGTCAACAAAAATGCATATAAGATAGGCCCATAAATGGATACTTTTGGATGTAGATAATACCCTATCTGCATCCGCATTCACGAATACGGACAAATATCGAATAATTATTATATCTGCTAATGATCGATAAATCAAGAAATCTAAATACAAACTTTTTGTTTAGCATAATTTTTTTTCAATCTCATTAATTATAAAACTGTGATAAATAAACAAATATGACAGTAATAAATAGCTTTAAGCAATTAATATGCATTAAATTCATATAATATGAACTATTAACTTAATAAAAACATAAACACATGTCTTTAATTGTACTAAAATACAAAAAATATTAACTATAATCTTGATAAAGACCGGACGGATAATTTTTGAATGCGGATACTTTTGTATCCGCATCCGTATCCATTTTTCCGAATATCGGATATTTATTTGCTTTTCGGGTGCGGACGGATTTTAGATTTTTTGGGTATCCATTGATAGGTCTAATATAAGATACGTTTCTCACATGGGTTAGTGATTAAATGTAGAAAGAATATATAGAGTAATTATTTGAGGTAATATATCACTAATCTACTATTCTCTAAAAATCAAAAATAAAATAACTATTAACACCAAAAATTTGATGGGTTTCATGTGGTGTAGTTCAGTCTTATATATTATTAATTTGTAACATTAAATATAAAAATTAAAACGAGAACTATTCGTATAAAAATTAAACTGAGAACTATTCTTTGAATTTTTTAAACTTCCTCTTATACTTTATATAAGGGAGATTGTAAACCTTTAATTTGTTGTACATGTATGGTAAGTCACTTCACAAAAGTAAATGTTTTGCTTTTACACTTTTGCAGGTTATTACCTTCCAGTAATTTTAGTTTAACACAGAATGAACAGTTCAATTTTTCAATATTGTGGCATATAAATTTTATGAATTTTAGAAATGTACTAGGATATTAAAATATGCTCTTTCTTGAGAAGCATCAATAAACTCACAAACTTTTTCCTTTCATTTTTCACTTTTATATCACTATTAAGCTTTTAGTTATTCATCCTTTACAAACTTGGAGCTGTACCATCTTAGTTTCTGTGGATAATAACGCGCTAACATTAGGATCTTGGCTCTTAAAACAATTTGAAATTTTCTAGGGTCTCAAAATCATTAGCCATAATCAGGGACGGCCCAGGGGCAAGCCCACCAAGCCCCTGGGATGGGGCAGCCCACTGAGCCGGGCAACAGAAAAAATCTGTTTTACTTCAAAGTTACAGCTCAATAGCAATCTCCATGTTTGCGATGCTTGAACCCAAAAAACTAGGGTTTCACAAATCAACGCCTTCTAAATAATCATCGCTGCATACTTGGCTATTCCATCAGCCATCGTCGGCTCATCCTTGCCTCCTACGCGATATTTTCTACTACTGATTTGAAGTCCTGCTACATCTCTTTATACTGCCACTGCTAATTAAGTATGCGAATTTCTTGTTTTGAGTTGTCTAATTTTCTAAAATTGAGTCGCCCTTTTACTGCTTTAGATTTCATTAACATTGAAAACGCCTGAAGCTAATAACTTATTAGTATTTAGTTATAAACAACTAGTTTTCTGCAAATAATCGTTTAGGAATTGAAATTTGAAAGCCGAAGCTAAAAAACTAATAATTATTTAGGAACTGATACTTACATCGATGTACTATTTTTCTTGCAGTGTGTGTATGTCTACCCGCAAACATTTAGGCGGAACCCAATATGATTTGCCTGTACACTTAACTAGATACACTAGTTTGTAAACTTGATACATTTAGTTAAAAATTAAATACACTGTTTTGTAAACTATTTGAGACTATAAGTATTGCAGCCCACTTAATGTGGCAACTTTTGTATAAAAAGTTGGTACTTTGTTATGTTATAGTTTTATACGTGATTTTATGCTTATATATAAAAAAGAAAATTTAAAAAACTTGACATGTTATATAGTAAGGGGCAAAAAAATTCACATTGGGCTTGGGCAACCGATTCTTTGGGCTGCCCCTGGCCATAATGTCAAAACTTTGGAAGTTACAACTAAGTTTTAATATGTTTTTCTTGTCCATAGAAACTTTGGATCATTTTTGGGAATTTCTAGTTTAATTGGTACCATTATTTGATTCTAGACATCAACTGTATTTTGTATGTTAAAGTACTAGGAGTAAAAGTCTAATTGTTAAAGTTGAACATGATCTTAAACTATCTATGGGGGTTTCCAAGGAAGTAACGGTGGATTCATTTTCAAATAGTTCATTTTTTTCCAAAAGAATGCAAAGAAATTGTTTCAAATATGATTTTGTCATGATGGTATGTTTTATAGTTGTATAATTGAATGGTTATAACTTTAGTATTCAAATTAAAAAAATTATTTAATTTGCATTTTAGTCTATTATTGTCTAGGAAGAATCAATTGTGTTCTTGTTATTCTTGAAGCAGGTCTCAAATTAGAGCATGGATGCAAAGATACATGCTTGGCGAAATTGAATTCAAATACAGAGACTATTAACATTTAAAGGGGCATAATTCTCATGAAGAGGGTTGTTCCTTTTCTTATACTTGTTTTACACATTTTGGTGTAGCCATCTACATGTATGTATAAACTTTCAATATTTCAAAATGTATGTATAAAATTTATGCTCACTGTATGATGCGGATTTGGCGTTAACATTAATCAAAATGATGCTGTTTAAATTATATTGAATGGTTTGATTTTTAAATGATGAATTTGACAGTTTATTTACATTCTATTTTATGAAATTTATGTACAGTATTTGTTGGTGAATGTATACATTATCTAATAATAGACAAATAACATAGTTAAATTATATTTACAATGTTTAGAATAAATGAGAATTCAAATAACAACTTTCAGTATTTGTTGTAAAAGGATCGACATGATATATGAAATGTATTACAAAAATATTTTAAACAATATTCGATAAACATTGTAATAAAGTTTTTGGAGTGTTTATAAGTGTATTACTACCATATTTAAAAATTGTTATAACAAGTGCTTTTACAACATTGTACACAACATCTAGAAAAATATTATGAAAACAACCCCTTTTTACAACAATGGATGTAACAACTTTAGCTTAAATGTTGTTAAAGGGTTTTTTACAATGGATATCCAATGTTTTAGAAAGGGTTTTTTCTTGTAGTGAAATGTATTACAACTATTAATGAATAAATAAAATAAAAGGGCATTTTTAGAACTTCGCGGTCGGATCAAAAGATTGCGCTTTCAAGCCGACTATTAATAAAGATATGCCGTACAAAATGATGAATCAACGGAGAAAAGTGAGGAAGCTTATTAGAAGGGAGATAACCATTAAACAATATGCCATACAAAATGATGAATCAAGAGAGAAAAGCGAGGAAGCTTATTAGAAGGGAAAAACTGAAGCGGAACTCCAACTATTATGGGTCTGTTTGTCATAAATGAAAGCTGGACATTTGAAAAGGACATTTGAGTGGGGAAGTTAAGTGAATGTCAAATGAATTTGACGATACGAACAAAGTATTTAAGCGGAGTATATAAGTTATGATTTTTAATTTGATCATTTATATTTAATTAATTAATTGTTTTTTAATAAATATATATGTCAATAATTTACAAAATTAAATAAATAAATAAATAAATAGATTGTAAAATTACAAATTGCCCAGATTCAGTTCAAACTAACTTCATAACGTAGAACACTTTGATACGATCGTAACGCAAAAATAGGGTTTCAGACGAACCTCATTTGTAGATCTTACTAATTTTAGAAATTTTAAAAAAAAATTATTAATTAAAACCTTAATTTATCACAAAAGGACCATAAATCTACATTTATCCCAATGGGCTAGTTGCTCCGTTTCGAACGTTTGAACGTCCGATGCATCAGACGCGTCACCAACGTGAACGGGACAAAAAAAAACTGCAAACGGTACTATTGCAATGAATGGAAATGGGGTAGTTGAATGAGGCGTTTGAATAATTCATTTGAGCGGGGAAGTAGAATGAATGGAGAATGCGTTTGGCGGTACGAATGAGGTATTTGAGTTGTGATTTTTTATTTAATTGATTTATATTTATAATTAATTAACTATTTGTTTTTTTAATAAATAATATGTTTCAATAATTTAAAAAATAAATAAATAAATGTTTTCTACCTTGTTTTTTTGTATTCTACTCATTTCCAGCTTGCTTTTTCGACTATCTGCTCCATGTTTTTGTGATATTTCTGAATTGTTTTGAGGGCTATGATGCCTATCAATAGGCTAGCCAAAATTTTGGAGAAGTGTGATTCTAAATGCATCGTTTTTGAGTTGAATTTGTGTGTCAGTTTTTGAGAATTTTTCGATGTTTTATTTGATTTCGAACACGGGTTTTTCCAAATAATTTTTAATACAAATTGGCTTTTGAAATAATTATTATATGATATCTATAAATTATTTTCAAGCTATAAAAAAAATATTCTCTATGTTAAGGGAATTTCAAAGATTGTTTTCCAAAAACGATTTCGAAAATTATTTTAAAAGCTTGTTTTCTCAACAACTTATTTTCTATATATAAAATACATGTTTTTGCACTTTTCGAGCGAATGGGAAAAAGAATTAAACGATTGGGTAAAACACATGGTATGTGGCGTCACAACATTCAGTTCAAATCAACTATATAATATATAGAGTACTTCGATACGAGCATAACGTAAAGAACAGCTTCTCAAACGGATCTAATTTGTACAATGTATTAACTTTAGAAATTAAAAAAAATTACATTTATTAATTAAAATCTTATCACAAATGGACCATAAATATCCATCCACCTAACGGGACAGCTGTCCCATTTCCTAACACGTCAGACGCGTGTAAACGGAGTTGAAAAAAGACTGTGAACTGTGCCTATGTCCGCACCATAGATGTTGGTTTAAAATTTAATTAGCATTTCAGGCGATACATGATGTGCTATGATATTATGGGGTACTCCACTCAGCATACAATCAGCGTTTGAAGAAGTATGTGAAAATATCAGTCTTCCCTGCTTTTGTGGCTCTCAGTTTTTTTTCCATATTTTCTCAATTTTTTAACACCAATACTTTAATGTTTCTATCCGCTAATCTAAAAGATGAATTCATCTACGAACAATTTGTATAATTTTTATTTTTATTCTCTTGGCTCCATGCTCAGTGTGTTCAAACTGAATTGGTTCTTTCCTTTTTTATTTAGGCACTTTTAGGAATTGAAAATTGAGTTGAATGGTTTGGCTTGACGTCCAAAAAACTTTCTTAAGCAATTTTGTGATATAGTTACGATTTGATTTTACAAAATCTAGACCGACTCTTAAACTTTAATTTCTTTAGTTTATCAAATCAAATATGACTATAAGGTTGGTAAGAATAACTTCATACGTATTGCGTTATATCAAACATATTTTTCTATTGTTCTTTTTTAATTAGATGTAGGATAAAAAAAGGAAAATTCAATTATGAAAACACCAAGAATAAAGAAAGTCATTTAAAAATGGGCAATGAGTATTTCACTTGTATTGTTATGAACAAGGGAATGAATATAACCTAATAACAAATAACCATTATATAGGTTTGTTTTTCCACTTTTTCCCCTAAATGTCACCTAGGATTTAGTATTTTCATTTTATTGACATGTGTGTGTCGTAGTTGTATGACTATTCATTGTTGCTTACCTTGATTGATAATCAACCCATGCTAAGTTTGTTTCCCAATTAGAAAATACATATATTCTATCTTTATGCCAATCTATATAAATATATTTAAGTAAATGATGCCGGATAATTTGGTAAGACATTCATAAATGTTTTATTTTCCAAATTATTAGAATATGACCACTAGTACAATGACTAGATAATTATTTCATTTAGCTAATTGGATTATAAGCACAAATCTTCTATAAATACATGACAAAAAATATTTCAATGCCCGTACGACTCTAAGTTAGATTTTATTTATCTAATATGCGTGAGCATCTAACCCAGTAGCTACTTACTTCATAAAATCATAATCTTTTGTACAACCTCGTTGCATATTTATTCCCCATTTGTTCACAATTAGTGGGAAATGTCATCTAAGCAACCAAGTTTTTCAAGCATAGATGAAGAGGATGCACATGGTAAGGTTCTAAATAATAATGAGGTCGAAAGCACTCAAGTCCATTTTAATGCAATGCAAAAAATGTCCAAAAATTGATGACAACAAAAGGTCTCCAGGACCGCCGGCCTTTCGATCAAGTCAAAAGCACCGAGTCGAAAGGTGTCAATCCACACCTATAAATAAGACCCTAGGGGTCTGGTTTAGCGGATCTGAATTCATTCACTTCTAATTTGTATTTCTTAAAGTTGTAAACCCTAATTTTCAAATTAGATTGGGAATTTGATCAATTTGTACGTCTTGAGTTTAATCAAAAAAAGATATTGGAATTTTTGGATATAAAGCCTGTTTTACATACTATTGGATTCAGTTCATGATCTGTTTACGTCAATTTGGTCGAAAGATCACCTTTAGTGAAAGTCGAAACCTTTAGCTTAGCAAAAATCCATAAATCTATAGGTCTTAACCCAAACCATCGAAAGGCAAGCTTTCAACGAATTCGGAACCTTTACATCTACTTCATATCCTAAGATCCAACCCTTGAGTTTTCCCAACTGTTTCGAAAGGAGGTTTCAAAAGAATACTGAACTCACTTAACTAGTTCGATAGGCATAATAAAAAGGGAAGCAATTGTTTTGATTGAGACGGAAGGTCAAATAAAAATGAATTTTGGCCTAGCCAGTTAAGAAGGTGTCATGTAACGACCTGGATTTTTGGACCAGTCAAAATCGTCGAAAACCAGTCCGTTCTAAAAATACGAATGATAACTACCAACTTAACACATAATATTTGATAAATATTCAACCCTATTAAATGTATATGATACAATTTTCAATTATACAAGTTAAATCAGAGTAATAATTTATTCTATAGTGTGCTTAAATATATACCAAATACAAATAGAAATAAATCCACCGTTGCACAACTCTGATGAGAGACAGCAATATCCTTACATGCGAACTCAATAAACAATGTAAATGCAGAATAAAATAGTAAGCAGGAAAGATACAACAACACATGACAAATAGCAACCAATAAACAGAAAATTGCTGTGTTATTATTGGGGCTGCATCACTATCACTTGTGACTGCCTACGTACTCCTATTTAATTGAGTACTCAATTAGATACAGCATCAAGTGTTCTCCTACTGCAAATAGGACTCATGGAGCCTACGATGCACAAACAATATGCAATTCCCAAAACTACCCACTTAGGCTTAACCTTTACATCTAGATTTTTCAAATCTAATTAACTTTACAAAAAATTTCTCTTTGGACTTTATTTTGGAATTCTTATTTCAAAACTTTTGAAACATATATATATATATATATATATCTTTTATATTCAAACTAGTCCTTTTACTTCGGGATGTGAAAACAAATCACCTTTGAAACGATACTAATATACAAGCATACAAAATTATATGCTACCTGATCGGGAGGTTTCTAGCCATAACAAGGCAATGGGGTTCCACCCTATTAAAAAACAAATATAGATATGTATATCCCTCTACAACGAGAGCAGACTATACTGAGGCTACAGAACATCTGCACCTCCCCTGCCCACTTTTTAGTTATGGGTTACCCGAATCGTCGGTAACATAACAAATCACTTTATATCCCGAAGTGGCAAAATCATTTACACTAATAATTACAAATACTTCAAATCTATAATAATTTCCATTTCCAAATCCTCTCAAAAATTAGCTTAATACCATCAGGTTTAGTCCTCGAAATTTTTTCCATTTTATAAAACATTTTTATAAAATCATTCTTTATATAAATCACTTTTATATAAAATAACTTCAAAATATTCATTTCCAAATATTTCTATTTCTTTAAACAATTTATGAACTTTCATTTAAGAAAACCAACTTTGAAAACAATTCCACTAACGTCAAATTATTATAACTAATTATAACAATTAAATGAACCAATATTATCGCTAAACACATTTTAGTCAAATCAAGAAATAAATTACAAGGTGTTAGCCTACAATTGTTTTCTACTCAGCTTATGCATATGGATAATTAATTGCTCATAAACTGGTCGAATAATGTCAATAATCGATAAATAATAATCAGTGCTCATAAACTGAATGAGTGCAATCCAAACAACCAAATAGTCAATCAACAATCATAATAAATAGCAACGCATCTATTAAATAATTAACAATCAATATCAAATGGATCAATTATCGAATAATAATAAATCTACACAGTTTATATTAGCAGAATGAGGATTTGTTCTGCTAATAAAATATCACTAATATTTTATATTTCTCTAAACGTGTCAATAAACTACACTAATGTGTTCTATTCTTTAATACGAATTTAACGTCGAAGACCGCGGGTTAAACGAACTTCGTATGAGAAAACTATTCATTTTTAAAGTTTAAATAATCTTTTATAACTAAAATCAAAATAATTCAATTACTTAACCAATTCAACAAATCTTACCGATGCAAAATGCACAGCATACCAAACCGTAAGCTATTTCCTTTCAAACTAACATATAAACTAATTTTAAACTAAATTATCAAAGAAAATGAGTTACAATTTCTCATCCACCTGGCCCAATTCAACCAAACCCATGCAGTGCTCCTCCTCCTTCCTCAATCTAATTTTTAGAATTCCAGTACACGAATTGTGTACGTGCACACTACTGACACGGCAAACCACATCACCATTCGTTGAACCAAGGCCATCCACGAACTCTGCTTGCCAAGCTCGACCCGATTACATCCTCTCCATCAACTCTGCACCACCCATTCCTGCACTAGCTGTTCAAAATGTCGCGGATCCTAAACCCAAACCGCATCTCACCAAAGTTCATCCAAAGATGCGTCTTTCCAAGCTAGAGTCGACACCGCTCTCCGATTTGCCACTCGTCGCTTCAATCCCTGACTAGTTAACACCCAAGTTTTCGACACCGTCAACCATCGTCGTCAAATTGTGCCTAAATTTCACCAAAAATACTACGTCACTCCACGATGCCAACAACCCAAGCGGCGTCGTCTAATTTGACTCGGATTGAGAGGTATTAATTTTCGAAGTTTTAACACAAACTTTTCCGTTTACTGTTATACAGAAATTTCTCTCTCGTCTGTCTATGAAATATCGAGCGATCAATTTTCTAAAAATACGAGGGAGGATTACGAACAACTTTGGTGTTGGAAGTTGGGGTTAAAAGTGTGTTGTTTGTGAGGTACTGACCAAAATAAAAATATGATCTCGCACAACAACGTTACGCGATCACAAAACAGCAATAAAATACACCGGTTAACTTATTCTATAATATTTCAAAAGTGCCGACGTTTTCCGCAAAAAACGTTAAATGAAAATATTTTTATTTTTCAAAATAAAAATTATAGATAAATTCTATAAATTAAATTAAAATGGCGTCATCAAAAATCAAGTCGTTTTATCAAAATTTGATTTCTTTATAATTTATTACATTCGAATCAAATCTAAATATTTAAATAGATTAAATATTCATATTAGAAACGTCAAAAATTGCGGACCGTTACATGTCATAAGCAAGATCAGGCCGTGTTTCGACTATGTCGAAAGGCAGAACAAGATGAAGTGTTAACTGCAACGACCTATTTGGAAGGAGAATTTAAGGGAATAACAAAGTTCTAACTATTCTTACCTAATCAAAAAGGAGGTTTCGAAGGAGACATCAATACTTTAACTCTACTTAAGGGTGTTGACAAATTTTCTTGTGATCAGACCTTGGCAAAGGATTTAGAGCTCATTCTCTTGAATTCCATTTACTTTATCTTGGACAAACAAAAAAGTTCAACGTTGAGCTTCACTGGTAACAGATTAGATATAAATTGCCATATTTTCTATTAACCCCTCTTCATTAACGACCTAAGAGATGGACCGACTTAAGAAGCATAGCGACTTAAGGCAGTTACCGACTTAAGAAGTCTAACGACCTAACTACAGAGCCGACCTAAGAGATGCCACGACTTAAGAAGCTGCCGACCTAAGAGATGCCACGACTTAAGAAGCTGCCGACCTATGGGAAGTCCCGACCTAACTACTGAAAGGAACTACCGACCTAAGGAGTTAAAAGGACTTACGACCTAATGACTTAACAGGATACGACCTACCTGACCTAAGGAGCTAACGACCTAAGTGGATGATCGACTTAACGAGCTGAACCTAAGTGGATGATCTCCTAGGTCGCTACTGACCTACGACTCATACTAAGTCGTACGCGACCTAAATAACTCGCTCAGAAAGAACCAAGTGCAACTGAGATAAGTCGGATCTCCTATGTCGTCGCCGACCCACGACCTATGACTTACCTTAAGTCGTAGACGACTTAACACTTGGAGACTGAATTCTGCCCAGAACCACCCCTATAAATACGGCCATAACTCCAATGGCAAGAAAAACTTTGGAATCATTCTATGAAGCGTCGTTACTCTGCAGAATTCTCAACTCATCTGATACTTGAAGAACTCCAAACATTCACGACACTACAACAAGCTTCGAAAGGAATCTGCCGCATTCAACATGAATTCGAGGAGATTTTCTACATCGGAGTTTGAGCTATTAGTCTAGAGTGTTTTGGAATCAAAGTATATTGTATTTCCAAGTGCATTGTATCAACTTGTAACCAAAGATCAGCAATAAAGGAATTCAAAATGGACGTAGGCTCGATCTTAAGCCGAACCACTATAAATCGCTGTCTTTTATTGTTTTTCTGCTCTTTTACTGCTTATTTCTTGTTCCCGTATCACGGGTGGTGCTTTCACAACTTTACTACACACACCTGGTGTTAGCGTTCAATTTTAAGCGTTAACATTTTGGTGCTTTCACTGAGAACCCAACTTAGGAATATTGTCATCATTGCTTCACGAGAGTTTGTAGAGAAAGTTTCTTTGAGAACGAGAAATCAATCGGAAATAATGGCTCCCGGAAGAAAGCGTAAGTCTGCAAGATCCGTTGATGCTCATGATAACATTGCTACTTCTCCTTCATCAAGTCAAGCAGCTCCAAGCATTGGAGTGACACGAGCGGAGTTATATGCTGCTGTATCTGGATTATATCAGCAGATTGAAACCCAGAACACTTTAATGCTAGAAAGGTTGAATGCTATGCTCGGAGCTAACCGTCAACCAGTGAATAATGAGGAAAACTTTGCTGATGCTGTTCACAACTCCGAAGGGAGAAACATTCCTCAAAGGGCAGCTGGCACTGCCGAAGGGGCGCCTCCTCAAGCCAGAGTGACAAGGTCGCAATCAACTCTGCACGAACGTTTGTTTAAGCAAACTTCTGAGAAAATGGCTGATGACTGCTCCGCAGAGCCTCTGAGCAATGAGGAATACCTCTCAGAAATGGTACGACAGATCATGAAGGAAAGCATGCAAAGAAATGAAGATGAAAACGACTGGGGCTTCGCTCCAAGTAAAACTCCGTTCACTGAAAAAATTCTAAAGGCTGAATTCCCAAGAAAGTTTGTTCCTCCTACCATTCCAGCTTATCGAGGAACAAGCGACCCCAATCAATTTCTGTACAAATACAACTGGCACATGACGGGTGCCAGGGCCACGGATGAAATTAAATGCTGGTACTTCCTGGTATACTTGGAAGGAGTGGCACTACTCTGGTTTACTAAACTGCCTACTCGATCTGTAGACCAGTTTTCTGATTTGACTCGGAAATTTAAAGAGCAATTCCGACTGTACGCTTCAAAGGCGAAGGACATCATGTCATTGTCTAGTCTCGAGCAGAATCCAGGAGAATCTATTAAGTCCTTTTTGAATCGCTTTAACAAAGCTATGGCTGAAGTCGACAATGCGGAGCCGCGGATGATTTTGACTTATCTAATGCGGGCTATCGATAAGTCAAGTGAATTTGGGAAATGGCTGAAAATGAAGGAGCCAAATTCACTCGGGAAATTTTATAAGAAAGCTGATGAGTTCATACGCTTGGAGAATCTTCCTGCACCAGTGAAAATGGTAGCAACGGGAGTGCAGAATAACGTTGTCGTGTCAGCTAAGAAAGATTCCGGAGGTCAGAAGAGGGAGAATAATGATGGAAAGAAACAAAAGGATATGAAGAGACCTCGTTTCTTTAAACCCTCAGATTTCACTCCTTTAACCGACACTCCGGAGAATATCTTCTTTGCCACCAAAGATGCCGTGAACTATCCTAAACCAGCTGAGATAAAACCTGGAAAGGGTGCTATGCGAAATGGAAAATTTTGCCGATTTCATAACCAACCCGGTCATGATACCAACGAATGTCGTCATCTGAAGAGCTTGATTGAAGAATTGCTTAGAGAAAATAAACTACACCTGTATGTTAAGAAGAACAGGAATGACCCAGCTTCATCTACTCAGGGGCAGCAACCCTCTACTCACCCATCTGGCTCGGGTGAGGGTACCACAGCACATAAATCTAAAAGGCCTGTCATCAATGTAATTACAGGAGGCCCACACCCAGTGGGCAGAAACTGGGGTGAAATGGAAAGATATGCTCGAGCTTTGAAATATATCCCAGCAGATGAAGATGTTTTTATTTTAGAAGACGCTGCACCCTTGAAACAACAGAAAACTTCTAATGAAGACATTGTGTTTAAGACTAGGGATTCTATGGGTATTGAAGCTCCAACCATGGACCCCTTGGTCATTTCTGCAGGAATTGAGCCAGCTATTGTAAGGTGGGTGCTTGTAGATTGCGGCGCCTCTTGCAATATACTCTTTAAGAAGACATTTGATCAAATGAGGATTCCAATGACTGACGTTCAGGCTTCATCACAGAAGATTGTTGGGTTTACAGGAGAACCGCAATAACCGATTGGAACTATTGACTTGTTTGTGGAGCTTGGAGAAGGACAGAAAAAGGTGGTTCGGAAACAAACTTTTGTAATAGTTGACGGATTTTCTGCTTACAATGCCTTCCTGGGCCGGCCAACCTTAGCTGCATTCAAAGCAATTCTTGGCCCATGGTGCTTAACTATGAAATTTCCCACAGATAATGGCGTTGGTGTCATTAAAGGGGATCAAAACGTTGGGCGAGAGTGTTATCTTATAGAGCTTCGTGAAGCAAGGAAGAGAGAGATGGGGAAAGATGCGGCAGCCCCGCTCCGCATCAAAAACCCAACCTTGTAGAAAGTACAGGGTGGTCCCTGCACTGGCGAGCACAGTGGTGCAAGAAGAGAAATGGATCCCAGAAAAGCCAGTTCAGAGGAGAATAGAGTGGTACCGATGGAAGTAACGGTACCAGTACCTGTTGATCTTAAAGACCCGAACAAAGTGCTAAATGTGGGTTCGCAATTAAGTGTGGCAGTCCAGACTATGCTGATATCATTTTTGAAAGCGAATCTGGACGTATTCGCTTGGAGTCACGCCGATATGTGTGGAATATCTCTAGAGATTGCTGTACATACTTTGAATATTGATCCGAAATTTACACCTGTGAAACAAAAAAGGCGAACCCAAGGTCTAGAACGGTCAGAAGCGCTAAAAGAAGAAGTAGACCGACTCATGGAGAAAGGTTTCATCAAAGAGTCCACATATCCGAATTGGGTTTCAAATCCAGTACTGGTTAAAAAAGCAAATGGAAAATGGAGAGTATGCATCGATTTCTCAGATTTAAACAAAGCTTGTCCCAAAGACTGCTTCCCATTGACAAGGATCGATCAACTGGTAGATGGAACTGCTGGGCATGAATTGTTGTCTTTTATGGATGCTTACTCCGGATATAACCATATTATGATGCATGAGTCAGATCAAGAAGATACGAGTTTCGTCACTGATGTCGGACTTTACTGCTACAAAGTCATGCCCTTCGGACTGAAGAATGTAGGGGCAACATATCAGAGGCTTGTTAATGCAATGTTCAAGTCACAGCTTGGGAAAACTATGGAAGTCTATGTTGATGATATGTTGGTGAAATCAAAGAAAGCAATTGATCATATGGATCATCTAGCAGAGATGTTCGCAATTCTCCGAAAGTATGGAATGAAGCTCAACCCTTTGAAATGTTCATTCGGAGTGGAATCCGAAAAATTCTTGGGATTTATTGTGAGTGCTAGGGGCATTGAAGCTAATCATGCCCAAATTACTGCTCTGAGAGAAGTCAAAGCCCCTAGGACGAAGAAGGAACTGCAGAGCCTCAATGGAAAAGTTGCTGCTTTAAGTCGGTTCATCTCCAAAGCCACTGATAAATGCATTCCTTTCTTTGACGCTCTTTAGAAAGGAAAGAAAAACTTCGAATGGACTCTTGAATGCCAGAAAGCTTTCGATGAACTAATCCGTCACATGGAAGTGCCTCCGATACTTTCCAAGCCCAACAATGGCGAAGATCTTTTCATATACTTGGCAGTTTCATCTCATGCCCTGAGTGCAGCATTAGTGCGGGAGGATGCAAAAGTTCAATGCCCAGTCTACTATATCAGCAAAAGATTCACTGGGGCAGAAATGAATTACTCAAAGCTAGAAAAGCTCGCTTATTGTTTACTGATTGCTTCCAGAAAGTTGAGACCGTATTTTCAAGCTCACCCTATCAAAGTTCTCACTGATCAGCCCCTAAAGCAAGTCCTATTTCGCCCTGAAACTTCAGGTCGTCTCCTGAAGTGGAATATTGAACTTAGCCAATATGATATCGCCTATCATCCCCGAAGAGCGATCAATGGACAAGCTTTAGCAGATTTCATTGCAGAATACACAGATAAGGGTGAAAGTTAAGAAGAGGTTACAGTTGACATCCCAACCAAATGGAAGTTATATGTTGATGGCTCAAGAAATGATTACTGTTCCGGAGCTGGGGTTGTGCTTGAGACCCCCGAAGGGCGATCGTTATGCTACGCATTAAGACTGGAATTTTCTTCTACAAACAATGAAGCAGAATATGAAGCTCTAATTGCTGGATTAAAGATTGCAAAGGAACTAAACATCAAAGCATTGCAAATCTTCAGTGATTCTCAACTTATTGTATGTCAAGTTAAGAAGGAGTTTCAAGCTAAAGGAGGAAATCTGCCTGCTTACTTGTCAAAGACTTGCGAGCTTCTCGATGATTTCGATCACTACTCGATAAGCCACATACCTCGAGAGGAAAATATGAAGGCGGATTCACTCGCAAGGTATTCAAGTTCCGGAGAGGCTCAATTATTGGGATTGGTTCCTGTGGAGGTTTTGTTAGCTCCAAGCACTGATGAAATGGATATCGACTGGATCATGGATGTATCTCAAGAACAAGAGTCATGGATGACCCCGATCAGAGAATATCTACTCAGCGGCTCCTTGCCAGAAAATCCTAAAGAACGCCGAAAACTCTTAAGAAAATCATCGAGATATGTAATCCAAGATGGTCGGCTATACAGGCGGGGATTCTCAATGCCATTACTCCGATGTGTAACCAAGGAAGAAGCTAAGACAATCTTAGCAGAGGTGCACGGAGGAGAATGTGGGGATCATTCAGGTGGCCAAACTCTTGCCAAGAAAGTTCTCCGGTATGGGTATTTCTAGCCAGATATTAATCGAGATGCCGCTATCTACTCCCGAAAATGCGACAGGTGTCAGAGATTTACTAAAATTCCAAGAGCACCTTCCACCGAACTAACACAGATGGTCAGTCCATGGTCATTCGCCATTTGGGGGATAGATCTAATCGGACCTTTACCAATTGCCAAGTCAGGGATCAAATATGCTATTCTCGCTGTTGATTATTTCACTAAATGGGCTGAACCTGAACCTTTGGCTACTATTACCTCTAAAAAGATGATAAATTTTGTGACTAAAAATATCATTTGCAGGTATGGTGTGCCACAGAAAATAATCACAGACAACGGTACTCAATTCGAAAGCGAAGAGTTCCAGGACTTTTGCAAGCAATTCAAAATCCGAAAAAGCTTCTCAGCAGTGGCTCATCCGCAGGCAAACGGGCAAGTGGAGGTAGTAAACAAAATTATCAAGTCAACCATCAAAAAACGGCTTGAAAAAGCAAAAAGTGGATGGGTTGATAAGCTACCACTAGCACTATGGGCATACAGAACAACTCATAAAACTGCGACTGGGCACATTCCATTCTCATTGGCATACGGATCAGAAGCAATGATTCCGGTGGAATTAGAAGTTCCTTCACACAGGAGAATTCATTTCAACCAAGCTAAAAACGAAAAGTTGCAACTCGAAGCACTTGACTTCCTTGATGAAAGAAGGGAAGAAGCCAGACTCAGAGTTGCGGCCCATCAGCAAAGGATAGCAAGGCACTTCAATTCTAAAGTCCGTCAACGAAGCTTTGAAATCAGGGACTTAGTCTTGAAGAGGGTCATGACAGCAACTAGAGTGTTTGGACCAAATTGGGAAGGGCCATATGTCATAGGCAATAAACTTCTTAATGGCACCTTCAAACTCACAACTGTCGAAGGAGATCCAATCCCGAGAGCCTGGAACAGCAATCACTTGCGTCCATATTTTACTTAGAAGCAATGTTTGAAATTGTAAAAATGGATGTATCAATTGTATTGTAAAATCAGTGATGATCAATAAAAGAGCTATAAAGTGGATGTAGGCCTAGTTTTTGGCCGAACCACTATAAATTCTGTGTTCTTTATTATTATAAGATGCATGTTTCATTTCGATGTGTAAACACTCTAAATGTATTGCTAAAATATCGATTTAATATTGCAGGTCATTAAAACAAAGCTTACCCATCACAAGGCCAAATAAGCCCCGTAAATCACTTGATAAATGAGTTTCAAGCCACAAAAAGTTCCAAATTGAAATCCAACATGAAATGAACTTCACACAAAAGATTGATAATTCCACTAAAGGGGCACTTTTCGAAAGAAAAAGAACCAGACACTTGTTAACTAATTACAATCGTCCGTACAAACAGACATGTGGTTAGATAACTCGCGCCTGCCCCGTGGAATCACTAAACAGTGAAGTTCGTTTCTTCAGATAAAGCAAACTACTTGCAAAAGAAAGGAACACGGGCTTAGAGACGATAACAGGGGAACACTAATGAGCAAACAACGGAGAGACATGGGCGAGCCAATCAACAAAAGCCCTCTTCAGAGGCACGCCGATAAATGGAAGTGCTCTTCTCAACAAAGAGGTTGATGGAACCACTGAGGCACAAGGCCTTTGTTAACTAATTGCGATCGTTTGTGCGAACGAACATCCAATTAAATAACTTGTGTTCGCCCCGTGGATCCATTTAACTGTGAGAAAGTAACTTTCAGGCAATCAAATAAAGACCTCTCCGGAGGCACAAGACCTCTTCGGAGGCACGCTGCCCTCTTCGGAGGCAGAAGACCTCTCCCGAGGCACTGCAAGCCCTCTTACAAGGCACAAGCCTTCCCTAAAGGCACATACTGCCCTCTCCGGAGGCAGAAGACCTTCCCCAAGGCACACAAGACCTCTCCGGAGGCACAAGACCTCCTCGGAGGCACGTCCCAAGAACGAAATGCTCTTCTCAAACAGTAAAGTTGACAGAACTACTGTAGGGGCACCTTCCTAAGCAGAAGGAACAAGACTCTTGCTAACTGGTCGCGATCGTTCATACAAACGAACATCTGACCGGACAGTTTGTGTCTTCCCCATGGGTCCATTCAACTGTGAGAAAGTAATTTCAAGCGAGTCAAACAAAAAGCCCTCTAACGAGGCACAACAAATAAAAAAGAAAAGCCCTCTTTGAAGGCACACTTCAATTCCTAAAGGAAGAATAACTCGTTCATCTTGGAAAAAAAATTCTTACTAAAAATTGAAGTGCTACTTAAGGCTCTCTTCAGAGATCCGCTTTACCGTGTAGGGGAATTCACTTTTCAGAAAATATAAAGTGACCATCTCCGAAGATCGAAGCGTAAAAAAACTTCTCCAAAAACGAGACATGCTCCATTAAAGCAGAATAATTTTTCCTCAAAAACGGAATAGTTATTCTACATTAAAATAAGAGTGCAAGTCTCGTCAAGGCAAAAGATATTACAATGCACTTGTGGTATGGGGGCAACATCATATAACATAGCTACATCAATAAAAGTAGTGTTCAAACAACATACCACAAGCCCATTATAATACCATGCAAAAAAGGTGAAGAATAAACGCATTCTCAAACACAGACCAAAAGTTTGTTCAAGTAAAAGAATCGTTTATTCTACATTAAAATGAGAAATAAATGCATTATGACATACACAAGAATTTTGTACAAGTAAAAGAATTATTTTATTCAATACTATGAAAATTCTTTACATGTGCAGATCTCAAAAAAGCGGGGACCGGTACCCGCACAATCTCCGGTCAATACATGCAAAAACAAAGGCAAAACAAGAAGCATGAAGTCCAGCTTATCATTCCTTCTTCCCGCCACCCTTAGAGCTCTTTCCTGGCTTGATTAATAGTTTTGGAAGCCATTGTGGACGGGTCGGGGGCGGAGGAGAAGGAGGAGTAGTCGGATCTTCTTCTATTTTGTCTTCTCCAGATGAAGCTCTTTTTTTCTTCTTCCTAAGTGCACGCTTCCCTTTCCTCTTCGAAGAAGACTCACTTCCCGGAGTAAGCAGCGCAGAAAATGTTGTGTTATCATCAAGAGACTACTCCGGGGTCTTCTCGATGTCCTCAAGATCTTCCGCTTTCTGTTCTTGAGAAGCGGGTGGATCCTCCAAGCCCTGGAGAGCTTCTATCTATTCTTCCTGTGACCCTGGTTGAGAAGCAGGAGTGACTTGAAGAGATGGAGGAGGAACAGCTGGAAGAGGAGAAGAGTGCACAGTGGTCGGTGCTTCCGCTACAGAAGAAAAGAAGTTAAAATCAGTACTCTCCGAAAAAAGAGAAGATATTGGATCACCAGGACTTAAGTAATAAGCGAGAAATTCGTCAAGATCAATTGAATCGAATGAATAATCCACTTGAGCCAGATCTGAATCGAAGTTACCTGGAGAAGTCGGTTTTGACAGTTCAATTTCAAATTTTTCAGCCTCAATGTCTTCTTGGCAATTTTCCTCGGTTTGAGTAAGGGGAGACTCGGTAGTGACGGGCTTAGCCTCAACGTCTTTTGCAAGAGGAGGAGAGTGAGAGCTGGAACCGGCGATATCAACGTCGGTCGAAGTCGAAGTATGGACAGGGACAGTTAGAGATATTTTCTTTTCTGGATGCTCCTCTGCCACTGTTCCAGCTCTAGCTTCAGCGAGTTGCTCTTTTCCTCTAGCAAGAGCGACACGAGTATCATCATCAAGGTAAAGTGCCTCAAGCTCCGTCTCATTGTAGCCAGCTCCCCCAAGCATATCGATCGCAGCCTCCCATACTTCAACTAGGGTGATTTCATATTTTGGTCCCAAGAATGAGAGACTCCCGCGCCCCAAGACGCTGTGGATGTAAAAGTCGAACAAGGTAGAGCTGATGGTTGCTTTAGTTGCTTCATGAGATTCTTCCGCTGCAATTTGACCAGCAACAGCATCATCGCGCTCTTTCTCAACTTTAAGAAGTCGAGCTTTTAACATCTCAATCTCCACGTTTTGGGAGATAGCTGTTTCTCGCAGTTGAGCAGTGACATTGCGATATTTTTCGGTAATAAGCTGCTCAGCCTCGAGTTTCAGTTCAGCATCTCTCTGAGCAGCATGAGCATCTCTCACTTGTTTCTGGAAGACTTCTTCTTTCTGAGAGTGCGATGCAGTAGAAGTAGCGAGATCTTCTTTAGGTTTTTTGACTTCAGATTCAAGTCTTGCATTGTCATCTGCAATACTCGCCATCTCCGCATCGTGCTGCTTGCAAATTTTATCCCATTCCGTCTTGTCGTTCTCCATAGTCAGCATGTTTTCAAGATTCATATGGTTGACTCTTTGGAGTTCATCAACAAGTCTCTGCCATTGGGACATCCTCTCAATATCAAGCTTAACCGCATCAAGATTCCTAAGCATGGCTTGTTTATCGATCGGTACCAAGTCCAAGTCGAAGCGCACCCCTTTTAAACCCCAATTCGAAAATCGGCTTTGAAGTGTTGGAGGGGCATCTTTAACTTGATACTGGGGCCTACTGATGATCGCTTGGATGTCAGATTTCTTTAAAGGAGGAGAACCGGATGGGATATCAGAAGAGATAGGAGCGTCAGTCTTTTCAGAAATCGCAGACGCGTCCTTTTCGCTAAGTCTGGTCCGTTTACTGGGATCTTCAGAAAATTTTCCCTTTCCTCTGTCGTCATGCGACTTTCTCTTATGTGAAGTGTCATCTCTTTGAGAGGAGTCGTGACGTTCTTCCCTCCTCCTTTGCTGCTCCTCATAAGCTTGCCTCTCTCGAGCTTTCCTAACTGCTCGCTCCTCATCAGATTCCCTACTAGCGGGGAGTAGCATATGTAGTCATAAGAGTCGCGCCCTCCATAGCACCGAAAGTTGTCATAGTGTGAACCGCTTCGCCCCATCGGAGAACCTGAAATTGAAGAAAAGACAAGTTTTAAAAATCTTCAAATTGAAGAAGCTAAGTGAATGCGAGTGCTAAGCATCCTAAGTGTGTGCAGCATGCAAACTATGCGCATCAGACTACAAACCACTCTGTGGTGTGGGAATGGAGACAGCTGGTGTAGAAGTTGTTGTAGTTTGTCACAAAGAAGAGGTCGCTTCAACAACAGGAGAGATCGCTTTTGAAATATCGTCTTTAAAAAGCTCCTAAGAAGTTATCATTATATTGCTCAAATTATCAAAAGTGTCATCGCCGTGATGCCCAGCAGAACTCTCTTTTTCAACTTCCACATCGGCCGTCTTTTCAGAAATTTGAGGATTTTCTTCCTCTTCAATAATAGGAGAAAGTGTTAACTTGCTGGACGACCCCACAACGTCAGTAGAAGTAGAACACTTCACCGGTGAAGTCTCAGTGGTGGGTTCTTTCAATGTAAGTTCTTCGGCGGGGGCTGGGGCATCTGATGTCTTTACCGGAGAATCAAGAACTTCATGAGGTTGAATAGAACGGGAAGGATGTAAGAGTCCAAATTGATGGAAAACTCGTCTTTCAGTAGAAATTGAATATTCCTCTCCTCAACTGGCACGGCCATAAGCCTCTCAAAGGTTGTTTTGTGACTAGGGTCCCTAGAAGGAGGAGGGAGCGCTGAAAAAGTAAAAAGCGAAGTTAACACTTGACAATTCGGGCTTCGAAGAGTTCAGAAAACATAAGGAAAGGAAAAAGATAAATGATCATACTTCCTACTCTCCAGATGGCATAAAATCCCGAATGACAACGAACGTAGAAAAACTAGTGTTAACGTTAAAATATGAACGATAACACCCGGTGTGTGTAATAAGATCGTGAAAGCACCACCCGTGTGACGGGAACAGAAATTAAGCAGGAAAATAGCAGAAATGCAGTAAATGAACAACAGATTTATAGTGGTTCGGCCCGTAATTGAGCCTACGTCCACTTTATAGTCTCTTATTGCTGATTCGGTTACAATTTGATACAAATCTCTTCAAGAAACAGTACAATTCGATCACAAGAAACAATCTAGACTACTAGCTCAATCTTCGACGGTGAAACTCGATGAATCCATCCCGGATGTAAGGAATTTCTCTCGAAGCTTGTTGTAGTGTCGTGAATGCTTGAAGGATCCTTGATTACTGAATGAATGAAGAGTTCGACGGAGTAACAGCGCTGTAGAAATGATTTGCCAAAAGTCCCTTTCATGTTGGAAGTGGTGGGGTATTTATAGGAGCTGATTTGGACTCTGGAAATTTTCCTAAGTCCTAAGTCGTCGCCGACTTAGTATAAGTCGCTGCCGACTTATGATAGGTCGCTGCCGACTTACGATAGGTCATAGCCGGTTTATCAGTTCCAACACTTCCCTAGTAGTTCACCTCCTCTTCTGGTTTTACGCTTAAGTCCTAAGTCGCTGAAGACTTAAGGTAAGTCGGTGACGAGGTAAAGGTGTATAAGGTATCTCAGTGTTGTTAGGTCAGAGCAGAGTTAACGTGCAATCTTAAATCGGTAGTTTGTTAACTCGGCAGGCCTTGCTAACTCGCACTTTGTTAAATCGGTTGGCTTCCTTAAGTCGGTAGTCATTTTAGATCGGCAGCTCCTCTTAGTAGTGGATTACCTTAAGTCGTCTTTTATTAGGTCGTACGCTTCCTTATGTTGTGACTTGTTGAGTCAGTATACTCTTTAACTCGGTAGGTCGCAAGTTCCCATAGGTCGGCAATCTGTTAAGTCGGAAGCTCTTGTTAACTCACAATTTGCTAGGTCGGTAGGCTTCTTTAAGTCGTTATGTCGTTAACTTTCTTAAGTCGGCAAGCACCTTAAGTCGGCCAGCATCCTAAGTCGGCATACTTCTTAAGTCGGCAAGCACCTTAACTCGGCTCCTGCTAGGTCGTGAGTCGAAAGGGGGTTAACATTTGCCCCTCGAAGTACGCGCCTAATTCGTAGGTCGTGTGCTTCGATTTCCTTAGCTCGCATCTTGGTAAGTGTGTTAGATCGCGTCCGACTTAAGATGAGTCGTAGGTCGGACATGTCGATTCAAATTTCACTGTCCCAGATTATAAATAGCTTAAGTCGTCCCTTCTCTTCCTTCACCTGTTCCAACTTCTTGTGCCGCCATTAACAGAGTTCTTCGATTTCAAATACGAATTCAAGTTCACCACCCGGCGATTCACCCTTGCTATCTAATTGCGTAAGCGTTTCCGACCCTTTTCCATTTCATGTTAGCCATTGAACCATGAATTCTAACCTCCGAACCCCAAATCGGTATCATACGTCGTGTTCCACTTTGAATTGTGCTGTGATCAATTTTTGGTCGTCACTAATTGTTGATGTGATTCACGGACACATGACAGTAGGTCGGGTTTATGACAGATCGGAGATGTGTTGAATTGTTGTTCCAGCGACTTGGTGGTATGAAGGGAACGATGGATCTCACGAAGAGGATAGTGGATTTTATGATGTTGGTGTTAACGGGTTATTGGGTTGGTGAATTTCGAGTTGGTTGACTGGTGAAAGGAGGTGAAATTTTTGGTGGAGAGGAGAAATGGCTTGAGACGACTCAAAACATTCATGATCTAATAACCTGTCCTGTTTAACAATTCCTGCGACCTAACTGTCTCAACAGTCCAATTTTTCTTGCGACTTAACTATCCTCCGACATAAGCCTTAGGTCGTGGCCGAGCTAGGACTTAGAAACTCATGCCATTTTGTCTTGAGACCTCTCCCCCCGCATACAGCCCGACTTAACTTATCTCGCAGCTTCTTATATTAGGTCGTGACCGACCTAGAACTTCGAATGATTTCAGCGACTTATTTTTTACAACAAGGCTTTAGGTCGCAGCTGAGTTAGAACTTGGCATATCCGCATTGTCTTGAACTTTGAACTGTCTACACTTCTTTACAGAATATCTCCAATGCTAATGACCTGTTAAATACAATATCTGCAGAAAACTGGGACGAATATACTGCCATTGATTGCCCACATCGAATGACAGATTAGTTGACAACGAGAAAGTTAAATTAAATGAATATGAACGAGATGTTGTACAATAACCAATTCAAGTGAAGTATTAAAACAAAATCATAATAGTCAAATGAAACTGACTTGTCTGTATTAACATTGCACTTGATCATTGACAAATTCTGAAATTCTGTAATCGATTGATTGTCAACTAATTTAATTCCAGTTATGCTTGTCTTTTATTTTCATTAGTTTTTGCACAACACTTCACACTTTTAGGGAACGTGCACCTTCACATTTGAACATTCAGCTGATTGTGTAGAATGTCTTCTCCACAAGAAGGAACAGAGCAAGCTGAAGATGCATTTCCAGTTGCTATCCCGCTAAACGATCCTCCAGAGAGGACTCCTACTACTTTGAGCCATAAAGCCTTTCGTCAACTATGCATCCAGTTTGGCATTGCTGAAGCTGACGCTTTGCTTCCCGAAATAAATGATACTGCTGACAGGCCGCCCCGTGGCTTTGTCGCAGTTAACCGCCAAATGTGCTTGAGCGGAGCTATCCCCCCATTCAATGACTGCATTCGAGAACTTCTTCTCCAACTATCTATTTCCCCTTTTCAGTTACATCCCAATGGCTATGCCATCTTGCTGGGACTATGCGTGCTTTTTAGGAGAACGCTGGGCCGCTTTCCTACCTTCGGAGAAATTCGCTATCTTTGTACTTTTGCCAAAAATAAAGATCATCCCTCTATCATAGTTGTAAGGAGTGCGAGAAATCGTAAGTTGATCACCGGTCTCCCTGAAAGTGTTCATAGTTTCCTGAGCCCGTTCTTCTATGTTCGCTGTCCTCCTGGGTTTTATGCTATTTGGAGAATAGGGAGTAAGATCACTTGCATTTGTTTCTTATGTTCTTTCAAACTTACCGAAGTTTGGGTTATCAAGTGCTAACTTCGCTCTTTTTTTCCTTTTCAGCACTTCCTCCTCCTTCTAAAAATCTCAGTCACAAAGTGACTTTCGAGAGTCTTATGGCGGTGCCTGTAGAGGAGAGGAGTATCTAGTTTCTATTAGATGATGAGCTTTTGCACCAATTTGGGCTTCTACACCCTTCCAGGTCGACTCGAATTCATGAAATTCCTAGTTCCGATGCAGAAACACCGGCTGCTTCGGGCTCTCAAATAGAGGCGTCGAATGCCCCAGCTTCTGTGGAAGAAGCTGCATCAGAAACACCTGTCATGGATGCTGCTTTGATAAAGTGTTCCGGATCCACTGATGTTGTAGGGTTAGCTGGCAAGTCGGCACTTCCCCCAATTATTGAGGAAGAAGAGAATCCTCGAGTCTCTGAAAAATCAATTGATATGGAAGTTGAGAAGGAGAAATCTGCTGAACACTTGGGCGATGAAACCTTTGATGGCTTGAGTGATATCATGATAACTTCTCAAGAGCTTTTCGGGGATAGCAATCAAAAAGCGACTTCTCCCGTTGTCGAGGCGACTTCTACCCTTAAACAAACCCAGATGCCTACTACGCCAATCGTCTCTGTTTCCACACTAAAGCGTGGTCTGTAATTTGACGCATGTAGTTTGCACGCCACACACACTTAGGATTTTTCGGCACTTATAAGCATTTATCCTCTTTTTCCTGGAAATTTCTAAACTCTACCCCTCTTCTGCTTTCAGGTTCTCCAATGGGACGTACAGGTTCATATTATGACTCATTCAAGTACCGTGGAGGCCGCGGCACCTATGACTTTAGGAAGTACCTTGATACCCCAAAAGAAACAGATGAAGAGAGGGCTCGAAGGAAAGCCCAGGAGAAGCGGGATTACGATCAGTGGCAAAGAAGGAAAGATGCCGAGCGATATGACTCTTCGCATAGGAGTGACTACTCTCATAAGCGGAAGTCTTACGATGATAAGGGAAAAACTCAGATTGCCGATGAACCGAGCAAACGATCTAAACCGATTGACGCGTCTGAAATTTCTGAAAAGACTGACGCTCCCATTCCTTTTGATATTCTGGCTAGCTCTCCTCCTCTGAAGAAATCTGACATTCAGACTATCATTAACAGACCGCAATATCAAGTCAAGGACGGCCCCCCAACACTTCAGAGCCGTTTTCCGAATTGGTGCCTAAAAGGGGTGCGCTTTGACTTGGACATAGTTCCGATTGATAAATCAGACATGCTTAGCAGTCTTGACGCGGTCAGGCTTAATATCGAGAGGATGTCGCAGTGGCAGAAGCTTGTCGATGAACTTCAAAGGGTTAATCGTGCAAACCTTGAGGCAATGCTGACTATGGAAAACGACAAGGCGGAGTGGGACAAAATTTGCAAACAGCATAATCTCGAGATGACAAATATTGCTGATGGTTATGCAAAACTTGAGTCCGAGGTTAAAAAACTTAAGGAAGATCTTGCCTCTTCTTCTGCATCTCATATTCAAAAAGAAGAAGTCTTTCAAAAACAAGTGCGGGATGCCCATGCTGCACAGAGAGATGTTGAAATGAAGCTTGCCGCTGAACAGCATATTACTGAGAAATACCGCACAAAAAACACCGATTTGCGGGAAAAGGTCACCTCTCGGAACGTAGAGATTGAGTTACTAAAGTCTCGACTTGCTAAAGTTGAGGCAGAGCGTGATGAGGCTACCGCTGGCCGGGTTGCTGCCGTTGCCGAAAAGGAAGCGGCTGAGCAATCACATGAGGCGACGAAAGCAGACATCAGCTCTACCTTATTCGACTTTTATTTACACAGCGTTCTGGGTCGTGGGAGCCTCTCCTTTCTTGGTCCCGATTATGAAATTACATTGGCTGAAGTGTGGGAAGTCGCGATGGATATGCTTGGCGGGGCCGGCTATAATGAGCTGGAACTTGAGGAGCGCTATCTCAATGATGAGGATCGTGCCGCTCTTGTTAAGGGGAAGGAGCTACTTGCCAAAGTACGAGTTGAAACAACGGGAGAAGAGCCTCCAAAAGAAGAAGCTCCTTTAACTGCCCCCGTTCAAACTTCCACTTCAGCCGACGTTAATATTATAGATTCCAGCTCTCATTCTTTACATCTAGCTAAAGTTGCCCAGGAGACTGCAACTACTCCTACTGAAGATGAGGCACTGGATGATATTGAAGCCGAGAAGTTTGAGGTGGATCTTGCAAAGCCAACTCCTCCAGGTACTCTTGGTGTCGTCTCGGGTCTAATGAACCAGTCATTTGACTTAGCCGAATTCGATGACCTTCTTACTTGTTACTTAAACTTTGATGAACCGATGCCTTCTTTATTTTCGGGGGATGCTGATTTTAACTTCTTTTCTTCTACAGCGGAGGCACCAAGCACTACACAAGCTTTCACTCCTTCGATTGCCGTTCCTCCGTCTTCCCAAATTACTCCTCCCTCTGCTTCCCAACCGGGATCACAGGCAGAGAAAATCGAAGCTCTTCAAGGCTTGGATGATCCGGCTGCTTCTCAGGAACAGAAGGCGGAGGATTTTGAAGACATCGAGAAGACCCCGGAGCGGTCTCTTGACGACGATACGAAGCTTTCAACATTGCTTGCTACTCCGGGGAGCGAGTCTTCTTCAAAGAGGAAGGGGAAGCGTGCTGTAAGGAAAAAGAAGAAGACTTCCACTGAAGAGGAAGCAGTAGTTGATCCGGTTGTACCGCTTTCTCCTTCTGCCCCTGCCCGTTCACAACGACTTCAAAAGCTAATCATTAGGCCGGGAAAGAGCTCCAAGGGTGGTGAGAAGAAGGAATAATCAAGCTGGATTTTCTACTTATTATTTTTGCTCTTTGCATGTATTGACCGGGGATTGTGCGGGTACCGGTCCCCGCTTTTGCTTTTTGAGATATCTGCACATGTAAAGAATTTTCATAGTACTAAATAAAACAATTATTTTACTTGTACAAACTCTTGTGTATGTGAGAATGATCTATCTTTTATTTTAAGTGTAGAACAAACGATTCTTCTTACTTGTGCAAACTTTTTGTCTGCGTTTGAGAATGCATTTATTCCACATCTGTTTTCCGTGATATTGCAACGAACTTGTGGCATGTTGCTTTTATTAATATAATTGAATTGTACAGTATTGCCCCCATGCCGTAAGTGCATTGCAATATTCCTAGTTTTTTTTTTTAAGACTAATACTCTTACTTCAGAGGACAATTATTCCGCTTTTAAGGGGAGAATTATTCTGCTCTTAATAGAGTATATCCAGTCTTTAGAAGAATTTTTATTTTCTCTTTCTGAAGAACGCTTCAACTTTCGGGGATAATCACTTTTATTTATTAAGAAGTGAATTTCCCTATGAAGTGAAATAAGCTTTTCTGAAAGGATTTTGTAGCATTTTTCAACTTTTTTAGGAGGAACTTTTCGAGATGAACAAGTTAGTCCTTCCTTTGAGAGTTGAACTGTGCCTCTGGACGATGCTTTTTGTTCAAGCATTTTATTTTGGGGCATGCCTCCGGAGAGGGCTCCTCTTAAAGAGTTGTGCCTCCGAAGAGGTCTTGTGCCTTTAAAAAGGGCTTGTGCCTCCGAAGAGGGCTTGCGGTGCCTTGGGAAAGGGCTTTTGCCTCCGAAGAGGTCATGTGCCTCCGAAGAGGGCTTATGGTGCCTTGGGAAAGGGCTTTTGCCTCCGAAGAGGTCATGTGCCTCCGAAGAGGGCTTGTGCCTCCGAAGAGGGCTTTTGAGTGCCTGGGAGTTACTTTCTCATGGTCGGATGGGTTCGCGGGGCAGGCGTGAGTTGCTTGATTGGATGTTTGTTTGTACAAACGACCGCAATCAATTAACAAGATGCCCCTTCGGTGGTCCCACCGATCTTTTTGGTTGAGGAAAGCACTCCCATTTATTGGTGTGCCTCGTTAGAGGGCTTTGGTTGGTTGGTGTGCCGGGTACGCTGCGTCTCAGGGGCGAGTGGATCCACGGGACGGACGTAAGCTATCTGATCGGATGCATCACGACCAGTTAGCGAGGGTCCTGTTACTTCCGCTTGGGAAGGCGTCCCTTTAGTGGACCTTCTGGCCTTCCTGTTGAGATGCATACCTCCCATTGTCTGCTCCTTTGTTTGCTTGGCAACTTTCCCTCATCATCTGCCTGTTAGCGCTCTCTTATTATCGTTCCCAAGCACATCTTCTTCTTTTCCTCTTACAAGTAAATTGCTTTATCCGAAGGATTGGACTTCACTGTTGAATGACTCTACGAGACAAACGCAAGTTATCTAGTTGGATGTCTATTTATAGCGACAATCTCGACTAGTGAACGAAGGTTTGTCACAATGGAGTCGCCAACTTTTTATGTGAGGTTTTCCTTGCTTGGGATTTGAATTTGGACAAAAATTTTGTGGCTTGGTTTTCGTGTAATAGCTGATTTATGGAAGTTGCTTAGCTTTGTGATGAGCAAGCCTTGTTATAATGTCCTGCAATTTTGAATTGATATTTTAGCGATACATTTAAAGTATTTACATATCAAAATAAAACAGGCATCATGAAATAGTAAAGAACACAAGATTTATAGTGGTTCGGCCAAAAATCGGGCCTACGTCCACTTTATAGCTTTCATTCATTTACACTGATTTACAATGTTTCACAATACAACTGATACATTCATCATCATTTTACAAATTTGAGCTGAGCTCTTTTCAAGTAAAGTAAGGACGCAAATGGTTGCTGTTCCAGGCCCTTGGAATCGGATCTCCTTCAACAGTTATGAGTTTGAAAGTGCCATCAAGAAGTTTAGTGCCTATGACATATGGTCCTTCCCAGTTTGGCCCAAACACACCAGTTGCTGTCATGATCCTTTTCAAAACCAAGTCTCCGACTTCAAAGCTGCGTTGGCGAACTTTGGAATTGAAATGCCTGGCTATTCTCTGCTGATGAGCTGAAACTCTGAGCCTAGCTTCCTCTCTTTTCTCATCAAGAAAATCAAGCGCTTCAAGTTGCAGTTTTTCATTTTCGGTTTCATTGAAATGAACTCTTCTATGTGAAGGAACCTCTACTTCTACTGGAATCATTGCCTCAGATCCGTATGCCAGTGAAAATGGAGTGTGCCCAGTCGCAGTTTTGTGAGTAGTTCTGTACGCCCATAGTGCTAATGGAAGCTTATCAACCCAACCACCTTTTGCTTTTTCAAGTTGCTTTTTGATAGTTGACTTGATGATCTTGTTAACTGCTTCCACTTGCCCATTTGCCTGCGGATGAGCCACTGCTGAGAAGCTTTTTCGAATTCTGAACCGTTTGCAAAAATCCTGGAATTCTTCACTTTCAAATTGAGTGCCATTGTCGGTGATTATCTTCTGTGGCACCCCATATCTGCAAATGATATTCTTCGTTACAAAATTTATCATCTTTTTAGAAGTGATGGTGGCCAAAGGTTCAGCTTCAGCCCACTTAGTGAAATAATCAACGGCAACAATAGCATATTTAATCCCTGATTTGGCGATCGGTAATGGTCCAATTAGGTCTATCCCCCAGATGGCAAATGGCCATGGACTGACCATTTGTGTGAGTTCAGTGGAGGGTGCTCTTGGGATTTTTGCAAATCGTTGGCATTTGTCACATTTCCTGGAAAAAGTTGCAGCATCTCGATTGATATCCGGCCAGAAGTATCCATATCGGAGAATTTTCTTTGCAAGTGTTTGACCACCTGAATGGTCTCCACATTCTCCTCCGTGCACCTCTGTTAAGATTGTCTTGGCTTCTTCCTTAGTTACACATCGGAGTAGTGGGGTTGAAAATCCCCGCCTGTATAATCGGCCATCTTGAATTATATACCTCGATGCTTTTCTTAATAATTTTCGACGTTCCTTAGAACTCTCTGGCAGGGAACCACTAAGTAAATATTCTTTGATTGGAGTCATCCATGATTCATGCTCTTGAGACGTAGTCATAATCCAATCAACATCCATTTCATCAATGCTTGGAGCTGACAGAACTTCTACAGGAAATAATCCTAGTAATTGAGCTTCTCCGGAACTTGAGTACTTTGCTAAAGAATCCGCCTTCATATTTTCCTCTCGGGGTATGTGGCTTATTGAGTAGTGATCTAAATCATTGAGGAGTTCGGAAGTTTTTGTCAAATATGCAGGCAAATTCCCTCCTTTGGCTTGAAATTCCTTCTTCACCTGGCAGACAATAAGCTGAGAATCACTGAAAATCTGTATCACTTTGATATTCAATTCCTTGGCGATTTTCAATCCGGCAATAAGGGCTTCATATTCTGCTTCATTGTTTGTCGAAGGAAATTCCAGCCTCAATGCATAACATAGTGATCGTCCTTCGGGAGTTTCGAGCACAACTCCTGCCCTAGAACAATAATCGTTTCTCGAGCCATCAACATACAACTTCCACTGTATCGGAATGCAGTCAGTGGTTTCTTCCTTACTGTCACCTTTGTCAGTGGACTCTGCAATGAAATCTGCTAAAGCTTGTCCGTTAATTGCTCTTCGGGGATGGTAAGTGATGTCATATTGGCTGAGTTCTATGTTCCACTTCAAGAGACGACCCGAAGTTTCAGGACGATACAGGACTTGCTTCAAAGGCTGATCAGTCAGGACCTTGATAGGATGAGATTGAAAATAGGGCCTCAACTTTCTGGAAGCGATTAGCAGACAATAAGCAAGTTTTTCTATCTTTGAATAATTCATTTCAGCCCCAGCGAACCGTTTGCTGATGTAGTAAACCGAACGTTGTATTTTCATATCTTCTCGTACAAGTGCTGCACTTAAAGCATGGGATGAAATTGCTAAATAGATGAAGAGGTCTTCACCATCACTAGGCTTGGAGAGGACCGGAGGAGTTCTCATATGATGAATCAGTTGATCGAAAGCATTCTGACATTCAGGAGTCCATTCGAAATTTTTCTTTCCTTTCTTTAGAGCGTCAAAGAAGGGAATGCATTTGTCTGTGGCCTTGGAAATGAAGCGACTAAGAGCGGCAACCTTTCCATTGAGACTTTGCAGTTCTTTCTTTGTTCTAGGGGCTTTAACTTCTCTTAGAGCTGTGATTTGAGCAGGATTGGCCTCGATGCCCCTAGCGCTCACAATGAAACCCAGGAATTTCCCAGACTCTACTCCGAATGAACATTTCAATGGATTGAGCTTCATTCCGTACTTCCGAAGAATTGAGAACATTTCTGCCAGGTGATCCATGTGGTCTACTGCTTTCTTTGACTTTACTAACATATCATCAACATAGACTTCCATCGTTTCGCCAATCTGAGGCTTGAACATAGCGTTGACAAGTCTTTGGTATGTTGCCCCAGCATTCTTTAAACCGAATGGCATGACTTTGTAACAGTAGAGTCCCACATCTGTAATAAAGCTTGTGTCCTCCTGATCTGGTTCGTTCATCATAATCTGATTGTATCCAGAATAGGCATCCATAAAAGATAACAACTCATGTCCAGCCGTCCCATCTACTAGTTGATCGATTCTAGGTAACGGGAAGCAGTCTTTGGGGCAAGCTTTGTTCAGATCTGAGAAATCAATGCATACTCTCCACTTTCCATTTGCCTTCTTAACCAGTACTGGATTTGAAACCCAATTTGGATAAGTGGATTCTTTGATGAAATTATTCTCTAGGAGACGATCTACCTCTTCTTTTAAAGCTGCTGACCTTTCTGGACCTTGAGTTCTTCTTTTCTGTTTCACTGGTGTGAATTTCGGATCGACATTCAGGGTGTGAACAGCAATTGTTGGAGAGATTCCGCACATATCAGCATGACACCAAGCAAACACATCTAGATTGGCTTTTAAGAATGATATCAGTGTGTTTTGAACTGTTATACTTAGCTGTGAACCCACATTGAGTACTTTATTTGGGTCTTTCGGGTCTACAGATACTGGTACCGTTACCTCCACGGGTACCACTCTATTCTCCCCTGTACTGGCTTTCCTGGGATCCATTTCTTTTCTTGCATTGCTGTGTTCGCCAGTACAGGGGCCGCTCCGTAGTTGCTACAGGGTCGGTTCCTTGATGCGGAGCGGAGCTGCCGCATCTTTCCCCATTTCTTTTCTCCTGGCCTCTCGGAGTTCTACAAGATAACATTCTCGTCCTGCGCTTTGATCTCCTTTAATAACAACAATCCCATTATCAGTAGGAAATTTCATTGTTAAGCACCAAGGAGCGAGGACGGCCCTGAAAGCAGCAAGAGTAGGCCGGCCCAAGAAAGCGTTATAGGCGGAGAATCCATCTACAATTACAAAAGTTTGCTTCCGAACCAATTTCTTGTGTCCTTCGCCCATTTCAACAAACAAGTCCACTGTTCCAATCGGCTGTTTCAGCTCTCCTGTAAATCCGGCAATCTTGTGTGAAGAAGCATGTACATCAGTCATTGGAATTTTCATTTGGTCAAATGTCCTTTTAAAGAGGATGTTGCATGAGGCACCACTATCAACTAACACTCTTCTGACAATAGCCGGCCCAATACCGACAGAGACAACCATAGGGTCCTCAGTAGGAGCTTCCACATTAACAGAATCCCTGGCTCTGAACATAATATCATCATGGAAAGTTTTTTGCTGCTTTAGAGGTGAAGCATCTTCCAGGATTAAGACACTTTCTTCGGTTGGTGCATACTTCAAAGCTTTTGCATACCTTTCCATTTCACCCCAACTTCTGCCAGCCGGGTGAGGTCCCCCTGTGATCACATTAATAACAGGTCTTTCCTTTCCAGCAGGCCTTTCTCCTGAATCAGATGAATTAGTTGGAGGTAACTGCCCTTGGTTGGACGAAGATGGGTCCTTTCTATTCCTCTTGACGTATTGCTGCAACTTATTCTCTCTTAGCAATTCTTCAATCAGACTTTTCAAATGGCGGCACTCATTGGTATCATGCCCTGGTTGGTTGTGAAACTTGCAAAATCTTCCGCTTTGAACAGCATTCTTCCCAACTTTCACGGCCGGTGGTTTTGGAAATTCAACAGCATCCTTAGTGGCGATGAAGATATTTTCCGGGGTATCGGTTAGAGGAGTAAAGTCTGATGGTTTAAGGAAGCGGGGCTTTTTGAAGTCTTTCTGCCTTTTCCCACCATTACTTTCCCTTTTCTGATCTGCCGGTTCTTTCTTGCTTTGAGTAGTAGTATTATTTTCCGCCACCGTTGTCACAACTTTAGCTGGTGCGGAAAGATTCTCTAAGCGTATAAATTCGTCAGCCTTTTTGTAGAATTTCTCAAGCGAATTCGGTTCCTTCATTTTCAGCCATTTTCCAAATTCGCTCGATTTGTCAATAGCACGCATCAAATAGGTCAAGATCATTCGTGGCTCTGCATTATCGACTTCTGCCAGAGCTAAATTGAAGCGGTTCAAGAATGACTTAATAGGCTCTCCCGGATTCTGTTCAAGACTGGACAGTGACATTATATCTTTTGCCTTTGAAGCGTATAGCCTGAATTGCTCTTTGAATTTTCGGGTGAGATCGGAAAACTGATCTACAGATCGGACTGGAAGCTTGGGAAACCAGAGAAGCGCCACTCCTTCTAAATAAACTGGGAAATATCGGCACTTTATCTCGTCGGTCGCCCTTGCGCCGGTCATATGCCAGTCGTATTTATACAAGAACTGATTTGGATCACTTGTCCCCCGATAAGCAGGAATAGTGGGGGGAACAAACTTTCTAGGAAATTCAGCTTTCAGAATCTTCTCGGTAAACGGAGTTCTACTTGGTGCGAATCCCCATTCGCTTTCGTCTTCATCTCTTTGCATGCTCTCTTTCATTATTTGCTTGATCATACCAGAGAGATATTCCTCATTGTTCAGAGATTTCGCAGAGTAGACCTCAGCCATCTTTTCGGGAGTTTGTCCAGGTAAATGCTCATGAAGAACTGGTGACGGCCTAGATCCTTCGGCCTGGAGGGGTGCCCCTTCGGCAGCACCTGATCCCCCGTGAGGAATATTTCTTCCCTCGGAATTGGGAGCAGCATTAGCAAAGTTTCCCTCATTATTTACTGGTCTTTGACTCGTACCAAATAGAGCATTCAGCCTTTCCATCATCAGGTTATTCTGAGTTTCAATCTGCTGGTACAGTCCGGATACAGCAGCATCTAACTCCTGTCGCGTAACACCGACGCTCGGAGCTGCCTGATTTGGAGAGAGAGAAGTGGCAAAATTGTCACGGTCATCATCAGTTCTGACAGACTTTCGTTTCCTTCCAGGAGCCATTATGTCTGATAAACTTCTGATTTTGTGGGAAATTCTTTCAGCAAACTTCTGAGAAGCAATGGTGAATGGTAGCCTGAGTTGGGTTCTCAGTGAAAGCACCAAAATGTTAACGTTAAAATATGAACGATAACACCCGGTGTGTGTAATAAGATCGTGAAAGCACCACCCGTGTGACGGGAACAGAAATTAAGCAGGAAAATAGCAGAAATGCAGTAAATGAACAACAGATTTATAGTGGTTCGGCCCGTAATTGAGCCTACGTCCACTTTATAGTCTCTTATTGCTGATTCGGTTACAATTTGATACAAATCTCTTCAAGAAACAGTACAATTCGATCACAAGAAACAATCTAGACTACTAGCTCAATCTTCGACGGTGAAACTCGATGAATCCATCCCGGATGTAAGGAATTTCTCTCGAAGCTTGTTGTAGTGTCGTGAATTCTTGAAGGATCCTTGATTACTGAATGAATGAAGAGTTCGACGGAGTAACAGCGCTGTAGAAATGATTTGCCAAAAGTCCCTTTCATGTTGGAAGTGGTGGGGTATTTATAGGAGCTGATTTGGACTCTGGAAATTTTCCTAAGTCCTAAGTCGTCGCCGACTTAGTATAAGTCGCTGCCGACTTATGATAGGTCGCTGCCGACTTACGATAGGTCATAGCCGGTTTATCAGTTCCAACACTTCCCTAGTAGTTCGCCTCCTCTTCTGGTTTTACGCTTAAGTCCTAAGTCGCTGAAGACTTAAGGTAAGTCGGTGACGAGGTAAAGGTGTATAAGGTATCTCAGTGTTGTTAGGTCGGAGCAGAGTTAACGTGCAATCTTAAATCGGTAGTTTGTTAACTCGGCAGGCCTTGCTAACTCGCACTTTGTTAAATCGGTTGGCTTCCTTAAGTCGGTAGTCATTTTAGATCGGTAGCTCCTCTTAGTAGTGGATTACCTTAAGTCGTCTTTTATTAGGTCGTACGCTTCCTTATGTTGTGACTTGTTGAGTCAGTATACTCTTTAACTCGGTAGGTCGCAAGTTCCCATAGGTCGGCAATCTGTTAAGTCGGAAGCTCTTGTTAACTCACAATTTGCTAGGTCGGTAGGCTTCTTTAAGTCGTTATGTCGTTAACTTTCTTAAGTCGGCAAGCACCTTAAGTCGGCCAGCATCCTAAGTCGGCATACTTCTTAAGTCGGCAAGCACCTTAACTCGGCTCCTGCTAGGTCGTGAGTCGAAAGGGGGTTAACAACTGGCTTAGAAACCCGTGAACACTGTCAGGAAGACCAATGATCAGCTTACGATTCCTAGCACTTCTCACGACTGTGATAGAAGGATGATCTTTATTTTTTGGTAAAAGAGCACAGATAACAAACTTCGTCAAAACTTGGAAGACGATCCAGCGTCCTCCTAAATAGCACACAGAGTTCCATCAGGATGGCGTATCCATTGGGATGTAACTGAAAGGGAGAAATAGATAATCGAAGAAGAAGCTGCTGAAGGAACTCGTTAAATGGAGGAATGGCTTCGTTCATGCACATGTGGCGATTAACAGCAACGAAACCATGAGGTGGTATGATAGCAGTGTCGCTCCTCTCAGGCAGTATGGCATCCGTTTCAGCAATGCCGAACTGAGTACATAGTTGGCGGAAAACTTTATACGTTAATGTGGTTGAGATTCATTCTGGAGGATCAGCTAATGGAGCAGGGATAGGAATAGTTTCTCCAGCTTGAACTGTTGCTTCTTCTTGTTGAGAAGACATTCTACACAATCAACTGGATGTTCAAATGTAAAGGTGCACGTTTCCTAAAAGTGTGAAGTGTTGTGCCAAACTAATAAAAATAGAAAGCAAACATAACTGGAATTATACTAGTTGACAATCAGTCGATTATAAAATTTCAGGACTTAAGTGCAGTGTTAATGCAAACAAATCAGTTTCAGTAGACTATTACAGTTTTGCTTTAATACTTCACTTGACTTGGTTAGTTTACAGCACTTCGTTCATACAGTTCGTTTAAGTTGATTTTTTCTTTATCGACTAATCTGTCATTCGATGTGTGCAGTCAATGGCAGTATATTCGTCCCAGTTTTCTGCGAATATTGTGTTTAACAGGTTTTTAGCATTAGGAATAATCTGCAAAGAAGTTCAAACAGTTTAAAGTTCAGGCAATTCAAGTAAAAAAGAGTCTAAGGCAGTGCAAATATGTCAAGTTCTAACTCGGCCGCGACCTAGAGCCTGTGTTGCTGAAATTAAGTTGTTAAAATTGTTTAAAGTCCTAGGTCGTTCACGACCTAGCATAGGTATGAAATTCCTCAGGTTACAATGTGCAAGTTAAGTCATCCACGACTCAAAGAATATGCTGCAAGTTAAGTTAAATCGTTGGTTCTCTAAGTCGTTGATTCTTTAAGTCGTGAGGCATAGTAAGGAGAAAAGGTCTCAAGTCAGAATGGTGCAACCGGCCAAGTCTTAGGTCGCTGCCGACCTACGACCTACTTTAGGTCGTTCACGACTAAGCACCTATGACGTGAGTTAAGTCTCGTGGTTCTTGTTCAAATTGCCAAGGCCTTAGGTCGTTCGTTTTTCCCCGATGCATCAGTTCGCCTAACTCCTAACTCCTAACCCGTTAACCCGTTAGCCTCTCCATCAACAAAAGCCCTCATCTTCCCATGCCATTGAATCACCACAAATCCAATGCACTGCCATTCCATCTCAAACCATGAATCAGTTAACCTGAAGCACTGTAACCCATCGCCTTCTCTCAAATCGTCTAAAAAACTACATCGAACCATCTCAAGTCCGTCTACAATCGATGTAACGAGATCCAAGATGAAACATGGCGTAAGGACATAGGTCAGAAATGGGGAAATGGAGTTCGTGAATCAATGATAATTGAGGAATGGATAACAAGCGAATCCACTTACGTGATAAGAAAATGAGGATGATAGGCAACCGGCTGGTTTAAATCGTCTTTGGGAAGCTTGAGAATTCGTTAATGGCGGATTCAAACAGAAGAACAGATGAGGAGAAGGAGGAATGGCTAAGCTATTTATACACTGGGAGGCAAGTCGACACACACGACCCACGACCAACGACCTACGACTTATCTTAAGTCGCTTACGACCTAACAACCCATCAGGGCACGAGTTAAGGAGATCGAAGCACACGACCTACGACCTAGGCGTGTACTTCGAGGGGCAAATGTTAACCCCTCTTCGTTAACGACCTAAGAGATGGACCGACTTAAGAAGCATAACGACTTAAGGCAGTTACCGACTTAAGAAGTCTAACGACCTAACTACAGAGCCGACCTAAGAGTTGCCGACCTAAGAGATGCCACGACTTAAGAAGCTGCCGACCTAAGAGATGCCACGACTTAAGAAGCTGTCGACCTATGGGAAGTCCCGACCTAACTACTGAAAGGAACTACCGACCTAAGGAGTTAAAAGGACTTACGACCTAACGACTTAACAGGATACGACCTACCGACCTAAGGAGCTAACGACCTAAGTGGATGATCGACTTAACGAGCTGAACCTAAGTGGATGATCTCCTAGGTCGCTACTGACCTACGACTCATACTAAGTCGTACGTGACCTAAATAACTCGCTCAAAAAGAACCAAGTGCAACTGAGATAAGTCGGATCTCCTATGTCATCGCCGACCCACGACCTACGACTTACCTTAAGTCGTAGACGACTTAACACTTGGAGACTGAATTCTGCCCAGAACCACCCCTATAAATACGGTCATAACTCCAACGGCAAGAAAAACTTTGGAATCATTCTCTGAAGCGTCGTTACTCTGCAGAATTCTCAACTCATCTGATACTTGAAGAACTCCAAACATTCACGACACTACAACAAGCTTCGAAAGGAATCTGCCGCATTCAACATGAATTCGAGGAGATTTTCTACATCGGAGTTTGAGCTATTAGTCTAGAGTGTTTATTAATCAAAGTATATTGTATTTTCAAGTGCATTGTATCAACTTGTAACCAAAGATCAGCAATAAAGGAATTCAAAGTGGACGTAGGCTCGATCTTAAGCCGAACCACTATAAATCGCTGTCTTTTATTGTTTTTCTGCTCTTTTACTGCTTATTTCTTATTCTCGTATCACGGGTGGTGCTTTCACAACTTTACTACACACACCGAGTGTTAGCGTTCAATTTTAAGCGTTAACATTTTCCTTGGAATAACAAAATTAAATTATACACTATTACGATATGACATCATCAAACCTGTTCGACAAAAAGATTTATAGCCATGCACTACCAATCCAATTAATATGCATCCTTGAAGATAAACATAAATCATATATGTAAAAAACCTAGAAAATTCATCACATCTAACTGATACATAACTGAATTTCATGATTGATCTTTTGTTGGAAAAGGCTCTGTGAACGTTTTCATACTATTGGAGACAAATCTACTCTTTGGAATCATCAAGTGAAGTTTCTCCTAAATAACAATAAGTTACTAATTTTTAATTCTTAATAGTAATTATTACTTATTAGTTATTTAATAGTAATTATTAAGAATTAATTATTAAATATTACTATTAATTATTAATTACCAACAAAATTCAAGGTGGTTAAATTGGCATAAACCCCTCAAATTGAATATAATAAAAATAACATAAGTTTGCCTTGCAAATTCCTTAGAATTTCATCCTTAAAATAACTTCAAAAATTAACGTTGTCAATCTGCCTCGATGTGCAATGTAAATTAGCATCAAAAAAAAAATTTTGGTAAATTGATACAATTTGCAAAGGTTTAGTAGCATATAAAAAAATGGATGGTGATAATGTAAAAGAATTTGAAACAAAAAAAACTTAAAATTATCTCTTGTAAATCACTCGAAAATTCATCGCAAATTTAGCGACGGAAAATTATGTCGCTGCAGCCTGCTGCTATTTTAAGCCCTTCTTATATTTCAATTCAGTTTGCACTCGATAGTGCAAATTCACTACAAGTTAAGTTCGTACTTCGAGTGCAAATTGAGCTTGCGCTCAGCAGTTCAAGCGAAGTTTGCACTTGTGCAAACTCACTATAAGTGCAATTTGACTTTGCACTTTGTATGTAAACTAATTTGCACTCGGTAATGCATGCTCAATTTGCAGAATTGCACTAGTGCAAACTCAACTTAGTTTGGACCGGTTCAAACTCAATTTGCACCCTTGGCGCAAACTTGGTTGAGTATGCATTAGTTTTTTTCCTAGCATATAGTGGCCAAACGAATTTATAGAGTTTTTTTTTCTATAATAGTTGAATATTTATACATTTCAATAAGAAATGATGATAAGTAAATCTACTGTCTTAACATTAGATTTATTCACACTAGTATAAACCGCACGTATGTGCATACAGTAGCTAGTGCAGATGTGTGTTATAAGCGCAAAAGTTTTTGCAATCCCGCTTTTATTTAAGTTGGTTTGTTAGTGGTGTCGGTGGAAAATATGTAGAAAAATTCCGTTAATAGGTAGTTAAGAATGGATGGTGATGAGTGTTGCAAACCGATGGTGGATTTCCATTAATGTACAAGGATATTTTTGGAATTTCAAAAGAACACTGTAGAAATGCTAGTTATTAAATTCTCTTTATTAGTAGTAAAAATATATTATTATCAATAGTCTACCATAATAAAAGCATCATAAGGAAATGAATAGTCTTAATTTATCTAACGTTATATAATACAAACCTTGTACCTATATTTCGAAAAGCCTTTATGGAGTGCATATTGTGTCATGGGCAAATTTACGTTTACGTTGAAATGAAAGAAAAACTAGTACCATGATACACCCATGTGAGGCATGGCAATACTTTATATTTGATTCCTTTTGTTGAATATTATCAAACCTTCTTATATACTTGGTAACATATATTAGATCCATAATTTGAAACCAGTTTAGGAAAAAAGTCAAACCCATTTACTTAATATGATTTGTATAATCATTTATATGCAACTTGCCTAATTATGCAAGCGGTCATGTTATCCACCATTTATAAAACAAGAAAAGAGTCACAGGTCCTTGTTTTTTATGTTGTTATACAAAAAGTCCCTGTAGAAATGAATATGTAAATTTGGTCCCTATTTTTCAAAAATAAAAAAACGCAAAGTGTCTTACATTTTTCTGACAGAAAATGCAAGATAACTTGCACTTTTCTAATTTTGAAATACTTTTTGAAATTTTCGAAATTTTCGAAAATTTTAAAAAGCGCAAGTTAACTTGCACTTTTTATCAGAAAAGCGCAAGCTAGTTTGCGCTTTCTAATTTTGAAAATTTTTTGAAAATTTTAAAACTTTTAAAATTTTTGAAAAGCGCAAGGTAAGTTGCGCTTTATATCAGGAAAGCGCAAGCTAGTTTGCGCTTTCTGATTTTGAAAATTTTGAAATTTTAAAAAGCGCAAGCTAACTTGCTCTTTCTTATCTAGAAAAAACAGGGACTTAATTTACATACTTATTTCTACAGGGACTTTTCTTGTAACACCATAGGAAATAGGGACCTTTCGTGCAAAGCCCTTTTATAAAAACTAATATTCATTAACTCAGGGGTGCGTGTGTAATAAATTTAAACTACAGTTCAAGTCAAAATATATTTACACGAAACATAAATATAAGTCAAGAAGAGCTTAAAATTACAAAAGATAAGGCAGAACTCTACCACCACCCTACCAGTAGGCGTGTATAATAAAAACACAGCAAGCCTTTTTACCACTATAACCAAACTAATATCATAGGAAACATGCTAGCCTAACATGATGAATCATAATTATATTAAGTGTGGCTAGACGTAAAGTGTTGCTATATAAAGGAAACTATATGAAGGATCAGGTGGCATTATTTTAAAATTTTAACTTGGTCATAATAGAATTGCAGCTAGCCACTTATTAGAAAGCTCATAATCAACTTCATGTCTTCATAAGCTACTGAGGTGGTTACATCATAACAGACTTAGGAACAATGGCCTGAATACAACCAACACATGACAAGTTGCAGTTTCATCATTCACTGAAATAATAACTAACAGCTGCAACATGCAAATCCACTCCTCGCCCACTACTCCTGAATCAAGACTCCAAAAATAGCTAATAAGTGAACTCAGTGGTGGGTGTTAATGCCAACGGAGCTGAATATGTTCAAACATGTAAATAATTAATAGTTTCTTAACACTCACCTTCCTCTATCTTCAGATCTTATTGCAATTTGTATTCTCGAAGTAGTCATCAGTGGCAGCTCTTTCTACTGTTCAAACATGCCTCGAAAATATTATTGGAGCAACTCCTTACTAAATCTGCAGAATTCAACTCAGAACAAACAACGGTCAGTGGATCCTGACTGAACAAAAGATAATTTTGTTTCTCTATTTATCAGCAAATTATGTACATGTATCACTAAATAATTTAATATGTTGTGACATTTTCAGAAAAAAATATTTCATTTCAACATTGTGATGATTGCTATATGTCATAACGTGATGTAATAAAAACATACAATTTAATATATTTCGTTCTTTTAAGAAAAACTAAATGTTACTATCTTTCTTATTTAAAATGACAATTTTTTTAAAAATATAAATTCTTTTATCCTTTACATATAAGAAGATACGCTTTTTCATATAAAAGATAAATTCTTTTGTCTTTTGTATAAAATAACACCAACAATTTTATTTTCATTCAAAAATGATTTCGCATCAATTTTTAATTGAACTTGTATTATAAATTTATTGTTTGTGAAAAGGCTAAATGGACTTGTTTCTTTTTAGCATTAAGCACCTCATGTACTTCTATCAAAAAACTGCAGGAAAAAAAACACAAGTCTACAAGGATATTTGAAAAAAGATTACTACATAATGATAACTGCATGAATCATTTTATCTAAAAAGATAATTTCTTTCATCTTTTGTATAAAATAATAAATGCTATGTGTCATAACCTAATGTAATAAAAACATACATTTAATATATTTCGTTCTTTTAAGAAAAACTAAATGTTACCATCTTTCTTATTAAAAATAACATAGTTTTTTTAAATATAAATTCTTTTATCTTTACATATGAGAAGATACGCTTTTTCATATAAAAGATAAATTCTTTTGTCTTTTGTATAAAATAACACCAGCAATTTTATTCATTCAAAACTGATTTTGCATTAAATATTTCTTTGAACTTGTATTATAAATTTTTTGTTTATGAAAAGGTTAAATGGACTTGTTTCTTTTTAGCATTAAGCACCTCATGTACTTCTATCAAAAAACTGAAGAAATGAAAAAAACACAAATTTACAAGGATATTTGAAAGATCTACTACATAATGATAACTACAGGAATCATTTTATCAAAAAAGATAATTTCTTTTATCTTTTGTATAAAATAATAAAAATTATTATATAAATGAATCTACTATTTCATACAGAGAGAAACAATTACAGAGTTGTAACTTTTATCATAATTAATTAATGATTTATGATATATCACAATTGATTGATGATTTATTTTTATCATTCAAATAAAATGAAATAAAAAATTTCTTTTTCACAAAAGCTAAATGATCTTATCTTTAGCACAAAACTTTTATCTTTTTTCACAAATGATAAATAGCTTGATCCATTTATCAAAAAGACAAGTGAGCCTACCTTATGTATATCTCCACTCAACATTACTATGAGCCTACTATGTGTATATCCTAACTCATTTTTCTGTCAAGAATCAATCACTTTCAATGAAAAATTACCATCATCAGCATTTCATTTTTTTCCATAGCTACATTTTTTCACTTTAGATGATAAAATAAAAATATATTTTTGCATAAAAAGATAAATTCATATATCTTTTTATATAAAATGACATATCTTTTTGTGTTTCTGTTTCCTAGTTCTTATAGCTTATGATATACCTTGTTTTGTCTTTTTTTCTGTCAAATATTTACCATGCATTCATTTTTATGTTAAAGCATTGTTTGTCTTCTCTTTTTTGGATTTTATTTTTCCCTGATAAAGCTAAATGGGTTTTTCTTTCAGCACAAAAGCAAGCATATAACAATGTCATTTACAACATACTACTTATATTATTTAATTTATCAAAAATATTAAATGCTTAGTCCTTTTATCTTCATAAACATTTTCTTCATATCACACATATTTGAGGAATAATGGGTATCATTTCACCTTTAAATGCAAACGTATTTTCTTCGTATGTTTTTTGCCAAATACTATAAATAAATTACTTTGATATAACCTTGAATCTGATAAATATGTAAGCCTTAAAAGGTAAAACAAGAAAAAAGAAATCATTTAAAATTAACCCTAAACCATTTCATACAACAGCAAACCACATTAAAATCAACCTAAAAAAATAACATGTTGAAACGAGACTGCAAGGAATTTGCTTACCTTACAACGAGACTATAAGGCTGAAATCTATTTACATTTGAAACTTCATGTGATTAAAATAGCAAAGTAAAATCAATGTCGATTTTGGAGAAATAATTATTTTTGTGATTTATGTTAGATACATTGAATTGGAAAAAAAATTAAGTTACCTATTTAAAAATTAATCACATTTATTTTCAATAAAAATAACATCAAGTAATCATCTCAAGACTCAAGGCCTTCTGTTCCAAATAATGCATTCAATTTGGATGGGCTAATTAATGGTTAAAAATACTTACATTTGCAACTTGCTATCTCAGTTAAATAACAGAAATTTATCTTTATTGTCATTGTGATGTTTTATTCTTAAGCACTGTAATGCTTCCGTCTAAAGCACTATAATGTATCCAATCATATAGAACAAAGTTCATAATAGAAATTCAAATATAACCCACCTACAATGTTATAACTCATCAATCCCTACCACTGTACTTGCACATAAACAAAAACATTCCCACAAAATTCCTTAATTTCATAATTAATAGAACTCAAACACATTCATTGTTGTTGCCTAATTAGTAAATATAAAACAATTTACCACAAACTTGAATCTAACTATATATAACTTAAAATAAAATATTAAGCTCCTATTCCACTACATCAACCTATCTTAGTATTGTGCATGTTATAGTGATAACATGGGGAAAATTAAAAAAATCAAGGCAATGCAATATGGCACATAAACTTATAAATCAATGCGACCCACTCTTTAATTTACCTATTTTTGGTATCATCATGAACATAAACAAGATCTAAATATTTACAATACCATCTCTTTTTCTATTAAAATAAATAGTGATGCTACAATCAAAAGTATATAGGTTATTTGATCGCAACTATTTCAAAAAAGAAAAAGGACAATAGTATGTTTTTACATTGTAGATCAACCAATGTTGATCATAAAATTCCACATTCATGAAACTTACATATGCGGAAATTTTATTCAAATGAACTTTAGATATGCATCATTGTGACAACCATTGATTTCTAATTAATTAGTAGATAGAACAGTGCTTTAACTACAATTGAAATGCAAATTTTCCTCTCAAAACAATATAGTTATATCGACAAGCACCATTGTCCAAGTGGTTAAGTGATTAGGCTTTTGTGCGAGAGGTCACAAGTTAGAAACTTGCGTAGCGTGATTCGAATGTTTATTGACATGTGATATGTTGTCCCAGTGACATGTTGTATACAAAGTACCATTCAAAAAAAAACAATATAGTTATATCATAAATACAGGATGTCACATCCAATGCCATGTATAACATTTTATCAACGTCGGTTTCTAATGGTTTGCCTTGGAGGAACAATGTCTAAGGTATTCGTATAACGAGATAGAAAATTTGAACCAAATATACCAATATTTTACAGCTATTAAACTTTCAATTAAAATGCAAAACTATAACAACAAAATTACTACTTTCTCCACTAAAATAGTGTAGTGCTAAAAACATCCAAATTTGTACTTTTAATATCATGATGAGATATCGAAGGTGTAAAGTCTGATCACTTTATATTTATATGATGGTGTGGTATGGTATTAATGAAGACTGCGTTTTGCATTTCCTAATACCACATTATGATAATAAAAAATTCAAACTTAGATAGATTTAGCACTGTAATTAAAACACTGCTAATTTTTTTAATATATATTGTATATAGAAATGGAGGATCATGCTAAATGTACAATTTTCCTATGCTATTTTACATAGAATGGACAACTACACCATACTGCTGTAGAACTTAAAATTAAGAAAAAGAGACTAGCTGCTTTTTAAAAAGAAAACAACTTAGCTTCTATTATAGTGATAGAACTTGAATTCAATAACCATACTGTATAAAATATATGTTAAAAACATTGAATTATGCAAAAAATGAAAAGTAATGAAAGTTTACTATTAGCAAGTAACAGAATCCAAAAGATCATAGAAAAACAAATCACCTCAAAACATTATTTGTTTAGGGACAGAATGCATTTGAAAATCAAAATTTTGAAAAGCAATAAAAATATAAAAGCAATGTTGCAGTAATAAAGGGCCAACTAAATCATTCTGAGTGCTACTCAATGAAATTTTAGGCAAGTGAAACTGAAATATAGTTTTCCAATATTTGTTTATAAATTGTTTGAAATGTTCAGTACTGATCAAATAGGAAGCTGTTCTTGCATATTAATCTAACGCTATAACCGACTCTAATTGATTGATAAAAGTCTTGAGCAGATGTATCATATCAAATAAATATGAAGCTTATACCTCCTCAAGTACAACTTAAAACATTACAAAGAAAAAAGACAATTTTTCTAGTTTAAAATAGTTCAAACGATCCTTTATAACAGCATTGATTATTTTGCAAAACCAAATTGTAACAAATAAAACGAAAGGAATGATGTTCGAGTTGTAAAAGAGCTAGAAAATAATAACGATTAATCAATCAGAGTATATACAAACTGTAAAACAGAGTTGTAAAATGCCTATAAAACAAATCTTAAAAAAAAACAGAGTATAAGTATATACAGACATCAATCAGAGTATACTAACCTATTTCAGCTCGGACAGTTATAACAGCATGTCCTCACAATTGCTAGTAGATACAATAATGAGTGCAGTAGAAAATAATAATATACATGAATACATCTATGGGCCTCCAATTCGTCTTCTAAAGCTCCAAAACCTCCAACTAAACCTGAAAATATAGGAAACTCAATCTGGTAAAACCCGAGCATTATAGGAAAACAATGTCCAGGTCAATCTGGTTTTACTAGACTGACCCGGCCGTTGTTTTTTTATAATGGAGCGTATTTTCAAGTTTAGTCGGAGGTTTTGGAGCTTCAGGAGACGAGCTGGATGCCTAAAGATGTATTCACGTATATGGTTATTTTCCGCTGCACTCATTGTTGTATTTATCTACAATTTTGAGAACAGGCTGGCATAACTGTCTGGGCTGAAATAGGCTAGTATACTCTGATTAATGTATAAACATACTTATACTATAGTTTGTTTTTGTATTAAGATTCATTGTATATTATAGATTATTCGTTCCGCTTTGAGATTCTGTGTTGTTTAGTTTCTTCTTGTCTTCTTTCTTATTTCTTTCCCCTAACTATCCACCTTTCTGTTTAATTTTAGTGGGTCATATGTGGTTTACTGGCCACTTAAACTGTATGAAAAAGTGGGTCGTTACAAGAATGAACCATTGATGCATCATGTGTAGATGTCAACAACAATTCCATACGCAACCACTGAAGTTTATTTATAAATTAATAAAAAGAAATCTAAATAAAAAGCTCAAACATTCATTCCTCTTTCACTCACACTTTCGCAGCACAAAAATATATTTCTCCTTAGTTGAACTTACAACTTTTGTGCACATTTCATACACGCATTTCACATGATCCTTTCTGTAACAACCCGCATATCTATCGATTTTATATTTAAATATTTTATCGTTAGTCGGATGTTAGTCCGAAAAGCTACTTTTTGCATACGGTCAAATTAGGACTCGAGACCACCCCCATTGAGTTCAAAATGACGTTTGCGATCTTTTTGAGTGTAAACTTCGATATGTTTGGAGATAGTGAAATTTTCGACACTTTTTCCCGCCTTTGACTTTAGTTTGGACTGCACCCCTTTAGTTCAGCCCAACCCTCTTTCTCATTTGTTCAAACACTTCAAGCTTTGTCAAAAATGGTGGTGGGAAAGAGAAATTAAAACTCCCAACTCAAATTTCATTGCAAATCCGAGATTCAACATCAAATTCAAGTAGAAGATTGTGGATTCAAGCTTTGGATTGCTTCTCCTTGCTTTCAATCTTCATCTTCATCAATTTCGTGGAAAAGGTGAGATTTTTGATCTCACATCTTGCCTATATCTATCTTGGACTGTTGGGAATGATCCCCTATTGCATTTGCATCAACATTTGCATTTGGTTTGGATTGGATTGGCGAAAAACTTCAATTTTCAGCGTTTTGGTGATTTTTCTGGCCTTAAGTCGTTTCTGGCCATCCCTAGGTCGTCCACGAGTTAACTCCTTAGGTCGTCCAGGCTGCTAGCTCGCGTGTTGAAAAGTCTCCAACTTCTTAGGTCGTTGCCGACCTATAATTCCCAGGCAAGAAGTTAAGTCGTTCGCGAGTTAAACCTTAAGTCTTAGGTCGTTGCCGACCTATAATCTCCAGGCAAAATGATAAGTCGTTCAGGAGTTAAAGCCATGGGTCGTCCTCGAGTTAACATCTTAGGTCGTCCCCGAGTTAGGACTTAGGTCGCTTGCGTGCTTAGGTCGTTCTGGCTTAGGTCGCAGGGAAATAAGTCGTAGGTCGAAACAGCTTTAAGTCTTAGGTCGTCGCCGACCTAAAATTCCAAGGCAAGCCACTAAGTCGCTCGAATTTTGTTAAGTCTTAGGTCGTTGCCGACCTAAAATCCCCAGGCAAACTTTAGGTCGCTCGCACGGGCTTATCTCGTAGGTCGTCTCCGACCTAAGCTTCTTTTCCATAAGTCGTTCGCGAGTCAAGTGTTAGGTCGTCTCCGACCTAACGCCCTCATCACCTTAGGTCGTAGCTCGTAAGTCGCTCGACCCTGCTAAGTCTTTAAGTCGCTCGAGTTAGGTCGGCTAGTATATCTCGTAGGTCGTCTCCGACTTATCCCCCAGTTAAGTCGTTCAAGTTAGGTCGTCGCCGACCTTACACTTGGTCTTTTTAGGTCGCGATTTTCCTTAGGTCGCAGGACTTTGTTTAGTCGTAGGTCGTCTCCGACCTTATCCTTAGCCTTGTTAGGTCGCGTGAACTCTTAGGTGAGAGCATCTGTTTTGTCTTTTCCGGATAGGAGAAGTATTTGGAATCTACCGATGATTGTGGAGTAGAGTTTGAGTTCTGGATTTCTGTAGATCTTGAGAGGATCCGTTTATTGGATTGTTTGTGGTCCGGTTTGTTTCGAGAAGCATCAGCAAAGGTTGAGCTGATCAGGAAGGATGAAGGCAACCCAGAATCGTCAGAAGAGTTCTGTGGATTAGAGATGGAGAATTTTGGAATTCGAAGTTGGAGACTTCGTTGTTATTTCTTCGGTAAAGGAAGCAATTGAGTTTGGGTAAGACTAGGAAGATAGCTTCGAATATATTAGATCTTTTTGAGTTTTTGTGAGGATATGTGTTTTGGCTTCGGTATTGAATTACCAGTTTGGATCTAGTAGAGCGAGTAACCCAGTATCTGTATCGGGGAAACTCGGGATAATATTAGGTAGTTTATCCGAAGCTATGTTCGGATAGCTAGAATTGTTGTTTGTATGAATTGTTTGTTTGGATAAAATTGTTTGTTTGGATGAATGGTTGTTTGATTGATAGTGTACGGTTGATATGTATGCTTGGATTTTTGAAAATAAAATAAAACTTTTGGATTATCTTTTGCTTTAAATTTCGAGGACGAAATTCTTTTAAGGGGGAAGGAATGTGATATCCCGGAATTTCGAGAAGTTTAAAATGTGATAATCTCTTAATTTAAATTATTTTAATTGATAATATTGTTATTTCAAATATAAATTACCAAATAATAATAATGTGATGTATTAATTATGATATAGATTGAATTATAATAAGGATAATTATTTAATTATGTTATTTTATAAATTTGATTTTAAAATAGATTTATCATTTCCAATATTTAATAGTATTGTTTAAATATATATATATATATTGTCTTGAGTAGTTTTATATCAATTTCAAAGTTAATAATATGTTTATTTAAAAATATAAATGTTGAGTTGACTTTTAAACTGGATTTTTAAAAGTAAAATTTGAATTTTTAATCTGGATTTAAATTTGAATCTTTAAAAGATAATTATTTTATTTTATTTGGGTATAAAATATATGAACAAGGCTTTTATTTAAAATAAGATTTGTTTACAATATTTTCTTTAAAAGGAATTTTATTCATATAAATTTAGAAAATATTTATTTAATAGTGAATTGAATACAAGAGATATTTTTACACTTAAAAATGAATGAAATACATGTATATGATTTTATTAGGATATAAATGAGTTTTATTTTATTTTCTTTTAAAGGTTTCATTTATTTATAATATAGAAAAGCATTTATTTAAAAAGATATGTATTTATCTATTTAGGAAATACATATAAAAGCTTTTTAAAACTCTTTGTTAAAATAATATAAGATTAAGGACAAGTGTTAAATTTTTAAAACATGTAAAATACATGTGTAAGGTAATTAAACAATGTATGAGACATGTGTCATAAGTTTACTTCTATTTTCTTTAATTTTAAAGTAAATCTAAATGAATTTATTTAAGACAATATTATTCCTCTCTTTCATTTCCTGTTTTAACTCATACATCCTCAAAAACCAAAACCAGAAATGATCAAACCGTAATCATCTTCAAAACAAAAATGAAATTCTTCTCAAACCCAAAATGAAATTTCCTCAAACCAGATCAAAGCTAAATTCTCAAATTCAAGACCTGTAACCCTTTGTTCTTGCAAGCCTGTAATCTGAAATCTACTCAAACCTGTTGACATTGATCTGATCAAAAAAATCAAGTCCTGTAAACAAAAAGCTGTAAATCAAATCTCCTCAAACCTGAAATTCATCTTCAAAAAGCCTAATTCTCAAGTTCAAAAGCCTGTTAACATTTGCCTGTTTCAAATCAAGTCTGGCACCATTCCAAGTGCATGCAAGTGAATCTGGAGTTTCAAGAGCCTTCCTGTTTTTAAAGTTTCAAAAGCAAGTGTTTCAGTTTTCAAAACAAGCAGATAAAATTCAAAGCAAATTCAAGTTCAGTTTCAAGTTTTCAAAGCAAATTCAGTTTTTCAAAGATTCCAGTTTATCACTTCTCTGTTCAACATTAAAAAGGTGAGTAAACCTTTAAATTAAAACCTAAAGTATCTAATATTTATTGCATGTGAATTAATGTGTGGTAATTGCTTTGCATGTCTGAAATTATGTATGCTCTTGTATATTTAAGAAATGTGTATATCTGTTAATTTTTAAACATCTAATTATTAGTTCAATACTCTGCCTTTAAACTGTGAACATGGAATTCCCCTTAGATTAATGCAGATAATATATGTTGGAATTAACTTGGGAATGTATGCTTGAAATTTATATATAGGCATGTTTGTTTTTAGATCTAAATACATGTTGAAACATGTGTGCATTTGTTTGAGTGAATCTCTGTTCATAACTACAGAGTTTGGTTTTGACAAAATTCCATAATCTCTTCTCTAGTTCCTTGATAGTTTAGTTTTCAAACCATTTAAGTTGTTTAAAAACAGAAACTAGAAATTTTTAAAGTAATCTAAATATGTTGGTATTCATATTATCTGGAAATCAAGAATTCCAGTAAACTTCCAAACATGTTAAATTCAAATATCAGTTTTCTTTGATTCGTTTTGATAATATGAATCACTGTCTCAAATCATGATTTTTAAAACAGAAATCATAATTTTTAAAATTCTATCAAGTGGGATATCGGGTTTTGTTCAGAAAATGAATTGTGGGTCTTTTCTGACGATCGATGGAGTTTGGTTGGTCGGGATTGTTACTGGAGGTGGCTGTGAGGTCGTTGATCAAGGAAAAAATGGTAGGAGTAGTGATAGTTCGTCATGGCGGCAACAGTTCGTCAGAATAGGTTTTAGTGAATGGTTTTGGTCAGAGTTGAAGTCGAGGCTTTTTCGTGGACGTGGTCGAGCTGGAAGCTACCGCACCTGGGGGAAATGAGGCGTGGGTTAGAGATGGAGCTTTGGTCGAAGTCGTGGGAATTCTGGTGGTCAGAGGTGGTCGGACGAGGTGATTCTTGGATGGAGTGTTGTTCCAGGAGGTTGTCGAAATGGCTAAAATTCGATTTACGATTTTGCTCGATGGTTGGAGTTGACGTGGTGGTCGAGGAGAAGGATTGCGACTCGATGGTGATCAGCAAGTTGGTCGGAGTCGTCGAAGTTCACTGTGCACGTGCACGTGTTCTCGTTTGCGTGTATCTGGAATTTTGAGTTGGGGAAGAAGATAAGTTCTCGTGTTCGTACTCGAGGAGGACTCATGAAAACTAGGTTTTGGCTCGAGTAATATTATAAGGGAGGTACGCGAGATTTTTGAAGTGAACTGTTAGTTCAAAGTTTTGAATTTGATCAACTCTGTTTTTAAACAGAAAAAAAAAATGAAGATGTATTTGTTTGTTCAAGTACAGATAGGTTAAACCCAAAGTAAATATTTAAATCAGTTTTAAAAATTTAAATAAAGATAAGATTTAAAATGCTAAATAGGCAAGTGAAACAAATTGTCTTGGAAATTCATTACTTTGTAATAAATGTTTTGACTAAATTAAAGTTGTATGATTTATTTAACTTAAATATATTAAGTTAAATTTTTAAGTTATTTTCAAACTTAATTTGAAAATAAGGTAATTAATAAGGAAATGGTTTGTCTTAAAACTTAATTTAAGTTAAATAATAATGGAATGAATAAAGAATGATTTATTAAATTAAATTAGTTAATGGTTAAGGATAAGTAAATTAACAATTAACGTTTTCAAGTGATTTAGTAACTTGTAATTAAGGATTGTTAATAAATAATTAAGGGTAAGTAATTAATTATTTATTTTAAAACTTAATTAATGACATTTAATTAAGTAAGTTAATTACTAAGATCAAATATTTTTAATGATAATGTTTTTATCTTAAGATTAATTAAGATTTTTAAAGAGTTGAAATTAATAAAGTTAATTAAGAAATTTAAGTTTAATTTATTTATTTAATTAATTTTTGATAAGGATTAATTAAATGATTAAGAGTAAATTAAAATGGTAATTAAGAAGTACTTAATAAAGTTTTATTAAATAATAATTAAGTTTTTCTTAATTAATAATTAAGAGATTATTTATCTCTGATTAAAGTTAATTAAGGATTAATTAACTATTGTTAAGGGTTAATTAATTGTCATTAAAGATTAATTAATAGATAATTATGGATTGATTAAATTGGTAATTAAGGTTGTTAATTAATAATTAATTTTTATTAATTAATAATTTAGAAGTAATTAATTAGTTAATTAAGTTTAATTAATTAATTATAAAAGTAATTAAGAATTGATTACTTTGTATTAAAGGATATTGATTAATAATTAAGGTTTATTAATTAATAGTTAAAGAATAATTATTCAAGGATTAATTAATTTGTTTAAAGGGTAATTAAGGATGAGTTACTCAGTTATGATTTAAGAAATGAATGTGATTTATTTAAGTTAATTAATTTGTTAATTAATTAAGGATAGTCACTTGGTAATTGATTAAGTATAGTTACTTAATAAGATTGATTAAGTATAATTACTTAGTGTAAGTAATTAATAAATAAATTACTGTATGTAATTGGAGTAATTATGTAAGGTTGATAAATGAAAAGTAATTAATTAATGTATGATTAATTAAAGTAATTAATTAAGGATAATTAATTATTATAATTAATGAGAGTAATTAAAGGTTAATTACTATAAATGATTAAGGATAATTAATTTGTAAAATTAATTAAAGGATAATTACTTTATGTAATTAATGAATAATTAATCAAGAGTGATTAATATTTAATGATTAATTAATTAAAAGGTTGTAATTAATTAATGATTGATTAAGCAAGGTTAGAAATTAATTCTTAAGTAATTAATTTAATTTAAGTTGATTAAATTGATTATAATAGAGATTAATAAATGGTTGCTTATGAATGATGGTTGAGTAGAATGTCTGATTTGGTTGATATCTATTGGATGATATACTACGATATATCTGTGATAAATGTGTGATATTTATCTATGTTAATGCTATGTGAATTCAAGTATTAAATTGAAGTGAATTGTTTAAACCTTTAAACAACTTGGCCTTAAAAGACACGTTTTGGATTTCGATGAGACCGGGATCGGGTTTCCGTATACCGGATTTCCAGGTCTGGAGACCCGAATACCACATCGATCCAAATTAACGATAGGTCGTGAATCTCAAGTGAAGATGAAGATTCAGAGTGCAAGGGTTATTGTCGTTAACTCTGAGGGTGATTCCAAAACGAGTGTAACGAGATAATGCCTTCGGTTTCGTTCGAACCCGGAACGAACTTGTATGGTTTGAATGCTTTCAAAACATCGTCAGGTGGACGATGAGCATTCTAAGTGAAGTGTTCTGATTAAAGGTAATCGTGACCTCAAGCCTCATCAACCGGGAATGGCTAAAACAGGGGAGGTGCAGCAAGGCTTCGTGGGTAGCGCCCACTGAGAGTAAGGTCATCCCTGTCTAGATGTCCCTTTCTATTTCGACTTAGTGGTACGGTTGCAGTACACAACCGTGGGGTGATTTTATTCGGAATTATCCAGTAAGGGATGGTTCCGGCTTTGTGTTGCAGGGGAGCGGGCGTACTCCTCGGTACGGTGATCTAGGCCACGTACTGTGACGGGCGGTACCCCAGTAGCCCTGCCATTGTATGGAAATCCAACTTCCAATAAGTGATAACGGTCTTGATTGTATACTTATGTATGCTGGAATTTAATAATGTAACAATTTCGGCTATTTCATATTTATTTGAAAACCCTAGACCTATTATAATACAATCGAATTTCCTATCAAATGTTTGGTTAGCGTAAGGTAAAAACTTACCCATGTTTATGTGTGGGAAGTCTTACGTGATACCTTTGTTTTCAAAAGGTTTTGAAGTTAAGCAATTTAAACCGTTTACTCACACCAGACCCATGTCTGACCCAAGTGTTTATTTCTGTTTTATATAAACTCTTGGGTACTCAAATTTTTACGAGTAGCCAAGGGAGTCAGGTTTGCTTTGACGAATATTCTGGAGGAGCAATGGAGCAGGAGGCTTCGGCGTTCGTAGATATAGTATTCCGCTGTGTTGATCTCTGAGTCATTATTATCTGTGTTGTATCTTGTATTGTAAAAACTAGACAGGTGTTTATAACTGTCTAGTATGTGATGTATATGTTGTGTAACTCTGATAAGTGTTGTATATTATGTAATACTTTTGTTATTAATCTAATTTATTCGTTCCGCTGTGTGAGATTCTGATGTTGTTTCTTTTCTCTTCTCTTCTTTTCTCTTTTCTATCCCTTTCTTTCTTATTGACAATGCGACTTTCTGGCCGATGAAAGTCGGGTCGTCACATTTGGTATCAGAGCAATTGGTTGAGTGAATACCTAGGCTCTGGAGTGGTGTCTATCTTGAGAGAGCGTATTTGTAATTTTTAATATATATATATATATATATATATATCTATTCTACCTATTTGTTGGGTTACTTGTTCGGGTTTTCCAATATAAGATATAAAGGTAGATAGGGTAGTGGTGTGTGTAACACGACAACTACCAATGGTTGGAGTTTGGATGTTTGAGGTTGGAAGTATATTTGTCGAGACTGTAGACCTAATACCGTCTCGAGTGAACCTTGATAGTGGTGTAAGGATTTCATCGATCTCTGAAGGAAACCTGTTAAGGTTCGGAGTCCATCATTGAAGTATAAGTTTGATCGCGCTCGGGTCAGTGGATTTTTGAGAGTTTGGATCTGTTGATTGAGCAGAAGCAAGTGATGGTATCTTGATACCTCAGGAAATTGTAGCTGTGTGATGAGACGCAGTGACTATGGATGTTCCCGAAGATGTTTTCTTTTGGAGCAAGTTTGAGGAAGTGTGTCTGCTTCGGTGATGTGGCTGAGTTCAGCAGGATGTTTGTGTTTGGTTTGAGGATCGAGTTTCTCGAAGAACTTTGGATTATGGAGTCTTTGGCATCTGTGTCTGCAGTGCAGCTCGAGTGTTCTGTGTTCCTGCTGGAAGATCTTTTGGCTTAGCAGTTTTTCTTAGAAGTGGAGTTCAGAAACTACAGAGTAGATTCATTTTTCAAATGGATTGGTCAAGCAATATGACTGTTCTGATGAGTTAAGAAAGAACAGTAATTTTTGGATATTGGACTGGATAGAATCGCAAAAGTGACTTGCGATAATTGAGTATTCTCTTGGGAAATCTTTGCTTGGGTTTGAGGCATCTCTAGAAGATGTAGGAGTTATAGAGTTGTCAGAAATTTTCTGGAAAGTGTTGATCTAGTTTGTTTTCGAGTTCATCGACGACATCCAGATCAGAGTTGAGCAGCGAAAGCTTGGTAGTAGTTGTTCTAGAGTGGAAGCAACCGGAAGTTGCAGTGTTTGGATTAGAGGGTTCCTACAGGAAGCTTTTCCAGATTTGAAGGCCAGATTGGTGAGAGCATCTGTTTTGTCTTTTCCGGATAGGAGAAGTATTTGGAATCTACCGATGATTGTGGAGTAGAGTTTGAGTTCTGGATTTCTGTAGATCTTGAGAGGATCCGTTTATTGGATTGTTTGTGGTCCGGTTTGTTTCGAGAAGCATCAGCAAAGGTTGAGCTGATCAGGAAGGATGAAGGCAACCCAGAATCGTCAGAAGAGTTCTGTGGATTAGAGATGGAGAATTTTGGAATTCGAAGTTGGAGACTTCGTTGTTATTTCTTCGGTAAAGGAAGCAATTGAGTTTGGGTAAGACTAGGAAGATAGCTTCGAATATATTAGATCTTTTTGAGTTTTTGTGAGGATATGTGTTTTGGCTTCGGTATTGAATTACCAGTTTGGATCTAGTAGAGCGAGTAACCCAGTATCTGTATCGGGGAAACTCGGGATAATATTAGGTAGTTTATCCGAAGCTATGTTCGGATAGCTAGAATTGTTGTTTGTATGAATTGTTTGTTTGGATAAAATTGTTTGTTTGGATGAATGGTTGTTTGATTGATAGTGTACGGTTGATATGTATGCTTGGATTTTTGAAAATAAAATAAAACTTTTGGATTATCTTTTGCTTTAAATTTCGAGGACGAAATTCTTTTAAGGGGGAAGGAATGTGATATCCCGGAATTTCGAGAAGTTTAAAATGTGATAATCTCTTAATTTAAATTATTTTAATTGATAATATTGTTATTTCAAATATAAATTACCAAATAATAATAATGTGATGTATTAATTATGATATAGATTGAATTATAATAAGGATAATTATTTAATTATGTTATTTTATAAATTTGATTTTAAAATAGATTTATCATTTCCAATATTTAATAGTATTGTTTAAATATATATATATATATATTGTCTTGAGTAGTTTTATATCAATTTCAAAGTTAATAATATGTTTATTTAAAAATATAAATGTTGAGTTGACTTTTAAACTGGATTTTTAAAAGTAAAATTTGAATTTTTAATCTGGATTTAAATTTGAATCTTTAAAAGATAATTATTTTATTTTATTTGGGTATAAAATATATGAACAAGGCTTTTATTTAAAATAAGATTTGTTTACAATATTTTCTTTAAAAGGAATTTTATTCATATAAATTTAGAAAATATTTATTTAATAGTGAATTGAATACAAGAGATATTTTTACACTTAAAAATGAATGAAATACATGTATATGATTTTATTAGGATATAAATGAGTTTTATTTTATTTTCTTTTAAAGGTTTCATTTATTTATAATATAGAAAAGCATTTATTTAAAAAGATATGTATTTATCTATTTAGGAAATACATATAAAAGCTTTTTAAAACTCTTTTTTAAAATAATATAAGATTAAGGACAAGTGTTAAATTTTTAAAACATGTAAAATACATGTGTAAGGTAATTAAACAATGTATGAGACATGTGTCATAAGTTTACTTCTATTTTCTTTAATTTTAAAGTAAATCTAAATGAATTTATTTAAGACAATATTATTCCTCTCTTTCATTTCCTGTTTTAACTCATACATCCTCAAAAACCAAAACCAGAAATGATCAAACCGTAATCATCTTCAAAACAAAACTGAAATTCTTCTCAAACCCAAAATGAAATTTCCTCAAACCAGATCAAAGCTAAATTCTCAAATTCAAGACCTGTAACCCTTTGTTCTTGCAAGCCTGTAATCTGAAATCTACTCAAACCTGTTGACATTGATCTGATCAAAAAAATCAAGTCCTGTAAACAAAAAGCTGTAAATCAAATCTCCTCAAACCTGAAATTCATCTTCAAAAAGCCTAATTCTCAAGTTCAAAAGCCTGTTAACATTTGCCTGTTTCAAATCAAGTCTGGCACCATTCCAAGTGCATGCAAGTGAATCTGGAGTTTCAAGAGCCTTCCTGTTTTTAAAGTTTCAAAAGCAAGTGTTTCAGTTTTCAAAACAAGCAGATAAAATTCAAAGCAAATTCAAGTTCAGTTTCAAGTTTTCAAAGCAAATTCAGTTTTTCAAAGATTCCAGTTTATCACTTCTCTGTTCAACATTAAAAAGGTGAGTAAACCTTTAAATTAAAACCTAAAGTATCTAATATTTATTGCATGTGAATTAATGTGTGGTAATTGCTTTGCATGTCTGAAATTATGTATGCTCTTGTATATTTAAGAAATGTGTATATCTGTTAATTTTTAAACATCTAATTATTAGTTCAATACTCTGCCTTTAAACTGTGAACATGGAATTCCCCTTAGATTGATGCAGATAATATATGTTGGAATTAACTTGGGAATGTATGCTTGAAATTTATATATAGGCATGTTTGTTTTTAGATCTAAATACATGTTGAAACATGTGTGCATTTGTTTGAGTGAATCTCTGTTCATAACTACAGAGTTTGGTTTTGACAAAATTCCATAATCTCTTCTCTTGTTCCTTGATAGTTTAGTTTTCAAACCATTTAAGTTGTTTAAAAACAGAAACTAGAAATTTTTAAAGTAATCTAAATATGTTGGTATTCATATTATCTGGAAATCAAGAATTCCAGTAAACTTCCAAACATGTTAAATTCAAATATCAGTTTTCTTTGATTCGTTTTGATAATATGAATCACTGTCTCAAATCATGATTTTTAAAACAGAAATCATAATTTTTAAAATTCTATCAAGTGGGATATCGGGTTTTGTTCAGAAAATGAATTGTGGGTCTTTTCTGACGATCGATGGAGTTTGGTTGGTCGGGATTGTTACTGGAGGTGGCTGTGAGGTCGTTGATCAAGGAAAAAATGGTAGGAGTAGTGATAGTTCGTCATGGCGGCAACAGTTCGTCAGAATAGGGTTTAGTGAATGGTTTTGGTCAGAGTTGAAGTCGAGGCTTTTTCGTGGACGTGGTCGAGCTGGAAGCTACCGCACCTGGGGGAAATGAGGCGTGGGTTAGAGATGGAGCTTTGGTCGAAGTCGTGGGAATTCTGGTGGTCAGAGGTGGTCGGACGAGGTGATTCTTGGATGGAGTGTTGTTCCAGGAGGTTGTCGAAATGGCTAAAATTCGATTTACGATTTTGCTCGATGGTTGGAGTTGACGTGGTGGTCGAGGAGAAGGATTGCGACTCGATGGTGATCAGCAAGTTGGTCGGAGTCGTCGAAGTTCACTGTGCACGTGCACGTGTTCTCGTTTGCGTGTATCTGGAATTTTGAGTTGGGGAAGAAGATAAGTTCTCGTGTTCGTACTCGAGGAGGACTCATGAAAACTAGGTTTTGGCTCGAGTAATATTATAAGGGAGGTACGCGAGATTTTTGAAGTGAACTGTTAGTTCAAAGTTTTGAATTTGATCAACTCTGTTTTTAAACAGAAAAAAAAAATGAAGATGTATTTGTTTGTTCAAGTACAGATAGGTTAAACCCAAAGTAAATATTTAAATCAGTTTTAAAAATTTAAATAAAGATAAGATTTAAAATGCTAAATAGGCAAGTGAAACAAATTGTCTTGGAAATTCATTACTTTGTAATAAATGTTTTGACTAAATTAAAGTTGTATGATTTATTTAACTTAAATATATTAAGTTAAATTTTTAAGTTATTTTCAAACTTAATTTGAAAATAAGGTAATTAATAAGGAAATGGTTTGTCTTAAAACTTAATTTAAGTTAAATAATAATGGAATGAATAAAGAATGATTTATTAAATTAAATTAGTTAATGGTTAAGGATAAGTAAATTAACAATTAACGTTTTCAAGTGATTTAGTAACTTGTAATTAAGGATTGTTAATAAATAATTAAGGGTAAGTAATTAATTATTTATTTTAAAACTTAATTAATGACATTTAATTAAGTAAGTTAATTACTAAGATCAAATATTTTTAATGATAATGTTTTTATCTTAAGATTAATTAAGATTTTTAAAGAGTTGAAATTAATAAAGTTAATTAAGAAATTTAAGTTTAATTTATTTATTTAATTAATTTTTGATAAGGATTAATTAAATGATTAAGAGTAAATTAAAATGGTAATTAAGAAGTACTTAATAAAGTTTTATTAAATAATAATTAAGTTTTTCTTAATTAATAATTAAGAGATTATTTATCTCTGATTAAAGTTAATTAAGGATTAATTAACTATTGTTAAGGGTTAATTAATTGTCATTAAAGATTAATTAATAGATAATTATGGATTAATTAAATTGGTAATTAAGGTTGTTAATTAATAATTAATTTTTATTAATTAATAATTTAGAAGTAATTAATTAGTTAATTAAGTTTAATTAATTAATTATAAAAGTAATTAAGAATTGATTACTTTGTATTAAAGGATATTGATTAATAATTAAGGTTTATTAATTAATAGTTAAAGAATAATTATTCACGGATTAATTAATTTGTTTAAAGGGTAATTAAAGATGAGTTACTCAGTTATGATTTAAGAAATGAATGTGATTTATTTAAGTTAATTAATTTGTTAATTAATTAAGGATAGTCACTTGGTAATTGATTAAGTATAGTTACTTAATAAGATTGATTAAGTATAATTACTTAGTGTAAGTAATTAATAAATAAATTACTGTATGTAATTGGAGTAATTATGTAAGGTTGATAAATGAAAAGTAATTAATTAATGTATGATTAATTAAAGTAATTAATTAAGGATAATTAATTATTATAATTAATGAGAGTAATTAAAGGTTAATTACTATAAATGATTAAGGATAATTAATTTGTAAAATTAATTAAAGGATAATTACTTTATGTAATTAATGAATAATTAATCAAGAGTGATTAATATTTAATGATTAATTAATTAAAAGGTTGTAATTAATTAATGATTGATTAAGCAAGGTTAGAAATTAATTCTTAAGTAATTAATTTAATTTAAGTTGATTAAATTGATTATAATAGAGATTAATAAATGGTTGCTTATGAATGATGGTTGAGTAGAATGTTTGATTTGGTTGATATCTATTGGATGATATACTACGATATATCTGTGATAAATGTGTGATATTTATCTATGTTAATGCTATGTGAATTCAAGTATTAAATTGAAGTGAATTGTTTAAACCTTTAAACAACTTGGCCTTAAAAGACACGTTTTGGATTTCGATGAGACCGGGATCGGGTTTCCGTATACCGGATTTCCAGGTCTGGAGACCCGAATACCACATCGATCCAAATTAACGATAGGTCGTGAATCTCAAGTGAAGATGAAGATTCAGAGTGCAAGGGTTATTGTCGTTAACTCTGAGGGTGATTCCAAAACGAGTGTAACGAGATAATGCCTTCGGTTTCGTTCGAACCCGGAACGAACTTGTATGGATTGAATGCTTTCAAAACATCGTCAGGTGGACGATGAGCATTCTAAGTGAAGTGTTCTGATTAAAGGTAATCGTGACCTCAAGCCTCATCAACCGGGAATGGCTAAAACAGGGGAGGTGCAGCAAGGCTTCGTGGGTAGCGCCCACTGAGAGTAAGGTCATCCCTGTCTAGATGTCCCTTTCTATTTCGACTTAGTGGTACGGTTGCAGTACACAACCGTGGGGTGATTTTATTCGGAATTATCCAGTAAGGGATGGTTCCGGCTTTGTGTTGCAGGGGAGCGGGCGTACTCCTCGGTACGGTGATCTAGGCCACGTACTGTGACGGGCGGTACCCCAGTAGCCCTGCCATTGTATGGAAATCCAACTTCCAATAAGTGATAACGGTCTTGATTGTATACTTATGTATGCTGGAATTTAATAATGTAACAATTTCGGCTATTTCATATTTATTTGAAAACCCTAGACCTATTATAATACAATCGAATTTCCTATCAAATGTTTGGTTAGCGTAAGGTAAAAACTTACCCATGTTTATGTGTGGGAAGTCTTACGTGATACCTTTGTTTTCAAAAGGTTTTGAAGTTAAGCAATTTAAACCGTTTACTCACACCAGACCCATGTCTGACCCAAGTGTTTATTTCTGTTTTATATAAACTCTTGGGTACTCAAATTTTTACGAGTAGCCAAGGGAGTCAGGTTTGCTTTGACGAATATTCTGGAGGAGCAATGGAGCAGGAGGCTTCGGCGTTCGTAGATATAGTATTCCGCTGTGTTGATCTCTGAGTCATTATTATCTGTGTTGTATCTTGTATTGTAAAAACTAGACAGGTGTTTATAACTGTCTAGTATGTGATGTATATGTTGTGTAACTCTGATAAGTGTTGTATATTATGTAATACTTTTGTTATTAATCTAATTTATTCGTTCCGCCGTGTGAGATTCTGATGTTGTTTCTTTTCTCTTCTCTTCTTTTCTCTTTTCTATCCCTTTCTTTCTTATTGACAATGCGACTTTTTGGCCGATGAAAGTCGGGTCGTCACAGTTTTTATATATACTTATAAGTATTATAATTTGCAGCAAGTAATGTATATATGTTTGTTTATTTAAGTTGGTTATAATCTTCTGTTATATAATGATAGTTTCATATATATATAGAAATTATTTGAGGTTTTATGTATATAGTAAATATATTCGAACTGTTTATATAATGATATGTATATTTTCCAGAACTCGAGTTCTGTTTGTGTACTGTTTGTATATAGTAGTATAACAGCTATATATATACATAGTCTGTTAGCTTGAATGAAGAGGATATTTTGTTTTATAAATTGCTGATTTTTAAATTTGTTCAATATAATATAGTGTGCATTGAATAGTTATACTTTTTTAATCTGGGTTTATAAATTTTGATTTCGAATATAATGATAATGCATATATATTCAATATAAAAGTGTTTGAATTTAAAATATGATTTATATATATATATATATAGTTATATATAAGTTCACTTTTACTAATGGCCACCATCGATCCAATCTGACTTGATTTCGTCAATTCTGATTTATCAGCTTCGCTCGTCAATTCGTACCAATCTAGCTTGTTTGGAAGTCGTGCTTGCATTCGTAACTAAATCTCAGTGTCTATCATCTCTAGCCATGAAAGGTGAGCACTCACTCAAGATTAACGTTCTTTTATTTATTAAATTTAATTTCAATTGAAACGACAATTGAAATATGATGTTGTTAGTTATTTACACTGTTTTATATGTTATCACTTGTATCAGTTTACTTGTGACATCTTACACCATTAACTGTTATTTATGAAATGATAATCTAGTTTGGTGGATAAATGATTGATTGTTTGATGTTGATATTGGACGTTAAATTGCTAATGTCGTAAGTGATAAATAATTTGAAATTGAAATCGATGTAGGATAGTTAGATTTGATATATGTGTTAAATTTGATTAGATGACATTTGCATAATATGACCCCTTTAAACGTTAAATAAATTGACACATAGAATTTGGTTAAGAACACCTGGAACCATTGAATGTATGTAGTATAAATTGTTGTAGTATAAATTGAATAATGGATGACAGGTGAAGAACCTTATTAATATTAGTGTAATAATCTTTAATCTACATGAAATGATAGTGTAGATTCAAGAATAATTATATTAATTTGCACAAACAACAATGTGAATTAATACGATTATTTCGGGATTATTTGAATTAATTATTGGATTGATATTGGTTGTTGTTATTGCTTGTTTATTTACTTTGACACCATCCCAGTTATCACACTGCAAGTTCCCTTTGCTATGCTTTGATTTTGAATTAGATTGGAATCGGGTTGAAATGATAAATACCCAAAATGAACTTTGACCTAGGATAGAGAATTAAATAAAACCCGATTGGTCAATAATATGATTTAAAAATAAAATAAAGATTTTATTTGAATAAATAATAAGGTTTTAAAATGAAATTGGAATTTGAATTTTTGAAAGGAAACTGTTAATATGAAATAATCCGAAAAGCATAGTAGTTGATGAAAGAATGTTGTTTAAAATTTAATTATTAAGTTTAAAATATTTAATAATCAAGTTTTTTTGAAATTATTTAATAATTAAATAAGATTGAATCATTTAATAATTAAATGAAATTGAATTCTTGATATGTGAAATTGAACTTCGTAATAAGTGAAATTGAACTTCTTTAATAAGTAAAGTTGAGTTATGAAATAATTAAGTTTTGAAATTTGTAATTAAGTAAATAAATAAATGAAATTGGATTTCTTTAACAAGAAATAAAAATGTGATTTATTGAAATTAATGTAAGACTTGTAATTTAAAGAGTTGATTTGACGAATCTAATTTAATTCAAATTGAAGTTTTGATATAATGAAGTTTAACTTAAGTAATTGATTTAATGAATTGGAAATTAAATAGAAATTGTTTGAATGACAAATTTACTTAATGAATATTGAATGAAATCGATCAATGAATTTAAATTGATTTGAATGTTAAGTTAAATTAATTTAAATGATTTCGGAATGAAACTTATATACGAACTTGAATAAATATTTGGATTGTTTTAAATAAAATTTGAAATTGAAGTATAAGATTTTGAAATGGTAATGTGGAAGTTTTGAAACGTAAATTATGGAAATTGATTTAGAAAGACAAATGAAATGTTGGTTTACAAATTCTAATTGAGATTGAAATTGATTTGGTTTTGAAATAAATAAACGACCAATCGGTGTAATAATTACGAAAGTTATTAAAGAGACCGGAATCGGTTAGGGACATACTCTCTGTCTAAACCGAAAACCACTTTAATGACTATACGCGGAGTGTGATCCAGAATGAAGTGGTTGGAATGATGAACGTGATGACTGAAGAAAGAGAACGATAATGGATAGCCTTGACACTTGTGTCAAATTGGAAATGACTAAAACAGGAGCCGTGCCGGGCCAAATGGGGGTTAGCTACCTCGAGCGAACACACTTCTTCGAAAACTACTCATTACTTATTGTCGATTGGTGCACCCTTGATTTTGGGAGTGTTGTTTCGCGGTGTTGTGGTCGCTGCGGCGATGCGTTCTCACCAGTCCGGATTAGGCAAACTGTAGTTTCACTACCTTGGGTATTGCCTCATGTGCCTTGTCATACTTGTATCCCTATATACGCGACCACTACGATTTGTTTTGTGTTATACCTATGGAGTACTCCTTGATAGCCCACTAGTTTACGGTGGAGTTTACAGTGCTGTATAGACTATACGCTTATATAAAATGTGTTAAGGGGGATAATGGTAACGCCTTAACACTATTTTGATACTTTATATTACTGATAGGCATTATCTACTTATCGTACACTACTACATAGTAGATAGTTTAACGGATCCTTAAAGGATGATTATTCCAAACATCCTTTGAGTTACTTGTATTTCAATTGTTATTTCACTTGAGTTGGATTTATTGATATAAGAATATTAATCCTGACTCGAGTGTTTTGTGTTTTGCTTTACGCTCGGGTCAGACTGAGTGTACCAGTATTCGAGGCTCACCTTTGAAGTTGGAGCTTCGCTTGGAGATCCAGCTATCTATCCAGCTTTCAGATATTCAGTTGATTCCAGTGATTGTATTCTGATTTTTGTATTTGACTATTGTATTCGAGACATCTGTTGTACCTTATTTAACTCGATATGTATATAGTAGCTTCATGAACTACTATCTTTCATTTCCGCTGCATTTATTACTCTGTGTCTGTGATCTGTGATCTGTGTTCTATTTATTTACTGTATATGCTCAGTTTTGCCAATTTAAATTAACAATTCGGTATTTTGAATTATTCAAGTCTGACATGTGCGGATGAGAATAGTGCAAAATAGCGGGTCGTTACAGTTGGTATCGGAGCTTTGGTAGCTCTAGGAAAAACTTAGCATATAAGGTAAATGTATTTAAAGAATCACTCTCATTCGAGTTTCAATCTCTTCCTTGACTCGACTCCTTTGAATTTTGGAACGTTCCCTGCGGTTCCAAAAATTCATTCGTGTCCCTCACTATTCGTCTTCTTTCAATTCTGGAGCATCACATAACTCCACTTCGAATGACCCTTATAATGAATCGGCGGTCTCGCTAAACTTCGAATGATTTGTAAAGGGGTGAAACTCCTTTACAATAGGCATTGATTTACCGGAGATTTCTGTATCCTCGGTTTACGATGCTATCTATCTCCTGCTATACCTGAGTTCTATTTCTTGAGATCGAATGTCGATTTACCTCGGAATTCCACATCGATCTTATTCTTGAAGCCACCGTTGACCCGGTTAAGGTTGCCCGTGAGTTATATAACTTATCAATCTTCCTACTTTGCTATTTAATCATCATATTCTTGTTTCGAGCTAACCTTTGAATCAAAATTCTCTTTGATTTGAGTCATCAAAATTTGAATCCCTATACTTATTTTGAAATCCATCCTTGTATCGTCGTGCGAGGTAGTGCATTTTTTATTAATATAAAAATGTTTTCTTTATTGTGTTGTTTGAGTTGTTGATGTTGATTTGGGTTTTCGATCGATTCGTCTGATCAACGCTATCGATAGGATTTCCAAAACACTTGAACAGAGCAAATTGACACAATAGTATTTTCAAAATTGGTAAATAAAATAATCTTGTATGATTATATTATATATAAGTATAAATTTTTTGAAATTGAATTGTTAACTGAATTGGTTGTCAGAAAGGTAATATTTTATTTTCACTATTTGTTTTGTAAATCATTGATTATTCCAACATAAAAATAAATGGAATTATAAAAGTTGGTGTGACGCCCCACCTCAATACCCACGCTGGCCAAGGACACTACGATGTAGTGCTGTCAACTAGCACGGAGAATAAGGCTGTTGAGGAGCGACCATCCATGTAATTGATTATCACACGGTGGCTATAAAATAATCTTCGGAAACAAACATAGAAATAAACATATCACAAAGCAGTCACAGACATCCATATCACAAAGGCGGAAGAAGATATGAATATATAACTAACACATGAAAGTGTACATCAGAGTAGTGGTCAAAAAGTTCCACAATAATACAAAAGAATAGCAACCTGTGCTATACAAAAAGAATACAACTATGAGTCCATATCTCAAGTGTATACAACAAAAACTGCTAAACTAAATAGTCAGCCAAAAGTCAGAGTAGCAAATCCCGGAAGGAAGTCAAGCAGAAGCACCTGTAACATCTCGGTCTGACCCGAGTATTATTTAAGAAAATAATAAACGGATCAGTCTAACTATAAATATCAGATGACATGATATAGAATAAAAGATATGGCATAAACATATAATATCCATACTGACATACTACTATAAGTATGAAAATGATGATCAACAGGAGATCAACCGATGAGAAATGATCAATATCACGAGAATCTTCTCAAAGATCCAAAGAGGGCATCATACCCTAGACTTGTACTCATAACAAGTCAATGACATAAAAATCTAGAAATCAAAACAAGAAATCCAGAAATCATAAAAAGAGAAAGAGGCCTATCACATGATGGTCCGAAGACCATGGGGAGCTACCCCATATGTGTGAGTCGGAATCACACTGATTGAGGCCTAGGCTAACCAAAAAGCAGAAAGGTATGTGTGAATGGAATCACACAAGTGGTGTCTAGCCTAACCTCGCAAACATAAAGATATGTGTGAGTCGGAATCACACTACTGCGGCCTAGACTAACCTTGCGGACAAAGAGATGTGTGTGAGTCGGAATCACACTATTGCGGTCTAGTCTTACCTTGCAAACAAAGAGACATCGCACAATTGCTAGTCTAAATCATAAAATGATCATCATGATCAGCGAGAAGTGTCAATCACACCAAGCTAGTAAATATATGAGTTTAGCTTCATGTCCCATAACCACTTGCTTAACTTAAATATTTACGAACAAGCTGTAAATCTTCACTAGGAAATTGTCACGAAAAGGGTTCAATCGAACAAGTCCAAGAGCTAACCGACGAAGTGAACGCAAGCGTTTCATACCACTCGTTTTACTAAGTCGTTTAAGTCGATTTCTCGTTCGAGTGAAGTAAAGGCTTGTATATACTAGTAGATTGAAAATCGGTTTGAGAAAACGAGCTTTTGATATTTAAAATAGTGTTGAAATCGCTTTGATGAAAGAGTTTTGATATTTACTATTAGTATTGAAACCTTCATATATCTTTAAAGTGACAAGTCATAAAACGATGGTAGAAACAAATCAATTCACGTTCGAAGACGTGAGTAAAGTCCAAAGACGTCAATCCCAAAACCATCAAGTAGAAATTCTGATAAATGCTTTTCAGAAGAGATTGCCTACGCAGAGTAATACGGGGGTCGACCTGCCCGGTCAGGTCGCGGGGGTCCAGGGGGCAGCGCCCACGGCGGGGTGCGGGGCAGCGCCCCGTCACGGTACGACTTAGCGAAGGCAAGCTGGTCCAGTGGTAGCATGACCGAGCTAAGGAATGGTGCAACTCAACCAGATGAACGACTTAAGGAAGGCGAGCGACTTACGACTTAAGGGAGGCAAGCGACTTACGACTTAAGGGAGGCATGCCTTGCGACCTAGCAGAAGAACAGGTCGAACGACCTAGGGGAAAACAGGTCAAAACGACCAAGTGCTAACTCGCGAACGAGTTACGACTTAAGAGGGTTCTGCGACCTAAGTGGGATGCGCGACCTAAGAGTTTAAGGGTCTTCGACCTAACGAGTTAAGAAGGTCCAACGACCTAAGAAAAAGTAGTTCATACGACCTATGAGTTCACGCGACCTAACAAGGCTAAGGACAAGGTCGGAGACGACCTACGACTTAAGGTTTTAAATCGCGAACGACTTAGTACTTGCTTATCTCGCGAACGACTTAAAGTCAATACGACTTAACGACTTAAGCTCAAATACGAGCTACGAGCTAAGGTCTATACGACCTAACGACTTATCTCAGTACGACCTAAGCCAGGACGAGATAGCAGAAGGCAACGACTTAAGTCTTAACTCGGGGACGACCTACGACTTAAGGTCATACGACTTAACAGTTTAAAAGCCAACGACCTAGGACTTAAGAGCCATACGAGCTACGACTTATCACTTAACTCGCAAAAGACCTAGCGAAGGCAGAACACCCAGAACGACTCAGGCCTTTAACTCGTGAACGACTCAAGGAGTTAACTCGCGAATGACTCAAGGAGTTAACTCGCGAACGACTCAGGCCAGGCGAACAGAAATGCACGCGCGCGACTTAAGCCCTTAACTCGTGAACGACTCACGACTTAGGCTTAACTCGTGGACGACTCAGCGAAGGCCAGAACGACTTAAGGCCAGAAAAATCACCAAAACGCTGAAAATTGAAGTTTTTCGCCAATCCAATCCAAACCAAATGCAAGTGTTGATGCAAATACAATAGGGGATCATTCCCAACAGTCCAAGATAGATATAGGCAAGATGTGAGATCAAAAATCTCACCTTTTCCACGAAATTGATGAAGATGGAGATTGAAAGCAAGGAGAAGCAACCCTAAACTTGAATCCACTATCTTCTACTTGAATTTGGAGTTGAATCACGGATTTGCAATGGAATTGGAGTTTGGAGTTTTAATTTCCACTTCCCACCACCATTTTTGATGAAGCTTGAATGTTAAAACAAAGGGTGAATGAAGTGAGGAAGGGGGTTGGGCTGAACTAAGGAAGTGCAGTCCAAACCAAAGTCTCAAGCGGGAAAAGTGACGAAAATTTCACTATCTCCAAACATATCGAAGTTTACACTCAAAAAGATCGCAAACGTCATTTTGAACTCAATGGGGGTGGTCTCGAGTCCTAATTTGACCGTATGCAAAAAGTAGCTTTTCGGACTAACATCCGACTAACGATAAAATATTTAAATAAAATATTTAAATATAGAATCGATAGATATGCGGGTTTATACAGTTGGTTTATAGATTTATTTAGAAATTTAAATGAATTTAAAGTAAGAATTTGAAAATTTAATTTCTTAAAATTTCAAGCTTTGGTTTTAAATTTTTAAAATGTATATTATTGAACGTATTTTCAAATAGAAACCGTTTTCAAAGAATTTTAAAATATTGAAATCAGTGCTCTTCTCTTTGTCACTGGAAAATAATCTCGGTGATGGCGGTCGCATCATCGACATTCATTTTCGAGTTTCGAAGTGGAGATACTATTCTGTAGCTTTGCTACGGTTTTGTTTTGAAAAATATTTTGATTTGAATTTCTTCAGTATAATTCGTTTTATATATATGGGTATCTTATTTTAAAATTTAATTTGATTTGATATAAATATATTATATATATCTCTAAATTGTTTAAACTTAATCGGAAATTTAATTCTTAAATTTTGTTAAAGGATGATTTTAATTATAAATAAAACCAAAATTTTGGATAAATATTTAAACTTGAAATAATTGAATTTAAAAATTTTATTTGTATAGTACTAATTTGCATTTCAATATAACTTACCTAAATTATTCAGAAGTTAAAATGTAATTAGATAATATATAATATAAAATGATTTTATAAATAAAATTTGAGTGTTTATGATAAATGATTATACACTTAGATTTAAAAAAAATGCTAATAAAGATGATAGAATAATAAGTTAATTGAATGAGATGAATATAATAAATTTTGTTTTGAAAGAATTAACAAATTGAAATTAGATCAACTTATGGAAATACCTTAAATTTAAACCAATTATTGAGTATAAACTAATTTAAATTGAAATTTATATGGTTTAAATTAATTTATACGGTTTAAATATATGTAATAAGATATATTAAGTGGAATAAACTTAATAATAATTTGGAATAAAAAGTATTAAATTTGTTGAATAAAATATGAGTACAATAAATGATTATACAAATTGATGATTTAGAAATTGTTAATTGAGGATGACTAGATAATAAGATAATGAATTTAGGAATAGATAGATTGATTTAACTTAAGTGAAACCAAGTGGATTAAACCAAATTGTTAAATATTAATTAGTTTAATTTGAAATTATATGGTTTAAATTAATTATTTTACTTGTATTCCAATCTATTTTCTTTCTGGTTGTTTCTATTCTTCTACCTCCTTCCTTTTCGGGGACGAAAACTTTTGAGTGGGGGAGAATGTAACGACCCGTAAATTTTAACTGTTTTAATAACGTAATTAGTTGAAATTTTGTGAAATTTTAAACGATAAAATTTTGAAATAAAAATTTATTATTTGGAATGCGTCTAATTAAACATAGCAAACTGTAAATTTTCGTTAGAAAATATGAAAGTTTATTTCGTGCGTAAATTTACTTCAATTTAATCAGTTAGTAATTGATAAAATAAAATGTTTTCGAAACCTAAATATTTTTATATAGAAAAATTCTAAATCATCTTCTGAACACGACATCATTTTTTGTTTTTCCAAATTCGGACTTCTTTAGCTCCGTCGATCTTATTTTTCTGCGTTTTTCTGCGTTTTTCTGCATTTTCCGCTAGTAGAAAATTCGAATTTTTATAATTCAATCCTATCACTGATATCTGTATACCGTTTTGATCGTCTCGTCGTGCTGACCTCTGCGGTATATTTACTTCTGTGTTTCATGGTCCGGTACGCGAAGAAATATAATAAGCTGTTTGTGCAACGGTATCATAGCCGTGCCTGTATTTCTTCCTTCAGTTTCGAAATTCGAAACGTGCCGTGCAATAAAATTTATTTCTTTAGTAAATTTTTTCTGGAATCAATGCATAATGCATCTTGCCGTTGCTTTGGGAAAGAAATTTTTATAAAGCCAGCTCACCTATTTGTTTTGTATATTTTTATTTGCCTTATGCATGTACCTACTTCTCAAATTCATATTTGGCATCATCTTCTTCCCTTCAGCTTTCATGCACATTATCTCCTCTCCTTTTTATTTCCATTTTCCTGAGCTTCATATATAAAAAAAACCGAGCACATCTTCCTCCCCTTCCCTCTCAAACCATCGGCCTCGTCACCCCAAACAAGTGTCGAGCATCTTCTCCTTTACCACGTGACCCGCGCCTCCTCTTCCTGACCTGACCCGCGCAACACCGCCACCTTGAAGCTGACCCTTCCATACGTCGAGCCCATCAACCATAAGTAGTTGTTCCCACCTCCGTGCACCTGACCGACCACTGCCACTTCCTTCATGCTCGGCCTGCCCCTTTTGAAAACCACCTTTGTTCGCACCAGATTCGCCACAGCAGCCTTGGCCACCGAAGCTCCGCCTTGTTTCCCCAAGCCACCGCACCCATTTCCTCCCACGGCTACCCATTGTAAACCATGCGCAGCTCAACCTAGCCTCGCACTCAGATCCATGCGAATCGTCTCAACCGAAGACGGCATCACATCACCCAAACTCTGTTCGCCGTTCGCCGTTCTTCCTCTGTTCCTTCCCTATCTCGGCATGGTATGCATACATATCAATATATTTATCTATTCGTGTGTGTGTGTATACCAATATACCTACCTACATACATAGCTTGATAGTTTATACATTTGATGAATGGTTTCTGTTATTAAATAAGCATGGATTTAATATATTCGTGTATAGATTGTATTGTTAAACTTTTCATATATATTGTAAACCTATATTTGTGATAACATGAAGGTATTATATGTTATATTAGTTTTTATATATACTTATAAGTATTATAATTTGTAGCAAGTAATATATATATATATGTTTGTTTATATAAGTTGGTTATAATCTTCTGTTATATAATGATAGTTTCATATATATATAGAAATTATTTGAGGTTTTATGTATATAGTAAATATATTCGAACTGTTTATATAATGATATGTATATTTTCCAGAACTCGAGTTCTGTTTGTGTACTGTTTGTATATAGTAGTATAACAGCTATATATATACATAGTTTGTTAGCTTGAATGAAGATGATATTTTGTTTTATAAATTGCTGATTTTTAAATTTGTTCAATATAATTTTGTGTGCATTGAATAGTTATACTTTTGTAATCTGGGTTTATAAATTTTGATTTCGAATATAATGATAATGCATATATCCTAAATATAAAAGTGTTTGAATTTAAAATATGATTCATATATATAAAGTTATATATAAGTTCACTTTTACTAATGGCCACCATCGATCCAATCTGACTTGATTTCTTCAATTCTGATTTATCAGCTTCGCTCGTCAATTCGTACCAATCTAGCTTGTTTAGAAGTCGTGCTTGCATTCGTAACTAAATCTCAGTGTCTATCATCTCTAGCCACGAAAGGTGAGCACTCACTCACGATTAACGTTCTTTTATTTATTAAATTTAATTTCAATTGAAATGACAATTGAAATATGCTATTGTTAGTTATTTACACTGTTTTATATGCTATCACCTGTATCAGTTTACTTGTGACATCTTACACCATTAACTGTTATTTATGAAATGATAATCTAGTTTGGTGGATAAATGATTGATTGTTTGATGTTGATATTGGACGTTAAATTGCTAATGTCGTAAGTGATAAATAATTTAAAATTGAAATTGATGTAGGATAGTTAGATTTGATATATGTGTTAAATTTGATTAGATGACATTTGCATAATATGACCCCTTTAAACGTTAAATAAATTGACACGTAGAATTTGGTTAAGAATACCTGGAACCATTGAATGTATGTAGTATAAATTGTTGTAGTATAAATTGAATAATGGATGGCAAGTGAAGAACCGTATTAATATTAGTGTAATAATCTTTAATCTACATGAAATGATAGTGTAGATTCTAGAAATAATTATATTAATTTGCGCAAACAACAATGTGAATTAATACGATTATTTCGGGATTATTTGAATTAATTATTAGATTGATATTGGTTGTTGTTATTGCTTGTTTATTTACTTTGACACCATCCCAGTTATCACACTACAAGTTCCCTTTGCTATGCTTTGATTTTAAATTGGATTGGAATCGGCTTGAAATGATAAATACCCAAAATGAACTTTGACCTAGGATAGAGAATTAAATAAAACCCGATTGGTCAATAATTTGATTTAAAAATAAAATAAAGATTTTATTTGAATCAATAATAAGGTTTTAAAATGAAGTTGGAATTTGAATTTTTGAAAGGAAACTGTTGATATGAAATAATCCGAAACAAAATATTAACATAGTAGTTGATGAAAGAATGTTGTTTAAAATTTAATTATTAAGTTTGAAATTATTTAATAATCAAGTTTTTTTGAAATTATTTAATAATTAAATAAGATTGAATCATTTAATAATTAAATGAAATTGAATTCTTGATATGTGAAATTGAACTTCGTAATAAGTGAAATTGAACTTCTTTAATAAGTAAAGTTGAGTTATGAAATAATTAAGTTTTGAAATTTGTAATTAAGTAAATAAATAAATGAAATTAGATTTCTTTAACAAGAAATAAAAATGTGATTTATTGAAATTAATGTAAGACTTGTAATTTAAAGAGTTGATTTGACGAATCTAATTTAATTCAAATTGAAGTTTTGATATAATGAAGTTTAACTTAAGTAATTGATTTAATGAATTGGAAATTAAATAGAAATTGTTTGAATGACAAATTTACTTAATGAATATTGAATGAAATCGATCAATGAATTTAAATTGATTTGAATGTTAAGTTAAATTAATTTAAATGATTTCGGAATGAACTTATATACGAACTTGAATCAATATTTGGATTGTTTTAAATAAAAATTTGAAATTGAAGTATAAGATTTTGAAATGGTAATGTGGAAGTTTTGAAACGTAAATTATGGAAATTGATTTAGAAAGACAAATGAAATGTTGGTTTACAAATTCTAATTGAGATTGAAATTGATTTGGTTTTGAAATAAATAAACGACCAATCGGTGTAATAATTACGAAAGTTATTAAAGAGACCGGAATCGATTAGGGACATACTCTCTGTCTAAACCGAAAACCACTTTAATAACTATACACGGAGTGTGATCCAGAATGAAGTGGTTGGAATGATGAACGTGATGACTGAAGAAAGAGAACGATAATGGATAGCCTTGACACTTATGTCAAATTGGAAATGACTAAAACAGGAGCCGTGCCAGACCAAATGGGGGTTAGCTACCTCGAGCGAACACACTTCTTCGAAAACTACTCATTACTTATTGTCGATTGGTGCATCCTTGATTTTGGGAGTGTTGTTTCACGGTGTTAAGGTCGCTGCGGCGATGCGTTCTCACCAGTCCGGATCAGGAAAACGGTAGTTTCACTACCTTGGGTATTGCCTCATGTGCCTTGTCATACTTGTATCCCTATATACGCAATCACTATGATTTGTTTTGTGTTATACCTATGGAGTACTCCCTGATAGCCCACTAGTTTACGGTGGAGTTTACAGTGCTGTATAGACTATAACGCTTATATAAAATGTGTTAAGGGGGATAATGGTAACGCCTTAACACTATTTTGATACTTTATATTACTGATAGGCATTATCTACTTATCGTACACTACTACATAGTAGATAGTTTAATGGATCCTTAAAGGATGATTATTCCAAACATCCTTTGAGTTACTTGTATTTCAATTGTTATTTCACTTGAGTTGGATTTGTTGATATAAGAATATTAATCCTGACTCGAGTGTTTTGTGTTTTGCTTTACGCTCGGGTCAGACTGAGTGTACCAGTATTCGAGACTCACCTTTGGAGTTGGAGCTTCGCTTAGAGATCCAGCTTTTAGATATTCAGTTGATTTCAGTGATTGTATTCTTATTTTTGTATTTGACTATTGTATTCGAGACATCTGTTGTACCTTATTTAACTCTGATATGTATATAGTAGCTTCATGAACTACTATCTTTCATTTCCGCTGCATTTATTACTCTGTGTTTATGATCTGTGTTCTATTTATTTACTATATATGCTCAGTTTTGCCAATTTAAATTAACAATTCGGTATTTTGAATTATTCAAGTCCGACATGTGCGGATGTGAATAGTGCAAAATAGCGGGTCGTTACAAAAAACATACCTTTAATTGTTACGATTGGAATATGATATCTTCAAAAAGTTCTAATAAAGTATGATGTTAATCTTTGATGGTGATTTTCATCAATCTATCATCAAACGAGCATGCAACTAAAATTCAATGTACCTTTTGATTTCTGTTTTAAGTCATAATTATATTCCATATTTCCATTGTAATGTTTGAGTACTAAAGATGGTAAAGCCGTAGAGGGTATCTCATACTCAACTTGAGCTATGTTCCATATCTAGAAACCAAGTGCTATCACATATTTTTGATAAAGTTAAGAGTGTGTCGTAGAGGAAATTATATAATTTGATAATATAACTTAACTTTTGTTCTAAATCTTTCTTGAAATAAAATAAAATAAATTGTTTTATTTTCGATTGTATATATATTAAGATATAAATAATATTGAAAATACATTAATATATATATATGTAGAAAATTCTAATGAAAAGTATGTAATCTATAGCATATGTGAATGTGTTTGTAATCGTGAGTATTGAAATATACAAAACAAATTTAACTCAAATATTCCTACACAAGATGTATTAAAAACATAATACCAATATATCCGTTGAGACCAGCATATATAACGCTCTCTATATGATGAACAATGAATCACTCATGACCATTATGGATCCAAGAATTACATATGTGTGCTTATTTGGAACAATAACAGAACGACTCATCGAGATTATTCTAAAAGTTAAAAGTCAAATAGAAGAACTTACGTGATGATACTGTGACAACCCGGAATTTCGAGCAATATCAATTTAATAATTTATATTAAATATTTAATTGATTTGATATATCTTTGATTTATAAGACTTGAATTGATACTTTTCTTTTAATAAATATCTAATTGGTGAATTTTATCTTTTAAAACTAATAAATTATTTTCTATTTATAATGTATATATATTTGTATATATTATAGATAGGAAAGCTTTGTTTTAAATTCAGCTAATAAATTATGTTTTCAAATGTCTAATATACATTTTAGTGATTTGGGAATTATGATTTATTTAAAATAAGCTTTTTAAAGCTATTTAATAAATAAGTATATGGTTTTAATACTTAAGATAAATGTTTAAATAGTTTTAAAACTTATTCTAGCTTTAGTTTAGATTTAAATTTATTAACAAAAAGATTTGTTTTATTTTCATTTTAGTATAGCTTGATAAAAATATGGTTTAAAATTATATATAAGTTTTAAATACAATTTTGTCCAATGATACATTAATATGTACAATAAAATAAGTAATTTATAATAAAGAGATAATTTCCTTTATAAACCATTTCAAATTGATAAATGGTTTATTTTTTTTAAATAATATTAATAAATAAAGATATACATATAGAAATACAAACCTATAAGTATTAAGTTAGAAATAAAACAGATATATATTAGATAAATTATAGACGGAAGTAAAATATAGGACTTCACATATATTCTAAAGCAATATAACTAAGGAAAATAACAAGACAACATTACAACAAGAAACAAAATAAATATTAAGTGAATATGACAACAAGAATATAAAATCTAGCTGGTATAAGAAGACAAGTGTGAACACTTGAAGAGATATATGTCTGTAAGCTTGCAACAAAGGAAGGAACAAGACCAATATGTGATTTTACAAACAAAATATGAATAGGCATATAGGCTGAGAAACAAATGATAAACAAGACAATAATAATATTCAAGAGTAGGCTGGAAAAGAAGATAAATATAATAAGGACAAGACATTTAATGCTAGCCACGATACATTTCATATCAGCATACCTCTGTTTTAAATTAGTTTAAACAAAATATACACTGTCTTGTACAAATATAATAATAACCCTGTACAAAGAAGAAATAATGTACCTTGTCTACAATTCCTTGCTATATATCTTTGCCTTTCCATCTTTAGTTCGTAAACCAAAACCTAGAATCTGAAGTAAGAACTATTTCAAACTTAAACAACAACTTAGATTTTAAAACAACAATCCAGTTCAACTATAACTAGAGATCAAATTGAAGACTTCAGCTTGAAATGTCAAAGCCTGTTTCAAGTAGAGGCTCTGTTCTTTCTTTTGAATCAATGTGAGTAACTTCACTTTTAAAAGTTTAAATAGGTAATTTTGGTTACATGCTAGTCAAGTTGAAAAGAATGTGTGTCTTATAATATCTGCTGTGAATATAGGTATGTCTGGCATGTATGCTGTTTTCATCAGAGTATTCTCTGTTCTTATCTTCCAGTATACAAGTTTTGATTTAAAAATTTAAATCTTGTGATCTTGTCTCTGTTTAAATTTAAGTTTCAAATGAAACTTGTTTGCTTAACTATAAGCTTTAGTTTAATTTATATTTAAGTCAGAATAATATTTATTTTGACTCTGGGAACCAAATCTACTGAGCAAGTTCAAAATAAGTCAAAAATTTAAGTATCACAATCTATCGTTGCAGGATTAGAATTTGAATCATTATACAAAATCATGATTTTTAAAGCTAAAATTTTACATTTTAGGGAATGAATGTACATTTCTGGTTTGACCAGAAATGATATTTTGAGTTGTCTCTGATGACCTCGATGGTCTGGAGGGTCAGAATCTAATCTGGAGACGTAGTGATGATAGGGGAATCAAGGAAAAATATCAAGAAGGCGAACAGTGGTAAATGTCGATGGTGGGTGATCTGGGAAGTTTGTAACCCTAGTTTTTCTGTTGATTGGAAATTTGATCGTCGCGACTTCTAGAGACGATCGAGTTCAACGAGGTTTGGTGTGATGGAAGCTGGGTGGTAGTCGAGTTCATGGCCGGAAATTCGCGAATTCTGGTGGTCGGAGCTGCGTGAACATGGCGTTGCCAGGTTTCGTGGTGATGTTGTTTTCAATGTTTCCAGGTTTCCATTTTTGAGCTCTCTCTTTCGATTTCGAATGGCGACGTGATCGAGTTGATTGTCGATCTGAAGTTGGTAGGCGCGGCGTGGTCGACTTGTTCGGCGACGAAATGATGATCGGAGTCGATCATCAACGGTGTGCACGTGCACCGTGCATCTTTATGCTATTGAGTTGTGGGTCTAGGTAGTACTCAGGATTTACTCGAGTAAATTCCTGCTTTGCTCGAGGCCTCGTGATGTTTTACTCGAAGTAAAATAAGGGGGGGCTCAGGTAGTTTTGTTTTCAAAGTTTTAGCCTGTACCAGTTTTACAGTTATTAAATTGTTGGTTTTTAAATTAAAACCAAGGTTAAACTGAGTCTAATTAAATGTTTAAATTCCAGGTTTTGAAGTAAAGAAAGTTTATAAATTTTAAATACTTTAAATAAGTTTAAATATTTTGAACTTAAGGTAATTTGATTTAAAATCTCTTCATATCAAAAGAATTGCTTTAATTTGTAGTAATGGTTTTTAAAAGTTAGTTTTATAAAGTGAGATAAATGTTTCAAACGTATTGAAAGTGGAAATTAAATCAATAATGGAAAATGAATTTACTCTAAGTAAATGAAGATTAAGGATTTAAATTCATTAACCATTAAAGCAATTAAAGTAGATAATTGATGATTTATATTAATTAAGTTTGTTTATTGTGAAGTAATTATAAGTTTAAATGTATTAATTAAAGTTTAAATAATGAATTAAGTAATTAATATGTAATTAAGAATTATAGATTAGACTTTAATTAACTAATGGAGGGTTAATTGAACTTATAATTAATAATGATTAATGTAAGTTAATTATTTTAGAAAAGCAATTAAATAAATGTTAATGAAGGTCACTAACAAGATTATTTTATAATTAATTAATGTAATTGTTTTTTAATAATTAATTGGATTTATTAATTTAAAAACCAACATTGTAATTGTTTAAGTGTAATTACTAAATAGGAAGTAATTAAGGAATTAATTACTCATTATAATTAATTGAGTAATTTGATTTATTTGAGTTAATTAATTTAGTTTAATTAATTTGGATTAATCACTTGATGATTTGGAAGTATAATTACTTAGGAAAGTAATTGATGAATAATTACTGGATGTAATTAATTGGATGATGTTTTATTAATAAAGTAATTCGAGTATAATTACTTTGTATAATTAATCAAAGGATTAATTAGAGATAATTAATTATGGAATAATTAAATTATTTAATGAAGTAATTAAGGGTTGTTAATTAATGAATGGGATTAATCAAGGATGATTAATAATTATGGTTAAGTAAAGATTAATAACTCAATGTAATTGATTTAAATAGAATTGTTAATTAAAATGTAATTAGGGATCATTAATTAATATGATTAACGATAAATTTAAAGGTTGATTAATTAAGATTAATTAAATCAATAATAGGTGATTTGAGTAATTAATTAATGTAATTAATTAAGGATTAATGTAATTAATTTTAGTTAATTAATTTATGGAGTAATTAAAGATTTATTTACTGTATTTGGTTATGGATAATTAATTTGTGAAATTAATTAAAGAATAATTACTTGAACGTAATTAAAAGTCGGTTAATCAAAGATGATTAATTAAGAAGAAAATTTGAGAATGACTAATTAATTGATTTGTAATTAATTAGTAAGCAGGATTTTAATGATGAAGTAATTAATTTAATTTACTTTAAATTAATTAGAGATAAGTGATTAATTTAATTCATTTTAAATTAATTATAAATGGTGATTATTAATCCTTGTTTATATCTGAATTGAATGATATCTATTGGATGATATGTTGTGATATTCTGTGATGTGATATTGGATATATCTGTGATAAATGTGTGATATTTATCTGTGTTAAATGTTGTGTGAATTCAAAGTATTGAATTGAATTGAAATGAATTGTTTTAACTTTAAAACAACTTGGCCTTAAAAGATACGGTTTGGATTTCGATGAGACCGGGATCAGGTTTCCAAATTTGGATATCCGAAAACCATATCGATCCAAATTAACGATAGGTCGTGAATCTCAAGTGAGATGAAGATTCAGAGTGCAAGGGTTATTGTCATTAACTCTGAGGATTTTTCCAAAATGAGTGTAACGAGATAATGCCTTCGGTTTCGTTCGAACCCAGAACGAACTTGTATGGATTGAATGCTTTCAGAACATCGTCAGGTGGACGATGAGCATTCTAAGAGATGAGTTCTGTTAATGTAATCGTAGCCTCAAGCCTCATCAACCGGGAATGGCTAAATCAGGGGAGGTGCAGCAAGGTTAGTGGGTAGCCCCCAAGTAGGATGAGATTTCCCCTGTCTAGAGTCCCTTTTTATTCGGCTTAGTGTGTGGTTGGTCGCGCAAACCGCGGGGTTTCTTATCCGGGAATTATCCAGTAAGGGATGTTCTAGACTTGTGTTGTAGGGGAGCGGGTGTACTCCTCGGTACGGTGATCTAGGCCACGTGCTGTGACGGGCGGTACCCCAGTAGCCCTACCATTGTATAGAATCCAAAATCCAATAAGTGCCTTCGGACTTGATTGTAAACCTAGTATGCTGGAATTTAATCATGTAACAATTTCAGCTATTTCTTATTTACTTGAAAACCCTAGACCTACTATAATATCACTGAATTTCCTATCAAATGTTTGGTTAGCGTAAGGTAAAAACTTTTCCATGTTTATGTGTGGGAAGTCTTACGTGATACCTGTGGAATATGCATGTATACGTTTTTTGTTTGATGATAATAAACATATATACATTCATTTAAATGTATTTGATATTGTACTATTCTATTTTACACAGATAAAATAAATATTTGCTAAATAAAATAAATAACACAGAATTTGAATTCAAACAGAAATTTTATTCAAACAAATATTTATTACAATTTTGATAGTACAATTTCAAGCTCTCACTATAACTATACAATTTCAGTCACAATACAATTACATCACATTTTTCATAGTTACATCAGTTCCTCACTACATATCACTCACACTCGTATTTATCTTCAACTTCATTCCAATGTGAATTCAGCATCTGAGCAATCTGCAGAAATATACATTGATGCAGTAAAATTGAAAAGGAAATGTTTTTGCAGTATAAAACAAAATGTGGATTTTGAAAATATTATTTGCCTCAGTTATTTGGGTTGTTCGTCATCATTTGATTCTGAATTTATCACACACACGAACAACTTGTGACATGCACAGTGTATCACTGTACATGCCACAAGGCCGTGTACACCGATATATATATGTACACTTGATCAATATACAGGGACAAATGAGCACAGGTCAAACCCATATACAGGATTCAACTCAAGTGCAATAAAATGATGTCACAAGGTCAAATCCAAATCGGATTCAACTCAGGTGTAATTCGAAAATCAAATTCGAATACAATCAAGTGGTCAAGACAGTCTACACAAATTCAAGGAGGCACCAAACAACAAACAAAATGCAAAGGTCAAGCCATTGTTGCCATGACTCAACTCAAATGCAAAAGCAACAATCCAAAACAAAGAAATCAACACAGTATACAACTGATCTTCAAGCCCAACTCATATGAACACATGAATACAACAGTGGACAGGGAAAATAAATACAAAGCATATGCCATCATATGTTCATGAAACCAGAGTGCTCAAGAACCAGACTTGAAGCTACAAAGCAACTGACCAACATAGCACAAGAATGAACAATATCAAGTGAGACCAGAAGTGAGACCCAGACTCAAGTGAAACCAACCAACCAACCAACAAACAAAGGAATCAGATCATCAAGTGAGACCAGAACCAATCAAAGAAATCAAGAGCAATGAAGACTACAACATACTCAAGTGATTGAAACTGCGAGATGTACAAATGTAAATGCAGACTCAAGTACACAATGAAGATGAATACAAGTTCATCATGTAGCAATGCAACTCGATGTCAAGAACAACAACTACAACTCAGAGGCCAGAGGGATCAAAATGGCAACAAGGCAAATGTACATGAATGCTCAAAGAATGTATGTATGCACATATATGAAGATCTCACTGTCAAGTGCATAGCAAGAAAAACAACTATGCAGTGTTATAACAGAAGCACATAAGTGAATCAGCAATATGAACAAGTGTCAGTGCAAGCAAGTGCCACAATGAAACAATATGAATGCAGTAACAACCACAGGTATGAATGCAGGAACATGACCAGAAAATGAACCAGCAAGCTACAGCAAAAGTGAAGCAATGGTGTACACATGATTATAAACAGTGAACAGTGTAGCATCAGGTCGAGCCAAAAATGGCAATGGTGAAGTCGTGGACACAAGAGATATACATGAAGCAATGATCAGAAGCTACTCTAGACGAAGAGCTCAATGCACATATGCTACAAACCAGACAACTAAAAATATCAATGTAATGTCGAAGTCAACAGAGAAGATGGCCAGAGACGAAGCTCACAATGTCCAGAAAGTCGAAGTCAACCATAAATTCACAAAATCAGAAATGGTCAAAGTCAACACCGTGATGACCAAGTGATCGAAACCAAAGCCGTGATTATCACGTAATAAAATCACATATATACGTATTTTGGAAAAGGTCAGAAGAATATCTCATCAAGCAATTGCAAATCAAAGCCGTGACAACCAAGGCATTATCAAATATACGAGTATGAACATGTCAGAAAAAATCACTACCATTCATACAAAATCAATCGGCCAAGAAAAATTCAAACGAATTCATACAAACGAAAATATAGGGATCGAATCCTATATGTAAACCCATCATCACAATTAAAAGCATCGAATTCAAGTAATCAAAACCAACAAGTAAAAGGAGAAAATCACATACTGAATTCGATCATCGTGGAGTAGTCGTGTCCAAGTCGAGCACAAGCGGATCGATTGCCGAAGCATAATAGAGCAACAGCAAATAGCATTCGATCAAACAACGGAAAGCGGCGACTTCAGCTCTAAATTCTCGAGGCCAAAGTCGAAATCAATTCCATAAGAGGAAGACGAGGTCGAAGCCAAAACACGAGGGTGAAACCCTAATCTCAGTTGCAAAGAGGAACGAAATCGAGCCAAAGCCCTAAGTTCAGTCGCAAAGAGGAATGAAAGAGAAGCCACTATTTTTCACAAAGCATTACAAAGGAACGGGCCGACATTGAATAAAAGAAAACAAACAGGGCCGGCCTTGTTAATTTAAATAGGGTTTTAACTTTTATTTTTGGGCAAAAACAATTTTACTCTAGTTTATTTATTTTTTGCTCTTGCTTTTTATTTAGAAATCTGTATTTCTTTGAATCAAATCAGGGTAAATCACCACCTAGGGTTTAGGTGGTGTCAGATTGTCTAGTTAGGATTAGTTCAGTGAGCAGGGTGTGCGAGTTTGCAAAACTCTATAGGCGGTAGCAGGGTGTGCGAGTCTGTTAGAGTGTATGTAAGCGGGAGACTGTTTAATTCTAATAGAAATCTGGGAATGCAGCAGTAGGCAGGGCTTTGCCGAAGCTGGGTAAATTTTGTGTGTGATTTACTTTTCAACATATTTATTTCTCTGCAATTTGTTATTGCGTTTAATTCAGTAAATTCGTGAAAATTTGCTATAACCCTATTCACCCCCCCCCCTAGGGTTAATCTAGATCCTACAAGTGGTATTAGAGCCCGGTATTTGTCTTTAACTCTAGAGTCATGAATCCACCAAATAATGCTTTTTCTGAGGGGCAATCTATTGTTAGGCCACCAATGTTTAATGGGAATGATTATTCTTATTGGAAAGTTAGGATGGGTATTTATCTTAGTTCTGTTGATTATAATGTTTGGGATATTATTGAAACTGGCTATAAAGCTCCCACTATAACTGTTGGTGATACTGAGATTCCTAAACCTAAGGATAGGTGGGACGCTAATGATAAGAAATTAAAAACTACAAATGCTAAAGCCATGAATGCTTTGATCTGTGCTCTTGATAAGAATGAATTTAATAGAATTTCTCACTGTACAACTGCGTAGGAAATTTGGCATACCTTGGAGGTGACACATGAAGGAACTTCTCAAGTCAAGGAGTCTCGTCTAGCCCTATTCAGCAATGAATACGAGAACTTTTTGATGGACAAAGGCGAGAGCATAAAGGACATGTTTGGACATTTTTCAACTTTGGTGTACAATGCTAGAGCGCTTGGGAAGGTATTCACTGAGGTAGAGCTTGTGAGGAAGGTGCTACGAGTCTTACCGATGAACTTTGAGGTAAAAGTCACGGCAATACAAGAATCGAAAGATCTAAGTAAACTAAGCATGGAGGAGTTGATCGGCAACTTGATGACATATGAGCTTGAGCTAAAAACAAAGGAGGAACACAACAACTCCGAATCAAAGAAGAAGACGATTGCCTTAAAGAGCAAAGAAGAGAGCGATGAAGAAGAAGAAGATCCAATTGAAGAGCTTGCAATGGCTGTCAATAATCTTAGAAAATGGTCAAGATTCGGGCCATGCAAGAAGAAAACAAATGGTAATAGGTCAAAAGATTCTGACAATTCCGATAATGAATTGACTTGCTATAACTGCAATAAGCCTGGCCACTTCAAACCAAACTGCCCACTTCTCAAAAACAACAAAGGAAAGAAAAAGAAGAAGAAGGCCTTTGCAGCGACTTGGGATGATGAAGAAGGAGAGGAAGTTTCGAATAATAGCTCAGAGGAGGCTAATTTGTGTCTTATGACAAAATCAGATTCAGAAGCAAGCTCGGAGGAATCTAGCGAGGTAAGTAACTATTCTTATAAAGAACTTTTTTTAATGTGTTGTGATTTTACTAAAACAATTGATACTCTTGATTCTAAAATTAAAAAACTGAAATCTGATAGAAGAGAACTTGTCCGTGAAAATTCTAGGTTAGAAACTGAACTTGAAAATATTCAAAACCTAGACTGTAAAAAATGTATAATTTTAGATTCGGAATTATCAAAACTTAAGAATAGCTTGAGAATCTTGAAAAAGAAAACTTGAGCCTTAAGGAAACCATTGACACTAGGAGAAAGGATTTTATAAATAGATGCACCTCACTTGTGACTGAAAACACAACACTAATAACCAAAGTCCAAAATCTTGAGAAAACTCTGAATAACTTTTCAAGAGGAGAAAAATCATTCAACATGTTATTGGGAAATCAATTTTTTTCTAACAACAGAAAAGGACTAGGTTTTGGGAAAACACAAGTTGATGATAATGCAAAAGGTAAGAGTGTCTTTGCTAGATGTGAAATAATTGGTCATCGTGTTGAAAATTGTAGTCATAGGAACAAGAACACAAAATTTATACAAGTTTGAGCTCCTAAGAATTCTACAAACCAATTTCATGTCTATTGGAACAAAAGGACAAAACAAGTTTGGGTGCCAAAAGAAACATATATTAATAGTTTTGGGTCTACTCAAACATATTCATCAAATTATTCTGCCACTAACAACCATGGACCTATAAATAGGTCACAAAAATCTTTTACCGTGTAGGTGTGGTGGCAGGCTAAGGAACAACATTAGTGTTGTCTGGATTCTGGCTGTTCCAGACATACAACGGGCGACAAATCAACGTTCCTTAGCCTAGTATAAAGGTGACAGATTCACAATGGGAAAACAACGAAAGATTGTCGTACAGGTAAAACAGGTAATTGTATTTATTTTCAAACAATAGATAAAATGTGAAAATCTGCACCATAATCTGAATTAAATCAGCCAGTTATGAGTTATGATTGATGATGTTAATTCTGATTTTTTAATCAATCATCTTTAAAGAGAATTACTTGAAGTAATTATGATGGTTGACAGATTCTGACTAACTTGATATGATCTTACATGACCTGTTCTTATCTATGACTTTGATTTGTGCTTAAAAGTTGAACAACCATTTTTTCATTGAACTTAATCTGTTTGGTCAAATTATGATGTTGATTGATTACTGATTACTCATGCTATAAAAAGGATTTTTAGAAATTGTTGAAACTGTTGAAACTTTATTGGTGAAACTTCAAGAAATTGTTTTGAAATAATGATGATGGTTTAATGACTGTTGATCTTACGGTTTATAAATCTGACACTGTGATATTTGTTTGATGGTTAACACGACTTCAATTCAAAGTCAAGAAAAGTTCGTTTAAAGATTATTGAAAATAATTCTGAGATAGTTTGTTGAAACTTCACAATCTGGTCTATGACATCCAACGAGTGAATATTGAGTGAAATTTAAAGTCAGATGCAGATCACACTGGTAATATAGTTGATAGAAAAATTACTAGTGGAACGTGATTATATTTCGAGACATTCATATGCTGCATCATTTTTCAAAGAAAATATCTGCATATTTTTCACTTGAAATAATTTCTATTTTAGCAGAAATTTTTCTTTAAAAACCCCTTCTAGAAAATAATTTCTGTTGACCTTGTATCAGATTAGTTATTTAAGAGAATTTGATTTATAACTATTTCTGAAATTGATTAACTGATCTGACCCCCTAATAATTATCTAAAAAGATAGATAGTGATTGAAAATAAGATGAGTGTTGATATTAATCATATATTATGACTTAAGAAAGTATAATTAGAAAATTTCTTTAGAAATTTAAACAAGAGTTATAAAAACTTTTTGTTGATAAATATTCCATGATCATTTCTATTTCTATCATTTTTCTATCGACCATCACTCATCAAAAGTCAATATAGTATGTCAATATGTGGTAGTTTAAATGGGAAATCATTTGTGCTTCAATTTTATTATATTTCTAACAATAAATAATAATATCCAAAATATTCACTCTCATTTAAAAGTCCTCACGGTTATGCATGGGTGAATTACTTGGATTTTTGATTATGTGTTTCCATGCTCATTTAAAAGTCCTCATGGTTATGCATGTATGGAACGCATACAAAATTAATTGATTAAATAGACAAGTTGATTCTAATCCCATTTAAAAGTCCTCACGGTTATGCGTGGTTAGAAGATACTTGAATTCATTTTTAAAATAAAAATAAAAATTTCCTGAAATAGATATACCACAAATAGACACAACTATATGGTTTTTATGATATCATCCTATCATTCTAAAGTGGAATATGCGTCAATTAAAAGTATTTATGATTTTTGTTTGATTTTCTTATTGAAATTAATATTTATACTCGATTGAGCTTTAATATTGTATTAATGTCTATCACTATATCTCTATTTTTCTATTACTATTATTCTTTTGCTGATAACAAAAGGGGGAGAGAAAAGTTAAGATTTTGAAAATAAAGGTCAAAGATTTTCTAATTGCATCAAGGCTCATTTAAATTCTTTATTCTCATGCATATATGCAGGGGGTATTGTGTAGAAAGAGAGCATTTAAATAGGGGGAGAAAATTGAATAATCAAATACATTTAAAATAGTCAAAATCTTAAATATATGTTTGTTATCATCAAAAGGGGGAGATTGTGGAATATGCATGCATACATTTTTTGTTTGATGATAATAAACATATATACATTCATTTAAATGTATTTGATATTGTACTATTCTATTTTACACAGATAAAATAAATATTTGTTGAATAAAATAAATAACACAGAATTTGAATTCAAACAGAAATTTTATTCAAACAAATATTTATTACAATTTTGATAGTACAATTTCAAGCTCTCACTATAACTATACAATTTCAGTCACAATACAATTACATCACATTTTTCATAGTTACATCAGTTCCTCACTACATATCACTCACACTCGTATTTATCTTCAACTTCATTTCAATGTGAATCCAGCATCTGAGCAATCTGCAGAAATATACATTGACGCAGTGAAATTGAAAAGGAAATGTTTTTGCAGTATAAAACAAAATGTGGATTTTGAAAATATTATTTGCCTCGGTTATTTGGGTTGTTCGTCATCATTTGATTCTGAATTTATCACACACACGAACAACTTGTGACATGCACAGTGTATCACTGTACATGCCACAAGGCCGTGTACACCGATATATATATATATGTACACTTGATCAATATACAGGAACAAATGAGCACAGGTCAAACCCATATACAGGATTCAACTCAAGTGCAATACAATGATGTCACAAGGTCAAATCCAAATTGGATTCAACTCAGGTGTAATTCGAAAATCAAATTCGAATACAATCAAGTGGTCAAGACAGTCTACACAAATCCAAGGAGGCACCAAACAACAAACAAAATGCAAAGGTCAAGCCATTGTTGCCATGACTCAACTCAAATGCAAAAGCAACAATCCAAAACAAAGAAATCAACACAGTATACAACTGATCTTCAAGCCCAACTCACATGAACACATGAATACAACAGTGGACAGGGAAAATAAATACAAAGCATATGCCATCATATGTTCATGAAACCAGAGTGCTCAAGAACCAGACTTGAAGCTACAAAGCAACTGACCAACATAGCACAAGAATGAACAATATCAAGTGAGACCAGAAGTGAGACCCAGACTCAAGTGAAACCAACCAACCAACCAACAAACAAAGGAATCAGATCATCAAGTAAGACCAGAACCAATCAAAGAAATCAATAGCAATGAAGACTACAACATACTCAAGTGATTGAAATTGCGAGATGTACCAAATGTAAATGCAGACTCAAGTACATAATGAAGATGAATACAAGTTCATCGTGTAGCAGTGCAACTCGATGTCAAGAACAACAACTACAACTCAGAGGCAAAAGGGATCAAAATGGCAACAAGGCAAATGTACATGAATGCTCAAAGAATGTATGTATGCACATATATGAAGATCTCACTGTCAAGTGCACAGCAAGAAAAACAACTATGCAGTGTTATAACAGAAGCACACAAGTGAATCAGCAATATGAACAAGTGTCAGTGCAAGCAAGTGCCACAATGAAACAATATGAATGCAGTAACAACCACAGGTATGAATGCAGCAACATGACCAGAAAATGAACCAGCAAGCTACAGCAAAAGTGAAGCAATGGTGTACACATGATTATAAACAGTGAACAGTGTAGCATCAGGTCGAGCCAAAAAGGGCAATGGTGAAGTCGTGGACACAAGAGATATACATGAAGCAATGATCAGAAGCTACTCCAGACGAAGAGATCAATGCACATATGCTACAGATCAGACAACTAAAAATATCAATGTAATGTCGAAGTCAACAGAGAAGATGGCCAGAGACGAAGCTCACAATGTCCAGAAAGTCGAAGTCAACCAGAAATTCACAAAATCAGAAATGGTCAAAGTCAACACTGTGATGACCAAGTGATCGAAACCAAAGCCGTGATTATCACGTAATAAAATCACATATATACGTATTTTGGAAAAGGTCAGAAGAATATCTCATCAAGCAATTGCAAATCAAAGTCGTGACAACCAAGGCATTATCAAATATACGAGTACGAACAAGTCAGAAAAAATCACTACCATTCATACAAAATCAATCGGCCAAGAAAAATTCAAACGAATTCATACGAACGAAAATATTGGGATCGAATCCTATATATAAACCCATCATCATTGGCAATTAAAAGCATCGAATTCAAGCAATCAAAACCAGCAAGTAAAAGAAGAAAATCACATACCGAATTCGATCATCGAGGAGCAGTCGTGTCCAAGTCGAGCACAAGCGGATCGATTGCCGAAGCATAATAGAGCAACAGCAAAAAGCATTCGATCAAACAACGGAAAGCGGCGACTTCAGCTCTAAATTCTTGAGGCTAAAGTCGAAATCAATTCCACAAGAGGAAGACGAGGTCAAAGCCAAAACACGAGGGCGAAACCCTAATCTCAGTTGCAAAGAGGAACGAAATCGAGCCGAAGCCCTAAGTTCAGTCGCAAAGAGGAATGAAAGAGAAGCCACTATTTTTCACAAAGCATTACAAAGGAACGGGCCGACATTGAATAAAAGAAAAAAAACAGGGCCGGCCTGGTTAATTTAAATAGGGTTTTAACTTTTATTTTTGGGCAAAAACAATTTTACTCTAGTTTATTTATTTTTTGCTCTTGCTTTTTATTTAGAAATCTGTATTTCTTTGAATCAAATCAGGGTAAATCACCACCTAGGGTTTAGGTAGTGTCAGATTGTCTAGTTAGGATTAGTTCAGTGAGCAGGGTGTGCGAGTTTGCAAAACTCTATAGGCGGTAGCAGGGTGTGCGAGTCTGTTAGAGTGTTTGTAAGCGGGAAACTGTTTAATTCTAATAGAAATCTGGGAATGCAGCAGTAGGCAGGGGTTTGCCGAAGCTGGGTAAATTTTGTGTGTGATTTACTTTTCAGCATATTTATTTCTCTGCAATTTGTTATTGCATTTAATTCAATAAATTCGTGAAAATTTGCTATAACCCTATTCACCCCCCCCCCTCTAGGGTTAATCTAGATCCTACAATACCTTTTGTTTTCAAAGTATTTTCAAAGTTAAGCAACTTTAACCTGTTGTTAACTCCTCTTCGTTAACGACCTAAGATGCAAAGCGACCTAAGGAGTGAAGCGACCTAAGATGCAAAGCGACCTAAGGAGTGAAGCGACCTAAGGAGTGAAGCGACCTAAGATGCAAAGCGACCTAAGAAGTGAAGCGACCTAAGGTGTGAAGCGACCTAAGAAGTGAAGCGACCTAAGGTGTGAAGCGACCTAAGGTGTGAAGCGACCTAAGGTGTGAAGCGACCTAAAGCATATGTGACCTAAGCAATGCCACGACCTACCGACCTAAGAAGCTAGCGACTTAAGGGATCCTACTACCTAACGACCTAAGAACGAAGTGGTCTCAGCGACCTAAATTAGGTCTCAACAGATCTCCTAGGTCGCCGCCGACCTATGACCTATATTAGGTCGCGCGTGGCCTATTAACTCGCTCATAGGAAACCAAGATCAATCGAGATGAGCCAGATTATATCCCCTGGGTCGCTGCCGACCTACGACCTAACTTAGGTCGTTCACGACCTAAGACTTAGAGACTGAATCTTGCCCAGATTTTTCCCTATAAATACTAGAGCTACTCCAACGGCATGGGAACTTTTTGGCCGATCTTCTGAAGCGCCGTTACTCTGCTGAATTCTTAACTCATCCAACACATCAAGCATTCCAAACACTGAAGACACTACAACGAGCTTCGAAAGAGATCTTGCACATCCGACATGGATTCAAAGAGCCTTATCACATCGAAGTTTGAGCTACTAGTCTGAAGTGTTTTGGAATCGAAGTGTATTGTATTTTGAAGTGCATTGTATCAACTTGTAACCAAATCAGCAATAAAGGAATTTAAAGTGGACGTAGGCTTGATCTTAAGCCGAACCACTATAAAATCGTTGTCTTTTACTGTTTTCTACGATTTTCTGCTTATATTTTGTTCCCGTACCAATGGGTGGTGCTTTCACATTACTATCACATACACCGGGGTGTTAGCGTTCAATTTTCAGCGTTAACATTTTGGTGCTTTCACTGAGAACCCAACTTAGGAATATTGTCATCATTGCTTCACAAAAGTTTGTGGAAAAATTTTCTTTGAAAACCAGAAGTTTGTCGGAAATAATGGCTCCCGGAAGAAAGCGCAAGTCTACCAAATCCGTCAATACTCATGATAACACTGCTACTTCTCCTTCATCAAGTCAAGCAGCTCCAAGTATTGGAGTGACACGAGCGGAGTTAGATGCTGCTGTGTCTAGGTTATATCAGCAAATTGAAACCCAGAACACCTTAATGCTAGAAAGGTTGAATGCTATGCTGGGAGCTAACCGTCAACCAGCGAATAATGAGGAAAGTTTTGCTGATGCTGTTCACAACTCTGAAGGGAGGAACATTCCTCAAAGGGCAGCTGGCACTGCCGAAGGGGCACCTCCCCAAGCCGGAGTGATAAGGCCGCAATCAACTCTCCACGAACGTTTGTTTAAGCAAACTTCTGAGAAAATGGCTGATGACTGCCCCACAAAGCCTCTGAACAACGAGGAATACCTCTCGAAAATGATACGACAGATCATGAAAGAGAGCATGCAAAGAAATGAAGATGAGAACGACTGGGGGTTCGCTCCAAGTAAGACTCCATTCACTGAGAAAATTCTAAAAGATGAATTTCCAAGAAAGTTTGTTCCTCCTACCATTCCAGCTTACCGAGGAACAAGCGACCCTAATCAATTTCTGTACAAATACGACTGGCACATGACGGGTGCCAGTGCAACGGATGAAATTAAATGCCAGTACTTTCTGGTGTACTTGGAAGGGGTGGCACTACTCTGGTTTACAAAGCTGTCGGCCCGATCTGTAGACCAGTTCTCTGATTTAACTTGGAAGTTTAAAGAGCAATTCAGACTGTATGCTTCAAAGGCGAAAGACATAATGTCATTGTCTAGCCTTGAGCAGAATCCGGGAGAGTCTATTAAGTCCTTCTTGAATCGCTTCAACATAGCTCTAGCTGAAGTCGACAACGCGGAGCCACGGATGGTTTTGACTTATTTGATGCGGGCTATCGATAAGTCTAGTGAATTTGGGAAATGGCTGAAAATGAAGGAGCCAAATTCACTCGAGAAATTTTATAAGAAAGCTGACGAGTTCATGCGCTTGGAAAATCTTCCTGCTCCAGTGAAAGTGGTGGCGACAGGAGTGGAGAATAATATTGCTGCTTCATCTAAGAAAGATTCCGGAGGTCAGAAGAGGGAGAATAATGATGGGAAGAAACAAAAAGATAAAAAGAAACCTCGCTTCTTTAAACCTTCAGATTTCACCCCCTTAACCGACACTCCGGAGAATATCTTCTTTGCCACCAAAGATGCCGTGGAGTATCCTAAACCAACTGAGATAAAGCCTGGAAAGAATGCTATGCAAAATGGAAAATTCTGTCGATTTCATAACCAACCCGGCCATGATACCAACGAATGTCGTCATTTGAAGAGCTTGATTGAAGAATTGCTAAGACAAAATAAGCTGCAGCAGTATGTTAAGAGGAACAGAAATGACCCAAATTCCTCTGCTCAGGGGCAGCAACCCCCTACTCACCCATCTGGCTCGGGTGAGGGTACTACCGCACATGAATCTGAAAGGCCTATTATCAATGTAATTACTGGAAGCCCACACCCAGCGGGCAGAAGCTGGGGTGAGATGGAAAGATATGCTCATGCTTTGAAATATACCCCAACGGAAGAAGATGTTTTTGTTTTAGAAGACGCTGCACCCCTGAAACAGCAGAGAACTTCTAATGATGACATTGTGTTTAAAGCTAGGGATTCTATGGGTATTGAAGCTCCAACCATGGATCCCTTAGTCATTTCTGCAGGAATTGGGTCAGCTATTGTAAGACGGGTGCTTGTTGATTGCGGCGCCTCTTTCAATATACTCTTCAAAAAGACGTTTGATCAAATGAAGATTCCAATGACTAACGTTCAGGCTTCATCGTAGAAAATTGTTGGGTTTACTGGGGAACCGCAGCAGCCAATTGGAACTGTCGACTTGTTTGCGGAACTTGGAGATGGACAGAAAAATGTGGTTCGAAAACAGACCTTTGTAATTGTTGACGGATTTTCTACCTACAATGCCTTCCTGGGCCGGCCAACTCTAGCTGCGTTCAAAGCCATTCTCGCCCCGTGGTGCCTAACTATGAAATTTCCCACAAATAATGGTGTTGGTGTCATTAAAGGGGATCAAAACGTTGGGCGGGAGTGTTATATTATCGAGCTTCGGGAGGCAAGGAAGAGAGAGATGGGAAAAGATGTGGCAAACCCGCTCCGCATCAAAAAACCAACCTTGTAGCAAGTACAGGGTGGCCCCTGCACTGGCGAGCATAGTGGTGCAAGGAGAGAAATGGACCCCAGAAAGGCCAATGCAGGGGAAAATAGAGTGGTGCCAATGGAAGTAATGGTACCAGTACCTTTTGATCTTAAAGACCCAAACAAAGTACTAAATGTGGGTTCGCAACTCAGTATGGCAGTTCAAAATATGCTGATATCATTTTTGAAAGCAAATCTGGACGTATTTGCTTGGAGTCACGCCGATATGTGTGGAATATCTCCAGAGATTGATGTACATACTCTGAATATTGATCCGAAATTCACACCTATGAAATAGAAAAGAAGAACCCAGGGTCCAGAAAGGTCAGCAGCGCTAAAAGAAGATGTAGATCGGCTCATGGAAAATCGTTTCATCAAAGAGTCCACCTATCCAAATTGGGTTTCAAATCCAGTACTGGTTAAAAAAGCAAATGGAAAGTGGAGAGTATGCATCGATTTCTCAGATTTAAACAAAGCTTGCCCCAAAGACTGCTTCCCGTTGCCGAGGATTGATCAGCTGGTAGATGGAATAGCCGAGCACGAATTGTTGTCTTTTATGGATGTTTACTCCAGGTATAACCAGATTATGATGCATGAGCCAGATCAGGAGGATACGAGCTTCGTCACTGAAGTTGGTCTTTACTGCTACAAAGTCATGCCCTTCGGACTGAAGAATGCAGGGGCAGCATACCAAAGGCTTGTTAATGCAATGTTCAAATCACAGCTTGGGAAAACTATGGAAGTCTATGTTGATGATATGTTGGTGAAATCAAAGAAAGCAGTTGACCATATGGATCACTTAGCAGAAATGTTCACAATTCTCCGAAAGTATGGAAAGAAGCTCAATCCTTTGAAATGTTCATTCGGAGTAGAGTCCGAAAAATTCTTGGGATTTATCGTAAGCGCTAGGGGCATTGAAGCTAATCATGCTCAAATTACTGCTCTGAGAGAAGTCAAAGCCCCTAGGACAAAGAAGGAACTGCAAAGCCTCAATGGGAAAGTTGCTGCTTTAAGTCGGTTTATTTCCAAAGCCATTGATAAATGCATTCCCTTCTTTGATGCTGTAAAGAAAGGAAAGAAAAACTTTGAATGGACTCCTGAATGCCAGAAAGCTTTCGATGAACTAATCCCTCACATGGAAGCACCTCCAATACTTTCCAAGCCCAACAATGGCGAAGACCTTTTCATATACTTGGCAGTTTCGTCTCATGCCCTGAGTGCAGCATTGGTACGGGAGGATGCAAAAGTTCAGCGCCCGGTCTACTATGTCAGCAAAAGATTCACTGGGGCAAAAATGAATTATTCAAATCTAGAAAAGCTCGCCTATTGTTTACTGATTGCTTCCAGAAAGTTGAGGCCATATTTTCAAGCCCACCCTGACAAAGTTCTCACTGATCAGCCCCTAAAGCAAGTCCTATTTCGCCCTGAAACTTTGGGCCGTCTCCTGAAGTGGAATATTGAACTTAGCCAATATGATATCGCTTATCATCCCCGAAGAGCGATCAACGGACAAGCTTTAGTAGATTTAATTGCAGAGTACACAAATAATGGTGACAGTGAGGAAGAGGTTACAGTTGACATCCCAACCAGATGGAAGTTATATGTTGATGGCTCAAGAAATGATTACTGTTCCGGAGTCGGGGTTGTGCTTGAAACCCCCGAAGGGCGATCATTATGTTACGCATTAAGATTGGAATTTCCTTTTACAAATAATGAAGCAGAATATGAAGCTCTAATTGCTGGAATAAAGATTGCAAAGGAACTGAACATCAAAGCATTGCAGATCTTCAGTGATTCTCAGCTTATTGTATGTCAAGTCAAGAAAGAGTTTCAAGCTAAAGGAGGAAATCTGCCTGCTAACTTGTCAAAGGCTTGTGAGCTTCTTGATGATTTCGATCACTATTCGATAAGCCACATACCTCGAGAGGAAAATATGAAGGCGGATTCTCTCGCAAAGTATTCAAGTTCCGGAGAAGCTCAATTATTGGGATTGGTTCCTGTGGAGGTCTTGTCAGCTCCAAGCACTGATGAGATGGATATCGACTGGATCATGGCTGTATCTCAAGAACAAGAGTCATGGATGACCCCGATCGAAGAATATCTACTCAATGGTTCCCTGCCGGAAAATTCTAAAGAACGCCAAAAGTTGTTAAGAAAAGCATCGAGATATGTAATTCAAGACGGTCGGTTATACAGGCGGGGATTCTCAATGCCATTACTCCGATGTGTAACCAAGGAGGAAGCCAAGACAATTTTAGCAGAGGTGCACGGAGGAGAATGTGGGGATCATTCAGGTGGCCAAACTCTTGCCAAGAAAGTTCTCCGGTATGGGTATTTTTGTCCAGATATTAATCGAGATGCTGCTATTTACTCCCTAAAATGCGACAAGTGCCAGAGATTTGCAAAAATCCCAAGAGCACCTTCCATCGAACTAACACAGATGGTCAGTCCATGGCAATTCGCCATTTGGGGGATAGATCTAATCGGACCTTTACCAATTGCCAAGTCGGGAATCAAATATGCTATTGTTGCTGTTGATTATTTCACTAAATGGGTTGAAGCTGAACCTTTGGCTACTATTACCTCTAAAAAGATGATAAATTTTGTAACTAAAAATATCATTTGCAGGTATGGTGTGCCACAGAAGATAATCATAGACAACGGTACTCAATTCGAAAGCGAAGAGTTCCAGGACTTTTGCAAGCGGTTCAAATCCGAAAAAGCTTCTCAGCAGTGGCTCACCTGTAGGCAAACGGGCAAGTGGAGGCAGTAAACAAAATTATCAAGTCAACCATCAAAAAGCAGCTTGAAAAAGCAAAAGGTGGATGGGTTGATAAGCTACCACTAGCACTATGGGCATACAGAACAACCCATAAAACTGCGACTGGGCACACTCCATTCTCATTGGCATACGGATCAGAAGCGATGATTCCGGTAGAACTAGAAGTCCCTTCACACAGGAGAATTCATTTCAACCAGGCTGAAAATGAAAAATTGCAACTCGAAGCACTTTACTTTCTTGATGAAAGAAGGGAAGAAGCTAGGCTCAGGGTTGCGGCCCATCAGCAAAGGATAGACAAGCACTTCAACTCTAAAGTCCGTCAACGAAGCTTTGAAATCGGGGACATAGTCTTCAAGAGGATCATGACAGCAACTGGAGTGTTTGGACCAAATTGGGAAGGACCATATGTCATAGGCAATAAACTTCTTGATGGCACCTTCAAATTGACAACTGTCGAAGGAGATCTAATCCCGAGAGCCTGGAACAGCAACCATTTGCGTCCATACTTTACTTGAAAAGCTCTGCTTGAAATTGTAAAATGATGATGGATGTATCAATTGTATTGTAAACCATTGTAAAATCAGTGATAATCAATAAAAGAGCTATAAAGTGGTTGTAGGCCCAATTCTTGGCCGAACCACTATAAATTCAGTGTTCTTTATTATTATAAAATGCATGTTTCATTTCAATGTGTAAATACTTTAAATGTATTGCTAAAATGTCGATTTAATATTGCAGGCCATTAAAACAAAGCTTACCCATCACAAGGCCAAGTGAGTCCTGTAAATCACTCGATAAATGAATTTCAAGCCACAAAAAGTTCTAAATTTAAATCCAACATAAGATGAACTTCACGCAAAAGGTTGATGATTTCACCGAAGGGACACTTTTCCAAAGAAAAGGAACCAGACACTTGTTAACTAATTACGATCGTCTGTACAAACAGACATCTGATTAGATAGCTTGCGCCTGTCCCGTGAAATCACTTAACAGTGAAGTACACTCCTTCGGATGGAGCAAACTTCTTGCAAAAGTAAGGAACACGGGCTCGGAGACAATAACAGTGGACCACTAATGAGCAAAAAACGAAGAGACATGGGCGAGCCAATCAACAAAAGCCCTCTTCGGAGGCACAAGACCTCTTCGGAGGCGCAACTCTACGGAGGATAAAGACCTCTACGGAGTCACAAGCCCTCTTCGGAGGCACGCCAAAAAATGGAAGTGCTCTTCTCAACAAAAAGGTTGGTGGAACCACCGAAGGGGCACCTTCCCAAGTGGAAGGCACAGGGCCTTTGTTAACTAGTTGCGATCGTTTGTGCGAACGAACATCCAATTAAGTGACTTGCGTCTGCCCCGTGGATCCATTTAACTGCGAGAAAGTAACTTTCAAGCAATCAAATAAAGACCTCTTCGGAGGCACAAGACCTCTCCGGAGGCACAAGACCTCTCCGGAGGCACAAGACCTCTCCGGAGGCACAAGACCTCTCCCGAGGCACCACAAGCCCTCTTCAGAGGCACAAGCCTTCACCAAAGGCACACACTGCCCTCTTTGGAGGCAGAAGACCTTTCCCAAGGCACACAAGACCTCTCTGGAGGCACAAGACCTCTCCGGAGGCACAAGACCTCTCCGGAGGCACAAAGCCCTCTAACGAGGCACAAGCCCTCTTCGGAGGCACATTTCACCGGAGTTGAAGTGCAAAATGCTCCTCTTCGGAGACCCACTTCACCAGAGCTAAAATGCCAAAAAATGCTTCTCTTCGGAGACCAAAATGCTCCTCTAACGAAACACAAAGCCTTCTTCGGAAGCACTAAACAGATAAATCCCTCTAATGAGGCACATCCAAAAACTTCATTAATGGAACCACTAAAGGGGCACCTTCTCAAGGAAGAAGGTTCCAGGCCACGGCTGGATACTTACGATCATTTATACAAACAAATATCCAGTAAAATAGATAACGCCAGTCCCGTGGACCCATTCAACGATAAAATACAACTTTCTGACAAACAGATCAAAACGTTCTTCAGAATCCCACTTCACTGTGTAGGGGAATCCACTTTTCAACAAGTAAAAGTGATCATTCCCGAAAGTTGAAGTGTTCTTTAGAAAGAGAAAGAAAGGAAAAACTTCTCCAATACAAGGCATACTCTATTAAAAGTAGAATAATATTTCCTCAAAACGGAAGAATTATTCTCTAAAATAAGAGTACAAGTCTTTTCAGAATACTGCAGTAAGCAGTGGTATGGGGGCACATAGCTATATTAATAACGCTCAAACATCATACCACGAGCTCACTACAGTATCACATAAAGTAAATAAAGAAACTTGTGCAAAAACAAGGAATAAATGCATTCACACATATACTGACAAGAAATTGTACAAGTAAAAAGAACCATTTTATTCCATACTATAAAGTTTTTGTACATATGCAGGTTTCAAGCGGGGACCGGTACCCACACAAACTTCGGTCAATACATGCAAAAAGCAAAAAGCAAAACAAGAAGCATAAAGTCCAGCTTATCATTCCTTCTTCCCGCCACCCTTAGAGCTCTTTCCTGGCTTGATAACTAGTTTTGAAAGCCGTTGTGGACGGGTCGGGGGGGAAGGAGAAAGAGGAGTAGTCGGATCTTCTTCTACTTTATCTTCTCCAGCTGAAGTGCTTTTCTTCTTCCTCATTGTGCGCTTCCCTTTCCTCTTTGAAGAAGACTTACTTCCCGGAGTAAGCAATGCAGAAAGTTTTGTATCGTCATCATAAGACTGCTCCGGGGTCTTCTCACTGTCCTCAAATTCTTCTGCCTTCTGCTCTTGCGAAGCGGGTGGATCCTCCAAGCCCTGAAGGGCTTCTATTTGCTCTTCCTGCGAACCCGACTGAGAAGCAGGAGTGACTTGAAGGGATGGAGGAGGAACAGCTGGAAGAGGAGAAGTGTGCGTAGCATTCAGTGTTTCCGCTACAGAATAAAAGAAGTTAAAATCAGTATTCTCGGAAAAAAGAGAAGATATTGGATCATCGAGACTTAAGTAATAAGCGAGAAATTCATCGAGCTCAGTTGAATTGAACGAGTAATCCTCTTGACTTAGTTCAACGTTGAAGTTACCTGAAGAAGTTGGCTTTATAATGTCAATTTCATAGGCTTGTGCTTCGGCGCTTTCTTCACCTTTGTCTCCACCCTGTGCAGTTGTAATCTCGATTTTAGCTTTAGCAGGAGACAAAGGACGGCGACTGGAGCCTATGATATCAACGTCGGCCGAAGTCGAAGTATGGGCAGGCAGTTGGAGACACTTTCTGTCCCGGATGCTCCCTTGCTGCTGCTTCAGCTCTCGCTCCAGCAAGTTGCTCCTTTCCTCTGGCAAGAGCGGCACGAGTTTCATCATCAAAATAATGTGCCTCAAGCTCTGCCTCATCAAAGCCAGCACCTCCGAGCATATCAATTGCGGCCTCCCATACTTCAGCCAAAGTAATTTCGTATTTCGGTCCCAGGAATGAGAGACTTCCGCGCCCCAAGACACTGTGCAAGTAAAAGTCGAACAAAGTAGAGCTGATATTAGCTTTGGTTGCTTCATGAGATTCTTCGGCGGCAACTTGATCAGCAACTGCCTCATCACGCTCTTTCTCAACTTTAGAAAGTCGAGCTTTTAATGCTGCAATCTCAAGGTCTTGGGAGCTAACTCTTTCCCGCAGCTGAGCGGTATCTTTGCGGTATTTTCAGTTACATGCTGCTCAGCCTCAAGTTTCATTTCAGCATCCCTTTGAGTAGCATGTGCATCCCGCACTTGTTTTTGAAAGACTTCTTCTTTTTGAGAGTGCGAAGCGGAAGAAGTGGCGAGATCTTCTTTGAGTTTCTTAACTTCGGACTCAAGTCTTGCATTATCGTCAGCAATGCTCGCCATCTCTACATCATGTTGCTTACAAATTTTATCCCACTCTGACTTGTCATTCTCCATAGTTAGCATGGCTTCGAGATTCATGCGATTAACTCTTTGAAGCTCGTCAACAAGCTTCTTCCAGCCAGACATCCTCTCGATATCGAGTTTGACAGCATCAAGGTTCCTTAACATAGCTTGCTTATCAATTGGTACCAAGTCTAAGTCGAAGCGTACTCCCCTTAAGCACCAATTTGGGAATCGGCTTTGAAGTGTAGAAGGAGCATCTTTGACTTGATACTGAGGCCTGTTGATAATTGTCTGAATGTCAGATTTCTTAAGAGCAGGAGAACCAGAGGAGATGTCAAGAGGGTTAGGAGCATCGGTCTTTTTAGAAATTGCAGATGCTGATTGATCGCTAAGTTTAAACCGTTTGCTCGGATCGTCAACAATGTGACTCTTCCTTTATCATCATGGGATTTCCTTTTATGAGAGTCATCGCTTCTGTGAGAAGAGTCGTATCGTTCATCCCTTCTCCCGAATTGTTGCTCGTGATCTCTTCCTTCTTGAGCCTTCCTAATGGCTCTTTCTTCATCGGTTTCCTTACGGACAGGGAGATAGCATCTACGGTCATAGGTGTCACGCCCTCCATAGCACCGAAAGTCATCATAATACGAGCCGCTTCGCCCCATTGGAGAATTTGAAAGTAAAAAAATAGAATTTAGAAATTTCTAGGAAAAGAGAAGTTAAGTGAATGAAAGTGCTAAGCATCCTAAGTGTGTGTGGCGTGCAAACTACGCGCGTCAGACTACAAACCACTCTTTGGTGTGGGATGGTGACGACTTGTATAGCAGGCGTTGTAATTTGTTGTAAAGAGGAAGTCGCCTCGACAGCTGAAGAGATAGCTTTTGAAGTGTCATCTTTGAATAGCTCCTGTGAGGTTATCATCAAATCACTCAACCCCTCAAAGATATCATCGCCATTGTGCCCGGCGGAACCTTCCCTTTCAATTTCCACATCAGCCGCCTTTCCGGAATGCTGAGAAGGCTCCTCTTCTTTGATTACTGGGGAAAGTTTTAGCTTGCTTGACGACCCCACAACGTCAGTAGATGTGGAGCATTTTACCAAAGAAGCTTCCACAGCAGGTTCTTTAGGGGTGATCTCTTCGGTTGAAACCGGGGCATTTGACGGTCTGGCCTGAGAATCAGCAGCGTCGTGAAATTGAATTGACCGGGAGGGGTGTAGAAGTCCGAATTGATGTAAAAACTCGTCTTTCAACAGAAATTGGATACTCCTCTCCTCAACCGGCACGGCCCTGAGCCTCTCAAAAGTTGGTTTGTGACCAGGATCCCTAGAAGGAGGAGGAAGCGCTGAAAAGTAAAGAGCGAAGTTAACACCTGACAACTCGGGCTTCGAAAAGTTCAGAAAACATAAGGAATGAAGATAGATGATCTTACTTCCTACTCTCCAAATAGCGTAGAATCCCGGAGGACAGCGAACGAAGAAAAACTGACTCAGAAATCCGTGAGCACTGTCGGGAAGACCAATGATCAGTTTGCGGTTACTAGAACTTCTCACAAGCATGATGGAGGGATGGTCTTTATTTTTGGCAAATGTGCACAAGTAACAAACTTCATCAAAACTCGGAAGACGATCCAGCGTCCTCCTAAATAGCACACATAGCCCCATCAGGATGGCGTAGCCATTGGGATGTAACTGAAAGGGAGAGATGGCCAGTCGAAGAAGAAGCTACTGAAGGAAATCGTTAAAAGGAGGAATGGCTCCGCTCATGCACATTTGGCGATTAACGGCGACGAAACCAGGAGGTGGTATGTCAGCGGTGTCGCTTTTCCCAGGTAGTATGGCTTCTGCTTCAGCAATACCAAATTGAACACATAATTGGCTGAAAGCTCTATAATGTAAAGTGGTCGAGATTCTTTCTGGAGGATTAGTTAACGGGGCAGGAATAGGAATGGCCTCTCCAGCTTGAACTATTACCTCTTCTTGTTGGGAAGTCATTCTACACAAGCAACTGGATATTCAAATGTGAAGGTGCACGTTTCCTAAAAAGTGTGAAGTGTTGTGCAAAACTAATAAAAATAGAAAGCAAACATAACTGGAATTAAACTAGTTGACAATTGGTCGATTACAAGATTTCAGGACTTGTTAATTTAAAACTCAAGTGTAGTGTTAATGCAAACAAATCAGCTTTAGTTAACTATTTTAGTTTTGCTCTAATACTTCACTTGAATTGGTTGGTTTACAGCATTTCATTCACATAGTTCATTTAAGTTGATTATTCTTTATCGGTTAATCTGTCATTCGATGTGGGCAGTCAATGGCGGTATATTCGTCCCAGTTTTCTACAAATATTGTGTTTAATAGGTTATTAGCATTAGAGATAATCCATAGAGAAGTTTAAACAGTTCAAAGTTCAAGCGGTTCATTCTAGCTGTTCAAATTGAAAATTCAGTCAAGTTCTGTCAAAGCTTTGCAAATGTCCAAGGCAAATTTTCTTAGGTCGCATTGTTCAAGTCAAAGAGTTCAAGGCGTAGAGCTTCAGGGCAAGGCAATGGAAATTTGGTTAAGTATTAGGTCATTCAGACATGCTCACGACCTAAAAGCTTAAGGCGCAGGAAGTCAAGCCACAGCAAATGTCTAAGTGTTAGCTCGTCTGCGACCTAAAGTAGTGTTAGCTCGTCCACGACCTAAAGGGTATGCTGCGAGTTAAGTTAAGTCGTTGACTTTTTAAGTCGTAATGCATATGAAGGAAATGGCCTCAAGTCAAAGCAATGCAAATCATCCAAGTCCTAGCTCGGCCGCGACCCAAACCCTATGCCGCAAGAGATTAAGCCGCTAATTCGATAGGTCGCAACCTAATCCAATAGTTCAAGGCAGTATGCATTCGTTTAAGTCCTAGGTCACGAAGGTTCATGGGTCGCTAATGTTCATTAGGTCGTCTCTAATGGAATCTCAAGCTATCTCCTGCTCAAGCCAAAGCCTCGTTTCCCTCCACCAATTGCCTTCCTCTCCACTGAGAAGCTCATTAACGCATCAACTCGAAACCCGTTAACCCATAAAAAAACCTTATCATCTCCTCTAAAAACCTAATCAAACCACTCCAAGATCATCAGCAATCGATCGTAGCAAGACTCGTGATGAAGCGTGATGTAAGGAATTGGATTGGAGTTAGAAAATGGGGAGTCCAGGTTCGTAAGTTAATGGCAATCGTGAATTGAGCAGACGGCAAATTTACTTATGCAGTGTGATGGTGAGGATTGTAGGAACTGAATCGATGACAAGATGAACTGATTGGATTCGTCTTTGAGTGCTCCGAAGATCGTTAATGGCGGAAGTAATCACTGAAACAATTAGGTGAAGTAGGAGAAGCGAACTAAGCTATTTATACCCCGGGACAGTGAAATGCGAATCGGCACATACGACCTAGTTTCCTCGATAGGTCGCTTGCAACCTAACAACTCATCAGAGCACGAGTTAAGGGGATCGAAGCACACGACCTACGACCTAGGCATGTACTTTGAGGGGCAAATGTTAACTCCTCTTCGTTAACGACCTAAGATGCAAAGCGACCTAAGGAGTGAAGCGACCTAATATGCAAAGCGACCTAAGGAGTGAAGCGACCTAAGATGCAAAGCGACCTAAGAAGTGAAGCGACCTAAGAAGTGAAGCGACCTAAGGTGTGAAGCGACCTAAGGTGTGAAGCGACCTAAGGTGTGAAGCGACCTAAAGCATATGCAACCTAAGCAATGCCACGACCTACCGACCTAAGAAACTAGCGACTTAAGGGATCCTACTACCTAACAACCTAAGAACGAAGTGGTCTCAGCGACCTAAATTAGGTCTCAACGGATCTCCTAGGTCGCCGCCGATCTATGACCTATATTAGGTCGCGCGCGACCTATTAACTCGCTCAGAGGAAACCAAGATCAATCGAGATGAGCCAGATTATATCCCCTAGGTCGCTGCCGACCTACGACCTAACTTAGGTCGTTCACGACCTAAGACTTAGAGACTGAATCTTGCCCAGATTTTTCCCTATAAATACTAGAGCTACTCCAACGGCAAGGGGACTTTTTGGCTGATCTTCTGAAGCGTCGTTACTCTGCTAAATTCTTAACTCATCCAACACATCAAGCATTCCAAACACTAAAGACACTACAACGAGCTTCGAAAGAGATCTTGCACATCCGACATGGATTCAAAGAGCCTTATCACATCGAAGTTTGAGCTACTAGTCTGAAGTGTTTTGGAATCGAAGTGTATTGTATTTTGAAGTGCATTGTATCAACTTGTAACCAAATCAGCAATAAAGGAATTTAAAGTGGACGTAGGCTTGATCTTAAGCCGAACCACTATAAAATCGTTGTCTTTTACTGTTTTCTGCGACTTTTCTGTTGATATTTTGTTCGCGTACCAACGGGTGGTGCTTTCACATTACTATCACATACACCGGGGTGTTAGCGTTCAATTTTCAGTGTTAACACCTGTTACTCATACCAGATCCATGTCTGACCCGGAGTTTATTTCTGTTTTTCTTAAACTCTCGGGTACTCAAATTTTTACGAGTAGCCAAGGGATTCGGGTCAGCTTTGACGAATTGTGGAGGAGCAATGGAGTAGGAGGCTTCAGCGTGTAGATATATATTGTGTTCCGCTGTGTTGGTATCTCTGTGTTGTATATGTGTTTTATTTGAGTTGTATCGAGTTGTATTAACTAGACAGGTGTTTATAACTGTCTAGTATGTGATGTATTATCTGTGTAACTCTGATGTATATGATACTATGTAATCTCTTATGTGATATATTATATTTCATTCGTTCCGCTGTTGAGATTCTGATGTTGTTTCTTCTTCCTTCTTTACCTTTTCTATTTCTCACCCCTTTCTTTCTTAAAAATGATGCAATTTTCTGGTAGTAGAAAGTTGGGTCGTTTCACTTGGTATCAGAGCATAGGTTGAGTGAATACCTAAGCTCTGGAGTGGTGTCTATCTTGAGGGAGCGTATTTGTAATTTGATATAAATATATATATATATTTATTTATTTATTTCTACCTATCTGTTGGGATACCTGTTCGGATTTTCCAATATAAGATATAAAGGTAGATAGGATAGTGGTGTGTGTAACGCGACTACCAATAGTTGGAGTCTGTTGAGGTTGGAAGTGTATCTACCGAGATTGTAGACCCAATACCATCTCGAGTGATTTTTTGTTATGGTGTAAGGATTTCACCAATCTTTGAAGGATATCTGTTAGGGTTCGTAGTCCATTTTTGAAGTGCAATTTGGATGAGTAGGATTGGGATTCTAACAGTTGAACAGAAGCTAGTGATGGTACCTTGATACCTCAGAAATCAGTAGATGTGTGATGAGACACAGTGACTATGGATGTCTCCGAAGATTTTCTTTGGAACAAGTTAAGGAAATGTGTTTGCATCGGTGTTGAGGCTGAGTTCAGCTGAGTGTTTTGTTTGGCTTTGAGGCCCGAGTCTCTCAAGGAGTTTGGATTAGGGAGTCTTTGGCATTAGTGGCAGCGTCGCAGTTCAGATTGTTCTGTGTGCAGGGAAGGAGGTCATCTGTCAGCAGTTTCTAGCAGTGGAGTTCAGAAGCAGCAGAGTGGACCTATTTCTTCGATGGATTGGCTAGATAGGCTTAAGCTGTTCTGATTGGTAAAGAGAGAGAATAGTTTTCTTTGGATATTAGATTGGGTTGATCGCAAAAGTGACTTGCGATAGTTTGAGTGTTCTCTTGTGTTTCAGAGTTTTTTTTCTGGATGACTTCAGGAAATCAGAGTTTTGTTAGCATCTGGAGATTGAGTTTGGTATCGACTGGATTCCAGAAGTGGTACCAATGGTTCAGCTTAGTAGTAGGATGGTTTTCGGAGAAAGATTTTAGTAGAGCAGCTCAGGTTTTGGAGGAACTTCTGAGTTTTATTTTTGGATCTATTGAACCATATTTCTTGGGATGTGTTGTTCAGTCTTTGCTTGTGTACATCATCAGCATTTTCATCTACTCTCAGATCAGAGTTGTGCAGCGGAAGCAGTTTGGGAGTGCATCTGTTTTTCTTTTCCGGATAGGAGAAGTTGTTTTCTACTGATGATAGTAGAGGCCGTGTTCTTAGATTGATTGTGAGTGGATCATTGTGATGAGTTGTTTTTGAGGCATCAGCGAAGGTTGAGCTCATCAGTAGGGATGAAGGCAGCCCAGGATAGTTAGATGAGTTTTGTGGATAAGAGACAGAAGCATTTGGATTTCGAAGTCGGGAATTTGATTTTGAGTAAGTTTTCTCTGATTCAAGGAGCTATAAGATTGGGTAAGATTGGGAAGGCAGCTCCGAGATATTTTGGATCTTTTTCTGTTGTTCTTCTGAGGATAAGTGTTTGATCTTCTGGAGTGAATGGTCAGTTTGGATAACTGGGATTCGATGTGTTTCACGTGTCTCTGAGGGAGTACAGGTAAGATTCTATCTTTGGTTTTGGAACCAGCAGTTCATGGAGTTTTGGTTACGAGTCAGAATCGTCTGTAGTCTGATATCCTGCCTTGTTTTGTAGATCTAGATGAGTGGAAGCTCTGCAGCTTAGTCGTATTGATTTTTTGGATTCTGTAGAGCGAGTATCTCGGTACTTATACTTGGGAAACTCGAGAAAATCCTATCTAGAATTTTGTCTGGATGATTAGATTTGTTTGATTAGATAATTTGGTTGTTATGATTGTTAGCATATGATTGGTATATGCTTATGTTTTAAAAATTAAAATCTTAAATAGATTATTAAATTACCTTTGTTTTAAATTTCGGGGACGAAATTCTTTTAAGGGGAGAGGAATGTGACAACCCGGAATTTCAAGCAATATCAATTTAATAATTTATATTAAATATTGAATTGATTTGATATATCTTTGATTTATAAGACTTGAATTGATACTTTTCTTTTAATAAATATCTAATTGGTGAATTTTATCTTTTAAAACTAATAAATTATTTTCTATTTATAATGTATATATATTTGTATATATTATAGATAGGAAAGCTTTGTTTTAAATTCAGCTAATAAATTATGTTTTCAAATGTCTAATATACATTTTAGTGATTTAGGAATTATGATTTATTTAAAATAATCTTTTTAAAGCTATTTAATAAATAAGTATATGGTTTTAATACTTAAGATAAATGTTTAAATAGTTTAAAACTAATTCTAGCTTTAGTTTAGATTTAAATTTATTAACAAAAATATTTGTTTTATTTTCATTTTAGTATAGCTTGATAAAAATATGGTTTAAAAATATATATAAGTTTTAAATACAATTTTGTCCAATGATACATTAATATGTACAATAAAATAAGTAATTTATAATAAAGAGATAATTTCCTTTATAAACCATTTCAAATTGATAAATGGGTTATTTTTTTAAATAATATTAATAAATAAAGATATACATATAGAAATACAAACCTATAAGTATTAAGTTAGAAATAAAACAAATATATATTAGATAAATTATAGATGGAAGTAAAATATAGGACTTCACATATATTCTAAAGCAATATAACTAAGGAAAATAACAAGACAACATTACAACAAGAAACAAAATAAATATTAAGTGAACATGACAACAAGAATATAAAATCTAGCTGGTATAAGAAGACAAGTGTGAACACTTGAAGAGAATATATGTCTGTAAGCTTGCAACAAAGGAAGGAACCAGACCAATATGTGATTATACTTGTGCAGTTAATGCCCCGCTATTACCCCGCTATAACCCCACTATATCTCATAGCGAGTTTCTGCCGCTACGATATTTCCATATAGCCCCACAATATAGCCTTTCCGCTTTAATCCCCGCTATTTCCGCTATATCCCGTTATTTCTGCTATATTCCGCTATTCCCGCTATATCTTCTTTAATAAAATGAATTGAAAAATTCAATTTATACATTATAAAAATTATGAAACTAATTTATTTGATTTAATTTTTAATATATTTTCAGAAATGAAAATACTCTAATATTCTACTAAATTCAATTATGTTATATAATAGTTTTACATTTATTTAAAGTATATTTGCACATGTTTTTATTTAAAAATTATTTATGTATTAGTTATAATTCAATTGAATGATAATTTTTCATTTAGTTACCTTTTATATATTCGTAAAAACATTAAGTAAGAGTTTTATATGCTATTTTAAAGTCATCCGCTATATCCTGCTATATCCTCATTGTATCCCCGCTATGACTTTTTGCACCTCCACCGCTTTGAATCTGCCGAGCGCTTTAACTGCACAGGATTATACAAACAAAATATGAATAGGCATATAGGTTGAGAAACAAATAATAAAAAAGACAACAATAATATTCAAGAGTATGCTGGAAAAGAAGATAAATATAATAAGGACAAGGCATTTAATGCTAGCCATGATACATTTCATATCAGCATACCTCTGTTTTAAATTAGTTTAAACAAAATATACACTGTCTTGTACAAAATATAATAATAACCCTGTACAAAGAAGAAATAATGTACCTTGTCTACAATTCCTTGCTATATATCTTTGTCTTTCCATCTTTAGTTCGTAAACCAAAACCTAGAATCTGAAGTAAGAACTATTTCAAACTTAAACAACAACTCAGATTTTAAAACAACAATCCAGTTCAACTATAACTAGAGATCAAATTGAAGACTTCAGCTTGAAATGTCAAAGCCTGTTTCAAGTAGAGGCTCTGTTCTTTCTTTTGAATCAATGTGAGTAACTTCACTTTTAAAAGTTTAAATAGGTAATTTTGGTTACATGCTAGTCAAGTTGAAAAGAATGTGTGTCTTATGATATCTGCTGTGAATATAGGTATGTCTGGCATGTATGTTGTTTTCATCAGAGTATTCTCTGTTCTTATCTTCCAGTATACAAGTTTTGATTTAAAAATTTAAATCTTGTGATCTTGTCTCTGTTTAAATTTAAGTTTCAAATGAAACTTGTTTGCTTAATATAAGCTTTAGTTTAATTTATATTTAAGTCAGAATAATATTTATTTTGACTCTGGGAACCAAATCTACTGAGCAAGTTCAAAATAAGTCAAAAATTTAAGTATCACAATCTATCGTTGCAGGATTAGAATTTGAATCATTATACAAAATCATGATTTTTAAAGCTAAAATTTTACATTTTAGTATGGGAATGAATGTACATTTCTGGTTTGACCAGAAATGATATTTTGAGTTGTCTCTGATGACCTCGATGGTCTGGAGGGTCAGAATCTAATCTGGAGACGTAGTGATGATAGGGGAATCAAGGAAAAATATCAAGAAGGCGAACAGTGGTAAATGTCGATGGTGGTTGATCTGGGAAGTTTGTAACCCTAGTTTTTCTGTTGGTTGGAAATTTGATCGTCGCGACTTCTAGAGACGATCGAGTTCAACGAGGTTTGGTGTGATGGAAGCTGGGTGGTAGTCGAGTTCATGGCCGGAATTTCGCGAATTCTGGTGATCGGAGCTGCGTGAACGTGGCGTTGCCAGGTTTCATGGTGATGTTGTTTTCAATGTTTCCAGGTTTCCATTTTTGAGCTCTCTCTTTCGATTTCGAATGGCGACGTGATCGAGTTGATTGTCGATCTGAAGTTGGTAGGCGCGGCGTGGTCGACTTGTTTGGCGATGAAATGATGATCGGAGTCAATCATCAACGGTGTGCACGTGCACCGTGCATCTTTATGCTGTTGAGTTGTGGGTCTGGGTAGTACTCGGGATTTACTCAAGTAAATTCCTGCTTTGCTTGAGGCCTCGTGATGTTTTACTCGAAGTAAACTAAGGGGGGGCTCGGGTAGTTTTGTTTTCAAAGTTTTAGCCTGTACCAGTTTTACAGTTATTAAATTATTGGTTTTTAAATTAAAACCAAGGTTAAACTGAGTCTAATTAAATGTTTAAATTCCAGGTTTTGAAGTAAAGAAAGTTTATAAAATTTAAATACTTTAAATAAGTTTAAATATTTTGAACTTAAGGTAATTTAATTTAAAATCTCTTCATATCAAAAGAATTGCTTTAATTTGTAGTAATGGTTTTTAAAAGTTAGTTTTATAAAGCGAGATAAATGTTTCAAACATATTGAAAGTGGAAATTAAATCAATAATGGAAAATGAATTTACTCTAAGTAAATGAAGATTAAGGATTTAAATTCATTAACCATTAAAGCAATTAAAGTAGATAATTGATGATTTATATTAATTAAGTTTGTTTATTGTGAAGTAATTATAAGTTTAAATGTATTAATTAAAGTTTAAATAATGAATTAAGTAATTAATATGTAATTAAGAATTATAGATTAGACTTTAATTAACTAATGGAGGGTTAATTGAACTTATAATTAATAATGATTAATGTAAGTTAATTATTTTAGAAAAGCAATTAAATAAATGTTAATGAAGGTCATTAACAAGATTATTTTATAATTAATTAATGTAATTGATTTTTAATAATTAATTGGATTAATTAATTTAATAACCAACATTGTAATTGTTTAAGTGTAATTACTAAATGGGAAGTAATTAAGGAATTAATTACTCATTATAATTAATTGAGTAATTTGATTTATTTTAGTTAATTAATTTAGTTTAATTAATTTGGATTAATCACTTGATGATTTGGATGTATAATTACTTAGGAAAGTAATTGATGAATAATTACTGGATGTAATTAATTGGATGATGGTTTATTAATAAAGTAATTTGAGTATAATTACTTTGTATAATTAATCAAAGGATTAATTAGAGATAAATAATTATGGAATAATTAAATTATTTAATGAAGTGATTAAGGGTAGTTAATTACTGAATGGGATTAATCAAGGATGATTAATAATTATGGTTAAGTAAAGATTAATAACTCAATGTAATTGATTTAAATAGAATAGTTAATTAAAATGTAATTAGGGATCATTAATTAATATGATTAATGATAAATTTAAAGGTTGATTAATTAAGATTAATTAATCAATAATATGTGATTTGAGTAATTAATTAATGTAATTAATTAAGGATTAATGTAATTAATTTTAGTTAATTAATTTATGGAGTAATTAAAGAATTATTTACTGTATTTGGTTATGGATAATTATTTTGTGAAACTAATTAAAGAATAATTACTTGAACGTAATTAAAAGTTAGTTAATCAAAGATGATTAATTAAGAAGAAAATTTGAGAATGACTAATTAATTGATTTGTAATTAATTAGTAAGCAGGATTTTAATGATGAATTAATTAATTTAATTTACTTTAAATTAATTAGAGATAAGTGATTAATTTAATTCATTTTAAATTAATTATAAATGGTGATTATTAATCCTTGTTTATATCTAAATTGGATGATATCTATTAGATGATATGTTGTGATATTCTGTGATGTGATATTGGATATATTTATGATAAATGTGTGATATTTATCTGTGTTAAATGCTGTGTGAATTCATTGAATTGAATTGAAATGAATTGTTTTAACTTTAAAACAACTTGGCCTTAAAAGATACAGTTTGGATTTCGATGAGACCGGGATCGGGTTTCTAGATTTGGATATCCGAAAACCACATCGATCCAAATTAACGATAGGTCGTGAATCTCAAGTGAAGATGAAGATTCAGAGTGCAAGGGTTATTGTCATTAACTCTGAGGATGTTTCCAAAATGAGTGTAACGAGATAATGCCTTCGGTTTCGTTCGAAGCCGGAACGAACTTGTATGGATTGAATGCTTTCAGAACATCGTTAGGTGGACGATGAGCATTCTAAGTGATGAGTTCTGTTAAGGTAATCGTAGCCTCAAGCCTCATCAACCGGGAATGGCTAAAACAGGGGAGGTGCAGCAAGGTTAGTGGGTAACCCCCAAGTAGGATGAGATTTCCCTTGTCTAGAGTCCCTTTTTATTCGGCTTAGTGTGTGGTTGGTCGCGCCAACCGCGGGGTTTCTTATCCGGGAATTATCCAGTAAGGGATGTTCCGGCCTTGTGTTGTATGGGAGCGGGTGTACTCCTCGGTACGGTGATCTAGGCCACGTACTGTGACGGGCGGTACCCCAGTAGCCCTGCCATTGTATGGAATCCAAAATCCAATAAGTGCCTTTGGACTTGATTGTAAACCTAGTATGCTGGAATTTAATCATGTAACAATTTCAGCTATTTCTTATTTACTTGAAAACCCTAGACCTACTATAATATCACTGAATTTCCTATCAAATGTTTGGTTAGCGTAAGGTAAAAACTTTTCCATGTTTATGTGTGGGAAGTCTTACGTGATACCTTTTGTTTTCAAAATATTTTCAAAGTTAAGCAACTTTAACCTGTTACTCATAGCAGACCCATGTCTGACCCAGAGTTTATTTTTGTTTTTCTTAAACTCTTGGGTACTCAAATTTTTATGAGTAGCCAAGGGATTCAGGTTAGCTTTGACGAATTGTGGAGGAGCAATGGAGCAAGAGGCTTCAGCGTGTAGATATATATTGTGTTCCGCTGTGTTGGTATCTCTGTGTTGTATCTGTGTTGTATTTGAGTTGTATCGAGTTGTATTAACTAGACAGGTGTTTATAACTATCTAGTATGTGATGTATTATCTGTGTAACTTTGATGTATATGATACTATGTAATATCTTATGTGATATATTATATTTCATTCGTTCCGCTGTTGAGATTCTGATGTTGTTTCTTCTTCCTTCTTTAACTTTTCTATTTCTCACCCCTTTCTTTCTTAAAAATGATGCAATTTTCTAGTAGTAGAAAGTTGGGTCGTTTCAACTTACGTGATGATACTGTGAATTTAAAGTGTCTAAACACTTTAATTATGATCCATCACACGACAACGATGATCATGTTAAGGCCATAACTGGATATAAGTTGAACCGCTTGAAATAAAACATTATTCAATAAAGGATTTGTCTCATTCGAATATAATATTGGTTTAACTGTAATCAGTCGACGTACAACCAAAGTGTTTCACAGAACAAATCGATAATTATTAAGATTGAACCATGAACTTTAATGTTGGAATTTAGAATTAAATATGGATATTTATGTAGTCTTGACAATTGACTGAGCTTTATGTGTATAGTGATGACGAGGAGAAAATGTGTGAAATGTATCATTCCTTAAGAGTGTCGTTTTGATAGATAAGAAATTAGATTTCACCTAGATGGTCTACGAGCAACTAAACTCGATCCACTATTGCTCTTCAACAAAGTTCGTACAAGCTTTTGTATTTGAATTGGTTAATATTACTAAGGCTGAGTTCAGATTTGAGAGTCACGCAACTACAACTCTTAGTTTTCGAAGGAAAATAATTTACCGAAATAATTTATGAACCTTATAAATTATTATTATTTAGCAATTAATATAATTATTATATTAATTTATTTATTGTGGTTTTTAATATTATTAGAGGGCTTGAAAATAAGTTAATAAAATTGGTAATGCTTGTTTAATTAATCATATAGAAAAATATTTATCAAATAATAAATAATTTATGATAGTCAAAATTATTAGTATTGATTAATAATTGGAGGACTGGCTATAATAAAAATAGATAAATGGTCTATTATTTAATTAGATTATCACACCAAATTAATAAATAAAGTCCAATCCAGTGGAAATAAATCGTGGAGATATTTTTAGCATGTGATAATATAAACATAGCCACCATTTGTATACACATAATTTTATTTTCTCCTCAAAATAAATTACATTTTAATAATGGACTAGCATATTCACCATTGAGTTGAAAAAATATTCTCTATATGGTGAAATTGATGGTTTAAAGTGTTCTCCACTGGTTGGATTATAGAGTAAAGCTTATTTACATTATCATTTTCAAACACATGCACATATATATAATTTTGAATTGAATTTAGTTTAAAAACATTCTAATTTGCTTTTTTTAATTTTATGGATTATATATGTGTGTGTATAAAATATGTATGTAAATTATTTTTTAACGGTTTAAAATTGTATGTAAATCCATTCATAAAATAAAAAAACCAATTAAAATGTTTGTAAATTGATTTCAACTCAAATTATACATATACATACATATATATATATATGTACATATATATACATATATATATTATACAAAAGAATAAATTATTTTTCCTCTCTACTATTCATGTTTGCATGATTATCTCATGCACATTATGATATAGTTAAAGTGTGCCTTAAAGACTTATGTAATTTATTACGAAACTTAACTCTCATAAGAGAATCTATTCAATGCATATATATAAGTTTGATTTTAGATAACATTTTTTTTATACGTACATATACACACATAATGATATCCGTATGGAAATCAATATAATGTTATGGCAGTATCTTTATCAAGTATAGTACCAATATAATATATACAGCCATGAAAGGAAATACAATGATGCCAATAAATACGTTGGCAACTTTGGGCAGGCGGTTGTGAATAATCCAGTCTACATAGCCCGTGCTTGGGCAGTAAATGTTGATGCCAATTATGAGTGCTACTAGAATCCAAGAAATTACAATTATTTACATTGAAATTAATTTTAGTGTCCGGGATACACCACAATGATTTTTTTTGGTCATTTCAGATAATATAAGATTATTAGGATGATTTTAAAATTTCGCATTTCAATCACTTACATGGATAGATTTTTTGCATGGACCAACCTTTGTTTTGCTGCTATTGAGTTTGAGCAAAGGAATAAGAGCAAATGGAAGCTCAAAAAAGAGTAAACTCAAATGAGACTGTATAAAGCCTTGCAAGTAAATAATGTAGAGTGCAAAATGAAGAAATTTGGTGCAAATTAGCAAATACCGGTGCCATGATGGTAAGACTACAAGCACCAGAAGGTCCACCAATTGTAGCAACAACAAGACTTGGTGTAATTGTAGTGCATCAAGTCATGAGGTTTCTCAACCAGGTTTTCATTTTGATATCCAAGAAGCCCTGTATAGTGTATAGTGTATACAGAACCTTCTTAGAAAATTATAATATTACATATTAAAGATAGTTGCAGAATTCAAAACGTATAGTATCTGCATGATGTATTGACCTGCATAGGTGCTGGTTATAGTGGAGCATTGCCCTGATGCTAGCAAGGTAATAACACACACTGTTGAACTTGACTTGCCCAAAACATTCTGTTAAAGTATACCAAGTTTTACTAACAAAGAGACACGTATATATGTAACTAACCACATGATTGATTTCTACCTTTAGCAAGAACGACACTGGATTCAGTGTCAAATCACTACAATTCTCTATATTATCTGCAGATAACGCTGAATTATGGAAAAAAGGTAACAAAACAATACTATTAGAAAATAACAGCATTCAAAAGATTATTGAAAAACAAATCACTTCTGGCTGATAACTTTGCCATTAGCTAGACTAGTTTTTTTAATTTAGCAAATGAAGAAATTGCCTTAAAAAATTATTTGCTCAAGGATGGAGTGTATTTGCAAATCAAATTGGAAAAAAACAGTAAAAAGATAAAAGCAATGCTACAATAATAACGAAGGGCACAGAAAATTATACTGAGTATTACTCAATCAACTCCTTGCGAGTGAAACTGAATTATAGTTTCAGAGCATTTGTTTATATATTGTTTGAATCGTTCATTACTGAATTCAAAAAAAAAATATACTGTTTCTGCGTATCTTAATTTAACACTATAACTGAATCCAATCGATTGATAAAAATTTCAATAGAGATGTCGGCATCAAAATATATGAAGTATATACTCCGCTGAGTACAAATTAAAACGTTATAAAGGAAAAAAAAAGACAATCTTTCTCGTTTAAAAAAGTTCAAACAAACAATCCTTTTTTACAGCCATGCTTATTTTGCAAATTAAGTAGAAAAAAGTAAAATGAAAGGTACAATGTCTCAGTTGTAAAGGGCCTAGAAAATCATACCTATTAATCTACAGAATCTAGGCGAGTGGAACTGGAAATTTTTATTATAATCTCGCATGATTTACTTATAAATTTATCCGAATGGTTCAATACCGAATTCAAATAAGAAGCTGAACTTGCAAACATCTAATTTTAAGAACAGAAAAGACAGAAGTAGTGTTGTGGCTTTCCAATCACAGACGAAAGACATGGAATTAGTTAGTTAAACAAAAAAGGATTTTGAAATATGGGAGAACCGAGAAGAAGCGAATGTTATTGGTGAACGAAACAGAAATTTATACTGTATGATAAGGTTTTACTAAATTTCAAATGACAATTTTACCCCTAGAGATAGGCGGATAACAGATCCAAGCTTGTTTTTGTTTGCTGTAAAATGTGTAGGATGCGTACTTATCGATGCACTGTTTCGTTTAACAGATCCAAGCTTGTTTTTGTCAACTGCAAACGAGAACGCGGTACCTTAACTTACTTCGATTAAGGGATCCATAAAAAATATTAAAAATTAAATGAACCTTTTAACAAACAAAAATCAAAATCAACTAATCATCATAAAATTCCATAATCATCAAACTTGGAAATGCAATGTTCTTTTCAAATGAACTTCGAATAAGTATTTATTGAAAGGTTTAGGATTTCCAACTGATTAATAGATATATTGTGCTTTAATTGCAATCTATAACAATTTACTAACGTCAGTTTTAATAGTTTGCCTTGGAGAAACAGTATGTATGGTTTCCATAGAAAAAGACAACTAATTTGAATAAATAAAACAGTATTTATAACTATTAATCATTCAAATACCTCTATTACAATAGTGTACTGCTAGAAATATTCAAATTTGAACTACATTATACCATAAATTGGCATCAAATTGTGTAAAATTTAATGAATTTAGTTTTATACGGTGGTGAGGGTTAATAAACACCAATACATGATACCATAATAAGGTATAAGCTAGTTCAAACTAGGACAATTTTAGCACTACGGTTAAAACACAATTTGTTTAGGGGCAAAGTTCATTTGCAAATCAAAATTTTGAAAAATAGGAGAATGAAAAAAGCAACGTTCCAATCAAGAAAATAATACAGAGTACTACTCAACTTAGCCTAAGCAAGTAAAGTCGAATCATGGTTTTGCAAGTTTTGCTTAAAAATTGTTTGAACTGTTTAATAATGGATTCAAACAAGAAGCTGTTCTTGCATACTGTAACCTAACACTCTAACTGAATCATATGGACCGATGAGAAGATCTGCACAAAGGCCACCATCGAATTGATATGAAGCCGATATCTTCTCAGAAAGTACAAACTAAGACAGTACAAAGAAAGAAAAAAACAATCATTCTGCTGTAAAATAGTTCGAAATATCCTTTTTGAAAGCCATGTTTTATAACACACATCAACTAGCAAAAATATTATAAAATGAAAGGCACAATGTTCAAGTTGTAAAGGAACTAAAAACCCAAACCAAGTAATCATTCAAATCCAAGTGATTCACAGGATTTATTTATAAATTCAAACACGAAGCCAAACAAGCTTACGTTTAAATTTAAAAACAAAATATACAGAAGAAGCGATTTTATCAAAGTTGGGGATTACCATTACAGAGGATTTCAATTACAAATACCAAGTATAACAATTTACGAACAAGTAGTTAGTGTAAATCCTACCACTTTATCTACGCAATATTAACAGCTTTCAAATGAGGAAAAAGAGCCCATACATGTTTCAATGATGTTTCAGTAGAATACCAGTGTATACAAAGTAGCCATATTACATCGTAGAGGAGTTAATTCAAAGTTCATATCCATATATCCAGTAAAGTGGATATCCAATAAAGTACAGGTGTTACTCGAAAGTATGTAAAATTAATCGATATGACTCTAACATAAACAATGTACACATATTACATAACATTCCAAAGTTAAGATAATAATTTGCAACTATTAATCTACTTGTCGTTTACACATGCTATAAAATATCGCTAACAATATTTACTTAAATAAACATGTAAAATGAATGTGATCAATGGCTATAACCAATTAGAAAACATTGGATTTTTTTAATCGCACTATATCAACATTTAACTAAAATTATGCAACAAAAGAACAAGCTTAGTAAGCATCACCATGCAAAAGTATACTATACTACAGTGCCTATTAATCTTCAACCATGACTTTAAAAAACTGCTTATTCTTCAATGGTTACATTCTCGTGAGCATGAATATGAAATTTTGATAAGCGCAACACCTTGGTCACATTACAAACTAACCGAAACGTATAGACTACTTAGCATTTAACAGAGACAACAAAGGTATTACTACATGCAGTTACAGTCATCTAATTACTGACTAGTTGCTTTATTGAAATTCCTCAATGAGTATCTTGATTTCATACCATCTAAGCACAGTAAACCATCCCTAACTCTAGAATATATAAACATAACTAAAAGTTATATGTATATTTACTTATTCAGCGACAAAAGGTTAGTGCACACATACAAATGTAGTAAAATTGACTTTGAAATTTTCGTTTAATATATCACAGTAGGCAATCAATATTCCTAATGTCATCATTAATGTAAATGGAACAATGCAACTCAAGCACAATACGATTTCCAAGTTGAATAAATTTCAACCATGAATTGAAATTTAAATGTTATAAATGCAACTAAACTACATCTTGCTAGCATCAAAATTTGAACTTCTTAATACCATTATGGGGTATAAAAAAATGTAAAATCGAATGACCTTAGCTTTATACGATGGCGTGGTATAATAAACACCGACTTATGCATTTCCTGATACCACGCGCCATGACATTATGAAGTCCAAACTAGGACAATTTTAACACTACAATTAAAATACTAGTAATTTATTCAATATATATTGTATACAAAACAGGAGGTTCTATCTATAGTGTGGCTTAAAGATCTCAGGCGATTGAATTTGAAAATTTAATCTGGTGCAACCACATCATAGGCTCACTAGGAACCATCGAATGTAACCACTTCTTAAGGATTTGTTGAAAAGGAAAGTGTTACATTTTGTAGAATCCTGTGTGTTTGTATCTGCATCCGATGGTTTCTAGTGAGCCTATAATGTGGTTGTACCAAAATAAATCTTCAAATCTAATGGTCTGAGATCCCTAAAATTCACTATAAATAGAACCCTAGACCCAGCTATTTTCTCACAATTAGATTTTCTTTCAATTGGGTTCATTACTTGAGGCTGAACCCTAAATAGAAAATTTTTCTAAGAAGGAAATATTTTTAATAAAAATATTTTACACCCTACAAGTGGATTCAGGAAGACCCATGATCAGAGATGAGGACCACATGTGAGTGTTTTGTAATTATTTTAGATTTGTAAGCAATTTAAATTAATATGGTTCTTAATAGTTGTAATTTTTCTACAATTTTGATATAGTTTTTACGTAAGTTTATTTACAGTCAATTTTTAAGTAAATTTTAAAAGTTCTTTTCAGTCTAATTTTATTTAGCTATTTTATTCAGTTATTTACATTTATTTACATCTATTTTAAGTTGAAATTTAGCTTGTAAATATTAGTTTCTTTTTATAGAGATTTAATCCATGAATAAAATATTAAAAAGAGAAAATTCGCAAATATGGATTAAAATATAAAAACACTAAATTTACAGAAATCAAATATAAAATGAAAAAAACTAAAATAAAATAAAGATGGACTGAAATAGACAAATTTGAGATATTTGCAAAAATAATTATAACAAGTGGTTATAACTAAAAAGAGAAAATAAATGAGTAACAGTAGCAAGAACAATTATAACACGTAGGTTATAATTAGAAAGAAAAAAATAACATAAGAGACTTATTTTAAAACTTAGATCTTAGACTAAGTTAATAAGCAAATATAGCAGTAGTGACCCATAAATTTATGATCCATAAATTTGAATAAAATTATGTCCTCAAATAAATTAATGAAGTAAAATAAATCGACATAAACCAACTTTTAATCTACTTATATACATAAAATAATATCCCGTTTACTTTAAATAAAATTATGCTACAAACAATGTAGGTTAAATTTGACTGTGTCAAAGACTATTTCAAAAAAGAATGAATATGGAAGTATTGCTTTGAGTTCTAAATCAACTTAATGTTCATCATAAAATTCCATAATCATCAAACTTGGAAATGCAATTTTCTTTTCAAATGAACTTCGGATCAGTATTTATTGAAAGGTTTAGGATTTCCAACTGATTAATAGATATAACTAGGCTTTAATTGCAACCCATAACAATTTACTAACGTCGGTTTTAATAGTTTGCCTTGGAAAAACAGTACGTACGATTTCCATAAAAAAAGACAACTAATTTGAACCAATAAAACAATATTTATAACTATTAATCATTCAACTACCTTTATTACAATAGTGTACTTCTAGAAATATTCAAATTTGAATTACATTATATCATAAAGTGGTATCAAATTGTGTAAAATCTAATGAATTTAGTTTTATACGGTGGTGAGGGTTAATAAACACAAGTTATGCATTACAAGATACCACAATAAGGTATCAGCTAGTTCAAACTAGGACAATTTTAGCACTACAGTTAAAACACTATTTGTTTAGGGGCTAAGTTCATTTGCAAATCAAAATTTTGGAAAATCGGAAATTGAAAACAGCAACGTTCCAATCAAGAAATTGATACAAAGTGCTACTCAACCTAGCCTAAGCAAGTAAAGTCGAATCATGGTTTTGCAAGTTTTGCTTAAAAATTGTTTGAACTGTTTAATAATGGATTCAAACAAGAAGTTGTTCTTGCATATTGTAACCTAACACTCTAACTGAATCATATGGACCGTTGAGAACATCTGCACAAAGACCACCATCGAATTGATATGAAGCCGACATCTTCTCAAAAAAGTACAAACTAAGACACTAGAAAGAAAAAAAGACAATTATTCTAGTCTGAAACAGTTAGAAAAATTCTTTTTGAAAACCATGATTTTTAAAGCACGTCACCTAGCAAAAATATAAAATGAAAGGCAGTGCCCAAGTTGTAAAGGAACTAGAAATCCAAACTAAAGTGAGTGTGATTGGAAATATTCATTATAATTTCATAGGATTTATTTTAAAAAAAAATATTCAGATAAAGCGATTTTTAATGATGAGGAAAAGCATAGAATGAATTGAAGTTGAAGGAAAAAATTATGTCGGAGATTTACATTGGGATTTAACACAGGAAAAGCATGGAATCTAAGTTGGGGATTTCAATTACAGATACCAATTAAGTGTAACAGTTTACAAACAAGTAGTTAGTGTTAATCCTACCTCTTTATCCATGCAATATTAACAACTTTCAAATGAGGAAAAAGAGCCTATACATGTTTCAATGATGTTTCAGCAGAATACCAGTGCATACAAAGTAGCCATATTAGTTAATTCAAAGTTCATATCCAATATATCCAATAAAGTACAGGTGTTGTTTCAAAAAATGTAAAATTAATCAAAATGTATTGCATCACATTTGAAAGTTAAAAGATAATAATTTGCAATCATCTAATTTCTGACTAGTTACTTTATTGAAATTTCTCAATGGGTATCTTGATTTCATATCATCTAAGCATAGTAAACCATCCCTAACTCAAGAACACAAAGATGACTAAAAGTTATGTGTATATTTACTTATTCATCGACAAAAGGTTACTGCACACATACAAAATGTTAATAATTAAAAGCACATACATAAGCTCAGTTATCAAAATACGTAATTTCCAATTTATCATGATACAACATAGCCATTTACAATTAAAAGAAACAAACTACCTCAACTCGTAAAATAAAATAGCTTTATGCACAACTAACTCAAGCGAAGCTAGTTTAGATTTAGTTTTGTTAACCGATGTTTAGAAATTAAGAGCGGAGCTAAATACATCGTCACGCAAATACCATTTTACCCAAAGGTTTCGATCGGCAGTATATTGTCTATCACGGTAAATAATGATCGACAGTGTGCCATCAATCATTTGTATTTTTTTTCTTTTTCATTGACAATGCATCATCGATCAAAAATTGGGTAATTCAGATAAGACGCTACAGTATATATAGCAGGACTCCAGTTTAAACATCATTCCCAGTTGCATTACTCGTTCACTGCATCGACAAAGCAAACCAACCACCGTACTTAGAAAAATTCTCACATAACTCACATAAATTTATAGGCCCATAAATTTGAATAAAATTATGCAGTCGCATGAATTCTAGACAGGACAAAGAATACTCCCAAAGATTTGAGTATAATGATGTAGAAGATACAAATGTTATGAGACACTGTAAGCTGAATTTATTGAACAAATTTGACAAAAATATCTAATTAATGAAGTAGATTAAATCAACATAAACAAACTTTTAATCTACGTATTTATTTCTAATAACATACCTTTTACCATAAATCAAATAATGCTACAAACAATGTAGGTTTAATTTGGTTGTGTCCAAGACTTTCAAAAAAAGAAAAAATACGGCAGCATCGTTTGGCATTCTAAATCAACTTAATGCTCATAGTAAAATTCGACACTCGTCAAAACTTGGAAATGCAATTTTCCCTTCAAACGAACTTCAGATATGTATTTATTAAGAGGTTCATTGATTTCCAACTAATTAATAGACATTTTAATGCCAGTTATAACATTTTGCCTTAGAGGAATAGTATGTACGGTTCCCATAGAAAAAGATAATTAATTTGAACCAACAAAACAAATTTTATAACTATTAGACATTCAACTTCTAAATTACTACCTGCTCTATTAAAATAGTGTACTGTCATCTTAACGTTGTATCAAAATGTGTAAAATCTAATGAAATTAGTTTTATACAGTGGTGAGTAATAATAAACACCAAGTTATGCATTACACGATACAACACTAAGATAGTAATTAGTTCAAACCAGGACAATTTTAACACTACAACTAAAATACTAGTAATTTTTTCAGTATATATTGTATATAAATATGAAGGTTCACACAATAAACATTACCGTTAGCAATAATGATCACAGAGAAAAAAATCAACCCAGGCTAATAACTACACCATTAGCTACACAAGTCTTTAAATTTAACAAATGAAGAAATTGACTCAACTCTATTTGTTTAGAGACAGTTCATCTGCAAATCAAAATTTCGAAAAACAAGAGAGAGATAAAAAGCAACGTTCAAACCAAGAAAATAATACAAAGTACAACTCAACCAAGTCTCAGCAAGTGAAGTGGAATTATAGTTTTGTAGGTTTTGCCTCAAAACATTATTTGTTTAGGGACAGAGTGCATTTGCAAATCAGAATTATGAAAAGCAATAAAAATATAAAAGCAATGTTCCAGTAATAAAAGACCAAGAAAATCATACTGAGTACTGCTTACCAAATCCAAACGAATGAAACAGAATTATTACTTTGCAACATTCGTTTATTAATTGTTTGAATTATTCAATACTGATTTCACATATGAAGCTTTTCTTGCATATCGTATCTAACGCTATAACTAAATCTAATCAATGTTTAAAATTTTAAGCAGAGATATCGGCATCAAATAAATTTGAAGCCTATTCCAGATCCGAGTATAAATTAAAACATAAGAAAGAACAAAGACAATCTTTCCAGTGAAGAACAGTTTAAACAATCCTTTTTGACAGAAACGATTATTTTGAAAACCAAATTATAAAAGTAAAATGGAAGGAACAATGTCCCAGTTGTAAAGGGCCTAGAAAATCATACCGATTAATCGATCAATCCAGGCGAGTGTAACTGGAAATATACATCATAATTTCGCAAGATTTATTCATAAAAATGTCTGAATCGTTCAATGCTGAATTCAGACAAGAAGCTGAACTTGCTTACGGCTAGTTTGATGAACAGAAAAGATAAATGAAGCAGATTGTGAATCACACAGGAAAACATAAAATCAGCGGATGCTAAAGGGAAAACGGAATTTGAAATATTGGGAGAAGAAAAAGCGAACTGTATTAATAGAAGAAGCAGAGAGTTTATACGATAGAATTAGGGTTCGGTGAATCTGAAATGGCAATCTTACCCCCGTGATAGATGATGGACCGCTAATTTGAACTAAGGCCCATGTGACGCTGTTGCCTAAGTTACTTTACACCAGCAGAAATATTATGTTAGCTCATAAACGTTATGATATGAAAATAAAGGAACAAATTTTATGTTAATGTATTTGTATACTCATTTAGTGCACATGTAAATCGATAAATTAATTAAATATTATCCATTTATTGTACGAGTTTGCGCGTGAACTATAAATTGTATATGTTTACACATTTAAGTAAAAATGATTTATATAAATATCTAGTCATATTTTTTAAAATGTAAATCATGTGTATTTAGTTTGAGTTTTTATTTCTACATCTTGTTATTTTTGTTAGTTTGAATTTTTTTAATATTATTAACTAATGAAAAATGAATTTGTAAAAAAAAAAATTGTTAGATCATATTTACATGTGATATTAAGAGTCGATAATATTTATAGAAGAGTCTTTGGAATTTGTAAAGGAGTTTAATATTAAATTCTATTTTTAAGCGATATTAAAATTTGGTAATTTTTATAGAGGGGTTTTCTTGGTAGTTCACACTGGTGCTAAAAAACTGTGACAACAAAGGTATTACAACTATTATTAAAGATCTTAGTTGGTTTGAATTTTTATTTTTGTTATTAATTAGTAAAAAATGAATTTGTATAAAAAAAATTGTTAGATCATATTTTTATGTGATATTAAGAGTTGATAATATTTATAGAGGAGCGTTTTGAATTTGTAAAGGAGTTTAATGGTAAATTCCATTTTTAAACGATATTAAAATTTGGTAATTTTTATAGAGTGGCTTTTTTGGTAGTTCACATTAATACTAAGAAAGTGTGACACCAAAGGTATAACAACAGTTATTAAAGATTACATGAAAGCTGAGTTTTAATTTGTGTGCTCATTTCTATTTTTCTCAAAAATCTCCTATGCTACAACGTGTTCGTACAATTTAATTCCTTCGGACTATTTGTTATCCCCAAATTTGTCCTTTATTTATTACCTATTTTCATGTAATATATTACAAAACATAAGTTTTATCCTTTCAATTCCGCGTTCCTCTCCTTATTTTATCATCTTTTCACGCTACATGTCAAGTGTTTCCGATTGTATTATTATTTCTTATACATATAATTTATTAAATTTATCATATCGATATATTTTACATATTTGTTTCCTTTTATCTATCTATTTATTTTTAAAATTGGATCCACGTCTTTTCCATTTCCTCTCTCCACATTAATTTCAATCCATATTCTAATATCTCTTTAAGCAAATATTTTACAATTTTCTTCTAACATATATTCTACTATAAAACACACACACTCTCTCTCATTTATGATGTATTATCCATTCTAATGTGTATAATTTATATACTATTTTGAATAAAGATTCGAAAGACTCTCTACAAATTAGAATACATCTTCTAATACGAATTATTTTTATCATCGTCATTATTTCATTAAATAGTTTGAAAGTTCTTAAAATTGTACACTGTACAAAAAACTACTCTGTGAAAGTAACTAAATGAATACTCCTATATCTATGCTAATATAGTTTAATATATGATTAATTATTTTTCTCTCACTCCTTTATTCTCATCCTAGGTGCTTTATACCCATAAATTCTAGATTAAATTTTACATTAAAGTCCAGCGTACACTTTAAACATTTGTCGAATCAATTATATAAGAAATTCAATACAGGTTAATGTTAATCTCTATCCTCATCCCTAATGTTTAATTTTCGTAAATTCTAGCTCATATTTTATATTAAAATCCATCTTCCTCTATGAATATTTAATGAAAATTTATTACGTGATCGTCCTCATTTATAAAATACCTCCATTAAAACATAAATCTTATACTTTTCCTTTTGACATTTCACTTTTCTTATTTTCATCCATAATTATGATAGTTTATGTTAATAGACTAAATTACTTTTCATTTCATCACTCGTTGGCATTCACCTTTTATAAACAAAGCATGCCAATTAATTGAAACATGCAGAAATCTCTTCATTTTGCTAATTGAATATTCTATCCCATCAACACGTATTTTGTTAATTTCATCCAATATATCTATTATCTACTATTTGTTAATATATTTATATATAAAAGATTTAAACTTTGTCCATTTGTATTATTTTTTATCATTTGTTCTATTATATTTATGTAGTCCAGAATAGGGTTAATATATGTCCCTCTTCTTCTTTACTCTTATCTCAAACGCCTAATTTTCATCAACCCTACTTCAAAATTTAGATTAAAGTTCATTTTCCTCTTTAAACACTAATTGGAATTTGATTTTAATATCATCCACATTTAAAAATAATGTCGTTGCACATTAATAGCATGTATTTAATCCCCTCAATTGAAACATAAATCTTACACATTTCCTTTTAACAAATCAACTTCTTAATCTTTAACATAATTATGATAGTTTATTTTCAGTATGGACTAGATGTAATTTTCACTACTAAACCACAACATAAAAAGCACTCTAAATTTTGTCCTTATTCACTCATTAAAAGCAGGATTATCACTCGCCTTTTATAAGCCAAACAAATTAAAACATAACAAAATCTCTATAGTTCCTTAGTTAAAAATTCATTTCATCCAGTCTACCTACTCCATACACCATCCATTTTAAATATTATCCATCAATATATTTATTTATGTATTATAGTTTAATCTTTGACCATAAGTATTCCTTTTTCTTATAATTTTGAGAATAAAATACATAATTTGTTGCATTTTACCAGTTTATTTCATATATTCCCGTTATAAGGTATTTATATTCATTTAACCCATTCCCTACATTCATTTTTTTGTTGTAATCTAACCATATTCTATTTATCTTCTGCACTTCGTCGTTATTATTTTCCCTTATTTCAATATTGATTTTTCCATCCTTCATTTTTCTCTCTCTTTGCACTATACAGTTTCTTATAACTATGTCTCTTTCCCACTTCATGTTTGTATATGGACGTTTAAAACAAAAACTTAAGTTCTCTACTTGAATTGAAATATGGTTCCTTCTAAATAATATTTTATTAGATATTCGTAAAAAGTTTATCCGATTAGAATTTGATTTGATACATCAATAGCTTTTCATATTTGTAGTCACCTTATCTTTTTAAGAGATTTTATTCATAGTTTGAAGTGATTGTGTTTCCACCTATTACTTTAGTAGGAAAGAGCCTCCAAAAGAATGTTGGCTTACTAAATCAATTTAGAGCCGTAAACGGATACTTTTAGATACTTGTTTCATATCCGTATCCGAAATCATTTTCGGATATCGAATGTCTATATCCGAGGATGCGGATGGATATCAGATATTTACAAGATATTCTTCGAATGGTCACAACTAATAAATCTAAACAAAAAAATATAATACTATGATGTATTACAAATCCATTTAAGTATTAAAAACATTGAAAATAATAAATACGTAAAGAAAAATAATTTTAAGCAGTAAATTTTGATTTTAATACACATATTAATTTTTTTTACCTAGATAAAATAGTAAAGACGATCATTTTGTGTTCTAAAATTTGCAAAAAGATAACTGTAATCTTGATAAAAACTGGATGGATAATCATCAGATACGGATATGGCCATATTCGCGTTTGTATCTGTTTTTTGGATATCGGATAATTTTCATATTTCGGATACGGATATAGATGGATTTTGGATTTTTTAGGTACTCATTGATCTCTAGATCAATTGAGTTTCATTTAAAGGGTTAATTGTTTTTTGTTATTATAGTTTCTTTTATCTTAAGGTTGAATTGATCAGTTCTCCTCTAGATATTTAACTCCTTGTCTTTTCTTAGATTTTTATATCCATGTAATTTTATTTTGTAACAACCCGTATATTTCACGATTATATATTTAAATGTTTTATTTAAATATAGCATCATTAATCGGATTAAAGTCTGAAATGTTACTTTTTTGTAAACAGTCGAATTGGAACTCGAGACCACTTCCATTGAGTCCAAAATGGCGTTTACAACTTTTTTGAGTATAAACATCGATATGTTTGGAGTTGAGTAGAATTTTGCTATTTTTCTACTTTGGGCTTTGGGTTTGGGTTTCAGCCCACTAACCCAACTTAATACCCTAACTCCTCTACTCTTCATTCATTCTACTCCTTAATTCCTAACACTCTCAAGCTAAAGTAAAAATGGGGGAAAAGATAGGAAATTTAAATTCCTAAACCCTAGTTTGATTAGGAAATACAAATTCAAGTCCAAAATCAAAGGGAAGCTTAGGTAAGCATCATCTTCTTCTTCTCCACCTCAATCTCTCTCCAATTTTAGAAATTTCCTATAACCTAACTTAGGAAATATTTGCTTATGATCTTATATTGGAGCTTCTAGAGTTGAAGTTGAAGTGTGGTTGATCTTTTCTTTGTTTTAAAGCTTCTCACCTGTTGTTTTGGGTTTAAAGGTGAGTTCTTTAACTCACATCTACATCTATAACTTCCATTGTTGTTAGGTATGAATTCCTAACATCTATTCATGTTCATTTGCTTTTGAACTTGAATTGATTTGGTGAATTTTCCAATTTTTGATTTTTAAGTCTAATTCTATGAAAATCCTACTATGGATGTTTAGACATGATATTTGGGGTGTATCGAAAAGCCTATAAGGCTGAGTTGTCGCATGGCATAAATCCCTAGTCTTCGTTGCTCGTCCGATCGCTTCCGAATCGTTTTGGCCATCATGGCCTAGGAAAATTGTTGCCCAGAAAAGGCAACCAGACGTCTGGTTGTAAGGTCCAGACGTCTGGTTTGGGCAACAGGTGAAAAAAAACGGCAGAGACTTGGACTAGACGTCTGGTCCGAACCTACCAGATGTCTGGTTAGTTTTCAGACGTTTGGTTTGAGTTCAGACGTCTGGTAGGTTTCTGGAATATTTCCAGAACCCAAATCTTGACGTCTGGTTGAACCCCCAAACGTCTGGAACTGTCAATTTTGCCAATTTTGGCTGTTTTTTATTGGATTTCCAATTTTAATCGATTTTTGTCGATCCGGTTAGTTGTTATCACTTATTATCGACTTTGATGACTTCTTTCTTTGGATTTTTGGGAATATCCATTTGATGGATTTGATATCGATTTTTATGGATTTAATTCACATTGTCGTATGTGAATTTTTGGTGATTGATTGTTTTTACAATCATTTTGTGATTTGTCACTTTAAAATACAAAGGTTTCGATACTAGTAGGAAATACTAAAACTCTTTCATTAAAACGATTTCAACATTACTTTTAATACAAAGCTTGTTTTTAAATCCGTTTTCCAATCTATTAGTATATACAAACCTTTACCTCATTCGTATGAGAAACCCAATTAAACGACTTAGCAAAACAAGTGGTATGAAATGCTTGTGTTTACTTCGTCGGTTAATTCTTGGACTTGTTCGATTGAACTCCCGTGACAATTTTCGAGTGGAAGTCTACAATCTATTCGTAAATATTTAAGTTAAGTTAGTGGTTATGGGACATGAAGCCTAACTCGTTTATTTACTAGCTTAGTGTAATTTACACTTATCGACCAATGATGATCATTTTGAGATTTAGACTAGCGATGTGCGATGTCTCTTTTTTTGTGTGGGGACTAAACCCCGTTTGTGGAGCTTCGACTCAAATTGGTGGGGTAGCGACCTATGGCCTTCGGGCTGTTTGTGGAGCTTCGACTCAAATTGGTGGGGTAGCGACCCATGGTCTTCGGGCCGTTTGTGGAGTTTCAGCTCAAACTTGATGGTTAGCGACCATGGAATAGTGTTCCGTTTGTGACATACGTGTTGGTGAGTTTTCATGCTCCCATTTGTGATAGGCCTTCCCCTTTTTTTGATTTCTGTATTTCTAGTTGATGATTTCTAGAATTTGTGTTTCACCTATTTTTGCGATTGGCATTGATATGTTTTGTCAATATTTGTGTTTTGGTGAATAATTTAAAGAATATGACATTCTTTTTAGTTTTTGAGAATATTTGAGATATTGTATGATTTTTGTTGTTACCTGATGTATACTTGTCACAGTATGGCATTATTGTTATCATACGTTTTTGTTATATCTCTTATCCTATCTCATTTTATATGATATTTATAGCTAGACTGATCCGTTTATTATTTTTCTTCTTAAATAATACTCGGGTCAAATCGAGGTATTTCAGATGCTTCTACTTGACTTCTTATCAGGGACCATCATCTGATTTTTGGCTAACTACTTTAGATTAGTAGTTTTTGCTTTTATACATTCGAGATAGAGACTCCTTGATGTATAATTATTATTTTTCTAGCACTTGTACCTATTCTTTTGTGAGGTAGTGGATCTTGTAGGACCACTACTTTGATGTACACTTCTATGTGTTATATTCATATCTGTTTACATCTTAGTGATATGAATATTTGTGACTGATTTGTGTTATGCTTATTTCTATATTTGTTTCTGAATGCCACTTATCCATTGTGTAGTAGCTTTGAGTTTGTATTTGATATGTCGGATTTCCTCTTGAAATGAAATGTAAGTCATATTATCTGACATATCGGTACTCGCACAAAGCAATTACACAGATGGTCGCTCCTCAACAGCCTTATTCTTCGTGCTAGTCGACGACATTACCCCGTAGTGTCCTTGAATAGTGTGAGTATAGAGGTGGGGCATCATAGCTTGGTATCAAAGCCAAACTTCGGAACAATGTAGAATAATCTAGCAAGGATCATTGTCCTAAGTCTCTTTTAGGAATCATGCCTTAGTATTTAATCCGAGTCTTTGGACCCGTTCTATCCTATTTTCTTTTGTGATGCCTTGTTTTATCAATCAAGTTTGTTTGATATTTATTATGAGAATAACCTTTTTCCTCTTCTTTCTTTCTTTCTTAAAGAAGAAGAGATGGTTATATCTGGCAGTCCTAGCGCTGGTCAATCCAGTAGTCCTTCTCTGGATGGCATATTCATGTCTGCCCAACAACTTTTGGATCTTGTAAAGAATCAAAGGTTTATCTGTGCTTTGAATAAGAACCCTAAAAAGGTTTTACCTATGAAATTAGAAGTGCCTTTCGACCAGTTTGTAGATATCACTCTTCGATTGAGGAGGCCGATAAAGGAAGTGATGGTGATACTGGGGTTTCCAAGAAAAGGCATATTAAGTTCAAAAGCCCTAATCCCTACAAGAAAGTGAAGCAAGCAACTTTGGTAGCAAAGACTCCAATCCCTAATCGCGGAGTATGCTACAATTGTAGTTCTAAGGACCACTATGCAAATAAGTGTCCAAAGCCCCTTACTTGTCGTTATTACAAAAGTTTGGGTCATCTTTTATCTTCATGTCCCATACTTCAAAGTATTTATGGCGGCTCTGTGCCTCTTTCATTCTCTGATGAATAATATCAATCTTCTCAGAAGAATCATGAACAAAATCTGGGCCAAGAATAAGCTTCTCCCCAGATTCCAACCAACATGAAGGTGATCGACATGGCCTTCCTTATAAGGCCTCGAAAGGAGCCATACCGATACTGGACTGAAAACTATTGTTGTAGGAGAACTCTACAAGGGGTAGATGATCCTCCCAACCACCTCCGAAATCAAGAATACAAATACGGAGGAGACCCTCTAAGGTATGATTCACCCGTTCAGTCTGTCCATCAGACTGTGGATGATAAGCTGTGCTGAAATTAAGTTTTGTTCCCAAAGCTTGCTGAAGACTCTGCCAGAAATGACTTGTGAATAAAGGATCACGGTCACTCACAATCGAACTAGGAACACCGTGAAGTCTCACGATTTCCTTGATATATAACTTAGCCAAAAGAGAAGTAGTCTTATTAGATTTAATAGGAACAAAATGAGCTGATTTGGTGAGGCAATCAACAATAACCCAAATGCTTGAATGACCCGATCTCGAACGAGGTAGGCCATCAATGAAATCCATCGAAATCTGATCCTATTTCCACAATGGAATCTCTAGTGGATGAAGGAGACCAGAAGGGCGCTGATGTTCGGCTTTAATACGTAGACAAGTCACGCAATTACTCACATAACTCGCCACATCGCGCTTCATGCCTTCCCAATAATAATGGCGACGCATATCGGCATACATCTTACTACTGCCAAGATGAATGGTATACTAAGAACGATGACAGTCATCAAGAATGTCATGCCTAAGTGCAGAATCAGAAGGCACAATAAGACGGTTGTTCTTGCGAAGACACCCATGAAAATCAATGCTGAAATCCCGCAATGCCTCATCACGAGATTCAGTCTCACAAAGCTGAATAAGATGCATAAGATCAAAATCACGCCGCTGAGCTTTGGCAATACGACCAAATAGAGAGGGTCAAGCTTCCAAACTGAATAATACTATCGTAGAACCAGAGGATGGAGCTCGATCACGAATATCACAAAAAAGATAGAGTCTCAAGAATATCCCATTCGGCAAGCATCATAGAAACGACAGCCGAATGTCTACGACTAAGCGCATCAGCAACACGATTACCCTTACCAAGGGTATACTGGATATCAAAGTCATAGGAGGCAAGAAACTCGAGCCAACGTTGTTGCCTCATATTGAGTTCCTTCTGAGTGAACAAATACTTCAAGGATCTATGATCGGTATAGAGAATGAAGCACTCGCCTAATAAATAGTGTCGCCAAATCTTCAAGGCGAAGACAATGGTGGCTAACTCAATATCATGAGTGGCATAGCGAACTTCATTCGGACGTAGTTGCCTAGAAGCATAAGCAACTACCCGATCCTTCTGCATAAGCACGGCACCGAGACCACTACCACACGCATCGGTGTAGACAACGAGATCATGATTCCCCTCGGGAACTGCAAGAATAGGAGCATTAGTGAGAAGTTCCTTTAATGTCTAAAAGAAGCTTCACACTTGTCGGACCAAATATAACGAATGCCTTTCCGAGTAAGGCCGGTGAGAGGAAGCACAACACGGGAAAAGTCCTTAATGAACCGACGGTAATAACCCGCCAATCCAAGGAAACTACGAATCTCATGAACATTCTCAGGCCTCTCCCAATTCTGGATAGCTTTGATCTTTGAGGGATCGACAGAAATGCCGTCGGAAGATACAACATGGCCTAAGAACTTAACCTTATTCTCCCAAAAATGGAACTTAGAGAATTTGGCTTTAAGCTGATGGTGACGAAGAGTACTCAAGACAATTCTCAAGTGATTAGCATGCTTGGCTTCAGACTTAGAATAAATAAGAATATCGTCAATGAACACAAGGACGAACTTATCGAGATATTCCCGGAATACTCGATTCATAAGATCAACAAAGAAAGTAGGGGCGTTCGTCAAACCGAACGACATAACGAGCCACTCGAAAGAACCATATCGAGTGCGGAAAGCTGTAAGAGGTACGCTATCTTCCGCGACTCGGAGCTGGTGAAAACTAGTGGCAAGGTCGAGCTGAGAGAAGACCTTAGCACCACTCAATAGATCGAACATATCATCAATTCTAGGCAATGGATACCTATTCTTGATGGTCAATTCGTTAAGCTTGTGATAGTCGATGCAGAGCCTAAGAATTCCATCGGACTTCTTCACAAATACGACCGCGACACCCCACAGTGAAAAACTGGACTGAATCAACTGTTTGGACTCAAGCTCTAAAAGCTGCTTCCTGAGTTCCTCATTTTCCTTTGTAGACATCCTCATGGGAGGACGGCCAACTGGCTGCGCGCTTGGAATGAGATCAATGCGGAACTCGATCGCCCGCTTGGGTGGCAAACCCGAAACTGGCTCAAAAACATCAAAGAAGTCACAAACAATAGGAATACGAGATATATCATCATCATCTCATGAGTCAAGAGAATATAAAGCCATTTCAGAATTATCCACATTCCGAAGAACAAGTGATAGTTGAGTGGACGAATTTAGATGTCGAAGATATAAAATTCTTTCAAAACAAATAATCCTAGCATCGTATCTCACAAGCCAGTCCATACCCAAAATCATATCAAATCCCAGATAGGAAATAACGTGCAGATTCGCACGAAAAGAAAAGCCATATAAAACAATCTCAACATCATCACAAAGCATGCTAAGGGTTGCGGTCCCCCAATAGGATTTGCAATCCTCAACGAAGTAACCATACAAGAAACATCCAAAGACAAATCATCGACGAGCTTCTTCGATACGAATGAATGCAAAGCATCTGTATAGAAAAGAACTCGAATACTACGGTCTTGAAATAAAATAGAACCTTCCAAAATAGATAGAGATATACCTCTGGGCTGAGAAGAACCGCCAGAAGCCTTAGCAACATAAAGCTTGCCAAACTTGGCACTAGCAGGAGCAGTAGGGCAGGAGGGAACACGGTGACCTTCCTTCTTGCAATAATGGTAGAAGAGAGGCTTAGGACAAGCTCGAATCATATGATCGGGAGAACCACAATTGAAACACTTCCGAATGGAAGGTGTTCCAGCAGATTGAGAGTTAGAACTAGATTAAACGGGCTTTTTCTTCTTGGAAGGGAAAAATTCCCGCTTATGAAATGGAAACTTATTCTTATTAGGGTTCTTGCGAACCTCAACATCATCACCACTATCACACTCCTTCTCGATGGCTTCGAGATGAAGTGCCGAGTCAACCAATTCCTCAAAAGAAAGCTTAAGCTGAAGCATTAAAGACTTCTTAAGATATTTCTTAAGACCAGAGACAAACTTCATATTCTTCTTATAAGAGGTGCTAATGAATTCAAGACCATACTTAGATAAGGCCTTGAATGATGCAACATACTCAGAGATGGAGGACTTCCCTTGCTTCAACTTAAGGAAGCGACATGCTAATAAAACTTTATCAGATTCAGGAACGAATTTGAGTTCGAATCGTTCCCGAAACTGAGTCCAAGAAAGAACAGACTCATCAAGTTCGGCTATAAGAAGCTCGTACCAATCAAGGGCACGCTCTTGCAATAAGCTAGAATTTACAAGAACTCGATCGTGGTCAGAAAGATCCATGCGAGAAAAGATACGCTCGCATGTGCGAATCCAAGCTTGGACCTCAAGAACGGACTCGGAGCCTTTGAATGGCTTTCCACCAAGATGAGAAAAATCACTGCACAGGCGTGCAAAGGCAGACTTGCGTAGAGGAGATGCTCAAATAGGTGCTGGAGGCTGAGTGCTCCTAAATAATTCCAAAAACTGATCGGTAGACATATAAACGCCGTCCAAATGCGAGCCGCTAGATTGCCCAACATCCGAGCGTCGTCCTCTGCCTCTTCCAACCATTAGCTGAAAGTTAAGATAAGATAAAGATTATTCACAAGCTAGATATCATTAATACAAATATGGAATACTACGGAATAGAATGCATTCCTAGACGTATTCCTAAATTCTATCTACCCCAAAGGCACGGAAAGAATAAAGGCACGATGATTCAAAGATTCGTAACATTCGTACTACACTTTTATGTACCGTAATATGTGTCTCTATTCTATGTTTGTCATATTTTGTTCTGAACTCAGCTCCGATACCAAGCTGTAACGCCCCACTACGAAATCCACATTAGCAAAGAGTATTACAAAGTACCATCGTCTGCTAATGCGGAGAATAGAGCTGGTTCGGAGCGACCATCTATAGCCTTGCCTTAATTATCTATTGAATACGTCGACAATTGCCATACATTTCCTTTTCTATCTCAAGTGGATCGACATATCCAATAAATACTTAATACAAAGCCATAGGTGGCTGAAGGATCTATCAGAACAAATATAACAACTCAAATGTAATACATATCACAGAACAGTAGATCATCACACATTTACACATATATAGATACATTACAAAGTATACAAAATGATACATGTCAAGTGGTAAAGCAAACCAAAATATACAGGCGAGACAAAAGAATACATATCAGAGTTACAACCAAAAAGGACTACACAAAAAGCTATAACAAAAAGGAGCTAGCGGAATAGTCCATGCGTAAGCAAAATAGGCTAAGTCCAATGCACCTAACCTGAAATATCTCGGTCTGACCCGAGTATAAAATGCACGGGTCAGTCTAGCTAAACAAATCAGTTAGATACTAAATGATAATGAACATACAAGGTCATAAAGTACCACAAATATCTTCCAAAGGAAATAACCAGATCATCTAACAAAAGATGAATTATAACAAGCCTCATACCATCGGCAACTCAAATAAACAAAGGATATCATATCCCAAAACAAGCCAAAAGGAAAATAACAAATACCAATAAAGGTAACACAAGTTTCCACAAGGTAATCGCTATATATCGTATGGTTCAAGGAACCTACCCCGAAAGGTGATACACTAGGGAAATATAATTGTCAAGGAAAAAAAAAGATGCTCGAGCTCAGTACTATATAACAAGGATCCACAAGCCTGAAGGCAACGCCCGAAGGCAACAAACCGTAGTGACGAAGGTCCGAAGACCCAGTACTTGACACCACTAACTGGCAGAATGTGTCACAACTCTCAGAAAGGAACCCGAAAAATGTTAACGTGGGTCCCATACCCCACGTTCGCACTAAACGGTTTACTAACCGTTAACCAATTTCATACTCAAAGCAGTACAAAGTTCACCTCATCTCATCTGTAAACCAGACCCAAAGGTCAAAACGGTCAAACGAATAGATTAGGAATTAACTAAAAAGATAAACACACGTGTTCATAGCACGTGTTTTATTTAATCATTTGATTCTCCTCCCTCTTCGCTCAAAGTGAAAAATTGTGTGTGTTTTATATAGAAATTATAAGTTGAAGAAACGAGCTTTTTAATACAATTTGAAAAGCACTTTATAAAAATCCGTGAACGAAATCTAAAAAGAATCATCAAAGTAAAAAAAATGCAATAACAACTAATTGGATCAACACGAATCGATTAAACAAATGGAAATTCAATAATAAAATAGGCAAATAGGCAATTCCAGACGTCTGGGGGTCAATCCAGACGTCTGGATTTAGGTTCTGGAAATTCAGAAACCATCCAGACGTCTGGAGGATGGCTTCAGACGTCTGGCATGTTGTATCAGACGTCTGAAAGGGGGTATCAGACGTCTGACATAAGGTTTCAGACGTTTGAAAGGTTGTTTCAGACGTCTGACTCTGTTTTCTGCCATTTTTTATAAATCTCTGTCGAATTTTCTTTTGCTCCAGGTTTAAAACCAAACGTCTGAACTTGCATTTCAGACGACTGAAGGCCTGGTCTGGGCAACAATTTGCCTAGGCCTTGATGGCCAAAACGATTCGGGAGCGATCGAATGAGCAATGACGACCAAGGATTTACGCCAAACGACAACCCAGCCTTATAGGCTCTTCGATACACCCCAAACATCAATGTCCAAACATCCATAGGAGGATTTTCATAAAATTGGACCAAAACACAAAAATTGGAATATTCACTAATTCAATTCAAACCAAAATCAAAAGGACATAGATAAGTGTTAGGAATTCATACCTAACAACAATGATATCTATAGAAGTAGATGTGAGTTCAAAAACCCACCTTTTAAACCCAAAAACACAAGAGAGAAGCTATAGAGCAAGGCAAGAACAACTACTCTTCAATTTCAACCCAAGGAGCTTCAGTCTAAGCTCAAAAGAAAAACATTTACTAATTTAGGGTTTAGGAAATTTCAGAAATCGAAGAGGAATGAAATGGAGAAGATGAAGAGGATGCTTACCTAAGCTTCTCTTCAATTTTGGAGCAAGGATTTGAATTTGCAAAGGAAACTAGGGCTTGGAATTTCTATTTCCTCTTCTCTTCCCCCATTTTCAGTTGAGCTTGAAGTGTTAGGAAAAATGAGAATGAAATGAGAAGAGGGGCTGAGTTAGGGTATTTAGATGGGTTAGTGGGCTGAAACTCAAACCTAAATCCCAAGTAGAAAAATAGCAAAATTCACTCAACTCCAAACATATCGATGCTTATACTCAAAAAGATCGCAAACGCCATTTTGGACTCAATGGAAGTAATCACGGGTCCTAATTCGACCATTTGCAAAAAGTGACATTTTTGACTTAAATTCGATTAACGACGCTATATTTAAATAAAACATTTAAATATACAAATCGTAAAATATGCGGGTTGTTATAGAGCTTGAGACTGGGTTGTTAGCAGCAGAGGTCAGGTGGAAAGTGGAGTGGTATGGTTGCTGTGAATGACCTTGGTGGAGATGTCAGGCAATGGTCTGGGTGATGGATGAAGTGGAGAGTGGCATGTTGTGTAAACTGGCAGTTCCGAGGAGGGAATTTGACAGCAATGCTGGGTGAACTATTATATGTAGGGGCTATTGTGGATAGAAGGAGCAGCAGTTGTAAAGTTATTGTTCGATTGTTGCAGAGTTCAAGCAAGTCGCGGTGATGTGAAAAGTCTTATATGGTGGCAAATGCGAGTGAGTTATGGGAAGTTCCGAAGTAGGCTGTTGTGTTTGCAGTGGTGGGTGACTTGGAGTTTATGCAGTGATGTGGTAGAAGCCTGGTAGTTTGTATAAGTAGAGAGGGTAGTGAGATGGACATTGATGGTGGAGGAGAGTGTTAACAGAGGGTAGTGGTTATGAAGGCAAGTGGCATAGTGGAAACAATAGCACAGTGGATATAGGTAGTGGACAAGCAAATGGATGTGGTGGAATGGAGTATATTGTTGTAATCAGAGACAATGGAATTGTTAGGAAGAACAGTCTGTTGTTATGTTTCAGGTTGACAGTGGATGGTGGTGGGGACTTGGTTTGTTTGTATGGTAGTGTTGTAGAGGAGTAGGAGTGGTGGGATGTGTAACAGATGTTCGAAGGTGGTCAGCAATGAATACAGGGGGACACTGATAATGGTGGTAGAAGTAGATGATTGCAGGTGGAAGATTTGGCAGTAGAAGTGGTTTATATGAGTAGTGGCAGAAGAATGTGCACTGTGTGCAGTCTTGCATTGCAGTAGGCGGGGGGAGGGGGTTCAGGGGTTCAGGGGAATGGAACAGTGAAGCTTTGTGGTAAGAGGAGTATTTAGGTTGGTCAGTGGGTGGCAAGGCAGTTTGTGTTGAAGCAAGTGGTATGGTTGTAGAGGCAAGTTGTAGGCAGTGAATGGTGAAGCTTGAAGTAGGTTGTGATGTAAACAGTTGTGGATTTGGGGGGGTTTATGTGATGGGTATGCAGGAAGTAGGATGGTGAAATGAAGATTTTATTTTATTTTATTTTATTTGAACCGAAGTGAATGGATGTAGATGAAATGGCACTGAAATGAAGGCAACAGGGAGGTGCTTGTGGTGAATTGAGTGTGTAGGGTAGTTGTGATATGCAATAGTGAGCAAGTTGACAGAGAACAGTGTTTGGCAGTGTGATGAGCAAATGAAATTGTATATGTATCACAAAGTTGTAACAAGAAAATTGCAAATGTAATGCAAAGTTAAATGGGAATTTTTTTTCTTCTTGAAATGAAATTGTGTATATTTTTTTAATATATAGAAATGCAAATGAAACTAAATATGAACACACAAACAATTGCAACTAAAATGTAACAACACACAAGTCAAAATATTTTTTTTAATACAAACGCACAATAAATAAATCAAACGAAAATAATCCAAAGAATAGAAAATCAAAGCAATTCCCCGGCAATAGCGCCAAAAATTTGTTCAACGACAAAATTTCTATCGGATTAGAAATTTCGAAATAAATAACCGCAAGCGCACGACGTACAAAAGTTAGTACGTGGCGAGTACGGGTCGATCCGTAGGGAATTTTTAAGATTTTAAAATTTTCAATTCAATCAAATTAGACCAAAGTGAGAGAAATTGTTAACTACAAAAAAAAGAAGCTAACGCTAGAATTAAAATGTGATTTAAAAACTACTAGACTAGAGAACAATTTAGAGGTAAATTCACTCTCATATTTTTGTAAATCAACAAACAAATAATTTGTGATCTCTAGCTTTGATATTGATGCAGCGCAACCCATAATTGTCAAAGACCTAAGTCGTCCACAACTTAACGAAGCTGAAGACCTAAGTCGCCCACGACTTAACGAAGCGGCTATAAGTCGTCCACGACTTAACGAAGTTGAAGACCTAAGTCGTCCACGACATATCAAAGCAAGAGATAAAAGGTCACGACCTAAGGAAGGAGATTTAAGTCGTCCACGGCTTAAGGGAAAGGGGCTATGACTTAAGACTACAGGAGGAGCGCCACGAGACAACGAAGTAGCAGCACGAGTTGAGAATGCGCAAGACTTAAGTCGTGAACTGGGTTAAGTCGCTTGTTGTTGAGTCGTGAGTCACGGCACCTGCTAACTCGTGGGCATTGATAAGTCGTTAGGTTTTAAGTCGTATGTCATGGGGGTTTTGTTGAACTGTTGTATATATGTGTTGAGTCGTCTGTACATAAGTCGTAGGTCGTGTGCGTTGTATCTTAGGTCGCAGGATTGTAACTCTGTGTTGTAACTCGTTGAGTCGCTGAGTCGTGATGGTTGAGTCGCTGCCGACTTATGATGAGTCGTAAGTCGCAGGTGTGTTGCAGTTTGTACTAAGTCGTAGGTTATAAGTCGGAAACGACTTAAGTGTTGTACATTTTGGTGCGTGAGTTGTAACGCCTATAAATAGGCAGGTTGGGTCATTTTGTAAGGTTGTTGATTTTTGAATAAAATTCTTATTTGTGAGCTTTGTGCTTACAATTAAAATCGGTAGTTGAGTGTAATCTCCTATCTCCACCTTCGACATTCGAGTGCGCTCGAATCTTCGATCGTTGAAGCCAATTCGCGGAATCAAGTGCGCTTGATCAACGCTCGAAGAATTGTAGATCTCTCTTCACGGTATCGTGCGCGATCAACGTGTCAGAGATAGCTAGAATTCGGTATCTTCGGATCAACGAATTTGGGCATTTCAGTATTTCTCAATCCATCGATTGCTACTTTCATCGATCTACTTTGTTTTTTTTTAATCCGCTGCGTCAGTTTGGTATTAGAGCTTGTTTTAGCCAATCATAGCTAAATCGAGTCTTGGAGCCGAGAATTTGAATTTTGAAGTGTTGAAGAACTTAGGCCGAGCTAAGCAAGTGAAGGCCGTGTACATCAGTTTGGTATCATCTTGAAAGTCGAAGTCGAGAATTGAAGTGTTTGTGAAGTTTCAAATCATGCCGTCGAGAAGAGCTAATCAACATCAAAACCTTGAAGCTTTGTATAGAAGAGAAGAGGCCGATCAAATGGAGCAACGTATGCATGAAAAATTTGATGAAGGTATTGGTAGATTAGAGAAGATGATGTTAGAGATGAATCAAAATCAGAGAAGGGTTTCACCTGAATCTAACCATGGGGGAAGTAGAGTTTCGCCACATTCAAATCGAGAGAGAAGTATCGATAGTAATCATAGAAGTATGGATCGAGATTCTTATAGAAATGTTGATGATCGAAATGTGAATGGTCGAGATTGGAGGAATGGAGATCAAAGGGATGTTGGTGGAAGACGTAATGGTAGTAGAGATGTTGGTGATCAGGATCGACATCGATATACATCTGATTTTGAAGAGGAGTATGACGGTGGTAGTGTTCAAGGACAAGGACGAGGTCAAGAAAGAAATTTCTGAGTATGATCACAAGTGGGAGTTTGGGATGAAAACTGAAATTCCTGAATTCAAGGGTGGTATGCAGGCTGAGGAGTTTTTAGATTGGGTGGCTAATGTTGAAGAAATTTTTGACTTCAAGGAAGTTCCAGAACATCGTAGAGTGAAGTTGGTTGCTACAAGGTTGAGGGGTAGAGCTTTGGCATGGTGGCAGCAAACCAAACTTACACGTGAACGAATGGGGAAGTCAAAGGTTGAATCTTGGGAGAAGATGAAGAAATTGATGAAAGCAACGTTCTTACCTTACAATTATCAATCTCTGATGTATCAACGTTTGCAGAACTTGAGGCAGGGCACAAAGACTGTTAATGATTATGCATATGAGTTTTATCAGCTTATTGCAAGGAATGATATTATGGAAACGGAAGAGCAGCTGACAGCTAGATTTGTTGGAGGGTTGAGAATGCAGATACAGGATATGGTGAATATGTTTGATCCCAGATCTGTCGTGGAAGCACATCAGAAAGCTCTAGCTTAGGAGAAACAAGGAAGGAGAGGAGGCGGTGTGTTTACAAATTCCAACAATCCAGTGAAAGGGGCTAGTAGCGGTGCAAATGTTTCTAAGGCTGTTGCAAAACCAGTCGTTAATGAAGTTGCTAAGACCAGAGTCAATAGTGGTATCAAATGCTTCAATTGTCAGTAAATGGGTCACAAGAGCAATGAATGTACAAAGCCGAAGAAGCAAACAATGATTGCTGAGGTTGAAAAAGAGGATGTAGAAGCTGAATGTTCTAATTCGGTACCGGTTGAGGAGGAAGAATTGTTGTCTGGAGATGATGGATATACATTAATGATGAGGAGGAATTGCTTAACACCGAAGCAGGAGGAAGAGACTAGCTGGTTGAGGAGTAACATCTTTCAATCAACGTGCACTATCTTGGGAAGGGTTTGCAAGTTTGTAATTGATGCGGGAAGCTGTGATAATATTATCTCTACAGAAGCTGTGAAGAAGTTATCATTGAAAACTGAGAAACATCCTAAGCCTTACAAGTTAGCTTGGTTGAGGAAAGGTGGGGAGGTGAAAGTGTGTCGAAGAGATTGTGTTAATTTTTCAATTGGGAAGAACTACAAAGATGAAATTTGGTGTGATGTGGTTGACATGGACGTATGCCATTTGTTGTTGGGGAGACCGTGGCAGTATGATAGGGCGGTGCAACATGATGGTCGTACTAACAGTTATAGTTTCATGTTTGAAGGCACGAAGATTACTCCAGTTCCAAAGAGGCGACAACAAGAAGAAAGCAAGTTGGAGGAGATTGAAGAATTGAAAACTTTGTTATCTTTGAAGGAGTTTGTTAAGGAGGTAGAAGAGGAGCCTGAAGTATTCTTGTTGATTGGACGTGAGAGTCATGAAGAGGTTGAAATTCCTGAAGACGTAAAACCAGACTGGAAGAGTTTGACGATGTATTTCCAGAGGAGTTGCCAACAGAGTTACCGCCGTTGAGGGACATTCAACATCAAATTGATCTTGTTCCAGGAGCTGTGTTACCTCACAGATCACACTACAGAATGAGTCCAAAAGAGCATGAGGAGTTGCGAAGGCAGGTGGAAGAATTGCTTGAACATGGGCGTGTGCAGGAGAGTTTAAGTCCTTGTGCTGTACCAGCTTTATTGGTACCCAAAAAGGATGGAACGTGGAGGATGTGCACAGATAGTAGAGCATTGAATAAGATCACAGTCAGATACAGATTTCCGATGCCGAGGCTTGATGATTTATTGGATCAAATCAGTGGGTCCGTAATATTTTCTAAGATTGACTTGAAGAGTGGTTATCATCAGATACGAATTAGACCAGGGGACGAATGAAAGACTGCATTTAAGACACGTGAAGGATTGTATGAATGGTTGGTCATGCCGTTCGGGTTGTCAAATGCACCGAGTACATTTATGCGAGTGATGAATCAGATTTTTAGACCATTCATTGGGAAGTTTGTGGTGGTGTATTTTGATGATATACTGATATATAGTAGAAGCTCAGAAGAACATTTGCAACATCTGAGGGAAGTGTTGATGGTATTGCGACAAGAACAATTTTATGCTGCAACGAAGAAATGTGTGTTCATGACGCATAGTGTTTTATTTCTGGGGTATGTTGTATCAAAGGAAGGTATACAGGTGGATCGGAGTAAAGTAGAGGCGATTAGAGATTGGCCGCAACCCAAGACGATAACAGAGGTTCGGAGTTTTCATGGGTTGGCTTCATTTTATAGAAGATTTAATCCACACTTTAGTAGTGTGATGGCACCTGTTACAGATTGTATGAAGGGCAAACAGTTTGCATGGACGGAGGAAGCAGGGTTTGCTTTTGAGCGAATCAAAGAACTCTTGACGTCTGCACCAATTCTAGTATTACCAGATTTTCAGTTAGTGTTTGAACTACATACTGATGCATCCAAGGTTGGGATTGGAGGAGTGTTGAGTCAGAGGGGACGTCCGATTGCATATTTCAGTGAGAAGTTATCAGGAGCAAAGATGAGATATATTACATATGATGTGGAATTTTATGCTGTTGTGCAAGCCATTAAACATTGGAGACATTACTTATTTCAGAAAGAGTTTGTTCTTTACACTGATCATGAGGCGTTGAAGCATTTACAAGGGCAAGACAATATTTCAGCAAGACATGCCTCATGGATTGCCTATTTGCAACAATTCACATTTGCGGTAAAGCATAAATCTGGAGTTACAAACCGTGTGGCAGATGCGTTGAGCCGAAGGAATCATTTGTTAACAACAATGAAGGTTGAAGTAACGGGGTTTGATGTGTTGCCAGAATTATTTGTCGATGATCCTTACTTTGCAAAGTTTGTTGATAAAGTCAAGGAGGGAGAAACAGATGAGTTTTTGATGGTAGATGGTTTTCTGTCCAAAGTAAATCGATTGTGCATACCTGATTGTAGTTTAAGAATGAAGATTGTGAAGGAGCTACATGAAGAAGGCCACGTGGGTAGAGACCGTACACTGTAGCTGATTTCTCAATCTTATTTTTGGCCATCAATGAGGAAAGAAGTAGAAAGGTTTGTGGAGCGATGTCATATCTGTCAGGTTTCGAAAGGAACTGCGACCAATGCTGGATTATATATGCCGTTACCTGTAGCAACTAAACCATGGGTAGATGTGAGTATGGACTTTGTGTTGGGATTGCCGAGAACGCAGCGTGGTAATGATTCTATATATGTTGTGGTTGACCGATTCTCGAAAATGGTACACTTTATTGCTTGCAAGAAGACGGCGGATGCTGTTCAGGTTGCTCGGCTATTTTTCAAAGAAATATATCGACTTCATGGATTGCCAGAATCTATTGTGTCGGATAGGGATACTCGTTTTCTGAGTCATTTTTGGCTAAGTTTGTGGAAGATGGTGGGAACGAAATTGAACTTTAGTAGCGCTTATCATCCGCAGACAGATGGACAGACCGAAGTTGTGAACAGATCACTGGGGAATTTGTTGAGATGTCTTGTGCAAGACAATCTGAAGAGTTGGGATATGAAGTTATGTCAGGCAGAGTTTGCTCATAATCATGCAGTGAATCGTAGTACGGGATTCAGTCCATTTCAGATTGTATATTCTAGTATGCCAAAGGGACCGTTGGACTTAACGGTAATACCACAACCAAAGGGGACAGTCAAGCGAGCTGCTGATTTTGTTGAAGGGTTGACTGAATGTCATAAAATCGTTTAGGAACGATTGGAAAAGGCGAATGAGAAGTATAAACACTCTGCATATCTAAAGCGAAGAAATGTCGAGTTTAATGAAGGAGATATGGTATATGCTGTGTTAATAAAGGATCGTTTTCCAATAGGCACTTATAACAAGTTGAAAGCCAGAAAAATTGGTCCTGTAGAAGTCGTGAAACGGATTAATGAAAATGCTTATAAGTTGAAGCTGCCGGAGGATGTATATACATCTGATGTGTTGAATGTTAAACATTTGGTACCTTATTATGGGGATGAACAAGCTGATGTGGAAGAATTTACAAATTCGAGGATGAATTTTTCTCAACCTGGGGAGGATGATGCAGCGCAACCCATAATTGTCAAAGACCTAAGTCGTCCATGACTTAACGAAGCTGAAGACCTAAGTCGCCCACGACTTAACGAAGCGACTATAAGTCGTCCACGACTTAACGAAGCTGAAGACCTAAGTCGTCCACGACATATCAAAGCAAGAGATAAAAGGTCACGACCTAAGGAAGGAGATTTAAGTCGTCCACGACTTAAGGGAAAGGGGCTACGACTTAAGACTACAGGAGGAGCACCACGAGACAACGAAGTAGCAGCACGAGTTGAGAATGCGCAAGACTTAAGTCGTGAACTGGGTTAAGTTGCTTGTTGTTGAGTCGTGAGTCGTGGCACCTGCTAACTCGTGGGCATTGATAAGTCGTTAGGTTTTAAGTCGTATGTCATGGGGGTTTTATTGAACTGTTGTATATATGTGTTGAGTCGTCTGTACATAAGTCGTAGGTCGTGTGCGTTGTATCTTAGGTCGTAGGATTGTAACTCTGTGTTGTAACTCGTTGAGTCGCTGAGTCGTGATGGTTGAGTCGCTGCCGACTTATGATGAGTCGTAAGTCGCAGGTGTGTTGCAGTTTGTACTAAGTCGCAGGTTATAAGTCGGAAACGACTTAAGTGTTGTACATTTTGGTGCGTGAGTTGTAACGCCTATAAATAGGCAGGTTGGGTCATTTTGTAAGGTTGTTGATTTTTGAATAAAATTCTTGTTTGTTAGCTTTGTGCTTTCAATTAAAATCGGTAGTTGAGTGTAATCTTCTATGTCCACCTTCGACATTCGAGTGCGCTCGAATCTTCAATCGTTGAAGCCAATTTGCGAAATCAAGTGCGCTTGATCAACGCTCGAAGAATTGTAGACCTCTCTTCACGGTATCGTGCGCGATCAACGTGTTAGAGATAGCTAGAATTCGGTATCTTCGGATCAACGAATTTGGGAATTTCAGTATTTCTCAATCCACCGATTGCTACTTTCATCGATCTACTTTGTTTTTGTTTAATCCGCTGCGTCAGATATTAAGTGAAATATTATTGTATTTATCATAAGTATGGTTTGTTTATTTTATTAATTGACATAACTCAAACCATCAAACTATAATACAACAAATAAACCACTTATCAGTTCTCATGAAAATGAAGCCAAAGCAAAAGCTATTTTAAGTATGATCTATTTACTATTGTAACTAGTAATATAGATCATCAAATTTTATTTTTTACTTTCATTTCAAAATCAAAAATTAATTAGAAAATGATGATGTAAATTATGTTTATGTTGAATAAGAATAGCTCATTTGCATAAGCAATATAAGCTATCAAACCCACTTGTATAAACTTACATCAAAATTCACTTTCATGAAGCACAAGCTAAAGAGATCATAAATCATAAAAATGTTGAAATTACATAATATTTGAGAGCTTCATTACCCCTAAATTGAAGGGGTTTATGTTTCAACATTGAAAATGAAAGAAAGTAGAGAATAAACAAAGAAATAGAAGATTAACTACTAGAAGAAAATTAATTAGACTAGTGAATAAATGTAAATCCAAGCTATGAACATTAAAAGAAAGAGAGCATAGAAATAAACATTAACAAAGAAGCACATATAAGCATGTAGAAAAGAAAAGAGAAAGAGGCTTGGAAGACATTTTTATTTCACTTTGATTTTTGTTTACAACTTGCTAATTTCCTAAGGAAATATATGAAATAGTAGAAGATATGTTCATGTACATAAGAGGGTTATTTATACATGCAGAAGACCCTAATTCCATTTTTAGGGAGCGTATCAAAATACCCTTTAGGAAGTGTGGCCATCAAGTAACAATTAGCCACTAATTAATCCATCATTTGATATGCATGAAACTTTAACCTCTACTTAGTTGTCCATTAGCTCCTAATTGTACATTTAGGTAAGTGGGTGGGGTCCTCCATGATCTTGAACTTGAATTATTTCCTCTTCATTTCTTTGTATTTCCTTGTGCATGCATATATCATCATGAATCCCACTTCCATATGCATCAAAATATCCTATAAAAATCTTAAAAATTGTCCAAGTAAAAATTCTTAAATTGACACATGCAAAAAAATAACCATTTTGCCCCTGAATGAAGATACAAATATGATGGTTTGAAAATAATTGAGTTTTGGTTTTAACATGTAAAAATGCCCAAATATGATGTTTATTTAAATAAAAAAAGATAAAATATGAATGTAAATATATACACATTTACGTGCACATTAAAAACACCCCACATCACTTAACATTCCCATAATAGACATACCAAAGGATGTGGTGCGTTATAGGTATAGCTAAAGCATCACATGGACTATGATTCACAAGACAAATAATTAAAAGCAGCCGAAAACATTTAAATAATAACTTATCATTCAGAATTAAACTTCATCTCAAAATAAGTAATAAAAACATAACATGTCTCGGAAACTCAAAATTTGTCATCTCTCCTAAAAATACATCTCAGTCTCACATAATCAAGATACAAAAATAACAATAATAATCCCTCTCACAAGTGTCAATCCATCATAAGCCAAATGAAAAAGATGAAAAACAGAAGAATACATCTGAAATGAGAAACTCTGGAAATGAATCTCCAAGCAACCTGAATCAACTATCCTCAACTATGTTGGCTTATTGGGGAAAGAGGAAAGATAGAGGAGTGGGTCAGACAATAAGTCTGGTGAGTGAAAATAATTACTAGCATTTCTAAGCAAAATAAAGATAATAGACTAAGCAATAGTTCTAGCATGAAAGAAAGATACAGAAAAGATAAAACTTGCATAAAATATTGTTTCTGATTCTGTTTGACTGTTTGGTTTGATTGTTTGCACTTGTCTTGAACTGTTGCGATAAGGCTGAAAGTCTAATCCTATCTCAACTCCTAACTTAATTAGACTGAAATCCTAATCCTACCCATTGATCGGCCTTTCATATCTCTGTTGTGCCACTATGAGCCAATCCTGTTGGTCCCACAGCAAAAAAAACCTCTTAGCGCTTAGGACACAATAGCGAATTATTCACCCTATTCGATGCCGCAAGCTCGGTCATCGCCGGTACACACTAACCGTCACCCCCTATTTGACCCTTTACCTACCCTAATCAGCATAAGCGTGCCCAGCCTCACCCACGGGTGAGACCATCAGTACTCGACCTGAAAGGGAATCCTGTCGGTACTTGTCCTAACAAACAAATCCTATAACTTTACGTCCATTGCTCAAATTCTCAAATTTGAGCCTCTATCTATTAGTCACTTATTTACTCTAATCAGCATAAGCGTGCACAGCCTCACTCATGTGTGAAACCATCAGTCCTAGATCTGAAAGTGAATGCTGCCGTACGGGCCACCACTGCTATATTTTCTTATTAACTTAATCTAGTATCTAAGTTTTAAAATAAGATCATTCAGTTATTTCTTTCTAATTATAACATACGTGTTATAATTGTTCTAGCAGTTGTTACTCTTATATTTTCTCTTTTTAGTTATAACCACTTGATATAATCATGCTTGCAAATATCTCAAATTTTTATATTTTAGTCCATCTCCATTTTATTTCAGTTTTTCTCATTTACATCCGATTTCTGTAAATTTAGTAATTTTCTATTTTAAACCAATTTGCGAATTCTTCTCTTTTTAATATTTTATTCGCGTCAAAAAGGATTAAACCTCTATAAAAAGAAACTAACTGAAAAGAACTTCTGAAATTTACTTAAAAACTGACTGTACACAAAATTATATAAAAACTGTCTCAAAATTGTAGATAAACTACAACTATTGAGAACCCTATTATTTTAAATTGCTTACAAATCTAAAATAATTACAGAACACGCAACTGTGGTCCTTAGCTCTAATCCTGTACCTTCCTGGATCCACTTTTAGGGTGTAAAATATTTTTAGCAAAAAGATTTCCTTCCTAGAAAATTTTTCTATTTAGAGTTGAACCTTAGGCAATGAATCCAATTGGAAGAAAATCTGAATGAGAAAAATAGCTAGGCCTATCGCTATATTATAGTGTGGCTTAGATATCTCAGACCATCGGATTTGAAGATTTAATCTGGTGCAACCACATCATAGGCTCCTTAGGAACTATCGGATGCAACCACTTCTTGAGGATTTGTTGAAAAGGATAGTGTTACATTTTGTGAATTCCTGTGCGTTCGTATCTACATCTGATGGGTCCTAGTGAGCCTATGATGTGGTTGCACCTGATTAAATCTTCAAATTTTATTTTTTACTTTCATTTAAAAATAAAAAATTTATTTTTTGACGTGGTTTCTAGTGAGCCTATAACGTGGTTCCTAGTGAGCCTATAGATCATCAAATTTTATTTTTTTACTTTCATTTCAAAATCAAAAATCAAATTTTTTTTACTTTCATTTCAAAAAGATTTCCTTCCTAGAAAAATTTTCTATTTAGAGTTCAACCTTAGGCAATGAATCCAATCGGAAGAAAATCTGAATAAGAAAAATAGCTAGGTCTATCGCTATATTATAGTGTGGCTTAGATATCTCAGACCATCGGATTTGAATTTTTAATCTGGTGCAACCACGTCATAGGCTCCTTAGGAACCATCAGATGCAACCACTTCTTGAGGATTTGTTGAAAAGGATAGTGTTACATTTTGTGAATTCTTGTGCGTTCGTATCTACATCTGATGGTTCCTAGTGAGTCTATGATGTGGTTGCACCTGATTAAATCTTCAAATCCGATGACCTGAGATCGCTAAGATTCACTATAAATAGAACCCTAGGCCTAGCTATTTTCTCACAATCAAATATTCTCCCAATTTTGATTCATTGGGTTGAACCCTAAATGGAAATTTTTTCTGAGAAGGAAATCTTTTTAATAAAGATATTTTACACCCTAGAAGTGGATCCAGAAAGGCCTAAGATCAGAGCTGAGAAGGAAATTATTTTAGATTCGTAAGCAATTTAAAATAATATGATTCTCAATAGTTGTAGTCTTTCTACAATTTTGACACAGTTTTTATGTAAGTTTATTTACAGTCAGTTTTTAAGTAAATTTCAAAAGTTCTTTTCCGTATCTTTTTTATTCAGCTATTTTATTCAGTTATTTACATCTATTTTAAGTAGAAATTTAGCCTATAAATGTTAGTTTCTTTTTATAGAGATTTAATTCTTTTTGACGCGAAAAAAATATTAAAAAGAGAAGAATTCACAAATATGGATTAAAATAGAGAAACACTAAATTTACAAAAATCAGATGTAAAATAAGAAAAACCGAAATAAAATAGAAATCGACTGAAATAGGAAAATTTAAGATATTTGCAAGCATAATTATAACAAGTGGTTATAACTAAAAAGAGAAAATAGAAAAGTAACAGTTGCAAAAGCAATTATAACACGTAGGTTATAATTAGAAAGAAAGAAATAACAGAAGGGGTTTATTTTAAAACTTAGATCTTAAATTAAGTTAATAAACAAATATAACAGTAGTGGCTCATAAATTTATAGGTCCATAAATTTGAATAAAATTATGTAGTCAAATAAATTAATGAAGTGAAATAAATCGACATAAACCAAATTTTAATCTACGTATATAGATAAAATAATATCCCTTTTACTTTAAATCAATTATGCTACAAACAATGTAGGTTAAATTTGGCTGTGTCCAAGACTATTTCAAAAAAGAATGAATATGGTAGTATTGCTTTGAGTTCTAAATCAACTTAATGTTCATCATAAAATTCCATAATCATCAAACTTGGAAATGCGATTTTCTTTTCAAATGAACTTCGGATAAATATTTATTGTAAGGTTTAGGATTTCCAACTGATTAATAGATATAACTGTGCTTTAATTGCAATCCATAACAATTTACTAACGTCAATTTTAATAGTTTGCCTTGGAGAAACAGTACGTACGATTTCCATAGAAAAAGACAACTAATTTGAACCAATAAAATAATATTTATAACTATTAATCATTAAATTACCTCTATTACAATAGTGTACTGCTAGAAATATTCAAATTTGAACTACATTATACCATAAATTGGTATCAAATTGTGTAAAATCTAATGAATTTAGTTTTATACGGTGGTGAGGGTTAATAAACACCAAGTTATGCATTACATGGTACCACAATAAGGTATAAGCTAGTTCAAACTAGGATAATTTTAGCACTACAGTAAAACACTATTTGTTTAGTGGCAAAGTTCGTTTGCAAATCAAAATTTTGAAAATAGGAGAATGGAAAAAGCAACATTCCAATCAAGAAAATAATACAGAGTACTACTCAACTTGGCCTAAGCAAGTAAAGTCGAACCATGGTTTTGCAAGTTTTGCTTAAAAATTGTTTGAACTGTTTAATAATGGATTCAAACAAGAAGTTGTTCTTGCATATTGTAACCTAACACTCTAACTGAATCATATGGACCGATGAGAACATCTGCACAAAGGCCACCATTGAATTGATATGAAGCCGATATCTTCTCAGAAAGCACAAACTAAGACACTACAAAGAAAAAAGACAATCATTCTGGTCTGAAACAATTAGAAAAATTCTTTTTGAAAACCATGATTTTTAACGCACATCAACTAGCAAAAATATAAAATAAAAGGCACAGTACCCAAGTTGTAAAGGAACTAGAAAACCAAACTAAAGTGAGTGTGACTGTAACGACCCTAGATTTTAATTTATTTAAATTGATAATTAAATGAATTTTTGAATAAAAATTGTAAAATTAATTATAAATGGAAGCGAGTTTCCCCGATTCAAATAGAAAATATATTAAGTCATATAGATTTGAAAATTTGTATATATTGGATTTGAAATAAAATCTAAACAACAAATTAGAACTCTAGAAATTCCTCTATATTACGAAATAAATAAATTATATAGTTTTATTCGATATAAAATAAATATATATCTTAGTAAATCAATACAAAATAATACCAAGTAATAAAAAAAACAAAAATATACAAAGAAAAATAAAACACAAATAAAATTGTACTTAATAAAAACAATAAATATATATATATGAAGACTAAGCAAACAAAATCTTGCTTGGTCAAGAATGTAGGCAAGGCAAGAATAAAACAAAATAAAGTAGGAAATAGGAAAATATCACCTCCAACACATACAAGATCACTTCAGCCGAAACAAAAAGGATAGAATAAGATAAGTGGTACAACAAAGTAATGCAAGCAACTTCACCCATGCTTAGTATTGTACAAAACAACATCACCTCAGCCATAATACAAGATCACATCAGATTTATTAAAAGCATGGTTTAGTTTTCTTTTATATACCTCAACCTGTACAAATATATTCTCCTCTAGCCTTCTTTTATACATCAACTTCTCACTTCATCTCAGCTTTTTCATTTAAGTTTAGTAAATCTGAAGTCATACCATTTTAAAACTCAAACAACATTCAGTTTAAAACAACAAAACAAATCACTACAAACAAGAGATTGAAGAGAAGTTCCAGCAAGCAAAGTTTAGGCCTGTTTCAACATAAAAGAAACTCTGCTCTGTTCTTCTTCTCAGACTAATGTGAGTAAACTTGCTTTGTTTTGAAATTGAAAAATGAGTATTTAGTCCATAGAAAATTTGGTGTAGTTGCATATGGAAGAAATTTATTCTGTAAGTTCTTTGAGATTCAGGAAATTGCTTTATAACCTGTTCTCCTTGTTTTGGTTCTCAGAGTAAAGTAAGTTAGAAAGAAAACAAATGAACCTTCATACAAACATGCTAACATTGGGATTCCTAAACAAAATAAGTTGTTTAAATTTAACTCACAGTTTATAATTTTGTTTAAGCTTGATCATGAAGTGTTCGACCCTGTAAACTTGGTTTTACAGTAAAAAAAAATTTGTGATACTTTCAACTATTTTAAATCATTGATTTGATTTCATATTTTTAATAAACATATGAAAATATGATTTTTAAAATAATAGTGATGATTTTTAGTTGAGTAATTCGAGGGCAGTTCGAATTTGAACAAAACTGGCACTTTGATCAATTCCTGGAAATCAAAGAAATATTGGGTGTTGTAATTTCGCATGGAGCTAGATTTGAACTCAATAATGTTAGGAAAAATGTAAAAAAAAAATTATTGCAAGAATTTTGGGGGCGAGAGCAAATTAGGGTTTAAAACACATATTTATGACGATCGGAATTGCTATTGCCGCGTCACCGTTAGACGATCGGAATTGCTATTGCCGCGTCACCGTTAGACGATCGGAATCGATCGCACTAGGACCAATCGAAGCGTCAATCGTATGCGAAGCTTCGGGGGCGACCACGTGGCTTCTGATGGCCAGAGGTGGGTAGACGAGGCGATCTACTGATGTTGGTTGGGTTCCAGGAAATGTTCGAACAACCCAAATCTCGATTTCGTGGAGTTATTCGATTTTTGAGTTGTGGAGTTTGTCGACGGAGTCATGAGAGACTCAGGGTTGATCTCGACGTCGATCAGTGATGATCGACGTGGCTGTGCACGTATACGTGCACTCGCATGAATATCTGGGTATGTGGAGTTTGGGGAAGGAAGAGGGAGCTCGAGTTCGAACACGTGAAAAACTATATTTGGCTCGAAGCATCTGAAGTTTTGGTGAGGCCGGAAGCTTTACTCGGGTCTGAATTTTTTTTATATAAAAACAGTTTTTAAAATTTTAAACTTAAATCAAGTTTTAAAACTAATTACTTGAACTATTCTTTCAAATAATAATTATTTATTTTAAAGCTTGGTTAAATAAAGAATATGAAATTTATTTTAACTTCGATTAAGTTAAATCTTAAGTTATTTAAACTTAGTTAATAACGTAATTAATTAGAAATCAAAAAGATGAAGTGTTTTATCATTAATTTAACTTAAAGACTTTTGTTAATTTACAAATTTATGATAATTTGATTCCAAGGTCCATTAAATAAGGGAGTTAAGATAAATGATAAATCTTTTTAATTAATCAAGGTTTGGATTACTTAATGACAGTAATTAAAGGACAATTAATTAATAATTAAAAGTTAATTAATTTATGATTTGATGGAAAATTTGTTAATGAAATTAATTAAGGGTTAATTAATTAATGTAATTAATTAAAGATAATTAATTAAATGCTAATTAAATAATTAAAGGTTAATTATTTAATATTTAAAGGTTGATGAATTATAATTTAATATTTATTAATATATTATTAATGGTTAATTAATAAATGATTAAAGAATAATTAATCAGAATGATTTGTAATTAATTAATGTTAATTAACCAGGATTAGTAATTTATATTCATAAGTAATTAATCTAATTTGAATAAATCAGACAATTAAATTGACCCTACTTATGAATATTTGGATTCTATTAGATGATTTGGTTGTTTGATATCCCTGATATATGATGCTTTGTGATACATCCTGATTTATGTTGTGATCTGTAATGTATTTATCTGTGATATATATATCTGTGATCTGTGAATGAACGATAAGCGTGATAGTTAATACTACTTATCAACTATATTTCTGTATTCTGATTTGTGATGATTGAATGATGTTGCACTACTGTGTAAAACCCCTGGACTACACTTTTACACACACAAATATGGATTTCACATGGAAATCGGTTAAGTCACAGATAATTAAAATTTGATGTTTTTGAAATTGAAATTTTTAATTTCAATTGATTTTGAAATTTGAAATTTGGGTTTAAAGTGAAAAGCTTTTGAAATGGAATTTCAAAGATGAAATTTATTTTGAATAACTTGATAAAGTTTGAAGTTTAAATAATTTGTATTTAAACTTAAATTCAAATTGAATTCTATGATTCGAAACTAGGGATTAAAGATGTTATACCAGTTATATATGGGTTAAACTATTTTAAAAGTATTGATTTGGGAATTTTAATTTAAATTCAAAGGCTTTAACTCGAGCAAATATAATTGGATTTTTCTGAAACGAAAACTACCTGTTTTCAAATAACAAAAGCTTTCACATAAGAAATGAACTTCCAATTTGTGTTGAAATGATTTCTAGTTTGAAATGAAGATAATTTCCAAGTTATGAAAACAGTTTGAAAGCTATAAGTTAAATCTTTAATTTAAAGATTAGATAAGTTAATCCTAATTGAAATAGAAATTGTTTTGAAATTCTATGAATGGATCCTTTTGAAACTGGGTGAACTTTGTGAAATGAATCTTTTTGTTTACAGATTTAAAAATGGTAATTTGTTTAACCATTTAAAATAAAGGTTTTGGGTAATAAGTTGTGACTTAATTGAAATCCCATATCCATATGTTTTAAATATTTTGCTCACTATTCGGGTTAGCCGGGAAAGGACCTTTGGGTCGTATAACCCATTCCGAATATGTGATACGTCGTAATGGATTGCATTTGATGACCGGTGTTGTAGACCGAATATTTATGAAAACGGAAGGATTACCGTCGAGTTACTCTGCATCGGCTGTGACGACCCGAATTTCCACGCCCGGAAAATCGCATCATCAATAAAAAAAGAAAGGGGTGAGAAATAGAAAAGATAGAAGAAAGAACAAAACAACATCGGAATCTCAACAGCGGAACGAATGAAATATAGTAGATCACATAAGAGATTACATAGTATCATATACATCAGAGTTACACAGAAAATACAACACATACTAGACAGTTATAAACACCTGTCTAGTTAGTACAACTCGATACAACTCAAAACATCACAGAGATACAACACAGCGGAAATACAGATAAACACTAACACAGCGGATCCAATATATATCTATACGCTGAAGCCTCCTGCTCCATTGCTCCTCCACAATTCGTCAAAGCTAACCTGATACTCTTGGCTACTCGTAAAAATTTGAGTACCCGAGAGTTTAAGAAAAACAGAAATAAACTCCGGGTCAGACATGGGTCTGGTATGAGTAAACTGTAACGACCCAGAATTTTGAACAAATTAAATTGAGAATATTTAATTTATTTTAAATATTTGAACGATGATTTAATTTGAATCCCCGATATAATTTTGAAATCTGCGATTAAACTTTAACAATTTAATCGATTGAAAGTTGAATAAGAATTTATATCTTCAATTTACAGTTGAAGAAAAATATTTCGAAAGTTTCTAAAATTCGTATTTATAATACTGAAGATAACAGGAGCTTCAGAATTGAATTATAAACTGTTATGTTCAGTTTTGAAATTTAATCGGTTAAATCGAATTTAAAAATAGCGTTCCGGAACACTGTCTCGGAATTTGACGAAACCAGTTTCATTGGGTCCGTGATATTGTATTTTTATCGGATTCCAAATTTCGTATTTTTTTGTAATGATACGTGAACCCACGACACATTAACGTGTTGAAAATTTAAATTGAAATCGATTTTAAATTTAAATTTTTAACCAAGTCAAACAGCAGCACGTCTTCTTCCCATACCCCCCTTAAATTATGCCTACAATCACGAAGACGATCGTGTAAACCATACCTCTCCAGAATCAAAGCATGGCCGCGTACATTATATGGTCTCGTTTAAAAATTCAATTTCTTTGAGTAAAAGAAATGGCCGCATCCTCTTCTACGAAATCAATCCAATTTCCCTTCAGTAAGATGCCGAGCTTTTTGTTTCTCTCCCCCTACTTCATTCAAAATCAAGAATCACCTAAAAAATTCACAGCCAAATTATTCTTTCCCCTTTCTATTCTCAATCGCAAATAAAAATAAATCGACAGTTAAAAATCAAGGCGCGTCGCCTCTGGGTATCGTGAAGTTGGATTTCGCGAGAAGGCAAAGCGGTAGTCGCGATTGGATTCGAGCTTCGCGTGTTCGAAGGGCGGAGGTGAGAGGCCGTGGGTGGTCTTCAGTTCGACAAAGCAAGCGTCGCTCGTGTTTAGGCTCGCGTTTTAATCTGGGAAGTCAGACCTCGCGTGGTGGCTGCTCGCAAAGGCACGTGGGAAGGGGGTCGAGATGTTCGGTCACTGAGGGAATCTCGGTGCGAAGTCTGGTGATGGCTACTCGACTGGGAAGGAGGTATAAATCTGTTAATATGAATAGAGTTTAATTTAAGTTCAGATTTGCAAGAATAATAACAGTAAGCTAATGTGATTTTAAACACCTTAGTTTAATATATATGGATGTGTAAGGCAGTTTCGATTTTTACATATATATATTTTTGTAGATAGTAAGGTATATAAAAAGTTGTTTTTGTTTTTGGTTTAGTAAATATACATAGGGCAGTTAAGATTCAAAAGTGAAGAAATGTATATGTATTACTTATTTAGGGGATAGGAAAAAATAAAAATAAAATTTGCTGTTCTTAATTACAGAGAATATATACAGTAGCATATGTGTAGATTTTCAATCTATATATATATATATATAGGTAAGAGTTGAAAACTTAAAAAAGTATTAGTTTAAAACCAGATGATTTGTCTAAATTAAATTTTTGGTCGATTTAATTTATTAGTTAGTAAATTTTTGGTAGATTTTCTCTAATGTTAATAAATCATTAGATTAAAATTTTTAGATTGAATAATAAAATTATATAAATTGTTTATACAAGGTATAAGCAAGAAAAAAATCGAGTCAAGTTGGAAATGGATGGCAAATTTAAATGCTAAGGTGAGATCTTCTCACTCAGATTTAACTTTGAATTTCAGTTATTGATTGTGTTGATTGCTATTTGATGTGCTATTAGATATGATAGGATATATCTATATATATAGCAGTATATACATATTGGCATATGTATATATTGGATTGATGATTTCCCGCCTCGTATAGCGGATGAGACCCTATTGCGCCGTTAGTAAGCGGATTTATAAAAACCTATATACCACGATAATTCCGTACTGGAGCGGAATTGGTATTGTGCTAACATCTTTGGATGCAGGGAAACAGGTTGGAGGGATCCAACTGGACCCCTCACTTTGATTGAATTTATTTATACTGTGATATGAATCTGTGAATGATTATATTGATGTTATTGATCATATCGATGTCTGGAAAATTATTGAAAGCTAAAATTTAGTTGAATGGATGTTTGATATCATTGGATTCCAAAAATAAACGAAATTTAATTTTTGGAAATCAAAATAGAAATTTCTAAATGAATTTGATTTTAGAAATTTAATAAATTCGAAGAAAGGAATTTTAAAGTATAAAAAGTTAATTTTTATAATCTTATCGAATTTATTTCCAGAATAAAGTGAAAATGTTAAATAAATGAATTGCGTATAATAGTGATTTTAAATTGAGGAAATTAATTTAAAATCTGGATTTCTAAATAAATTGGAAGAAACGATTGAAATTTATTTTCTTAAAAAGGAATTTATTTAAAAGAAGATAAGTTGGAAATTCAGTTTGAAATTTAATTGGTAAATTAAAATAAGTTGTGAAATCAATGTAAAATGAATTCAATAAGGAATTTATTTAGTAGTGCTAAATAAAATTTGAAATCAATCTGTAATTGATTTAATATTTAGGAATGAATTTTTGAGAAATCAATGTGGAAATTTTATTCGAACGTTGAAAATAAAATTAGAAATCAACATTGAAATTGATTTGGTATTGAAGCTTTTATAAATGGAATTAAAATTTATAAAAGTTGTTTATGAACCCAAAGTCACTTATTTTGATAAGTTAAGTATAGAAGTTGATAAAAGAAGGTTTATAAGTCGAAGTTGTTATTAAAAAGAGAAATAGAATTTATAAACGTGCTTATAAATTCGAAAATAGATTGAATGTGATAAAGATGTGTAGAAATGATTGAAATGGGGTTAAGTAAATTTTATTCACGATTTTGGACAGTGGATATATTGTTAAGTAAAATGGATTCATTTTTGAAGAAGTAATATTTTAAAAATGAAGTTAAACATTTTAAAGGTGTTTTAAAATGTGTTGTGAATCGAAACCATAGATTTCAACATTTATTGTTGAAATAGACGTTTTCGAGAAACTTAAGGAAATAGTGGACTATAACACTGTTGTTATAGTAAATGATTTCCGGAAGGAAATGTTTTATTTAGTATTGGGATTTATATATATCTATCTTAATTTCGAATCCCTATACTAGTGATTTCGAGTCGTCGTAACGATGTTTTACGTAACATTCGTTTTGACTCAAATAAAGGTGTTAAAAGAATATTTTCCTTAAAGAATGAAATTATACTTAATTTGATTTAAGTATATCGAATATTTTCCAAGTGTTGAAAATAAATGGATTGTGAATTGCTGACTTATTTTTAAATAAGTATGGAAATGTTTTCCAAAATGAAATGGAATGTTTTGAGAATTTAACTCCTTAAAGATCAATTGAAATTGAATATTGAAAACGATTTGAAAATCGAATATCAGTAGATATTCGAAAGTATAAATTCAATACGGAATTTATAAAAGAAAGCGAAGTTGTTTAAAAATAAATATTGATTTATTTTTGAAGTGTGGAAAATTGATTTGAAATTGTTTTCAAATGGTTAAGTGGGGAAATTTTATATCTAGTAAAGATATTTTTGAAGATGAAATAATTTGGAAAATTATTTGGAATCTGATGATGTTGCGCATCTTTATTGATAGTTAAATAACCGACTATCAATAATTACCTTTAGATAGGTATTTGTTGTGAATTGGATGAAATTGAATGCCACACTTATTTTTAAATAAACGCTCACTATTCGGGTTAGCCGGGAAAGGACCATGGGGTCGTATAACCCATTCCGAATATGTGATACGTCGTTATGAATTGCATTTGAAGACCGGTGTTGAAGACCGGATATTTTTGAAAACGGAAGGATTACCGTCGAGTTACTCTACATCGACTTATCTTCGATTTAGAGGTTTTATCACCCTTAGTGACGGGAAGTCCTGACGTGATTAGAAAATTATCCGGAAATGCAAGGGCTTCGTGAGAAGTGCCTTCGGTTCTGTTCGATCCCGGAACAGACTTGTATGGATTGTGTGTCTGACGTTACACTTTGAGATATAAAGCTGATTTCTTTCAAGTACATTTCTGTTGGTGGCGGAGAATTTATTCTCTTAGCTTAACACCCTTCTCTGAGACGTACGAGCTCAGAGGTTATGTAGTTGAAATTTATCAGCGATATATCCCAATTTGGTAACGTGGCATACTGAGTGTTGCTGTGAAATGATCAGTGTTTGATCATTTGTGATATGATCATTTGTTGATCTTATATCTTTGTGATCGTAGGTTGATCATTTTATTTGACCCGAAGCAGGGCTTTTTGAGAAAGCGTAGCTTTGTGGACGAGACTTCGTCGAGCCTCACACCCCGGAAATGGTCGAAACAGGACGAATGCAGCAAGGTTCTAGGGAGTAGCGCCCCTTAGTGTATGTCATTCCTTCTGGATAAAGGTGGTATCATGGTATGGAGCCCAGATACTTAACCTCTGTGGTTATTGCATTATTATTATCTATGTGGTTTGTTGCGAATCGGGGATCCTCGGGAAGATCGGTGACGATCGGGGGATGGCATACGCGTGTCAGTAGTTACCTATTTTTGCAGAGGTAACCCGGCCTTGTGTTGGCAGAGATCCGGTTAGGTTCTCGGGTCGTCTATTCCAGGGACGTACCCATCGTGGATAGGAAGTTCCTTAGCCTGACCATTTGTTGGAAATCCAAAGAAACAATACGCGACTTGTACGGTATTAGTTGTAGAACCTGCCATTTAATATGGTAGCTATAGCAAGCATACTATAATGGTACCTATGCTGGCTAAGATTTATATTCTACTTTCGAAATGTTTTCTACACTATGCACTAATAATAATAAAAAAAAAAGAATTTGATTTTTGCGTAGTAAGCATCTTTGACTATCATAAGAAGAAATCTCCTCCAAGTCTGCGTTTGCATTGTGTGTGTGGCGGGAGGTCTTATGGTAGTTTCATTTTCCAAAAGCATTTCGAATTGACTTTAAAATTATCCTGTTGTCTATTTTAAAGAATAACTGTTTTACGATCTCACACCAGTCACCATGACTGACTCGGAGTTTATTGTTCCCTTCTAAACTCTGGGTGCCCACAAATTTCCACACGGGCAGCCTAGAGTTATGTTATCAGGATATTCTGGATATTCTGGAGCTTTGGAGATAAGCTGGACGACGAGACGTAGTATTTGTATCTGATGTATTTATTCCGCTGTGTATTCTGTATGAGGACAAGTTTATATAACTGTCCATTGTTGTTTATTGACTCTGATGATATGATGTGATGTAATGTAATAACAGATATAATTCTTTTGTTTTTAAATGATATTCATTTATCTATTATATGTTGTTCCGCTGCGATGTGTAAGATTCTGATATTGTTTTCTATTCTGAGGTTGTTCTGTTGTTCTTCTTCTCTGTTTTCTTTCTTCTTCTTCTCTTTTTCTTCTACTTCTTCTTTCTAAAACCCTCACTATTGGAGTTTCCGGCGTTCGATTTCTCGGCAGTCGATAAAGTGAGTATCGATGTCGAATTTTCGAAAGTCGAAAAATTTCGGTATGTGACAAAGTGGTATCAGAGCATATGGTTAAGCGACAACCCTGCTCTGTTGGGTGTTACTCATTAGAGATAGAGTCAGTAGTACTCTAGAATGAGTTTGAGTGTAATAATAGATATGAGCGCGTATTTGTTATTTGAATATAAAATTGTTTTGTATTGTGTTGACTTATCGGTTGATTGTTTATAGATTCTGGTCGGTGCAGTCTAGCTAACTGTGATCGATAGGGGTTTCTAAACTTTTAAACAAGATAAACCGACACAGTATTGTTTTGAAATAGGGCGAATGAAATAATTTCGCCCAAAATTATTTTGTATAGAAAAGAAATGTTTTCTGTAAATTATTACAGTATATGGTTGCATGGTTGTTAGAAGTGATAATATTAATCTATTATCATTGAAATTAAATAAGAAATTGGAATCGTAACTCCAAAGTTAAGAAATAAATCCATATACAAATGAAATTTGAGAATATAAATTATAAATGTGAATTGTAATTTGAAACGGAATTCCAGAGAAGTTTTTGGAAATGTTTTGAAAGGAACTTGAAAATTTTGGAGATTTGGAAAGTTAAATCATTTTTTGGAGTGGAAAATGGATTTCAAAGGTTTTGAAAAAAATATTTTGGAGAGTTGAAAGCTCTAAACTCTTTTAGGTCGCTGGAAAATAATTCCGATGATGATCGCGACATCACCGGTGTTCATTTTCGGGTTTCCAAAAGAGAAATTGCTGCCAAATTGTTTTAAAAGGAAGTTGTTTGAAAAGTTGGGTTTTGTTTTGAAAGTTCAAGGGATGATTTGAATTGTTTTCAAAAATGATTTTTTTTGAAAAGGTTGAAAAGACTCTGGGATTGAGTACTGAATTATGAAAATAAATGAAAATTGTGAATGAACGAATAAATTTGCAAGTGAATCAATTAAATAAAATGAGATTGAAAATTGAAATTCGTTTCAAATTTGTAAGAAATGAATTGAATTGAATAATTATAAACGAAAGATGAATAAAAGATAAAAATTCATAATGGAATGTAAATAAGTTAATAACTTATAGAATATTTGGAATTTGATAGAAATGAGATTCAAATTGAAAATGAATGAATTAGTGGATGAATGGATAATTTGCAATTGTAAATGAAATTGAAGACAAATTTGAAATTGTAAGTGAATTGGAATTTGTAATGAGTTAGTAATTGAAACTAAGCTAAAAGAGCAATTATGAATGAAAGTTGTTTGGTTAATAGAATAAACCGAATGAAAATATGAAATGCAAATTAAATGGAATGGAATCAATTGCAAATGAAGTAGAATTAAAATAAATTGAATTTGTATCAATTTGAATTGGGTATAAACTAGAATGGATATGAATTCATTTTGTTTAAAAACGAATGTAACTTCAACCGTAAATATATAAGCATATACTGAAAATTTTGTAATAGAATTTACAAAATGTTAGTTTGAATGTGTAACTAGATATCATGGCTAGTAGATATACAGGTATACAGGGAATTGGATTTGATTTCAAAGACAATTCGAATTGCTCGAAAAGGTAAGTATTTGAGTTTTAATATGAGTTTTTGATGATTTCTCTCTAGCCGTTTGGCTTTTTCTTTTTCTTTTTGAAATCTGAGAGTCCGTAGGGACGTTTTGTAGTCGTACCGTATTAGCCGCGCAAAGGAGACGCTGGCGAAATTTTTCGGGAATTTAGGGCGTTAGAAAATTTTTGGGAAAATTTTGAAAGTTTAAATTTGAATTTGAATTTAAATTTGAATTTTGAAGTTAAATAATATTGTTTGAAAACTATGACAGGTTTAGAAAGTTAGTTGAAATGATAACGAATCTTTAATAGAAAGATTTGTTTTGATAAATTGATAAAACTATTAGATGTTGAAAGATAGTAGACGAGTTAAGGACTTTTCTTTCTAACTTGTAATTTCGAGGACGAAATTCTTTTAAGGAGGGAAGTATGTAACGACCCAGAATTTTGAACAAATTAAATTGAGAATATTTAATTTATTTTAAATATTTGAACGATGATTTAATTTGAATCCCCGATATAATTTTGAAATCTGCGATTAAACTTTAACAATTTAATCGATTGAAAGTTGAATAAGAATTTATATCTTCAATTTACAGTTGAAGAAAAATATTTCGAAAGTTTCTAAAATTCGTATTTATAATACTGAAGATAACAGGAGCTTCAGAATTGAATTATAAACTGTTATGTTCAGTTTTGAAATTTAATCGGTTAAATTGAATTTAAAAATAGCGTTCCGGAACACTGTCTCGGAATTTGACGAAACCAGTTTCATTGGGTCCGTGATATTGTATTTTTATCGGATTCCAAATTTCGTATTTTTTTGTAATGATACGTGAACCCACGACACATTAACGCGTTGAAAATTTAAATTGAAATCGATTTTAAATTTAAATTTTTAACCAAGTCAAACAGCAGCACGTCTTCTTCCCATACCCCCCTTAAATTATGCCTACAATCATGAAGACGATCGTGTAAACCATACCTCTTCAGAATCAAAGCATGGCCGCGTACATTATATGGTCTCGTTTAAAAATTCAATTTCTTTGAGTAAAAGAAATGGCCGCATCCTCTTCTACGAAATCAATCCAATTTCCCTTCAGTAAGATGCCGAGCTTTTTGTTTCTCTCCCCCCTACTTCATTCAAAATCAAGAATCACCTAAAAAATTCACAGCCAAATTATTCTTTCCCCTTTCTATTCTCAATCGCAAATAAAAATAAATCGACAGTTAAAAATCAAGGCGCGTCGCCTCTGGGTATCGTGAAGTTGGATTTCGCGAGAAGGCAAAGCGGTAGTCGCGATTGGATTCGAGCTTCGCGTGTTCGAAGGGCGGAGGTGAGAGGCCGTGGGTGGTCTTCAGTTCGACAAAGCAAGCGTCGCTCGTGTTTAGGCTCGCGTTTTAATCTGGGAAGTCAGACCTCGCGTGGTGGCTGCTCGCAAAGGCACGTGGGAAGGGGGTCGAGATGTTCGGTCACTGAGGGAATCTCGGTGCGAAGTCTGGTGATGGCTACTCGACTGGGAAGGAGGTATAAATCTGTTAATATGAATAGAGTTTAATTTAAGTTCAGATTTGCAAGAATAATAACAGTAAGCTAATGTGATTTTAAACACCTTAGTTTAATATATATGGATGTGTAAGGCAGTTTCGATTTTTACATATATATATTTTTGTAGATAGTAAGGTATATAAAAAGTTGTTTTTGTTTTTGGTTTAGTAAATATACATAGGGCAGTTAAGATTCAAAAGTGAAGAAATGTATATGTATTACTTATTTAGGGGATAGGAAAAAATAAAAATAAAATTTGCTGTTCTTAATTACAAAGAATATATACAGTAGCATATGTGTAGATTTTCAATCTATATATATATATATATATATATATAGGTAAGAGTTGAAAACTTAAAAAAGTATTAGTTTAAAACCAGATGATTTGTCTAAATTAAATTTTTGGTCGATTTAATTTATTAGTTAGTAAATTTTTGGTAGATTTTCTCTAATGTTAATAAATCATTAGATTAAAATTTTTAGATTGAATAATAAAATTATATAAATTGTTTATACAAGGTATAAGCAAGAAAAAAATCGAGTCAAGTTGGAAATGGATGGCAAATTTAAATGCTAAGGTGAGATCTTCTCACTCAGATTTAACTTTGAATTTCAGTTATTGATTGTGTTGATTGCTATTTGATGTGCTATTAGATATGATAGGATATATCTATATATATAGCAGTATATACATATTGGCATATGTATATATTGGATTGATGATTTCCCGCCTCGTATAGCGGATGAGACCCTATTGCGCCGTTAGTAAGCGGATTTATAAAAACCTATATACCGCGATAATTCCGTACTGGAGCGGAATTGGTATTGTGCTAACATCTTTGGATGCAGGGAAACAGGTTGGAGGGATCCAACTGGACCCCTCACTTTGATTGAATTTATTTATACTGTGATATGAATCTGTGAATGATTATATTGATGTTATTGATCATATCGATGTCTGGAAAATTGTTGAAAGCTAAAATTTAGTTGAATGGATGTTTGATATCATTGGATTCCAAAAATAAACGAAATTTAATTTTTGGAAATCAAAATAGAAATTTCTAAATGAATTTGATTTTAGAAATTTAATAAATTCGAAGAAAGGAATTTTAAAGTATAAAAAGTTAATTTTTATAATCTTATCGAATTTATTTCCAGAATAAAGTGAAAATGTTAAATAAATGAATTGCGTATAATAGTGATTTTAAATTGAGGAAATTAATTTAAAATCTGGATTTCTAAATAAATTGGAAGAAACGATTGAAATTTATTTTCTTAAAAAGGAATTTATTTAAAAGAAGATAAGTTGGAAATTCAGTTTGAAATTTAATTGGTAAATTAAAATAAGTTGTGAAATCAATGTAAAATGAATTCAATAAGGAATTTATTTAGTAGTGCTAAATAAAATTTGAAATCAATCTGTAATTGATTTAATATTTAGGAATGAATTTTTGAGAAATCAATGTGGAAATTTTATTCGAACGTTGAAAATAAAATTAGAAATCAACATTGAAATTGATTTGGTATTGAAGCTTTTATAAATGGAATTAAAATTTATAAAAGTTGTTTATGAACCCAAAGTCACTTATTTTGATAAGTTAAGTATAGAAGTTGATAAAAGAAGGTTTATAAGTCGAAGTTGTTATTAAAAAGAGAAATAGAATTTATAAACGTGCTTATAAATTCGAAAATAGATTGAATGTGATAAAGATGTGTAGAAATGATTGAAATGGGGTTAAGTAAATTTTATTCACGATTTTGGACAGTGGATATATTGTTAAGTAAAATGGATTCATTTTTGAAGAAGTAATATTTTAAAAATGAAGTTAAACATTTTAAAGGTGTTTTAAAATGTGTTGTGAATCGAAACCATAGATTTCAACATTTATTGTTGAAATAGACGTTTTCAAGAAACTTAAGGAAATAGTGGACTATAACACTGTTGTTATAGTAAATGATTTCCGGAAGGAAATGTTTTATTTAGTATTGGGATTTATATATATCTATCTTAATTTCGAATCCCTATACTAGTGATTTCGAGTCGTCGTAACGATGTTTTACGTAACATTCGTTTTGACTCAAATAAAGGTGTTAAAAGAATATTTTCCTTAAAGAATGAAATTATACTTAATTTGATTTAAGTATATCGAATATTTTCCAAGTGTTGAAAATAAATGGATTGTGAATTGCTGACTTATTTTTAAATAAGTATGGAAATGTTTTCCAAAATGAAATGGAATGTTTTGAGAATTTAACTCCTTAAAGATCAATTGAAATTGAATATTGAAAACGATTTGAAAATCGAATATCAGTAGATATTCGAAAGTATAAATTCAATACGGAATTTATAAAAGAAAGCGAAGTTGTTTAAAAATAAATATTGATTTATTTTTGAAGTGTGGAAAATTGATTTGAAATTGTTTTCAAATGGTTAAGTGGGGAAATTTTATATCTAGTAAAGATATTTTTGAAGATGAAATAATTTGGAAAATTATTTGGAATCTGATGATGTTGCGCATCTTTATTGATAGTTAAATAACCGACTATCAATAATTACCTTTAGATAGGTATTTGTTGTGAATTGGATGAAATTGAATGCCACACTTATTTTTAAATAAACGCTCACTATTCGGGTTAGCCGGGAAAGGACCATGGGGTCGTATAACCCATTCCGAATATGTGATACGTCGTTATGAATTGCATTTGAAGACCGGTGTTGAAGACCGGATATTTTTGAAAACGGAAGGATTACCGTCGAGTTACTCTACATCGACTTATCTTCGATTTAGAGGTTTTATCACCCTTAGTGACGGGAAGTCCTGACGTGATTAGAAAATTATCCGGAAATGCAAGGGCTTCGTGAGAAGTGCCTTCGGTTCTGTTCGATCCCGGAACAGACTTGTATGGATTGTGTGTCTGACGTTACACTTTGAGATATAAAGCTGATTTCTTTCAAGTACATTTCTATTGGTGGCGGAGAATTTATTCTCTTAGCTTAACACCCTTCTCTGAGACGTACGAGCTCAGAGGTTATGTAGTTGAAATTTATCAGCGATATATCCCAATTTGGTAACGTGGCATACTGAGTGTTGCTGTGAAATGATCAGTGTTTGATCATTTGTGATATGATCATTTATTGATCTTATATCTTTGTGATCATAGGTTGATCATTTTATTTGACCCGAAGCAGGGCTTTTTGAGAAAGCGTAGCTTTGTGGACGAGACTTCGTCGAGCCTCACACCCCGGAAATGGTCGAAACAGGACGAATGCAGCAAGGTTCTAGGGAGTAGCGCCCCTTAGTGTATGTCATTCCTTCTGGATAAAGGTGGTATCATGGTATGGAGCCCAGATACTTAACCTCTGTGGTTACTGCATTATTATTATCTATGTGGTTTGTTGCGAATCGGGGATCCTCGGGAAGATCGGTGACGATCGGGGGATGGCATACGCGTGTCAGTAGTTACCTATTTTTGCAGAGGTAACCCGGCCTTGTGTTGGCAGAGATCCGGTTAGGTTCTCGGGTCGTCTATTCCAGGGACGTACCCATCGTGGATAGGAAGTTCCTTAGCCTGACCATTTGTTGGAAATCCAAAGAAACAATACGCGACTTGTACGGTATTAGTTGTAGAACCTGCCATTTAATATGGTAGCTATAGCAAGCATACTATAATGGTACCTATGCTGGCTAAGATTTATATTCTACTTTCGAAATGTTTTCTACACTATGCACTAATAATAATAATAAAAAAAAAAGAATTTGATTTTTGCGTAGTAAGCATCTTTGACTATCATAAGAAGAAATCTCCTCCAAGTCTGCGTTTGCATTGTGTGTGTGGCGGGAGGTCTTATGGTAGTTTCATTTTCCAAAAGCATTTCGAATTGACTTTAAAATTATCCTGTTGTCTATTTTAAAGAATAACTGTTTTACGATCTCACACCAGTCACCATGACTGACTCGGAGTTTATTGTTCCCTTCTAAACTCTGGGTGCCCACAAATTTCCACACGGGCAGCCTAGAGTTATGTTATCAGGATATTCTGGATATTCTGGAGCTTTGGAGATAAGCTGGACGACGAGACGTAGTATTTGTATCTGATGTATTTATTCCGCTGTGTATTCTGTATGAGGACAAGTTTATATAACTGTCCATTGTTGTTTATTGACTCTGATGATATGATGTGATGTAATGTAATAACAGATATAATTCTTTTGTTTTTAAATGATATTCATTTATCTATTATATGTTGTTCCGCTGCGATGTGTAAGATTCTGATATTGTTTTCTATTCTGAGGTTGTTCTGTTGTTCTTCTTCTCTGTTTTCTTTCTTCTTCTTCTCTTTTTCTTCTACTTCTTCTTTCTAAAACCCTCACTATTGGAGTTTCCGGCGTTCGATTTCTCGGCAGTCGATAAAGTGAGTATCGATGTCGAATTTTCGAAAGTCGAAAAATTTCGGTATGTGACATAAACGGTTAAAGCTGTTTAACTTTTAAAAACCTTTGAAACAAAGGTATCACGTAAGACTCCCCACACATAAACATGGGTAAGTTTTTACCTTACGCTAACCAAACATTTGATAGGAAATTCAGTGATATTATAATAGGTCTAGGGTTTTCAAGTAAATATAATCATAGCCGAAATTGTTACATTCATTAAATTCCAGCATACTTGGTTTACAATCAAATCCGATGGCACTTATTGGATTTTGGATTCCATACAATGGCAGGGCTACCGGAGTACCGCCCGTCACAGTACCTGGCCTAGATCAGCGTACTGAGAACCCACCCTAAGTTCCCTGCAACACAAAGCCGGAACCATCCCTTTCTGGATAGTTCCAAACAAGACAACCCCGCGGTTGTAGCTAGCAACCGCCACACAGCCGAAATATAAAAGGGACTCTAGACAGGGGTATATCTCACTGTCAAGTGGGTGCGACCCACGAAGCCTTGCTGCACCTCCCCTGTTTTAGCCATTCCCGGTTGATGATGCTTGAGGCTACGATTACCTTAAGAGAACACATCTCTTAGAATGCTCATCGTCCACCTGACGATGTTCTGAAAGCATTCAATCCATACAAGTTCGTTCCGAGTTCGAACGAAACCGAAGGCATTATCTCGTTACACTCATTTTGGAAACATCCTCAGAGTTAACGACAATAACCCTTGCACTCTGAATCTTCATCTTCACTTGAGATTCACGACCTATCGTTAATTTGGATCGATGTGGTTTTCGGATATCTAAATCTGGAAACCCGATCCCGGTCTCATCAAATCCAAACTGTGTCTTTTAAGGTCAAGTTGTTTTAAAGTTAAAATAGTTAAATTCAATTATCTATATACACACAGATAGATAAATCACAATATAACAATGGATAATCAACATTATCATCATAAACAGATAATCCATATCATTAACTTAAACAGATAATCAGTATTATCATACTTAAACCAAGCATCCATAACACAATAGATATTATTCATCTCATATCTGAGATCATAATCAATCAAGGAAATCAATATCATCCATCATATATAAACAATGATTAATAATCACACCATTTATAATTAATTTAAAGTGAATTAAATTAATTACTTATCTCTAATTAATTTAAAGTAAATTAAATTAATTACTTCATCATTATTAATCTTGCTTACATAACCATTACTTAATTACAAGTCAATTAATTAATCATTCTCTAAATTTCCATCTTAATTAATCATCCTTGATTAATTATCTTTTAATTACAATTAAATAATTACCCTTTAATTATTTTTACAAATTAATTATCTTATACCAAATATAGAAAGTACCCTTTTAAATTACTAAAATTAATTACATTACTTCTTTAATTAATTTCATAAATGAATTCCTTCATTTATTAATTATTTCCAAATAAATCCATTTTAACTTACATCATTAATTACAATATTTAATGATCTCTAATTACATTTATTTCATTTAGTAATTATCTTCAATTAAACCAAATTGTTAATCACCTTGATTAACTCCATATAGTAATTAACTACCCTTAATTACTTCATTTAATAATTTAATTATTTCATAATTAATTATTCTCTAATTAATCCCTTGATTAATTATACAAAGTAATTATACTCAAATTACTTTCATCATTAAATCACCCTTAGCTAATTACATCAGGTAATTATCATTAATTACTTCTCTAAGTAATTATACTTATCACATCATCAATTGATTATTTAAATTAATTAAACTTAATTAATTAACTTAAACAATTCATATTAAACTTCATTAATTACAATAAGTAATTAATTCTTTGATTACTTAATTATTTTATTTCACTCTATTAAATTTATTACTTCTTAATCAATTTATTTAACCTTAAATACTTATTCCATTTCAAGTTACTTAATTACCCATTTCTTAATCAATTCATTAAATCTTAATTACTTAATTAATAACTTTTTTTCCATACTATTTAATTAATTATTTCTTAATCAAGTTATTTAACCTTAATTACTTATTTAACTATTCTTTATTCATTAATTAATAACCTTACTTATTAATTAATGAAATTTAGTTACTTATTTGTTAAGTGATGACTACTTAATTAATCATTTATTAATTCTAAATTAAATTACTTGATTAATTAACTATTAATTCATTAATTAACTAACTTAAATGGTTAATTTCAAATTTACCTTATTTCTTAATCATTAATCAATCTCTAATTATAATTATAAAGTAATCATTCTCAATTACCTTTCAAAAATAATTAATTAATATTAATTATTCAACTTCATTAACATTTAAAAAAAAGAAATTTCCTTTAACTTGAAAATCAATTTATTTTTAACTACACAACTTAAATGTTAATTAACTTGTACTTAACTTAGATTAATTGCTTAATTAAAATAATAATTAAGTGTTTAAATCATCGTTACGTATTAACTAAAATCATAATAACTTGAAACCAAAATCTTCACAGTGCTTAAAAATTTGTGAAAATCAAATTTACTTAACACCAACATTAAAATGCATTACTGCAGTTTGAAGAAAACCCGAGCCATTCCTGCTAAAACTCGAGTATAACTCCGAGTTAAACACTCCATTGCCTGAGTCACCCTCCCTGAACATAGACTTCTTCTTCACTCTCTTTTTTCTATAGTTAAGTTTTAAGTAAGCAATATTTAACATCAGTCCCCTCATGCACTCAAGCTAAAACCCGAAGCAATCTACCTATTTACTCGAGAATGACTCGATAATAACCACTGACACGACGCAGTTCCATCCTCCACGCCGTACACGTGCACGGTGGCACGATTCGACTCCGACGATCACCATCAACACCGGCAAGTCACAATCCACCCCAATCTCGAAATAAAATCTCAAATCCCCCACCTAAATTCGAATTCGAAATTCGACAGTTCAACCCAACTACAGAACTCAATCCAAATCCACAAGATCACCTCGTCATCGCCACACAAGGCACCAGAGCCGCCTAAACTTCATCCATACAACGTCAACACTCCGAGCAACAACCCATCAGAGTTTTGAACAACTCAATCACTCAGAGATGACGATCTCGTCATGTAACAGACACGTTCAAAAACTTGATGGAAAAACCCTAAAACGATCTCGAATCCAAAACTCACACAATAGAAAAATCTTCTGTTAATTTTCACGAAATCCCTGATGTTTATACTTGCTTTATTTCAAATTACAACTTTTATTATTGATTAATTCACTGGGAATTGAGAAAAATGCAAATTTCATTCACCTTCAAACTGCTCTCGAATTTATTAATTAAAAATCCATCTTTTTGCTTTAAAAATCATGATTTGATATATAGATTCAATATACAATCTTGAATCAGTATTTTGCAACAATCGAATATTACAAATTATCACTTGGTTTATCTGTACATAAATATTACAGTGAAGTGCTTGATGAAAATGATTGTAATCAACCTTTAAAAATCTTAGTTTAAGTTTAGCATCTTGTTTTGTTGAGAATCAAAGCTTAGAGATGATTTAAGTAAGAATAAATTGAGTTTGATCAAAATATGGAGCGTGTACCAAATTCAGAATCACAGAGCATCTCAAAACATATGCAACTGAAGCATAGACAAATAGTTTATAAATGAAGATCGAACTATTTAATTAACTCTAAAACTCTTAAAAATTAAGTTTACTCACCTGTCTTCAAAACAGAGAGCTAAATCTTTTGTTTGAAAAGAGGAAAGCTTGAACTGGAATGTGAAAAATTTGCATGTTTTTGTTGTTGATTCCAGAAAACTTTGAAATGGCTTTGAACTTGAACACTGAAATGTTTGAACTGGAAACTTGTTGTAGTTGAGAGGCTTCCATTTTAAATTTGAAACTTGAAGTGTTTGGCTTCCTAGTTGATTTCCAGGTTTCATTTGTATTTCCTCTATTCTTTCTTTTACTTAGGTTGTATTTGTATAAACTTTTAGAAACTGGGGTTGCAAAGTCTTTTGCAACGAAATAAAATGAGGCAAGTTGGTAAATAGAACAAGTATACAAATTTGTTTACTGTTCTGGTACACGAATAATTCAGAGATTTTTATCCAAAAAGAAGCTGGAAATGAAATGTCTTGTGTACTATAGGTATAGCATTAAATGCTTTCCTCCTTGTCAAGTTTACACATCATTTCTTTATTCCTTTAGGTGCAAAACTTACATACATATGTTTATACTTGTTTGACTTAGATGCTAAGCATACTGCATACATACTCTATTTCTATTCGTATACACTGAAGTGATTTTACTGCCTGCACCATGTACATTTTGCTATAAGGTATAACATTTACTTGCCTTATTTTATTACCTTGTACTTAAGTGATTTCCATGCCTGCAAGTATATTTTACTATAGAGTATAAAATAATTTGCTTAAGTTTTACTTTAAAATTGATAAGGTTATTGTTATTGTTGTTATAGAGTATAAAATATCTTACTTAAGCTTCTACTTAAGTTTTTGGTTTGGTTATGGTTATAGTATTAGGTTAGCTTGTTATTTATCTCTAATATAAGTGTGTTTATCTTTTATTTTAAAACATAAACTATCAAATAATTAATTACCTATTATTATTATAATTTATACTTACTTTAAATATTCATAAGGTATATTTTATTATATAATTATTATTAATATGAGAGATTTATATAAATTTAAAAACCATAATTTCTTTTCAAAATATATATAAAATTTTTATTTATAATAAAAATCTACTTGTATATACATTATATTATAGATAAAGCTCATTATTACATTAAAATAATTTATAAAAGAAATTATCACTTTATCACTTATTTTTATCAAGCTATACTCTAAAAAGAACACAAACCTTTTATTTAATTTAAATCTAAGCTAAAATCATTTAGACAATTTTAACTTATATCTTGAGTATATTTTAATGCCAAATAGTTATTTATTAAATATTGAATTTAAATCAAATTTAAAACAGACATTGACTACTTACAATATATACAAATATATATATAATTAAATAAAAAACAATTTATTAGCCTTTAAAAGGTAATTTATCAGTTAAATATTTATTTTAAAGAAAATTATTAAATCAAATCATATCTTATTAACAATTATTATCAAATCAATTTAATATTTAATATAGAATATTAAATTGATATTTCTCGAAATTCTGGGATATCACATCGGCTGATCCCCGGTATAGAGATTTTATCATCCTTAGTGACGGGAAGTCCGGAAGTGATTAGAAAATTATCCGGATTTGCAAGGGCTTCGTAAGAAGTGCCTTTGGTTCTGTTCAAACCCAGAACAGACTTGTATGGATTGTATGTCTGACATTACAATTTGAGATATAAAGCCGATTTCTTTCAAATACATTTCTGTTTGGTGGCGGAGAATTTATTCTCTTAGCTTAACACCCTTCTCCGAGACGTACGAGCTCAGAGGTTATGTAGTTGAAGGTTATCAGCGATATATTCCCAATTTGGTAATGTGACATGCTGAGTGTTGCTGTGTGATAATCATTGTTTGATCATTTGTGATATGATCATTTATTTGATCATTTATCTTTGTGATCATTACTTTGATCATCTGTTGACCCAAAGCATGGCTTTGTGCCAAAGCGTAGCTTTGTGGACGAGACTTCGTCGAACCTCACACCCCGGAATGGTCAAAACAGGAAAGATGCAGCAAGGTTATTGGGGGTAGCGCCCCTTAGGGTATGTACATTTCCTTCTGGATAGAAGTGGTATCATGGTATGGAGCCCAGATACTTAACTTATGTGGATGTCGCAAGTATATATATGTCTTACTTTGTGATTTGTTGCTGGGGCCCCGGTTAAAGGTTGGTTACAACCGGGAGATGGCATACTCGTGTCAGTAGTTACCCAATTAGGGGTAACCCGGCCTTGTGTTGGCAGAGATCCGGTTAGGTTCTCGGGACGTCTTTCCAGAGGCGTTTCCATGTGGCAATGGAAAGTTCCTTGGCCTGACCATTTCTTGGAAATCCATACTCCAATACGAAACCCTGTACGGTTTTAGTTGTAGAACCTGCCATTTACTTATGGTGGTCACCACTGTTTAGATGGTAGCTATAGTAGGTATAGTTTGGAATGTCTATGCTGGCTAAGATTTATATTATACTTTCGAAAAGTTTTATGCACTTTGCACTTATAAAAATTATATTGAAAAGAATCTGCGTATCAAGCATGTTTGACTATCATAAGAAGAAATCTCCACCAATTCTGCGTTTGCATTGTGTGTGTGTGGCGGGAGGTCTTATGGTAGTTTCATTTTCTAAAAGCATTGCGAATTGACTTTAAAATTCTTTTGCTATTTGTTTTTAAAGATAAACTGTTTTTGTTGCTCACACCAGTTCCATGACTGATCCGGAGTTTATTGTTTCTTTCCTAAACTCTGGATGCTCAAAATTTTTCGACACGAGCAGTCTAGAGTTGGGTTTTTCAGATAGTCGGAATTAGTAGATTTTCTGGAGCTAGTTCAGTCTTTGGATATGGACCGCACTTTCTTATCTTTATGCCTCGTTATTGGGAGTTCGAGCTATTTCTGGATTAGCGCTTTGGAGATGAAGATTATCCGCTGCTGGTGTTATCTATTTTCTTTTCCGCTGCCATTTCTTGTATCATATCTCTGATGTATATTGATATTCATTGTATCACTCTGTTGTATCAGATATTGTATATCAATGTATTATTCTTTTTCTTCCGCTGTGTTATTTACTTAATGTTGTTATAAGCTACGGCAAGGATTTGAACGGTCGAATCTATGGGATTCGAGTACGATGTAAAGTATGGATGTCGATTTTCGAGCGGGCAAAATTCGAAATCGTTACATTTGGTATCAGAGCTAGGGTTGAACTTTAGCTCAGGAGTATAACACGTTAAGTAACTCATTAGAGATAGGGTGAAGTATCCCTAGAATGAGTATATCCCTAAGATATCCGTTTAAACGCCTCAATAAATTCTCTTACTATCCACTGATAGTGAGTATGAGTGCAAGAAAGAGACGAGATAGGGGATAAGGTAATACGACTACCAATGGTTAATACCCTACAACAGTGGAAATAACTTTCTTATCAATCTCTTTTGATTCATTTCCAAAATTTTTTGATTGCTTCGTACCAGCTACTAGAAGAAGTTCGGTGTGATGATGGTTCTACGAATCATTGAAGAAGATCCTTACTTAGTATCTTCATCGATTTCTTATCAGTTTTTGATTTAAACTTTAATGAATATGAATTGGAAATTTTAAATTAAGGTAAATTGATTAATAGAATATGAGGATAAAATTGAATTAAATCAATAAAATGATATCGTTTGAAACCAAATTTTGAAATTTTATTGAAATTTCTTGTGAATACCAAAGTCCGAAGAGGGACAAATTGGTATGTGTTCTGAGATATTCCGACTTGAGTTTGGAATTCATATCTTAAGTTGAGGAATTATAGGAGATCGAATCTATCTGTTTTTGTGTTATTTTCGTGCCTGCGAATTTCGAGGACGAAATTCTTTTAAGGGGGGGGGGAAGTTTGTAACGACCCTAGATTTTAATTTATTTAAATTGATAATTAAATGAATTTTTGAATAAAAATTGTAAAATTAATTATAAATGGAAGCGAGTTTCCCCGATTCAAATAGAAAATATATTAAGTCATATGGATTTGAAAATTTGTATATATTGGATTTTAAATAAAATCTAAACAACAAATTAGAACTCTAGAAATTCCTCTATATTACGAAATAAATAAATTATATAGCTTTATTCGATATAAAGTAAATATATATCTTAGTAAATCAATACAAAATAATACCAAGTAATAAAACAAATAAAAATATACAAAGAAAAATAAAACACAAATAAAATTGTACTTAATAAAAACAATAAATATATATATATATATATGAAGACTAAGCAAACAAAATCTTGCTTGGTCAAGAATGCAGGTAAGGCAAGAATAAAACAAAATAAAGTAGGAAATAGGAAAATATCACCTCCAACACATACAAGATCACTTCAACCGAAACAAAAAGGATAGAATAAGATAAGTGGTACAACAAAGTAATGCAAGCAACTTCACCCATGCTTAGTATTGTACAAAACAACATCACCTCAGCCATAATACAAGATCACATCAGATTTATTAAAAGCATGGTTTAGTTTTATTTTATATACCTCAACCTGTACAAATATATTCTCCTCTAGCCTTCTTTTATACATCAACTTCTCACTTCATCTCAGCTCGTTCATTTAAGTTTAGTAAATCTGAAGTCATACCATTTTAAAATTCAAACAACATTCAGTTTAAAACAACAAAACAAATCACTACAAACCAGAGATTGAAGAGAAGTTCCAGCAAGCAAAGTTTAGGCCTGTTTCAACATAAAAGAAACTCTGCTCTATTCTTCTTCTCAGACTAATGTGAGTAAACTTGCTTTGTTTTAAAATTGAAAGCTGAGTATTTAGTCCATAGAAAATTTGGTGTTGTTTCATATGGAAGAAATTTATTCTGTAAGTTCTTTGAGAATCAGGAAATTGCTTTATAACCTATTCTCCCTGTTTTGGTTCTCAGAGTAAAGTAAGTTAGAAAGAAAACAAATGAACCTTCATACAAACATGCTAAGATTGGGATTCTTACACAAAATAAGTTGTTTAAATTTAACTCACAGTTTATAATTTTGTTTAAGCTTGATAATGAAGTGTTCGACCCTGTAAACTTGGTTTTACAGTAAAAACAAAAATTTGTGATAATTTCAACTATTTTAAATCATTGATTTGATTTCATATTTTGAATAAACATATGAAAATAGGATTTTTAAAACAATAGTGATGATTTTTAGTTGAGTAATTCGAGGGCAGTTCGAATTTGAACAAAACTGGCACTTTGATCAATTCCCGGAAATCAAAGAAATATTAGGTGTTGTAATTTCGCTTGGAGCTAGATTTGAACTCAATAATGTTAGGAAAAATGTAAAAAAAAAAATTATTGCAAGAATTTTGGGGGCGAGAGCAAATTAGGGTTTAAAACCCATATTTATGACGATCGGAATTGCTATTGTCGCGTCACCGTTAGACAATCGGAATCGATCGCACTAGGACCAATCGAAGCGTCAGACGTATGCGAAGCTTCGGGGGCGACCACGTGGCTTCTGATGGCCAGATGTGGGTAGATGAGGCGATCTACTGATGTTGGTTGGGTTCCAGGAAATGTTCGAACAACCCAAATCTCTATTTCGTGGAGGTATTCGATTTTTGAGTTGTGGAGTTTGTCGACGGGGTCATGAGAGACTCGGGGTTGATCTCGACGTCGATCAGCGATGATCGACATGGCTGTGCATGTATACGTGCACTCGCATGAATATCTGGGTATGTGGAGTTTATGAAAGGAAGAGGGAGCTCGAGTTCGAACACGTGAAAAACCATATTTGGCTCGAAGCAGCTGAAGTTTTGGTGAGGCCGGAAGCTTTACTCGGGTCTGAATTTTTTTTATATAAAAACAGTTTTTAAAATTTTAAACTTAAATCAAGTTTTAAAACTAATTACTTGAACTATTCTTTCAAATAATAATTATTTATTTTAAAGCTTGGTTAAATAAAGAATATGAAATTTATTTTAACTTCGATTAAGTTAAATCTTAAGTTATTTAAACTTAGTTAATAACGTAATTAAGTAGAAATCAAAAGGATGAAGTGTTTTATCATTAATTTAACTTAAAGACTTTTGTTAATTTACAAATTTATGATAATTTGATTCCAAGGTCCATTAAATAAGGGAGTTAAGATAAATGATAAATCTTTTTAATTAATCAAGGTTTGGATTACTTAATGATAGTAATTAAAGGACAATTAATTAATAATTAAAAGTTAATTAATTTATGATTTGATGGAAAATTTGTTAATGAAATTAATTAAGGGTTAATTAATTAATATAATTAATTAAAGATAATTAATTAAAGGCTAATTAAATAATTAAAGGTTAATTATTTAATATTTAAAGGTTGATGAATTATAATTTAAGATTTATTAAAATATTATTAATGGTTAATTAATAAATGATTAAAGGATAATTAATCAGAATGATTTGTAATTAATTAATGTTAATTAACCAGGATTAGTAATTTATATTCATAAGTAATTAATCTAATTTGAATAAATCAGACAATTAAATTGACCCTAATTATGAATATTTGGATTCTATTGGATGATTTGGTTGTTTGATATCCCTGATATATGATGCTTTGTGATACATCCTGATTTATGTTGTGATCTGTAATTTATTTATCTGTGATATATATTTGTGATCTGTGAATGAACGATAAGCGTGATAGTTAATACCGCTTATCAACTATATTTCTGTATTCTGATATGTGATGACTGAATGATGTTGCACTACTGTGTAAAACCCCTGGACTACACTTTTACACACACAAATATGGATTTCACGTGGAAATCGGTTAATTCACAGATAATTAAAATTTGATGTTTTTGAAATTGAAAATTTTAATTTCAATTGATTTTGAAATTTGAAATTTGGGTTTAAAGTGAAAAGCTTTTGAAATGGAATTTCAAAGATGAAATTTATTTTGAATAACTTGATAAAGTTTGAAGTTTAAATAATTTGTTTTTAAACTTAACTTCAAATTGAATTCTATGATTCGAAACTAGGGATTAAAGATGTTATACCAGTTATATATGGGTTAAACTATTTTAGAAGTATTGATTTGGGAATTTTAATTTAAATTCAAGGGCGTTAACTCGAGCAAATATAATTGGATTTTTCTAAAACGAAAACTACCTATTTTCAAATAACAAAAGCTTTCACATAAGAAATGAACTTCCAATTTGTGTTGAAATGATTTCTAGTTTGAAATGAAGATAATTTCCAAGTTATGAAAATAGTTTGAAAGCTATAAGTTAAATCTTTAATTTAAAGATTAGATGAGTTAATCCTAATTGAAATAGAAATTGTTTTGAAATTCTATGAATGGATCTTTTTGAAACTGGGTGAACTTTGTGAAATGAATCTTTTTGTTTAAAGATTTAAAAATGGTAATTTGTTTAACCATTTAAAATAAAGGTTTTGGGTAATAAGTTGTGACTTAATTGAAATCCCATATCCATATGTTTTAAATATTTCGCTCACTATTCGGGTTAGCCGGGAAAGGACCTTTGGGTCGTATAACCCATTCCGAATATGTGATACGTCGTAATGGATTGCATTTGATGATCGGTGTTGAAGACCGGATATTTTTGAAAACGGAAGGATTACCATCGAGTTACTCTGCATCGGCTGATCCCCGGTATAGAGATTTTATCATCCTTAGTGACAGGAAGTCTGGACGTGATTAGAAAATTATCTGGATTTGCAAGGGCTTCATAAGAAGTGCCTTTGGTTCTGTTCAAACCCAGAACAGACTTGTATGGATTGTATGTCTGACATTACAATTTGAGATATAAAGCCGATTTCTTTCAAATACATTTCTGTTTGGTGGCGGAGAATTTATTCTCTTAGCTTAACACCCTTCTCTGAGACGTACGAGCTCAGAGGTTATGTAGTTGAAGGTTATTAGCGATATATTCCCAATTTGGTAATGTGACATGCTGAGTGTTGCTATGTGATAATCATTGTTTGATCATTTGTGATATGATCATTTATTTGATCATTTATCTTTGTGATCATTACTTTGATCATCTGTTGACCCAAAGCATGGCTTTGTGCCAAAGTGTAGCTTTGTGGACGAGACTTCGTCGAACCTCACACCCCGGAATGGTCAAAACAGGAAAGATGCAGCAAGGTTATTGGGGGTAGCGCCCCTTAGGGTATGTACATTTCCTTCTGGATAGAAGTGGTATCATGGTATGGAGCCCAGATACTTAACTTATGTGGATGTCGCAAGTATATATATGTCTTACTTTGTGATTTGTTGCTGGGGCCCTGGTTAAAGGTTGGTTACAACCGGGAGATGGCATACTCGTGTCAGTAGTTACCCAGTTAGGGGTAACCCGGCCTTGTGTTGGCAGAGATCCGGTTAGGTTCTCGGGACGTCTTTCCAGAGGCGTTTCCATGTGGCAATGGAAAGTTCCTTGGCCTGACCATTTCTTGGAAATCCAAACTCCAATACGAAACCCTGTACGGTTTTAGTTGTAGAACCTGCCATTTACTTATGGTGGTCACCACTGTTTAGATGGTAGCTATAGTAGGTATAGTTCGGAATGTCTATGCTGGCTAAGATTTATATTATACTTTCGAAAAGTTTTATGCACTTTGCACTTATAAAAATAATATTGAAAAGAATCTGCGTATCAAGCATGTTTGACTATCATAAGAAGAAATCTCCACCAATTCTGCGTTTGCATTGTATGTGTGGCGGGAGGTCTTATGGTAGTTTCATTTTCTAAAAGCATTGCGAATTGACTTTAAAATTCTTTTGCTATTTGTTTTTAAAGATAAACTATTTTTGTTGCTCACACCAGTTCCATGACTGATCCGGAGTTTATTGTTTCTTTCCTAAACTCTGGATGCTCAAAATTTTTCGACACGAGCAGTCTAGAGTTGGGTTTTTCAGATAGTCAGAATTAGTAGATTTTCTGGAGCTAGTTCAGTCTTTGGATATGGACCGCACTTGCTTATCTTTATGCCTCGTTATTGGGAGTTCGAGCTATTTCTGGATTAGCGCTTTGGAGATGGAGATTATCCGCTGCTGGTGTTATCTATTTTCTTTTCCGCTGCTATTTCTTGTATCATATCTCTGATGTATATTGATATTCATTGTATCACTCTGTTGTATCAGATATTGTATATCAATGTATTATTCTTTTTCTTCCGCTGTGTTATTTACTTAATGTTGTTATAAGCTACGGCAAGGATTTGAACGGTCGAATCTATGGGATTCGAGTACGATGTAAAGTATGGATGTCGATTTTCGAGCGGGCAAAATTTGAAATCGTTACATTTGGTATCAGAGCTAAGGTTGAACTTTAGCTCAGGAGTATAACACGTTAAGTAACTCATTAGAGATAGGGTGAAGTATCCCTAGAATGAGTATATCCCTAAGATATCCGTTTAAACGCCTCAATAAATTCTCTTACTATCCACTGATAGTGAGTATGAGTGCAAGAAAGAGACGAGATAGGGGATATACAACTACCAATGGTCAATACCCTGCAACAGTGGAAATAACTTTCTTATCAATCTCTTTTGATTCGTTTCCAAATTTTTTTGATTGCTTCGTACCAGCTACTAGAAGAAGTTCGGTGTGATGATGGTTCTACGAATCGTTGTAGAAGATCCTTACTTAGTATCTTCATCGATTTCTTATCATTTTTTGATTTAAACTTTAATGAATATGAATTGGAAATTTTAAATTAAGGTAAATTGATTAATAGAATATGAGGATAAAATTGAATTAAATCAATAAAATGATATCGTTTGAAACCAAATTTTGAAATTTTATTGAAATTTCTTGTGAATACCAAAGTCCGAAGAGGGACAAATTGGTATGTAATCTGAGATATTCCGACTTGAGTTTGGAATTCATATCTTAAGTTGAGGAATTATAGGAGATCGAATCTATCTATCTTTGTGTTATTTTCGTGCCTGCGAATTTCGAGGACGAAATTCTTTTAAGGGGGGGAAGTTTGTAACGACCCTAGATTTTAATTTATTTAAATTGATAATTAAATGAATTTTTGAATAAAAATTGTAAAATTAATTATAAATGGAAGCGAGTTTCCCCGATTCAAAAAGAAAATATATTAAGTCATATGGATTTGAAAATTTGTATATATTGGATTTGAAATAAAATCTAAACAACAAATTAGAACTCTAGAAATTCCTCTATATTACGAAATAAATAAATTATATAGCTTTATTCGATATAAAGTAAATATATATCTTAGTAAATCAATACAAAATAATACCAAGTAATAAAACAAAGAAAAATATACAAAGAAAAATAAAACACAAATAAAATTGTACTTAATAAAAACAATAAATATATATATATGAAGACTAAGCAAACAAAATCTTGCTTGGTCAAGAATGCAGGTAAGGCAAGAATAAAACAAAATAAAGTAGGAAATAGGAAAATATCACCTCCAACACATACAAGATCACTTCAGCCGAAACACAAAGGATAGAATAAGATAAGTGGTACAACAAAGTAATGCAAGCAACTTCACCCATGCTTAGTATTGTACAAAACAACATCACCTCAGCCATAATACAAGATCACATCAGATTTATTAAAAGCATGGTTTAGTTTTCTTTTATATACCTCAACCTGTACAAATATATTCTCCTCTAGCCTTCTTTTATACATCAACTTCTCACTTCATCTCAGCTCGTTCATTTAAGTTTAGTAAATCTGAAGTCATACCATTTTAAAACTCAAACAACATTCAGTTTAAAACAACAAAACAAATCACTACAAATCAAAGATTGAAGAGAAGTTCCAGCAAGCAAAGTTTAGGCCTGTTTCAACATAAAAGAAACTCTGCTCTGTTCTTCTTCTCAGACTAATGTGAGTAAACTTGCTTTGTTTTAAAATTGAAAGCTGAGTATTTAGTCCATAGAAAATTTGGTGTTGTTGCATATGGAAGAAATTTATTCTGTAAGTTCTTTGAGATTCAGGAAATTGCTTTATAACCTGTTCTCCCTGTTTTGGTTCTCAGAGTAAAGTAAGTTAGAAAGAAAACAAATGAACCTTCATACAAACATGCTAAGATTGGGATTCTTACACAAAATAAGTTGTTTAAATTTAACTCACAGTTTATAATTTTGTTTAAGCTGATAATGAAGTGTTCGACCCTGTAAACTTGGTTTTACAGTAAAAACAAAAATTTGTGATAATTTCAACTATTTTAAATCATTGATTTGATTTCATATTTTGAATAAACATATGAAAATAGGATTTTTAAAACAATAGTGATGATTTTTAGTTGAGTAATTCGAGGGCAGTTCGAATTTGAACAAAACTGGCACTTTGATCAATTCCCGGAAATCAAAGAAATATTGGGTGTTGTAATTTCGCTTGGAGCTAGATTTGAACTCAATAATGTTAGGAAAAATGTAAAAAAAAATTATTGCAAGAATTTTGGGGGCGAGAGCAAATTAGGGTTTAAAACCCATATTTATGACGATCGGAATTGCTATTGTCGCGTCACCGTTAGACAATCGGAATCGATCGCACTAGGACCAATCGAAGCGTCAGACGTATGCGAAGCTTCGGGGGCGACCACGTGGCTTCTGATGGTCAGAGGTGGGTAGATGAGGCGATCTACTGATGTTGGTTGGGTTCCAGGAAATGTTCGAACAACCTAAATCTCGATTTCGTGGAGGTATTCGATTTTTGAGTTGTGGAGTTTGTCGACGGGGTCATGAGAGACTCGGGGTTGATCTCGACGTCGATCAGCGATGATCGACATGGCTGTGCACGTATACGTGCACTCGCGTGAATATCTGGGTATGTGGAGTTTGGGAAAGGAAGAGGGAGCTCGAGTTCGAACACGTGAAAAACCATATTTGGCTCGAAGCAGCTGAAGTTTTGGTGAGGCCGGAAGCTTTACTCGGGTCTGAATTTTTTTTATATAAAAACAGTTTTTAAAATTTTAAACTTAAATCAAGTTTTAAAACTAATTACTTGAACTATTCTTTCAAATAATAATTATTTATTTTAAAGCTTGGTTAAATAAAGAATATGAAATTTATTTTAACTTCGATTAAGTTAAATCTTAAGTTATTTAAACTTAGTTAATAACGTAATTAAGTTGAAATCAAAAGGATGAAGTGTTTTATCAATAATTTAACTTAAAGACTTTTGTTAATTTACAAATTTATGATAATTTGATTCCAAGGTCCATTAAATAAGGGAGTTAAGATAAATGATAAATCTTTTTAATTAATCAAGGTTTGGATTACTTAATGATAGTAATTAAAGGACAATTAATTAATAATTAAAAGTTAATTAATTTATGATTTGATGGAAAATTTGTTAATGAAATTAATTAAGGGTTAATTAATTAATATAATTAATTAAAGATAATTAATTAAAGGCTAATTAAATAATTAAAGGTTAATTATTTAATATTTAAAGGTTGATGAATTATAATTTAAGATTTATTAATATATTATTAATGGTTAATTAATAAATGATTAAAGGATAATTAATCAGAATGATTTGTAATTAATTAATGTTAATTAACCAAGATTAGTAATTTATATTCATAAGTAATTAATCTAATTTGAATAAATCAGACAATTAAATTGACCCTACTTATGAATATTTGGATTCTATTGGATGATTTGGTTGTTTGATATCCCTGATATATGATGCTTTGTGATACATCCTGATTTATGTTGTGATCTGTAATTTATTTATCTGTGATATATATTTGTGATCTGTGAATGAACGATAAGCGTGATAGTTAATACCGCTTATCAACTATATTTCTGTATTCTGATCTGTGATGACTGAATGATGTTGCACTACTGTGTAAAACCCCTGGACTACACTTTTACACACACAAATATGGATTTCACGTGGAAATCGGTTAAGTCACAGATAATTAAAATTTGATTATTTTAAATTGAAAATTTTAATTTCAATTGATTTTGAAATTTGAAATTTGGGTTTAAAGCGAAAAGCTTTTGAAATGGAATTTCAAAGAAGAAATTTATTTTGAATAACTTGATAAAGTTTGAAGTTTAAATAATTTGTTTTTAAACTTAAATTCAAATTGAATTATATGATTCGAAACTAGGGATTAAAGATGTTATACCAGTTATATATGGGTTAAACTATTTTAAAAGTATTGATTTGGGAATTTTAATTTAAATTCAAAGGCGTTAACTCGAGCAAATATAATTGGATTTTTCTGAAATGAAAACTACCTGTTTTCAAATAACAAAAGCTTTCACATAAGAAATGAACTTCCAATTTGTGTTGAAATGATTTCTAGTTTGAAATGAAGATAATTTCCAAGTTATGAAAACAGTTTGAAAGCTATAAGTTAAATCTTTAATTTAAAGATTAGATGAGTTAATCCTAATTGAAATAGAAATTGTTTTGAAATTCTATGAATGGATCCTTTTGAAACTGGGTGAACTTTGTGAAATGAATCTTTTTGTTTAAAGATTTAAAAATGGTAATTTGTTTAACCATTTAAAATAAAGGTTTTGGGTAATAAGTTGTGACTTAATTAAAATCCCATATCCATATGTTTTAAATATTTCGCTCACTATTCGGGTTAGCCGGGAAAGGACCTTTGGGTCGTATAACCCATTCCGAATATGTGATACGTCGTAATGGATTGCATTTGATGATCGGTGTTGAAGACCGGATATTTTTGAAAACGGAAGGATTACCGTCGAGTTACTCTGCATCGGCTGATCCCCGATATAGAGATTTTATCATCCTTAGTGACAGGAAGTCCGGACGTGATTAGAAAATTATCCGGATTTGCAAGGGCTTCGTAAGAAGTGCCTTTGGTTCTGTTCAAACCCAGAACAGACTTGTATGGATTTTATGTCTGACATTACAATTTGAGATATAAAGCCGATTTCTTTCAAATACATTTCTGTTTGGTGGCGAAGAATTTATTCTCTTAGCTTAACACCCTTCTTTGAGACGTACGAGCTCAGAGGTTATGTAGTTGAAGGTTATCAGCGATATATTCCCAATTTGGTAATGTGACATGCTGAGTGTTGCTGTGTGATGATCATTGTTTGATCATTTGTGATATGATCATTTGTTTGATCATTTATCTTTGTGATCATTACTTTGATCATCTGTTGACCCAAAGCATGGCTTTGTGCCAAAGCGTAGCTTTGTGGACAAGACTTCGTCGAATCTCACACCCCGGAATGGTCAAAACAGGAAAGATGCAGCAAGGTTATTGGGGGTAGCGCCCCTTAGGGTATGTACATTTCCTTCTGGATAGAAGTGGTATCATGGTATGGAGCCTAGATACTTAACTTATGTGGATGTCGCAAGTATATATATGTCTTACTTTGTGATTTGTTGCTGGGGCCCCGGTTAAAGGTTGGTTACAACCGGGAGATGGCATACTCGTGTCAGTAGTTACCCAGTTAGGAGTAACCCGGCCTTGTGTTGGCAGAGATCCGGTTAGGTTCTCGAGACGTCTTTCCAGAGGCGTTTCCATGTGGCAATGGGAAGTTCCTTGGCCTGACCATTTGTTGGAAATCCAAACTCCAATACGAAACCCTGTACGGTTTTAGTTGTAGAACCTGTCATTTACTTATGGTGGTCACCACTATTTAGATGATAGCTATAGTAGGTATAGTTCGGAATGTCTATGCTGGCTAATATTTATATTATACTTTCGAAAAGTTTTCTGCACTTTGCACTTATAAAAATAATATTGAAAAGAATCTGCGTATCAAGCATGTTTGACTATCATAAGAAGAAATCTCCTCCAATTCTGCGTTTGCATTGTGTGTGTGGCGGGAGGTCTTATGGTAGTTTCATTTTCTAAAAGCATTGCGAATTGACTTTAAAATTCTTTTGCTATTTGTTTTTAAAGATAAACTGTTTTTGTTGCTCACACCAGTCCCATGACTGATCCAGAGTTTATTGTTTCTTTCCTAAACTCTGGATGCTCAAAATTTTTCGACACGAGCAGTCTAGAGTTGGGTTTTTCAGATAGTCAGAATTAGTAGATTTTCTGGAGCTAGTTCTGTAACGACCCTGAATTTTGAACAATTTAAATTGAAAATATTTAATTTATTTTAAATATTTGAATGATGATTTGACTTGAATTTCAAATTATCAGAATGAATTGGCGATTTAATTTTTGAATTTAATCTATTGAAAGTTGAATGAAATTTGAATCTTCAATTTTAAGCCGGTTAAAAATAATTTAAAGGCTTAGAAAATTCATATTGATAATACTGGAGATAATAGAAGCTTCAGAATTGAATTTGAAAGCGATTTGTTCAGTTTGAAATTGTATCGTTTAAATTGAATTTAAAAAAAATAACCTTCCGAAGCACAGTCTCGGAATTTGACGAAACCAGTTTCATTGGGTCCGTAATATTGAATTATTACTGGATTTCCAATTTCGTATTTATCAGAATTGTTTATGAATATACGGCGTATAAACGCGTATAAAATTAAATCGAATTCAAATTGAATTTCTGTAACAACCGGGGTTTTGCCCAAAATTATAATCATCAGTAAATGATTTAAGTGGACAGTTAAATTTCTGTTGTTGTTGGAATTTTTATAACGATAAAATCTTCGTCAATTGGCAATGTAAAAATGGCTGTTAAATTTCAGTTAGAATTTTTAAATCAATTAGAATTCTTTTATTAAATTTTATTAATACAAAATAAATAAATACACTTAGTAAAATTTTAACAACATAATTAAACAAAACAAATCAAAGAAAATATCTATAATATAAATTATTTAAAAAAAAAAAGAAAAAAAAAAAAGAAAAAAAGAAAATAAAAATATCTTACACCGGCCCATACCCTAAAGCCATACCCCCCACGTTTTACCCCTTTCCTCTGTAAAACCCACGAAACCCTTCCCTCTCTCCCTCATTCGTTCACGAAAACAATCGAAGGAAAAAAAATAAAAATGGCGACTTCCTCTGATCAATTAAATTGCGTTCATTCCTTTGATGCTTGCTAGAGTTTCGGCCTTGCACGCTCCTTGGGGTTACTGAGAATCGTTCGTTCCTCGAGAAGATTAACGGCGGCTTCGATCTAGAAATTTTAGGGCTTCGTCTCCCGTTCTCCTTCGCTCGCGACCTCGTCGAACAAAGGTGAGTACTTACTCACATCTAATTCATGCCTTCATTTCGAGATTTGGGTTTGAACCCCCTAGGTTTTTCGTTCGTATATATTTGAGATGTTTGGATTATTTGAAGTTGACAAATCTTTATTCCGGTCATTCGATTTGTTTTGGGTGTCGATGATTTCTTTATCTCGGCCATTCGAATTGTTGATGTTGATGATTTCCGATTTGTTCGAATTTGCATCTTTTGCTATTTGATTTTTCGATGTTGATATTGCTCGACTTCCAACTTAGTTGATTTTCTTACTGTTGTGTGGTCCTGGCCTTTACGTCTTGTTCAATACTTGCATTCGACTTGGGTCACTTGAAATTGTTTAAACTTGTACCCTGGATTATCTAAATTCTCTGACATTTTGAATACGAAATTGTTTGAAGTCACCTGCGGCCTTAGTTTGATTCGAAACTTAGGCACTGCCCTGACATTATTATGGTTGTCCCATGATTTGCTTGTTTATGTTGCTATTGTATCATTTACTGGTTCACTTGATTCATGGTTCATCACTAAGACTGCTGTTTCACGACTTCGTTATACACTGTTGAACTACATATTAAGGTCCAATGGAAACATAAATTATATATGCGATGTTTTGAAACCGCAGTCTTCTCGAACCTGTTTGCAATTGTTGTTCCACATTACTTGCAGTGTTCTCTCGGCTGCACATTTACTAGTTCATGTGCATGTGTATATTTATGCTTCATTTTACTTCTGAAGTTACTTGAACTCTAGTCTGCGATCTTTGACCCGGGTGTATCTCATTTGCATTTACACTTGTACCATTCACTGTATCACTTCTGCCTAGTCTCTGACCACTTGGATTGTCATCTTGATTTCTGGCATATATATATATATATTTGCATTCTTGTATGTATATATATATATATTTTGCTTCATCTAAGTTGAATTTTGAATTGATTTTCCTGTTTTGGTGCATTCCTTATCTGGTTTGCATATTCCCTAAACTGATTTCTTGATGCTTTTGGGTTTTGCCCTCGTATACTTGAACTGTATACATGAGTTCATGGTTGCTATACCCTTCATTTTGTAAATTGCAGTCCATTCAGTTTTGGGGTCTTTGATTCTCAAGTGATTCATGTTGACTTGGGTTTGCATTCTTCCATATTCCAGTTGCAAGTGCATTTAGTTATTTGCACTTGAATTTGTTGGCTTGGTCACTATGATGTTGCATTGCAGTTTTTCTTTGATATGTTGGTCTTCTTTATTCCAGTAGCATTGGTTCATGTTCATTTGGTATAATTGTGTGGTTGTCCAGTGTAGACTTTGTTCATTTATTGTAGTTGTCTGTCCTTGCAATTGAGCTGTAGCATTCAGTTTTGACTATCAGTTGCATAGTTGTTGTCTGAGGCAGTTGATCATTAATTGCATTCATTTGTGTTCCCATTGTTCTGCACCTGACTTGCTTATTTATCATTTAGTGGTCTGCATCTGTCCATATCACTGTTGGCATTTTGTAGCTTGGTATTGTGCAGTATTGCTGTTGGATTGATGTTCTTCATGTTATTATGGTTCAGTTGAACTCGATAGTTGGGTTTCATGTGGCCTTGGTATATAATGTTGTCCAGTCTGCATTCATTGTCCTCTGTTTGCTCAGTCTGGTTACACCTCTGTTGTATTGCCTTGACCTTGTTTTGATTTGTTAGTTGTGCATCTTGTTTTGCACACGAGTTGGCGGGGCAGTGCACACGGGTACGAATGCACACGTGTGCGCTGCAGCCACCAAGAAATCGACAGTTTGAATTGTTGTTTCTTTGCGTCGGATGCATTGATTTTTAGGCCGTATTGGCGAGGCCGTACACGCGTGCGTGTACGGCAGCCAATCAAATCTTCGATGATTTTAAAGTGACAATTTTAATTGTTTTAAATTGATTTAGTCGATTTGATAAATTGTTTATTTATCTCGGTTGATGATTTAAATCTGCTGATTTATTGTTTAACACTGTTTAGTGTTAAAATTTCCGTTATCCGATTTCTTTGTTAAAAGGATCGGATAGACGAGAATTATTGTGACCGTCGTCTATTTAAATTATTACTGCCTCTATGCACTAATAACTGGTTTGAATTAGACTGACCTGTGTATTATTTTCTTTTGAATATAATACTCGGGTCAGACCGAGTATTTCTACAGCTTGAAGATTTTCGAGCAGCGAAGTTAGAGAGAGAGAGTAAAGAATCATTTTTAGTTCAGAAGAAAATTGTATTTTAAATATTCCGCTGTATCATTATCAAATTGTATAAAACTCTGATGTATATAAAAAGATTTATAGTAATGAAATAAATTCTCATTTGTTTTAATTCAGTGTTATTATTCTGTGTTTCTGTGGCTGATTCTGTTTAAACCTTATAAACTAAATAACAATTCGTCTTTTTGAACGTTTCGAGTTGGTTTAATTACCGACTGGAGGCGGTCAAAAGGGGAAATGTTACAAGTTCAGTCTTTGGATATGGACTGCACTTGCTTATCTTTGTGCCTCGTTATTGGGAGTTCGAGCTATTTCTGGATTAGTGCGTTGGAGATGGAGATTATCCGTTGCTGGTGTTATCTATTTTCTTTTCCGCTGCTATTTCTTGTATCATATCTCTGATGTATATTGATATTCATTGTATCACTCTGTTGTATCAGATATTGTATATCAATGTATTATTCTTTTTCTTCCGCTGTGTTATTTACTTAATGTTGTTATAAGCTCCGGCGACTCGGATTTGAACGGTCGAATCTATGGGATTCGAGTACGATGTAAAGTATGGATGTCGATTTTCGAGCGGGCAAAATTCGGAATCATTACATTTGGTATCAGAGCTAAGGTTGAACTTTAGCTCAAGAGTATAACACGTTAAGTAACTCATTAGAGATAGGGTGAAGTATCCCTAGAATGAGTATATCCCTAAGATATCCGTTTAAACGCCTCAATAAATTCTCTTACTATCCATTGATAGTGAGTATGAGTGCAAGAAGAAGACGAGATAGGGGACAATGGAATACGACTACCAATGGTCAATACCCTGCAATAGTGGAAATAACTTTCTTATCAATCTCTTTTGATTCGTTTCCAAATTTTTTTGATTGCTTCGTACCAGCTACTAGAAGAAGTTTCGGTGTGATGATGGTTCTAAGAACCGTTGTAGAAGATCCTTACTTAGTATCTTCATTGATTTCTTATCATTTTTTGATTTAAACTTTAATGAATATGAATTGGAAATTTTAAATTAAGGTAAATTGATTAATAGAATATGAGGATATAATTGAATTAAATCAATAAAATGATATCGTTTGAAACCAAATTTTGAAATTTTATTGAAATTTCTTGTGAATACCAAAGTCCGAAGAGGGACAAATTGGTATGTGTTCTGAGATATTCCGACTTGAGTTTGGAATTCATATCTTAAGTTGAGGAATTATAGGAGATCGAATCTATCTATCTCTGTGTTATTTTCGTGCCTGCGAATTTCGAGGACGAAATTCTTTTAAGGGGGGAAGTTTGTAACGACCCTAGATTTTAATTTATTTAAATTGATAATTAAATGAATTTTTGAATAAAAATTGTAAAATTAATTATAAATGGAAGTGAGTTTCCCCGATTCAAATAGAAAATATATTAAGTCATATGGATTTGAAAATTTGTATATAATGGATTTGAAATAAAATCTAAACAACAAATTAGAACTATAGAAATTCCTCTATATTACAAAATAAATAAATTATATAGTTTTATTCGATATAAAGTAAATATATATCTTAGTAAATCAATACAAAATAATACCAAGTAATAAAACAAACAAAAATATACAAAGAAAAATAAAAAACAAATAAAATTGTACTTAATAAAAACAATAAATATATATATATGAAGACTAAGCAAACAAAATCTTGCTTGGTCAAGAATGCAGGCAAGGCAAGAATAAAACAAAATAAAGTAGGAAATAGGAAAATATCACCTCCAACACATACAAGATCACTTCAGCTGAAACAAAAAGGATAGAATAAGATAAGTGGTACAACAAAGTAATGCAAGCAACTTCACCCATGCTTAGTATTGTACAAAACAACATCACCTCAGCCATAATACAAGATCACATCAGATTTATTAAAAGCATGGTTTAGTTTTCTTTTATATACCTCAACCTGTACAAATATATTCTCCTCTAGCCTTCTTTTATACATCAACTTCTCACTTCATCTCAGCTCGTTCATTTAAGTTTAGTAAATCTGAAGTCATACCATTTTAAAACTCAAACAACATTCAGTTTAAAACAACAAAACAAATCACTACAAACCAGAGATTGAAGAGAAGTTCCAGCAAGCAAAGTTTAGGCCTGTTTCAACATAAAAGAAACTCTGCTCTATTCTTCTTCTCAGACTAATGTGAGTAAACTTGCTTTGTTTTAAAATTGAAAGCTGAGTATTTCGTCCATAGAAAATTTGTTGTAGTTGCATATGGAAGAAATTTATTCTGTAAGTTCTTTGAGATTCAGGAAATTGCTTTATAACCTGTTCTCCCTGTTTTGGTTCTCAGAGTAAAGTAAGTTAGAAAGAAAACAAATGAACCTTCATACAAACATGCTAAGATTGGGATTCTTACACAAAATAAGTTGTTTAAATTTAACTCACAGTTTATAATTTTGTTTAAGCTTGATAATGAAGTGTTCGACCCTGTAAACTTGGTTTTACAGTAAAAACAAAAATTTGTGATAATTTCAACTATTTTAAATCATTGATTTGATTTCATATTTTGAATAAACATATGAAAATAGGATTTTTAAAACAATAGTGATGATTTTTAGTTGAGTAATTCGAGGGCAGTTCGAATTTGAACAAAACTGGCACTTTGATCAATTCCCGGAAATCAAAGAAATATTAGGTGTTGTAATTTCGCTTGGAGCTAGATTTGAACTCAATAATGTTAGGAAAAATGTAAAAAAAAAAATTATTGCAAGAATTTTGGGGGCGAGAGCAAATTAGGGTTTAAAACCCATATTTATGACGATCGGAATTGCTATTGTCGCGTCACCGTTAGACAATCGGAATCGATCGCACTAGGACCAATCGAAGCGTCAGACGTATGCGAAGCTTCGGGGGCGACCACGTGGCTTCTGATGGCCAGATGTGGGTAGATGAGGCGATCTACTGATGTTGGTTGGGTTCCAGGAAATGTTCGAACAACCCAAATCTCTATTTCGTGGAGGTATTCGATTTTTGAGTTGTGGAGTTTGTCGACGGGGTCATGAGAGACTCGGGGTTGATCTCGACGTCGATCAGCGATGATCGACATGGCTGTGCATGTATACGTGCACTCGCGTGAATATCTGGGTATGTGGAGTTTGGGAAAGGAAGAGGGAGCTCGAGTTCGAACACGTGAAAAACCATATTTGGCTCGAAGCAGCTGAAGTTTTGGTGAGGCCGGAAGCTTTACTCGGGTCTGAATTTTTTTTATATAAAAACAGTTTTTAAAATTTTAAACTTAAATCAAGTTTTAAAACTAATTACTTGAACTATTCTTTCAAATAATAATTATTTATTTTAAAGCTTGGTTAAATAAAGAATATGAAATTTATTTTAACTTCGATTAAGTTAAATCTTAAGTTATTTAAACTTAATTAATAACGTAATTAAGTAGAAATCAAAAGGATGAAGTGTTTTATCATTAATTTAACTTAAAGACTTTTGTTAATTTACAAATTTATGATAATTTGATTCCAAGGTCCATTAAATAAGGGAGTTAAGATAAATGATAAATCTTTTTAATTAATCAAGGTTTGGATTACTTAATGATAGTAATTAAAGGACAATTAATTAATAATTAAAAGTTAATTAATTTATGATTTGATGGAAAATTTGTTAATGAAATTAATTAAGGGTTAATTAATTAATATAATTAATTAAAGATAATTAATTAAAGGCTAATTAAATAATTAAAGGTTAATTATTTAATATTTAAAGGTTGATGAATTATAATTTAAGATTTATTAAAATATTATTAATGGTTAATTAATAAATGATTAAAGGATAATTAATCAGAATGATTTGTAATTAATTAATGTTAATTAACCAGGATTAGTAATTTATATTCATAAGTAATTAATCTAATTTGAATAAATCAGACAATTAAATTGACCCTAATTATGAATATTTGGATTCTATTGGATGATTTGGTTGTTTGATATCCCTGATATATGATGCTTTGTGATACATCCTGATTTATGTTGTGATCTGTAATTTATTTATCTGTGATATATATTTGTGATCTGTGAATGAACGATAAGCGTGATAGTTAATACCGCTTATCAACTATATTTCTGTATTCTGATATGTGATGACTGAATGATGTTGCACTACTGTGTAAAACCCCTGGACTACACTTTTACACACACAAATATGGATTTCACGTGGAAATCGGTTAATTCACAGATAATTAAAATTTGATGTTTTTGAAATTGAAATTTTTAATTTCAATTGATTTTGAAATTTGAAATTTGGGTTTAAAGTGAAAAGCTTTTGAAATGGAATTTCAAAGATGAAATTTATTTTGAATAACTTGATAAAGTTTGAAGTTTAAATAATTTGTTTTTAAACTTAAATTCAAATTGAATTCTATGATTCGAAACTAGGGATTAAAGATGTTATACCAGTTATATATGGGTTAAACTATTTTAAAAGTATTGATTTGGGAATTTTAATTTAAATTCAAAGGCGTTAACTCGAGCAAATATAATTGGATTTTTCTAAAACGAAAACTACCTATTTTCAAATAACAAAAGCTTTCACATAAGAAATGAACTTCCAATTTGTGTTGAAATGATTTCTAGTTTGAAATGAAGATAATTTCCAAGTTATGAAAACAGTTTGAAAGCTATAAGTTAAATCTTTAATTCAAAGATTAGATGAGTTAATCCTAATTGAAATAGAAATTGTTTTGAAATTCTATGAATGGATCCTTTTGAAACTGGGTGAACTTTGTGAAATGAATCTTTTTGTTTAAAGATTTAAAAATGGTAATTTGTTTAACCATTTAAAATAAAGGTTTTGGGTAATAAGTTGTGACTTAATTGAAATCCCATATCCATATGTTTTAAATATTTCGCTCACTATTCGGGTTAGCCGGGAAAGGACCTTTGGGTCGTATAACCCATTCCGAATATGTGATACGTCGTAATGGATTGCATTTGATGATCGGTGTTGAAGACCGGATATTTTTGAAAACGGAAGGATTACCGTCGAGTTACTCTGCATCGGCTGATCCCCGGTATAGAGATTTTATCATCCTTAGTGACAGGAAGTCTGGACGTGATTAGAAAATTATCCGGATTTGCAAGGGCTTCATAAGAAGTGCCTTTGGTTCTGTTCAAACCCAGAACAGACTTGTATGGATTGTATGTCTGACATTACAATTTGAGATATAAAGCCGATTTCTTTCAAATACATTTCTGTTTGGTGGTGGAGAATTTATTCTCTTAGCTTAACACCCTTCTCTGAGACGTACGAGCTCAGAGGTTATGTAGTTGAAGGTTATCAGCGATATATTCCCAATTTGGTAATGTGACATGCTGAGTGTTGCTGTGTGATGATCATTGTTTGATCATTTGTGATATGATCTTTTGTTTGATCATTTATCTTTGTGATCATTACTTTGATCATCTGTTGACCCAAAGCATGGCTTTGTGCCAAAGCGTTGCTTTGTGGACAAGACTTCGTCGAATCTCACACCCCGGAATGGTCAAAACAGGAAAGATGCAGTAAGGTTATTGGGGGTAGCGCCCCTTAGGGTATGTACATTTCCTTCTGGATAGAAGTGGTATCATGGTATGGAGCCCAGATACTTAACTTATGTGGATGTCGCAAGTATATATATGTCTTACTTTGTGATTTGTTGCTGGGGCCCTGGTTAAAGGTTGGTTACAACCGGGAGATGGCATACTCGTGTCAGTAGTTACCCAGTTAGGGGTAACCCGGCCTTGTGTTGGCAGAGATCCGGTTAGGTTCTCGGGACGTCTTTCCAGAGGCATTTCCATGTGGCAATGGAAAGTTCCTTGGCCTGACCATTTCTTGGAAATCCAAACTCCAATACGAAACCCTGTACGGTTTTAGTTGTAGAACCTGCCATTTACTTATGGTGGTCACCACTGTTTAGATGGTAGCTATAGTAGGTATAGTTCGGAATGTCTATGCTGGCTAAGATTTATATTATACTTTCGAAAAGTTTTATGCACTTTGCACTTATAAAAATAATATTGAAAAGAATCTGCGTATCAAGCATGTTTGACTATCATAAGAAGAAATCTCCACCAATTCTGCGTTTGCATTGTGTGTGTGGCGGGAGGTCTTATGGTAGTTTCATTTTCTAAAAGCATTGCGAATTGACTTTAAAATTCTTTTGCTATTTGTTTTTAAAGATAAACTATTTTTGTTGCTCACACCAGTTCCATGACTGATCCGGAGTTTATTGTTTCTTTCCTAAACTCTGGATGCTCAAAATTTTTCGACACGAGCAGTCTAGAGTTGGGTTTTTCAGATAGTCAGAATTAGTAGATTTTCTAGAGCTAGTTCAGTCTTTGGATATGGACCGCACTTGCTTTTCTTTATGCCTCGTTATTGGGAGTTCGAGCTATTTCTGGATTAGCGCTTTGGAGATGGAGATTATCCGCTGCTGGTGTTATCTATTTTCTTTTCCGCTGCTATTTCTTGTATCATATCTCTGATGTATATTGATATTCATTGTATCACTCTGTTGTATCAGATATTGTATATCAATGTATTATTCTTTTTCTTCCGCTGTGTTATTTACTTAATGTTGTTATAAGCTACGGCAAGGATTTGAACGGTCGAATCTATGGGATTCGAGTACGATGTAAAGTATGGATGTCGATTTTCGAGCGGGCAAAATTTGAAATCGTTACATTTGGTATCAGAGCTAAGGTTGAACTTTAGCTCAGGAGTATAACACGTTAAGTAACTCATTAGAGATAGGGTGAAGTATCCCTAGAATGAGTATATCCCTAAGATATCCGTTTAAACGCCTCAATAAATTCTCTTACTATCCACTGATAGTGAGTATGAGTGCAAGAAAGAGACGAGATAGGGGATAAGGTAATACAACTACCAATGGTCAATACCCTGCAACAGTGGAAATAACTTTCTTATCAATCTCTTTTGATTCGTTTCCAAATTTTTTTGATTGCTTCGTACCAGCTACTAGAAGAAGTTCGGTGTGATGATGGTTCTACAAATCGTTGTAGAAGATCCTTACTTAGTATCTTCATCGATTTCTTATCAGTTTTTGATTTAAACTTTAATGAATATGAATTGGAAATTTTAAATTAAGGTAAATTGATTAATAGAATATGAGGATAAAATTGAATTAAATCAATAAAATGATATCGTTTGAAACCAAATTTTGAAATTTTATTGAAATTTCTTGTGAATACCAAAGTCCGAAGAGGGACAAATTGGTATGTAATCTGAGATATTCCGACTTGAGTTTGGAATTCATATCTTAAGTTGAGGAATTATAGGAGATCGAATCTATCTATCTTTGTGTTATTTTCGTGCCTGCGAATTTCGAGGACGAAATTCTTTTAAGGGGGGGAAGTTTGTAACGACCCTAGATTTTAATTTATTTAAATTGATAATTAAATGAATTTTTGAATAAAAATTGTAAAATTAATTATAAATGGAAGCGAGTTTCCCCGATTCAAAAAGAAAATATATTAAGTCATATGGATTTGAAAATTTGTATATATTGGATTTGAAATAAAATCTAAACAACAAATTAGAACTCTAGAAATTCCTCTATATTACGAAATAAATAAATTATATAGCTTTATTCGATATAAAGTAAATATATATCTTAGTAAATCAATACAAAATAATACCAAGTAATAAAACAAAGAAAAATATACAAAGAAAAATAAAACACAAATAAAATTGTACTTAATAAAAACAATAAATATATATATATGAAGACTAAGCAAACAAAATCTTGCTTGGTCAAGAATGCAGGTAAGGCAAGAATAAAACAAAATAAAGTAGGAAATAGGAAAATATCACCTCCAACACATACAAGATCACTTCAGCCGAAACACAAAGGATAGAATAAGATAAGTGGTACAACAAAGTAATGCAAGCAACTTCACCCATGCTTAGTATTGTACAAAACAACATCACCTCAGCCATAATACAAGATCACATCAGATTTATTAAAAGCATGGTTTAGTTTTCTTTTATATACCTCAACCTGTACAAATATATTCTCCTCTAGCCTTCTTTTATACATCAACTTCTCACTTCATCTCAGCTCGTTCATTTAAGTTTAGTAAATCTGAAGTCATACCATTTTAAAACTCAAACAACATTCAGTTTAAAACAACAAAACAAATCACTACAAATCAGAGATTGAAGAGAAGTTCCAGCAAGCAAAGTTTAGGCCTGTTTCAACATAAAAGAAACTCTGCTCTGTTCTTCTTCTCAGACTAATGTGAGTAAACTTGCTTTGTTTTAAAATTGAAAGCTGAGTATTTAGTCCATAGAAAATTTGGTGTTGTTGCATATGGAAGAAATTTATTCTGTAAGTTCTTTGAGATTCAGGAAATTGCTTTATAACCTGTTCTCCCTGTTTTGGTTCTCAGAGTAAAGTAAGTTAGAAAGAAAACAAATGAACCTTCATACAAACATGCTAAGATTGGGATTCTTACACAAAATAAGTTGTTTAAATTTAACTCACAGTTTATAATTTTGTTTAAGCTGATAATGAAATGTTCGACCCTGTAAACTTGGTTTTACAGTAAAAACAAAAATTTGTGATAATTTCAACTATTTTAAATCATTGATTTGATTTCATATTTTGAACAAACATATGAAAATAGGATTTTTAAAACAATAGTGATGATTTTTAGTTGAGTAATTCGAGGGCAGTTCGAATTTGAACAAAACTGGCACTTTGATCAATTCCCGGAAATCAAAGAAATATTGGGTGTTGTAATTTCGCTTGGAGCTAGATTTGAACTCAATAATGTTAGGAAAAATGTAAAAAAAAAAATTATTGCAAGAATTTTGGGGGCGAGAGCAAATTAGGGTTTAAAACCCATATTTATGACGATCGGAATTGCTATTGTCGCGTCACCGTTAGACAATCGGAATCGATCGCACTAGGACCAATCGAAGCGTCAGACGTATGCGAAGCTTCGGGGGCGACCACGTGGCTTCTGATGGCCAGAGGTGGGTAGATGAGGCGATCTACTGATGTTGGTTGGGTTCCAGGAAATGTTCGAACAACCTAAATCTCGATTTCGTGGAGGTATTCGATTTTTGAGTTGTGGAGTTTGTCGACGGGGTCATGAGAGACTCGGGGTTGATCTCGACGTCGATCAGCGATGATCGACATGGCTGTGCACGTATACGTGCACTCGCGTGAATATCTGGGTATGTGGAGTTTGGGAAAGGAAGAGGGAGCTCGAGTTCGAACACGTGAAAAACCATATTTGGCTCGAAGCAGCTGAAGTTTTGGTGAGGCCGGAAGCTTTACTCGGGTCTGAATTTTTTTTATATAAAAACAGTTTTTAAAATTTTAAACTTAAATCAAGTTTTAAAACTAATTACTTGAACTATTCTTTCAAATAATAATTATTTATTTTAAAGCTTGGTTAAATAAAGAATATGAAATTTATTTTAACTTCGATTAAGTTAAATCTTAAGTTATTTAAACTTAGTTAATAACGTAATTAAGTAGAAATCAAAAGGATGAAGTGTTTTATCAATAATTTAACTTAAAGACTTTTGTTAATTTACAAATTTATGATAATTTGATTCCAAGGTCCATTAAATAAGGGAGTTAAGATAAATGATAAATCTTTTTAATTAATCAAGGTTTGGATTACTTAATGATAGTAATTAAAGGACAATTAATTAATAATTAAAAGTTAATTAATTTATGATTTGATGGAAAATTTGTTAATGAAATTAATTAAGGGTTAATTAATTAATATAATTAATTAAAGATAATTAATTAAAGGCTAATTAAATAATTAAAGGTTAATTATTTAATATTTAAAGGTTGATGAATTATAATTTAAGATTTATTAATATATTATTAATGGTTAATTAATAAATGATTAAAGGATAATTAATCAGAATGATTTGTAATTAATTAATGTTAATTAACCAAGATTAGTAATTTATATTCATAAGTAATTAATCTAATTTGAATAAATCAGACAATTAAATTGACCCTACTTATGAATATTTGGATTCTATTGGATGATTTGGTTGTTTGATATCCCTGATATATGATGCTTTGTGATACATCCTGATTTATGTTGTGATCTGTAATTTATTTATCTGTGATATATATTTGTGATCTGTGAATGAACGATAAGCGTGATAGTTAATACCGCTTATCAACTATATTTCTGTATTCTGATCTGTGATGACTGAATGATGTTGCACTACTGTGTAAAACCTCTGGACTACACTTTTACACACACAAATATGGATTTCACGTGGAAATCGGTTAAGTCACAGATAATTAAAATTTGATTATTTTAAATTGAAAATTTTAATTTCAATTGATTTTGAAATTTGAAATTTGGGTTTAAAGCGAAAAGCTTTTGAAATGGAATTTAAAAGAAGAAATTTATTTTGAATAACTTGATAAAGTTTGAAGTTTAAATAATTTGTTTTTAAACTTAAATTCAAATTGAATTATATGATTCGAAACTAGGGATTAAAGATGTTATACCAGTTATATATGGGTTAAACTATTTTAAAAGTATTGATTTGGGAATTTTAATTTAAATTCAAAGGCGTTAACTCGAGCAAATATAATTGGATTTTTCTGAAACGAAAACTACCTGTTTTCAAATAACAAAAGCTTTCACATAAGAAATGAACTTCCAATTTGTGTTGAAATGATTTCTAGTTTGAAATGAAGATAATTTCCAAGTTATGAAAACAGTTTGAAAGCTATAAGTTAAATCTTTAATTTAAAGATTAGATGAGTTAATCCTAATTGAAATAGAAATTGTTTTGAAATTCTATGAATGGATCTTTTTGAAACTGGGTGAACTTTGTGAAATGAATCTTTTTGTTTAAAGATTTAAAAATGGTAATTTGTTTAACCATTTAAAATAAAGGTTTTTGGTAATAAGTTGTGACTTAATTAAAATCCCATATCCATATGTTTTAAATATTTCGCTCACTATTCGGGTTAGCCGGGAAAGGACCTTTGGGTCGTATAACCCATTTCGAATATGTGATACGTCATAATGGATTGCATTTGATGATCGGTGTTGAAGACCGGATATTTTTGAAAACGGAAGGATTACCGTCGAGTTACTCTGCATCGGCTGATCCCCGGTATAGAGATTTTATCATCCTTAGTGACAGGAAGTCCGGACGTGATTAGAAAATTATCCGGATTTGCAAGGGCTTCGTAAGAAGTGCCTTTGGTTCTGTTCAAACCCAGAACAGACTTGTATGGATTTTATGTCTGACATTACAATTTGAGATATAAAGCCGATTTCTTTCAAATACATTTCTGTTTGGTGGCGGAGAATTTATTCTCTTAGCTTAACACCCTTCTTTGAGACGTACGAGCTCAGAGGTTATGTAGTTGAAGGTTATCAGCGATATATTCCCAATTTGGTAATGTGACATGCTGAGTGTTGCTGTGTGATGATCATTGTTTGATCATTTGTGATATGATCATTTGTTTGATCATTTATCTTTGTGATCATTACTTTGATCATCTGTTGACCCAAAGCATGGCTTTGTGCCAAAGCGTAGCTTTGTGGACAAGACTTCGTCGAATCTCACACCCCGGAATGGTCAAAACAGGAAAGATGCAGCAAGGTTATTGGGGGTAGCGCCCCTTAGGGTATGTACATTTCCTTCTGGATAGAAGTGGTATCATGGTATGGAGCCTAGATACTTAACTTATGTGGATGTCGCAAGTATATATCTGTCTTACTTTGTGATTTGTTGCTGGGGCCCCGGTTAAAGGTTGGTTACAACCGGGAGATGGCATACTCGTGTCAGTAGTTACCCAGTTAGGAGTAACCCGGCCTTGTGTTGGCAGAGATCCGGTTAGGTTCTCGAGACGTCTTTCCAGAGGCGTTTCCATGTGGCAATGGGAAGTTCCTTGGCCTGACCATTTGTTGGAAATCCAAACTCCAATACGAAACCCTGTACGGTTTTAGTTGTAGAACCTGCCATTTACTTATGGTGGTCACCACTATTTAGATGATAGCTATAGTAGGTATAGTTCGGAATGTCTATGCTGGCTAATATTTATATTATACTTTCGAAAAGTTTTCTGCACTTTGCACTTATAAAAATAATATTGAAAAGAATCTGCGTATCAAGCATGTTTGACTATCATAAGAAGAAATCTCCTCCAATTCTGCGTTTGCATTGTGTGTGTGGCGGGAGGTCTTATGGTAGTTTCATTTTCTAAAAGCATTGCGAATTGACTTTAAAATTCTTTTGCTATTTGTTTTTAAAGATAAACTGTTTTTGTTGCTCACACCAGTCCCATGACTGATCCAGAGTTTATTGTTTCTTTCCTAAACTCTGGATGCTCAAAATTTTTCGACACGAGCAGTCTAGAGTTGGGTTTTTCAGATAGTCAGAATTAGTAGATTTTCAGGAGCTAGTTCTGTAACGACCCTGAATTTTGAACAATTTAAATTGAAAATATTTAATTTATTTTAAATATTTGAACGATGATTTGACTTGAATTTCAAATTATCAGAATGAATTGGCGATTTAATTTTTGAATTTAATCTATTGAAAGTTGAATGAAATTTGAATCTTCAATTTTAAGCCGGTTAAAAATAATTTAAAGGCTTAGAAAATTCATATTGATAATACTGGAGATAATAGAAGCTTCAGAATTGAATTTGAAAGCGATTTGTTCAGTTTGAAATTGTATCGTTTAAATTGAATTTAAAAAAAATAACCTTCCGAAGCACAGTCTCGGAATTTGACGAAACCAGTTTCATTGGGTCCGTAATATTGAATTATTACTGGATTTCCAATTTCGTATTTATCAGAATTGTTTATGAATATACGGCGTATAAACGCGTATAAAATTAAATCGAATTCAAATTGAATTTCTGTAACAACCGGGGTTTTGCCCAAAATTATAATCATCAGTAAATGATTTAAGTGGACAGTTAAATTTCTGTTGTTGTTGGAATTTTTATAACGATAAAATCTTCGTCAATTGGCAATGTAAAAATGGCTGTTAAATTTCAGTTAGAATTTTTAAATCAATTAGAATTCTTTTATTAAATTTTATTAATACAAAATAAATAAATACACTTAGTAAAATTTTAACAACATAATTAAACAAAACAAATCAAAGAAAATATCTATAATATAAATTATTTAAAAAAAAAGAAAAAAGAAAAGAAAAAAAGAAAATAAAAATATCTTACACCGGCCCATACCCTAAAGCCATACCCCCCACGTTTTACCCCTTTCCTCTGTAAAACCCACGAAACCCTTCCCTCTCTCCCTCATTCGTTCACGAAAACAATCGAAGGAAAAAAAATAAAAATGGCGACTTCCTCTGATCAATTAAATTGCGTTCATTCCTTTGATGCTTGCTAGAGTTTCGGCCTTGCACGCTCCTTGGGGTTACTGAGAATCGTTCGTTCCTCGAGAAGATTAACGGCGGCTTCGATCTGGAAATTTTAGGGCTTCGTCTCCCGTTCTCCTTCGCTCGCGACCTCGTCGAACAAAGGTGAGTACTTACTCACATCTAATTCATGCCTTCATTTCGAGATTTGGGTTTGAACCCCCTAGGTTTTTCGTTCGTATATATTTGAGATGTTTGGATTATTTGAAGTTGACAAATCTTTATTCCGGTCATTCGATTTGTTTTGGGTGTCGATGATTTCTTTATCTCGGCCATTCGAATTGTTGATGTTGATGATTTCCGATTTGTTCGAATTTGCATCTTTTGCTATTTGATTTTTCGATGTTGATATTGCTCGACTTCCAACTTAGTTGATTTTCTTACTGTTGTGTGGTCCTGGCCTTTACGTCTTGTTCAATACTTGCATTCGACTTGGGTCACTTGAAATTGTTTAAACTTGTACCCTGGATTATCTAAATTCTCTGACATTTTGAATACGAAATTGTTTGAAGTCACCTGCGGCCTTAGTTTGATTCGAAACTTAGGCACTGCCCTGACATTATTATGGTTGTTCCATGATTTGCTTGTTTATGTTGCTATTGTATCATTTACTGGTTCACTTGATTCATGGTTCATCACTAAGACTGCTGTTTCACGACTTCGTTATACACTGTTGAACTACATATTAAGGTCCAATGGAAACATAAATTATATATGCGATGTTTTGAAATCGCAGTCTTCTCGAACCTGTTTGCAATTGTTGTTCCACATTACTTGCAGTGTTCTCTCGGCTGCACATTTACTAGTTCATGTGCATGTGTATATTTATGCTTCATTTTACTTCTGAAGTTACTTGAACTCTAGTCTGCGATCTTTGACCCGGGTGTATCTCATTTGCATTTACACTTGTACCATTCACTGTATCACTTCTGCCTAGTCTCTGACCACTTGGATTGTCATCTTGATTTCTGGCATATATATATATATATATTTGCATTCTTGTATGTATATATATATATTTTGCTTCATCTAAGTTGAATTTTGAATTGATTTTCCTGTTTTGGTGCATTCCTTATCTGGTTTGCATATTCCCTAAACTGATTTCTTGATGCTTTTGGGTTTTGCCCTCGTATACTTGAACTGTATACATGAGTTCATGGTTGCTATACCCTTCATTTTGTAAATTGCAGTCCATTCAGTTTTGGGGTCTTTGATTCTCAAGTGATTCATGTTGACTTGGGTTTGCATTCTTCCATATTCCAGTTGCAAGTGCATTTAGTTATTTGCACTTGAATTTGTTGGCTTGGTCACTATGATGTTGCATTGCAGTTTTTCTTTGATATGTTGGTCTTCTTTATTCCAGTAGCATTGGTTCATGTTCATTTGGTATAATTGTGTGGTTGTCCAGTGTAGACTTTGTTCATTTATTATAGTTGTCTGTCCTTGCAATTGAGCTGTAGCATTCAGTTTTGACTATCGGTTGCATAGTTGTTGTTTGAGGCAGTTGATCATTAATTGCATTCATTTGTGTTCCCATTGTTCTGCACCTGACTTGCTTATTTATCATTTAGTGGTCTGCATCTGTCCATATCACTGTTGGCATTTTGTAGCTTGGTATTGTGCAGTATTGCTGTTGGATTGATTTTCTTCATGTTATTATGGTTCAGTTGAACTCGATAGTTGGGTTTCATGTGGCCTTGGTATACAATGTTGTCCAGTCTGCATTCATTGTCCTCTGTTTGCTCAGTCTGGTTACACCTCTGTTGTATTGCCTTGACCTTGTTTTGATTTGTTAGCTGTGCATCTTGTTTTGCACACGAGTTGGCGGGGCAGTGCACACGGGTACGAATGCACACGTGTGCGCTGCAGCCACCAAGAAATCGACAGTTTGAATTGATGTTTCTTTGCGTCGGATGCATTGATTTTTAAGCCGTATTGGCGAGGCCGTACACGCGTGCGTGTACGGCAGCCAATCAAATCTTCGATGATTTTAAAGTGACAATTTTAATTGTTTTAAATTGATTTAGTCGATTTGATAAATTGTTTATTTATCTCGGTTGATGATTTAAATCTGCTGATTTATTGTTTAACACTGTTTAGTGTTAAAATTTCCGTTATCCGATTTCTTTGTTAAAAGGATCGGATAGACGAGAATTATTGTGACCGTCGTCTATTTAAATTATTACTGCCTCTATGCACTAATAACTGGTTTGAATTAGACTGACCTGTGTATTATTTTCTTTTGAATATAATACTCGGGTCAGACCAAGTATTTCTACAGCTTGAAGATTTTCGAGCAGCGAAGTTAGAGAGAGAGAGTAAAGAATCATTTTTAGTTCAGAAGAAAATTGTATTTTAAATATTCCGCTGTATCATTATCAAATTGTATAAAACTCTGATGTATATAAAAAGATTTATAGTAATGAAATAAATTCTCATTTGTTTTAATTCAGTGTTATTATTCTGTGTTTCTGTGGCTGATTCTGTTTAAACCTTATAAACTAAATAACAATTCGTCTTTTTGAACGTTTCGAGTTGGTTTAATTACCGACTGGAGGCGGTCAAAAGGGGGAATGTTACAGAGTGGTATCAGAGCTTTGGTTTACACAAAGCTTAGTTTATGATGTTTAATATGAATAGTTACTAGAAACACTTTAAAAAGGAAACGTTTTTCAAATCCAAAGAAGTACAAAATTGTGTTTGAAAATAAAGATTTTTAACTTAAGAAAAGTTAAATTGAATTGAATTAGTATCAATAAATATATGGATTTGAAATTTAACTAAAGGAAGTTAAATAAAATGAACTGGATTTGATAAATTATTGAGATGAAAAGTTAAACTTGAGAGATAAGTGATTATACAATATGAATTGGGAAGTTTAAATTAATAAGTTGTATAACTTATAAAATGAGAAAATTTGAATCAAACCAGTTGTTAAAATGGTTAAACAGTTTTGTTAAATGAAACAAAATCTGAATTCTGAGATGTGATATGAATTTGACTTTAGCAAAAGTTAAATAAAATGATTTGAGAAATGAAATCTAAGTAAAGTTAAATAAAATAGAATTTCAAATAACTTAGAGCCGAACTTAAGCTGTATAGTGAAAATAAGTCAAGAAAAGATAAAATGAAACATGGCTTAAGTAATAGTGAATCAAATTGAATTTGATATCAAAATGAATTGATAAAGTGAAGAATGAATATGAATTTAAGTTATAGAAAGGAAAATTCAACTTTAACTGTAAAAGTGAATAGTGAATATGGTGGGTATAAAAAGTCGATCAGAATTAGAATATAAACCAATTGAAATTAAGTGTGTTAAACCAAATTGAATGTAAGCAAAGTAAACAAATTTGGTTAAATTGAATGTGCATTGGTTGCTAGTTGATCGTATGGAAATTCATTAAGTGTTAATGAAATTGTATTAATGGATTGAAAGCTATGTAAATTGGATTCAAATTGAAAGATAAGTAAATCTAAAGAGAATCAAATTTGATTTGAATTGAAAGCAAACCAACTTGAATGTAAATTAGTGGAAGCAAACTAATTGAATATGAATGAATGTTAGTAAAATCCAATGTGAATGAATCAAATGTGATTAAATTGGAAATCAAGTCGATGAATGGTTTACTAAAGGACTAGTTGATTATCTTGGAAATGGAAAACTGATAAATTTATATAATAGTTAAAATGGAATTTTGAATTATTATAAACGGTTTAAATTGAAGATTTGAAAAGTGTTAATAAAATATTGGAATTGTATAAGCGTTAAAAGTGAAATATTAGTGGATTTCATAAGTGAATGGAAATTACAGAATTAAGATTGTGAAGTTATAAAAATGAATCGATGTTGCGAAATAAAAGAATTTATAAGTAATTTACTTGTAAATAAAAAATTCTGATATAAAATTGAGTTATAAAGGAATGATTAATGAAGTAAATTTTTATGAATTGAAGTCTTTATAAATAGAAGTGGAATTTATAAATGTTGTTTATAAATCCGAAAATGACCTATTTTGATAAGTAAATTCTTATAGTTTGTTAAAAGATGTATATTCACAATTTTGGACCGTGAATATATTATTGAATGAAATGGACATGTTTTGGGAAAGTGATATTTTAAAACGAAGTTAATTGTTTTAAAAAGATGTTTTCAAAGGCATTGAATAACGAAACCATAGATTTCAACATTCATTGTTGAAATAGACGTTTTCGAATAAAAGGAAATGGTGGACTATAACACTATTGTTATAGTAAATGATTTCCGAAAGGAAATGTTTTGTATAGTATTGGGATTTATACATCTATCTAAATTTTGAATCCCTATACTAGTGATTTTTGAGTTGTCCTAACGATGTTTTACGTAACATTCGTTTTAACTCAAATGAATATGTGAAAGAGAATGATTTCCTTAAAGATGAAATATATACTTAATTTTGATTTAAGTATATCGAATATTTTCAAATGTTGAAAATAGAATGGATTTGTGAATTACTTATTTTTAAATAAGTATGGAAATGTTTTTTTTTCAAATATGAAATGTTGTGAATATATTCCGTAAGGGATAAATGATTTGAAATTCATTTTTGAAGTCGAAGTTGAAAAGTTAAATGAGGATTTGAACAATTTGTTCAATTTGGAATTTTTCAAAAAGATTGAATCGTTGAGTTAAAATTGAGTTTAACTTCGACATCAAAGACAATATAAGTTGAGCTTTGAATTTCAGATGATGATTTGGATTGTATGTCTAACATTGTGAATTGATGACATAGCAATTGATCTCTATTAAATATATATCTGTTGGTGGCGGAGAATTTATTCTCTTAGCTTAACACCCTTCTCTGAGACGTACGAGCTCAGAGGTTATATATCGATAGACATTAATTCTGTGTTGAGAATTGACGATGTAAGCGTGAAATCCAAATTGAATGTGAAAGTCGATAATGAATGGAATTATGAATATGAATTAGGTTTGAGATAACCTTAAATTTCCAAATCGACTTAGAGGAAAATTTTGAAATCCTCTATTTTGTTATGAATATGGATATGTAAGTTTTTAGAACTTATATATATATATGAATACGGTAAATTTGAAACCGTTAGTTTAGAAAGACATTGTTATGGAAATCTTATGTAGGTTTACATGAGTATGATATGTACGAAATGTGAAATGAAGTACTATATATGTATAGTATTATGTTTTCTAAACTGAGGATATGGAAAAGTACCTTCCATTTATTATTGGAGAAGGTATTGGAACTCGTGAAGAGTGTCCATTTGAAATTCGTAGCTACGTAGAATTTTCCATAAGTTGGAATGTCCATTTGGACTAGAATCCCTCGGGACGGGATCATGTTGATTATGATGTATGTTAGCGTAATTTGAGGGGCGAGATGCCCACAGTTACAAGCGATTCCACTGGGATAGTGGCGTAACCGCCGGGTAAACTGCAATCTAATGCCAGGCGAAATTTGAGGGGCGTGATGCCTACAGACACGAGCGATTCTACTGGGATAGTAGCGTAACCGCCGTGTGTACTGCAATCTATGGCGACAACCATGGCGAAATTTAAGAGATGAGAAATCTACAGCCACAAGCGACTCTACTGGGATAGTAGCGTAACCGCCGGGTGGAACTGTAATCCTTGGGGGAACGTGCTTTCCATATCCATTTTAAAAAGAATTTTTAAAAAGTATTTTCACTGGGAATTGAAGCAAGTATATTTAGTACTTGGAGATTTTTAGACCTGCGCCTGGCCAGCGCATGTCTAATGTCTGTGAGAACGAAAATGGACTTGTTAAATTTCGAGTTAGCAAGTATTTTCAAAATTTAAATAGCAAATCAATAGCCTGAAATTAAAGTTACAAAATTCCTACCTAATAAACTAAGGAAGAGGATCTTTGTAATGTTTTGAAAGTCCACAGCTTTGGAAGAGGTATATATTATATAAATCTCTAACGTGAAGAATTTTAAGTTTGAATCTGAGTTGTAAATCGAAAATGTTGATAAAAGACTTTTGCGTTTTGATTTTAGAAATCAACGATTGTAGAAATCATTGAATAAAAGAGAAGATAAACAAAACTAGTGAGATTAAATAAATGAAATGAACTCTATATTTATTTATTTTTAAATAAGTATCGAGCTTGGAAAAAATAGTAGAGTATAAATATTAATGAAATTTTGACAACCTTTCCTTTTCGTGGACGAAAAGTTTTTAAGGAGGGGAGTTTGTAACGACCCTGAATTTTGAACAATTTAAATTGAAAATATTTAATTTATTTTAAATATTTGAACGATGATTTGACTTGAATTTCAAATTATCAGAATGAATTGGCGATTTAATTTTTGAATTTAATCTATTGAAAGTTGAATGAAATTTGAATCTTCAATTTTAAGCCGGTTAAAAATAATTTAAAGGCTTAGAAAATTCATATTGATAATACTGGAGATAATAGAAGCTTCAGAATTGAATTTGAAAGCGATTTGTTCAGTTTGAAATTGTATCGTTTAAATTGAATTTAAAAAAAATAACCTTCCGAAGCACAGTCTCGGAATTTGACGAAACCAGTTTCATTGGGTCCGTAATATTGAATTATTACTGGATTTCCAATTTCGTATTTATCAGAATTGTTTATGAATATACGGCGTATAAACGCGTATAAAATTAAATCGAATTCAAATTGAATTTCTGTAACAACCGGGGTTTTGCCCAAAATTATAATCATCAGTAAATGATTTAAGTGGACAGTTAAATTTCTGTTGTTGTTGGAATTTTTATAACGATAAAATCTTCGTCAATTGGCAATGTAAAAATGGCTGTTAAATTTCAGTTAGAATTTTTAAATCAATTAGAATTCTTTTATTAAATTTTATTAATACAAAATAAATAAATACACTTAGTAAAATTTTAACAACATAATTAAACAAAACAAATCAAAGAAAATATCTATAATATAAATTATTTAAAAAAAAAAAGAAAAAAAAAAAAGAAAAAAAGAAAAAAAAAAAGAAAAAAAGAAAATAAAAATATCTTACACCGGCCCATACCCTAAAGCCATACCCCCCACGTTTTACCCCTTTCCTCTGTAAAACCCACGAAACCCTTCCCTCTCTCCCTCATTCGTTCACGAAAACAATCGAAGGAAAAAAAATAAAAATGGCGACTTCCTCTGATCAATTAAATTGCGTTCATTCCTTTGATGCTTGCTAGAGTTTCGGCCTTGCACGCTCCTTGGGGTTACTGAGAATCGTTCGTTCCTCGAGAAGATTAACGGCGGCTTCGATCTGGAAATTTTAGGGCTTCGTCTCCCGTTCTCCTTCGCTCGCGACCTCGTCGAACAAAGGTGAGTACTTACTCACATCTAATTCATGCCTTCATTTCGAGATTTGGGTTTGAACCCCCTAGGTTTTTCGTTCGTATATATTTGAGATGTTTGGATTATTTGAAGTTGACAAATCTTTATTCCGGTCATTCGATTTGTTTTGGGTGTCGATGATTTCTTTATCTCGGCCATTCGAATTGTTGATGTTGATGATTTCCGATTTGTTCGAATTTGCATCTTTTGCTATTTGATTTTTCGATGTTGATATTGCTCGACTTCCAACTTAGTTGATTTTCTTACTGTTGTGTGGTCCTGGCCTTTACGTCTTGTTCAATACTTGCATTCGACTTGGGTCACTTGAAATTGTTTAAACTTGTACCCTGGATTATCTAAATTCTCTGACATTTTGAATACGAAATTGTTTGAAGTCACCTGCGGCCTTAGTTTGATTCGAAACTTAGGCACTGCCCTGACATTATTATGGTTGTTCCATGATTTGCTTGTTTATGTTGCTATTGTATCATTTACTGGTTCACTTGATTCATGGTTCATCACTAAGACTGCTGTTTCACGACTTCGTTATACACTGTTGAACTACATATTAAGGTCCAATGGAAACATAAATTATATATGCGATGTTTTGAAACCGCAGTCTTCTCGAACCTGTTTGCAATTGTTGTTCCACATTACTTGCAGTGTTCTCTCGGCTGCACATTTACTAGTTCATGTGCATGTGTATATTTATGCTTCATTTTACTTCTGAAGTTACTTGAACTCTAGTCTGCGATCTTTGACCCGGGTGTATCGCATTTGCATTTACACTTGTACCATTCACTGTATCACTTCTGCCTAGTCTCTGACCACTTGGATTGTCATCTTGATTTCTGGCATATATATATATATATATTTGCATTCTTGTATGTATATATATATATATATTTTGCTTCATCTAAGTTGAATTTTGAATTGATTTTCCTGTTTTGGTGCATTCCTTATCTGGTTTGCATATTCCCTAAACTGATTTCTTGATGCTTTTGGGTTTTGCCCTCGTATACTTGAACTGTATACATGAGCTCATGGTTGCTATACCCTTCATTTTGTAAATTGCAGTCCATTCAGTTTTGGGGTCTTTGATTCTCAAGTGATTCATGTTGACTTGGGTTTGCATTCTTCCATATTCCAGTTGCAAGTGCATTTAGTTATTTGCACTTGAATTTGTTGGCTTGGTCACTGTGATGTTGCATTGCAGTTTTTCTTTGATATGTTGGTCTTCTTTATTCCAGTAGCATTGGTTCATGTTCATTTGGTATAATTGTGTGGTTTTCCAGTGTAGACTTTGTTCATTTATTGTAGTTGTCTGTCCTTGCAATTGAGCTGTAGCATTCAGTTTTGACTATCAGTTGCATAGTTGTTGTCTGAGGCAGTTGATTATTAATTGCATTCATTTGTCTTCCCATTGTTCTGCACCTGACTTGCTTATTTATCATTTAGTGGTCTGCATCTGTCCATATCACTGTTGGCATTTTGTAGCTTGGTATTGTGCAGTATTGCTGTTGGATTGATGTTCTTCATGTTATTATGGTTCAGTTGAACTCGATAGTTGGGTTTCATGTGGCCTTGGTATATAATGTTGTCCAGTCTGCATTCATTGTCCTCTGTTTGCTCAGTCTGGTTACACCTCTGTTGTATTGCCTTGACCTTGTTTTGATTTGTTAGCTGTGCATCTTGTTTTGCACACGAGTTGGCGGGGCAGTGCACACGGGTACGAATGCACACGTGTGCGCTGCAGCCACCAAGAAATCGACAGTTTGAATTGATGTTTCTTTGCGTCGGATGCATTGATTTTTAGGCCGTATTGGCGAGGCCGTACACGCGTGCGTGTACAGCAGCCAATCAAATCTTCGATGATTTTAAAGTGACAATTTTAATTGTTTTAAATTGATTTAGTCGATTTGATATATTGTTTATTTATCTTGGTTGATGATTTAAATCTGCTGATTTATTGTTTAACACTGTTTAGTGTTAAAATTTCCGCTATCCGATTTCTTTGTTAAAAGGATCGGATAGACGAGAATTATTGTGACCGTCGTCTATTTAAATTATTACTGCCTCTATGCACTAATAACTGGTTTGAATTAGACTGACCTGTGTATTATTTTCTTTTGAATATAATACTCGGGTCAGACCGAGTATTTCTACAGCTTGAAGATTTTCGAGCAGCGAAGTTAGAGAGAGAGAGTAAAGAATCATTTTTAGTTCAGAAGAAAATTGTATTTTAAATATTCCGCTGTATCATTATCAAATTGTATAAAACTCTGATGTATATAAAAAGATTTATAGTAATGAAATAAATTCTCATTTGTTTTAATTCAGTGTTATTATTCTGTGTTTCTGTGGCTGATTCTGTTTAAACCTTATAAACTAAATAACAATTCGTCTTTTTGAACGTTTCGAGTTGGTTTAATTACCGACTGGAGGCGGTCAAAAGGGGGAATGTTACAAGTTCAGTCTTTGGATATGGACAGCACTTGCTTATCTTTGTGCCTCGTTATTGGGAGTTCGAGCTATTTCTGGATTAGTGCGTTGGAGATGGAGATTATCCGTTGCTGGTGTTATCTATTTTCTTTTCCGCTGCTATTTCTTGTATCATATCTCTGATGTATATTGATATTCATTGTATCACTCTGTTGTATCAGATATTGTATATCAATGTATTATTCTTTTTCTTCCGCTGTGTTATTTACTTAATGTTGTTATAAGCTCCGGCGACTCGGATTTGAACGGTCGAATCTATGGGATTCGAGTACGATGTAAAGTATGGATGTCGATTTTCGAGCGGGCAAAATTCGGAATCGTTACATTTGGTATCAGAGCTAAGGTTGAACTTTAGCTCAAGAGTATAACACGTTAAGTAACTCATTAGAGATAGGGTGAAGTATCCCTAGAATGAGTATATCCCTAAGATATCCGTTTAAACGTGTAACGACCCGATATTTTCAACCATTCGCATCCATTATAAGTGTATAGGTAGACACTCATGCCGGAGTTGAATTGCTCAAAATACCGCGTTGTAAATAAAATTTGGCAAATCTCAGAATATACAGTAAATAAATATAATCACAGATCACAGACACAGAGTAAAATAATGCAGCGGAAGTAAAAGAAATAGTAGTTCATGAAGCTACTATATAAATATATCAGAGTTACATAAGATACAACAGAAGAAATAGAGTACAACAAAAGTCTCAGTAAAATAACCAAGTACAAGCTGAGTAGAACAACGGAACTGGAATAGATAGGACATGACAAGCAGATAATCTCCAGCGATTCAAATCTCCAAGAGAGTGGAAATCCAAATCTGTGAATAACTCAGGCTGACCCGAGCGTAAAGCAAAACACAAAACACTCGAGTCAGGACAATATATACTTATATAATGTAAACCAACTCAAGCGAACTGTAATAAGGGTACAAGTAACTTAGAAGATGCTTGGGACCGCCCATCCTCTAAGGATCCGTTAAACTATCTACTATGTAGTAATATACGCTATATACAGTAGTGTCTAATCAGTAAAGTATAATCATATAGAAAATAGCGTTAAGGGGATGGAGAACCTTAACGCGGTCGGATCTTAAAATCATAATCGTAGTAAAGCTCGATATGGTAGGTGACACGGCACAACTAGGCAATGCCAGGGTAGATATACCAATTACGCATCCGGACTGGTGGTGACGCATAGCAGCCACTACCGCCCACCTCGAACAACACTCCCAAATCAAGGGTGCGCACCAAATCAATCACAAGTAATAGAATGGTATCGAAGAAGTGTGTCCGATCAGAGGTGCTACCTCATTGGTCCGTCAATCGCTCCTGTTTTAGCCACCTTATGCCAACTCACGGGAGTTGGGTCCACGTATATACCTTAGGATCGTCGCCACCATCCTACTTCATTCTGGAATCTCCACCGCGTACACGGTTGCCAAAGTGGTTTTCGTTAAGACAGAGAGTATGTCCATATCCAATCCCGGTCTCTTTAACAACCCAACGTTATTATAACCCGTGGTTATAACTTTTAAAAACAATACTTTACTTCAAAATAAAATATCATTCAAACCATATCTTTATCAAAATAAAGATTAAATCAATTCCAAACCATTTCCATATATTTAAATTTTCATATAATTTCAAAACTTCATTTCAAATCATTTTAATATAATAAAATATCATATCCTTACAAAACTTCATTTCAAATCATTTTAATAAAATAAAATATCCTATCAGTTCAAATCCAATATTCAACTTTAAATACCTTTTAAATTCAAAGATATCGTTCATTTACTATCATTTCAAATCACCTTTAAATAGTTTATATTCCAATCAAAATAATTCATTTAAACCTTTTAAAAGTGTAATTATTATATTTTCAAATCAAGTATTCAATTTCCAAAGTTTCAAACCATTCTGAGTTCGTTTACTAAGTCAAAAACCCTAATTATTAAAATTTCAGCATTTCACAGCATTTAAAAACAACTGCTATAAGTTATATTTGAAAACATTTTTAATTCAGCAAAGACAGCACTTAAAACTGCTGTTAAAACTCAGTTTTAGTTGAATTATAGTTCAAAACAGAAAAGACAGCAATTCAGAAGTGCTGCGGTAGTTCAGATTTCAAAACAAGTGTTAAATTTGGTTTCAGCAAAGACTGCAGACCATTATAGCATTTCCAGAGAATGCTATAATAGACCTGGGTTCAATATTAGCCTATAAGTTCAACTGCAGCAACTGCAGCATTTCAGAAATGCTGTAGTAGCCCTTTTATTCAAATTTTAGTGTAATTCAGAACCATAGCATTTCTGAATGCTATTAAAAGTGATTTCCAGCTTTTTAGTGTATTTCCAGCAATTAAATAACTTCAATTTAAACTCTTTAAACATTTTAAAAATCATAATTTAACATTTAAAATGTTTATTTACATATCATTTAACATGTATCTTTTTCACAATAAATTTCTTATAATTAAATCCAATTTTCAACAATTTACTTAATAAATTTAAGTGTAAAAGTTTCCAATTCTTCACATTTCAACAAATAACTTAACACTTCAAATTTAAATTACCATTTCACAAATTTAACTAAATTTCCAATTTTATTTAATTAACTAAAACCTTTAATTAAAACCAAATTTCTCATTTCCAAGTCAAGTTATATTTTAAAAGATCACTTTTAAACATTCATTTATTTAACCACTTAAATTCATAAAGAAATCAATAATACTTTAATAAATCACTTAAATTCACATTTAATCAAATTATCATATTTACCATTTCCAAATAAAATTTAATATCCATTTTATTTATATAACTTAAATATCATTTTAACCAAATTCCAAATTTCCAACTTAAGTTATATTTCAAAAATCCAGTTAAACCATTCATTAATTACATTTTTAACACATAGAAAAATCATAATTTCTTTATTTTAAACATTTCAAAATCTATTTAAATCAAATTTCATAAATTTATATTTTTAAAATACTTAAAAATATTCAAAACACTTTATAAAATAACCACGGGCCTGTATATAATTTTCTAACCTAGGTCAAGTGATACGGATATGTATCATTTCAATCCGCAGTTAAAAAAGAAAAATCCGGGTTCTATCATTTCAAACCCGCAATCCCAAGTTAAAATAATTTAAATAAAAATCATTCAGGCCTATCATTTCAGCCCATAACGATTTTTCCCTATTCTAAAGTCCGTTCGGGTATGTATCATTTCAACCCATAGTGATTCTAATCTACAGGGAACTTGCAATGGTGATAACAGATATAAATAACAGAATAACATTAAATAATAGTAACATATGATATAACAGGTGTAATAACAGGTGTGAACATCATATGATAATAATATAGGCATATATAACATGATAACATATTTCTACAGATTCACAGGGTGTCAATTTACTAGTTATATAGATACATATTGTCTGGTGAGAATAACTCACCTGTTAAAGCTGGAGATTAGCGATCAAAACACACAACGAATTCCAAGAAGCACGATATGGCACAACGATGGATTCAAGTGGATGAGAACCAAGATGTTACTCTTGTATACAAAAACAAAACAAAGCACCATATAAATAATTACAATACCAAAGTGTTGAAACAAAATTGAGATAGCATGGATAAGTGAACATCACCAAGTCTTTAAATCAACTTTGCTTGATCTTGCTTCAACTTTTGCTCGACCATACATGTATTAGGTTCGGCCTCAACATGTTTTAGGTTGAAATGGATCAGGTTTGGACCACAAATGGCACGACCAAGTCAAGAATATGAAGAGGAAGGAGTTTGCAAGCCTAGAATGCAAAGGGACAAGGCAAAATGGAGTTTTTGGTTCAACCCTTAGGCTCGACCATAGGGTCTATGGGTCAGGTCAGATCTGGACAGAGGGGAGGGTGATGTTCAGAGGTGGTAAACAAGCTGGTGGTGGTGGCTAAGGGGGTGGCCATGGTCAACAATGAAGGTGGTGAGGTGATATGTGCTCGGGTAGGCAATGTTTTGGAGTATAGCAATGTTTTTTTGTGGTGTTTGCAACATGAGATGGTCAAGGCAACTTCAGGTCAGAGGAGGGGGATGATTTGGGCGTGGATGAAGTGGGAAAGAAGGGATGGTGGTGGTTGGTGAAGATGTGGAGGTGTATGGCCGAACCAAGCAAGAAGAAACAAGGCAAAAATCAAGGCAAAATCAAAAGGAAAAATGAAGAGAAAAGTGAAAAAGAGAGGGGAGGCCATTACAAATCTTTGTAGCCATGAATGAAATGAGGAATGGTGCTTTTCTCACGTGAAAATGAGTTAAAACTCACGGCTATCAAATGAAAATGCACGGCCCACTCAAGGCAAATGAAAAGACTAAGGAAATTGAAGAGACGGGAAAACAAAGGGACAAAAGCAACTAAAAAGACACAAACCTTTCAAATTTCTTTTATATATATTTGTAATTTATAAATACATATAAAAACTGAGAAATAAAAATAACAACTCAGAAATAAAATAAATATATAAAATAAATAATTAAATTTTTGAATAAATATAATTTAAATTAAGAAAATGGCTTAAAAATGCAAACTAGGCTTTAAAAATTAGAAATAACTTCAGTACACTTTGGAAAAATCTATTTTAATTTAAATACATGTAGAATGCATATAAATAAAGTAAAAACAGCAAATAAAAGTGAAGGCATAAAATAATTAAATAAATTTTAATTATATATAATTAAATTAAGAAAATAGTAAAGAAAATGGAAACTAGGTTTCATAAATTGAAATAAATTCAAGTAAACTTTAGAAAAATTATATTATCATTTTAAAAATATTAAAAGACATTAAATAACCTATTAACACATATTAAAACAAAATATGACAATAAAAATATAATTTATATGATTTAAAATAAATAATATTGCAAAATAAACAGTTTATACACAAAATTGAAAATTACATAACTTCTACAATTTAACTCCGTTTCCAACGAAACGAAAAGCTGTATTCAAGTTATTAAATCTATTTTCATAATAAAAGATAAAATTTATAATTTCAAACTATTTAAAATTTACATTTAAAAGTCAAAGTTTGACTATTTGACCAAAATTCACATTTTCTGGAAATATTAAATTTAGTCATATTTGGAATTCAAATCCACATCAAAATCAAAGTTTATACTTAAAATAACAAAATTTATTCTTTTTCATAAATAAAGCTTTTGAATCTGGAAAAATCAATTTAAAAATATTTGAAAAATACAGGGTTGTTACACTCTCCCCCACTCAAAACTTTTCGTCCCCGAAAAGGAACGAGGTACGGGAAAGCATAGAAAAAGATAGAATGAAATAGAATTAAGACAAGATGATAAGAAGATTGGAATTACACCTGATAACTATTGTTATAGGTAAGTTTAACAAGATGGAGTTGATCAAATCAAGAATATAAGCACAAAAAAGATCCTCTAGAGTCTGAATCTCCCTTTTCACTTGACCGACGGTCTATGAATGGAAAAACTGTGTTCAGATCCAGATGAGTAACAAAGATTATCAAAGATTACAGAAAGATTTCTAAATAGACTGGTATAAGCAATAGCCTTCCCATTCTGTAACAAGATAAGAGAAATAAGGACAACCAAAAGATAGTTTGGAAAAACAAAACAAGATAATAAATTTAAAACCATAATGCTTTGAAATCATAACAATTTAGGGATGTTTATCATTTGGAAATCACACTACTAAAATCATAACACTTTGGAAAAGTTATTCTTTAAAAAAACATAATACTTAGAAAATCATAACACCCTAAAAAAATCTTCATTTAAACCATTTTAATTCAAGGTCAAATAATATTCATTTTAAAGTTGTAACATTTCTAAGTTCATTTAATTATAAAATTTCCAAAACATTGTATTTTCAAAACAGCAGCACTTATAAAATGCTACAGTAGATATATTAATATTTCAAATCAGTTTAATTTCAGAAATATTCATTTGGATATCATTTAACTTATGACTTATTAAAACAAACTTTTATAAATAGAATATCTAAATTAAACTATACTTCGTTTATTAAGTCAAAATTTCACTATTTTACTTAACTCTTAATTTAACACATAGCCTAACTCTTTATTTAAAATACCCATTTCATAAATAGATATTCCTTTAATAAGTTACACTTATTATTCCATTTGGAAACCAAATTCTCAATTATCAAATTTTAGTGATGTTAAAATACATTTTAACTCTTTAAATCATAATTACTCATTTTTCAAGACATATCTATTTCATAAATAAAATATTTATATAGCAAATATAACAATCAAATTTCTTTACACATTTATTCATTTAGACATCAATTAAACTATGAATTCAAGTTAAATAACTTTATTACAAAATGTCTAATTCAAATGTATTTTATTTTATCTATTCAAAGATACATTATTTATTATACAACATATTCATTTCAGGAAATAACCTTTATTAAAATTTCTAGGTTAGACTTAAGGTTCCATATTAAATCAATTTGATTATTAAGTTATTTAAATAAAATCTCTTTAGATTCCTTTTTCAATATTTACCTCTGTTAATCTTTTATAACTAAAATTTAAGTGTATAACATTTATTATAACCACTCAAATTTTATTTATAAAAATCCTTTCTATATTGTATATTATCCAATTTCATATTCAACTTCTATGTAATTTAGGTAAGTTATATTGGAATTAAATTGTGTGTTATACAAGTAAAACTTTCCAATTCAATTATCTCAAGTTTGAATCATTTATTCAAATTTTTATTTTCTTCTTATAACTGAAATTATTCTTTAAGATAAAATGTAAGAATTAAATTTCCGATTCCCTTCAAACCACTAAGAGATAAATAAATATATGTATATAATATGTCAAATCAAATTTAAATCATATATCTATATATATTATAATCCAGTCATATTTAGAAATTCAAATCAATTAGATTTTCCAAAACAAAGCTGTAGCAAGACTACAGAACAGTCTCTTCACTTTGAAACTCGAAAATGAACGTCGATGATGCTGCAGTCATCACCGAAATTATTTTCCAGCGAAAAAGAGAAGAGCACTTAATTTTTAAACTTTAAAATCCTTTAGAGACAAATTTTTATTCAAAATACTTTAAATAATATCCTTTAAAAAAAATTTAAACACAAGGTTTGAAACCATTGGAAATTAAATTCTTTAAATTTCTTGTTTTTAAATTCATTTCAGTTCCCAAATAAATTTATAAACAACTATTTATAAATTCATTTGTAGAACAATAATTGATAAATCAAGTATTATCATTTCAAATTATCAATTTAAATCAATTTATTAAGTTCCATAAAATTATATATCCAAATTTATTTCATTAACCAAATTTTAAAATAATATTGTGTCAGTTTGTTCTGTCAAAGTGTTTTAGAAATTCTATCGATAGCGTTGATCAGACGAATCGATCGGAAACCCAAATCAACATTAACAACTCAAACAACACAATATAAAACAAAACATTAATTTACAAGTACAGTTCAAAATGTTTGGAAGATAGATTGGAACAAAAGACAAGATGATTAAACAGAGTAGAGAGATGGGTAAGCTTAGATAAATCGCGGACAACCTTAACCGGGTCAACCGTGACTCAATGGATAAGATCAAATGTGGATTTTCTGGGGTAAATCTACCTTCAATCTCAAGAGATAGAGTTTGGAATAATAAAAGATATTAGCGTCTAAACCAAGGATAAATATAAATCTCTGGTGAATCGATGCTGATTATAAAGAATTTTCACCCTTTTACAAGAAAATTAGAATATTGGCGAGACCGCCAATTCACTATAAAGATCATTGGAAGTGGAGTCATGGGATACTCCAGAATCAAAAGATGATGAATAGTGAGGGACACGAATGAATTTCGGAACCGCAGGGAACGTTCCAAAATTCAAAGGAAAACGAATCAAAGGAAGAGATTCAAACTCGAACGAAAGTGATTCTGTAAATAAATTTACCATACATTCTAAGTTTTGCCTCAAAGCCAAAGCTCTGATACCAACTGTAACGACCCGATATTTTCAACCATTCGCATCCATTATAAGTGTATAGGTAGACACTCATGCCGGAGTTGAATTGCTCAAAATACCGCGTTGTAAATAAAATTTGGCAAATCTCAGAATATACAGTAAATAAATATAATCACAGATCACAGACACAGAGTAAAATAATGCAGCGGAAGTAAAAGAAATAGTAGTTCATGAAGCTACTATATAAATATATCAGAGTTACATAAGATACAACAGAAGAAATAGAGTACAACAAAAGTCTCAATAAAATAACCAAGTACAAGCTGAGTAGAACAACGGAACTGGAATAGATAGGACATGACAAGCAGATAATCTCCAGCGATTCAAATCTCCAAGAGAGTGGAAATCCAAATCTGTGAATAACTCAGGCTGACCCGAGCGTAAAGCAAAACACAAAACACTCGAGTCAGGACAATATATACTTATATAATGTAAACCAACTCAAGCGAACTGTAATAAGGGTACAAGTAACTTAGAAGATGCTTGGGACCGCCCATCCTCTAAGGATCCGTTAAACTATCTACTATGTAGTAATATACGCTATATACAGTAGTGTCTAATCAGTAAAGTATAATCATATAGAAAATAGCGTTAAGGGGATGGAGAACCTTAACGCGGTCGGATCTTAAAATCATAATCGTAGTAAAGCTCGATATGGTAGGTGACACGGCACAACTAGGCAATGCCAGGGTAGATATACCAATTACGCATCCGGACTGGTGGTGACGCATAGCAGCCACTACCGCCCACCTCGAACAACACTCCCAAATCAAGGGTGCGCACCAAATCAATCACAAGTAATAGAATGGTATCGAAGAAGTGTGTCCGATCAGAGGTGCTACCTCATTGGTCCGTCAATCGCTCCTGTTTTAGCCACCTTATGCCAACTCACGGGAGTTGGGTCCACGTATATACCTTAGGATCGTCGCCACCATCCTACTTCATTCTGGAATCTCCACCGCGTACACGGTTGCCAAAGTGGTTTTCGTTAAGACAGAGAGTATGTCCATATCCAATCCCGGTCTCTTTAACAACCCAACGTTATTATAACCCGTGGTTATAACTTTTAAAAACAATACTTTACTTCAAAATAAAATATCATTCAAACCATATCTTTATCAAAATAAAGATTAAATCAATTCCAAACCATTTCCATATATTTAAATTTTCATATAATTTCAAAACTTCATTTCAAATCATTTTAATATAATAAAATATCATATCCTTACAAAACTTCATTTCAAATCATTTTAATAAAATAAAATATCCTATCAGTTCAAATCCAATATTCAACTTTAAATACCTTTTAAATTCAAAGATATCGTTCATTTACTATCATTTCAAATCACCTTTAAATAGTTTATATTCCAATCAAAATAATTCATTTAAACCTTTTAAAAGTGTAATTATTATATTTTCAAATCAAGTATTCAATTTCCAAAGTTTCAAACCATTCTGAGTTCGTTTACTAAGTCAAAAACCCTAATTATTAAAATTTCAGCATTTCACAGCATTTAAAAACAACTGCTATAAGTTATATTTGAAAACATTTTTAATTCAGCAAAGACAGCACTTAAAACTGCTGTTAAAACTCAGTTTTAGTTGAATTATAGTTCAAAACAGAAAAGACAGCAATTCAGAAGTGCTGCGGTAGTTCAGATTTCAAAACAAGTGTTAAATTTGGTTTCAGCAAAGACTGCAGACCATTATAGCATTTCCAGAGAATGCTATAATAGACCTGGGTTCAATATTAGCCTATAAGTTCAACTGCAGCAACTGCAGCATTTCAGAAATGCTGTAGTAGCCCTTTTATTCAAATTTTAGTGTAATTCAGAACCATAGCATTTCTGAATGCTATTAAAAGTGATTTCCAGCTTTTTAGTGTATTTCCAGCAATTAAATAACTTCAATTTAAACTCTTTAAACATTTTAAAAATCATAATTTAACATTTAAAATGTTTATTTACATATCATTTAACATGTATCTTTTTCACAATAAATTTCTTATAATTAAATCCAATTTTCAACAATTTACTTAATAAATTTAAGTGTAAAAGTTTCCAATTCTTCACATTTCAACAAATAACTTAACACTTCAAATTTAAATTACCATTTCACAAATTTAACTAAATTTCCAATTTTATTTAATTAACTAAAACCTTTAATTAAAACCAAATTTCCCATTTCCAAGTCAAGTTATATTTTAAAAGATCACTTTTAAACATTCATTTATTTAACCACTTAAATTCATAAAGAAATCAATAATACTTTAATAAATCACTTAAATTCACATTTAATCAAATTATCATATTTACCATTTCCAAATAAAATTTAATATCCATTTTATTTATATAACTTAAATATCATTTTAACCAAATTCCAAATTTCCAACTTAAGTTATATTTCAAAAATCCAGTTAAACCATTCATTAATTACATTTTTAACACATAGAAAAATCATAATTTCTTTATTTTAAACATTTCAAAATCTATTTAAATCAAATTTCATAAATTTATATTTTTAAAATACTTAAAAATATTCAAAACACTTTATAAAATAACCACGGGCCTGTATATAATTTTCTAACCTAGGTCAAGTGATACGGATATGTATCATTTCAATCCGCAGTTAAAAAAGAAAAATCCGGGTTCTATCATTTCAAACCCGCAATCCCAAGTTAAAATAATTTAAATAAAAATCATTCAGGCCAATCATTTCAGCCCATAACGATTTTTCCCTATTCTAAAGTCTGTTCGGGTATGTATCATTTCAACCCATAGTGATTCTAATCTACAGGGAACTTGCAATGGTGATAACAGATATAAATAACAGAATAACATTAAATAATAGTAACATATGATATAACAGGTGTAATAACAGGTGTGAACATCATATGATAATAATATAGGCATATATAACATGATAACATATTTCTACAGATTCACAGGGTGTCAATTTACTAGTTATATAGATACATATTGTCTGGTGAGAATAACTCACCTGTTAAAGCTGGAGATTAGCGATCAAAACACACAACGAATTCCAAGAAGCACGATATGGCACAACGATGGATTCAAGTGGATGAGAACCAAGATGTTACTCTTGTATACAAAAACAAAACAAAGCACCATATAAATAATTACAATACCAAAGTGTTGAAACAAAATTGAGATAGCATGGATAAGTGAACATCACCAAGTCTTTAAATCAACTTTGCTTGATCTTGCTTCAACTTTTGCTCGACCATACATGTATTAGGTTCGGCCTCAACATGTTTTAGGTTGAAATGGATCAGGTTTGGACCACAAATGGCACGACCAAGTCAAGAATATGAAGAGGAAGGAGTTTGCAAGCCTAGAATGCAAAGGGACAAGGCAAAATGGAGTTTTTGGTTCAACCCTTAGGCTCGACCATAGGGTCTATGGGTCAGGTCAGATCTGGACAGAGGGGAGGGTGATGTTCAGAGGTGGTAAACAAGCTGGTGGTGGTGGCTAAGGGGGTGGCCATGGTCAACAATGAAGGTGGTGAGGTGATATGTGCTCGGGTAGGCAATGTTTTGGAGTATAGCAATGTTTTTTTGTGGTGTTTGCAACATGAGATGGTCAAGGCAACTTCAGGTCAGAGGAGGGGGATGATTTGGGCGTGGATGAAGTGGGAAAGAAGGGATGGTGGTGGTTGGTGAAGATGTGGAGGTGTATGGCCGAACCAAGCAAGAAGAAACAAGGCAAAAATCAAGGCAAAATCAAAAGGAAAAATGAAGAGAAAAGTGAAAAAGAGAGGGGAGGCCATTACAAATCTTTGTAGCCATGAATGAAATGAGGAATGGTGCTTTTCTCACGTGAAAATGAGTTAAAACTCACGGCTATCAAATGAAAATGCACGGCCCACTCAAGGCAAATGAAAAGACTAAGGAAATTGAAGAGACGGGAAAACAAAGGGACAAAAGCAACTAAAAAGACACAAACCTTTCAAATTTCTTTTATATATATTTGTAATTTATAAATACATATAAAAACTGAGAAATAAAAATAACAACTCAGAAATAAAATAAATATATAAAATAAATAATTAAATTTTTGAATAAATATAATTTAAATTAAGAAAATGGCTTAAAAATGCAAACTAGGCTTTAAAAATTAGAAATAACTTCAGTACACTTTGGAAAAATCTATTTTAATTTAAATACATGTAGAATGCATATAAATAAAGTAAAAACAGCAAATAAAAGTGAAGGCATAAAATAATTAAATAAATTTTAATTATATATAATTAAATTAAGAAAATAGTAAAGAAAATGGAAACTAGGTTTCATAAATTGAAATAAATTCAAGTAAACTTTAGAAAAATTATATTATCATTTTAAAAATATTAAAAGACATTAAATAACCTATTAACACATATTAAAACAAAATATGACAATAAAAATATAATTTATATGATTTAAAATAAATAATATTGCAAAATAAACAGTTTATACACAAAATTGAAAATTACATAACTTCTACAATTTAACTCCGTTTCCAACGAAACGAAAAGCTGTATTCAAGTTATTAAATCTATTTTCATAATAAAAGATAAAATTTATAATTTCAAACTATTTAAAATTTACATTTAAAAGTCAAAGTTTGACTATTTGACCAAAATTCACATTTTCTGGAAATATTAAATTTAGTCATATTTGGAATTCAAATCCACATCAAAATCAAAGTTTATACTTAAAATAACAAAATTTATTCTTTTTCATAAATAAAGCTTTTGAATCTGGAAAAATCAATTTAAAAATATTTGAAAAATACAGGGTTGTTACAAAACGCCTCAATAAATTCTCTTACTATCCACTGATAGTGAGTATGAGTGCAAGAAGAAGATGAGATAGGGGACAATGGAATACGACTACCAATGGTCAATACCCTGCAACAGTGGAAATAACTTTCTTATCAATCTCTTTTGATTCGTTTCCAAATTTTTTTGATTGCTTCGTACCAGCTACTAGAAGAAGTTTCGGTGTGATGATGGTTCTAAGAACCGTTGTAGAAGATCCTTACTTAGTATCTTCATTGATTTCTTATCATTTTTTGATTTAAACTTTAATGAATATGAATTGGAAATTTTAAATTAAGGTAAATTGATTAATAGAATATGAGGATATAATTGAATTAAATCAATAAAATGATATCGTTTGAAACCAAATTTTGAAATTTTATTGAAATTTCTTGTGAATACCAAAGTCCGAAGAGGGACAAATTGGTATGTGTTCTGAGATATTCCGACTTGAGTTTGGAATTCATATCTTAAGTTGAGGAATTATAGGAGATCGAATCTATCTATCTCTGTGTTATTTTCGTGCCTGCGAATTTCGAGGACGAAATTCTTTTAAGGGGGGAAGTTTGTAACGACCCTAGATTTTAATTTATTTAAATTGATAATTAAATGAATTTTTGAATAAAAATTGTAAAATTAATTATAAATGGAAGTGAGTTTCCCCGATTCAAATAGAAAATATATTAAGTCATATGGATTTGAAAATTTGTATATAATGGATTTGAAATAAAATCTAAACAACAAATTAGAACTATAGAAATTCCTCTATATTACAAAATAAATAAATTATATAGTTTTATTCGATATAAAGTAAATATATATCTTAGTAAATCAATACAAAATAATACCAAGTAATAAAACAAACAAAAATATACAAAGAAAAATAAAACACAAATAAAATTGTACTTAATAAAAACAATAAATATATATATATGAAGACTAAGCAAACAAAATCTTGCTTGGTCAAGAATGCAGGCAAGGCAAGAATAAAACAAAATAAAGTAGGAAATAGGAAAATATCACCTCCAACACATACAAGATCACTTCAGCTGAAACAAAAAGGATAGAATAAGATAAGTGGTACAACAAAGTAATGCAAGCAAGTTCACCCATGCTTAGTATTGTACAAAACAACATCACCTCAGCCATAATACAAGATCACATCAGATTTATTAAAAGCATGGTTTAGTTTTCTTTTATATACCTCAACCTGTACAAATATATTCTCCTCTAGCCTTCTTTTATACATCAACTTCTCACTTCATCTCAGCTCGTTCATTTAAGTTTAGTAAATCTGAAGTCATACCATTTTAAAACTCAAACAACATTCAGTTTAAAACAACAAAACAAATCACTACAAACCAGAGATTGAAGAGAAGTTCCAGCAAGCAAAGTTTAGGCCTGTTTCAACATAAAAGAAACTCTGCTCTATTCTTCTTCTCAGACTAATGTGAGTAAACTTGCTTTGTTTTAAAATTGAAAGCTGAGTATTTCGTCCATAGAAAATTTGGTGTAGTTGCATATGGAAGAAATTTATTCTGTAAGTTCTTTAAGATTCAGGAAATTGCTTTATAACCTGTTCTCCCTGTTTTGGTTCTCAGAGTAAAGTAAGTTAGAAAGAAAACAAATGAACCTTCATACAAACATGCTAAGATTGGGATTCTTAAACAAAATAAGTTGTTTAAATTTAACTCACAGTTTATAATTTTGTTTAAGCTTGATCATGAAGTGTTCGACCCTGTAAACTTGGTTTTACAGTAAAAACAAAAATTTGTGATAATTTCAACTATTTTAAATCATTGATTTGATTTCATATTTTGAATAAACATATGAAAATAGGATTTTTAAAACAATAGTGATGATTTTTAGTTGAGTAATTCGAGGGCAGTTCGAATTTGAACAAAACTGGCACTTTGATCAATTCCCGGAAATCAAAGAAATATTGGGTGTTGTAATTTCGCTTGGAGCTAGATTTGAACTCAATAATGTTAGGAAAAATGTAAAAAAAAAATTATTGCAAGAATTTTGGGGTCGAGAGCAAATTAGGGTTTAAAACCCATATTTATGACGATCGAAATTGCTATTGCTGCGTCACCGTTAGACGATCGGAATCGATCGCACTAGGACCAATCGAAGCGTCAGACGTATGCGAAGCTTCGGGGGCGACCACGTGGCTTCTGATGGCCAGAGGTGGGTAGACGAGGCGATCTACTGATGTTGGTTGGGTTCCAGGAAATGTTCGAACAACCCAAATCTCGATTTCGTGGAGGTATTCGATTTTTGAGTTGTGGAGTTTGTCGACGGGGTCATGAGAGACTCGGGGTTGATCTCGACGTCGATCAGCGATGATCGACGTCGTTGTGCACGTATACGTGCACTCGCGTGAATATCTGGGTATGTGGAGTTTGGGGAAGGAAGAGGGAGCTCGAGTTCGAACACGTGAAAAACCATATTTGGCTCGAAGCAACTGAAGTTTTGGTGAGGCCGGAAGCTTTACTCGGGTCTGAATTTTTTATATATAAAAACAGTTTTTAAAATTTTAAACTTAAATCAAGTTTTAAAACTAATTACTTGAACTATTCTTTCAAATAATAATTATTTATTTTAAAGCTTGGTTAAATAAAGAATATGAAATTTATTTTAACTTCGATTAAGTTAAATCTTAAGTTATTTAAACTTAGTTAATAACGTAATTAAGTAGAAATAAAAAAGATGAAGTGTTTTATCATTAATTTAACTTAAAGACTTTTGTTAATTTACAAATTTATGATAATTTGATTCCAAGGTCCATTAAATAAGGGAGTTAAGATAAATGATAAATCTTTTTAATTAATCAAGGTTTGGATTACTTAATGATAGTAATTAAAGGACAATTAATTAATAATTAAAAGTTAATTAATTTATGATTTGATGGAAAATTTATTAATGAAATTAATTAAGGGTTAATTAATTAATATAATTAATTAAAGATAATTAATTAAAGGCTAATTAAATAATTAAAGGTTAATTATTTAATATTTAAAGGTTGATGAATTATAATTTAAGATTTATTAATATATTATTAATGGTTAATTAATAAATGATTAAAGAATAATTAATCAGAATGATTTGTAATTAATTAATGTTAATTAACCAGGATTAGTAATTTATATTCATAAGTAATTAATCTAATTTGAATAAATCAGACAATTAAATTGACCCTACTTATGAATATTTGGATTCTATTGGATGATTTGGTTGTTTGATATCCCTGATATATGATACTTTATGATACATCCTGATTTATGTTGTGATCTGTAATTTATTTATCTATGATATATATTTGTGATCTGTGAATGAACGATAAGCGTGATAGTTAATACCGCTTATCAACTATATTTCTGTATTCTGATTTGTGATGATTGAATGATGTTGCACTACTGTGTAAAACCCCTGGACTACACTTTTACACACACAAATATGGATTTCACGTGGAAATCGGTTAAGTCACAGATAATTAAAATTTGATGTTTTTGAAATTGAAATTTTTAATTTCAATTGATTTTGATATTTGAAATTTGGGTTTAAAGTGAAAAGCTTTTGAAATGGAATTTCAAAGACGAAATTTATTTTGAATAACTTGATAAAGTTTGAAGTTTAAATAATTTGTTTTTAAACTTAAATTCAAATTGAATTCTATGATTCGAAACTAGGGATTAAAGATGTTATACCAGTTATATATGGGTTAAACTATTTTAAAAGTATTGATTTGAGAATTTTATTTTAAATTCCAAGGCTTTAACTCGAGCAAATATAATTGGAATTTTTTGAAACAAAAACTACCTGTTTTCAAATAACAAAAGCTTTCACATAAGAAATGAACTTCCAATTTGTGTTGAAATGATTTCTAGTTTGAAATGAAGATAATTTCTAAGTTATGAAAACAGTTTGAAAGCTATAAGTTAAATCTTTAATTTAAAGATTAGATGAGTTAATCCTAATTGAAATAGAAATTGTTTTGAAATTCTATGAATGGATCTTTTTGAAACTGGGTGAACTTTGTGAAATGAATCTTTTTGTTTAAAGATTTAAAAATGGTAATTTGTTTAACCATTTAAAATAAAGGTTTTGGGTAATAAGTTGTGACTTAATTGAAATCCCATATCCATATGTTTTAAATATTTCGCTCACTATTCGGGTTAGCAGGGAAAGGACATTAGGGTCGTATAACCCATTCAAAATATGTGATACGTCGTAATGGATTGCATTTGATGACCGGTGTTGACGACCGAATATTTTTGAAAATGGAAGGATTACCGTCGAGTTACTCTGCATCGGCTGATCCCCGGTATAGAGATTTTATCATCCTTAGTGACGGGAAGTCCGAACGTGATTAGAAAATTATCCGGATTTGCAAGGGCTTCGTAAGAAGTGCCTTTGGTTCTGTTCAAACCCAGAACAGACTTGTATGAATTGTATGTCTGACATTACAATTTGAGATATAAAGCCGATTTCTTTCAAATACATTTATGTTTGGTGGCGGAGAATTTATTCTCTTAGCTTAACACCCTTCTCTGAGACGTACGAGCTCAGAGGTTATGTAGTTGAAGGTTATCAGCGATATATTCCCAATTTGGTAATGTGACATGCTGAGTGTTGCTGTGTGATGATCATTGTTTGATCATTTGTGATATGATCATTTGTTTGATCATTTATCTTTGTGATCATTACTTTGATCATCAGTTGACCCAAAGCATGGATTTGTGCCAAAGCGTAGCTTTGTGGACGAGACTTCGTCGAACCTCACACCCCAGAATGGTCAAAACAGGAAAGATGCAGCAAGGTTATTGGGGGTAGCGCCCCTTAGGGTATGTACATTTCCTTCTGGATAGAAGTGGTATCATGGTATGGAGCCCAGATACTTAACTTATGTGGATGTCGCTAGTATATATATGTCTTACTTTGTGATTTGTTGCTGGGGCCCCGGTTAAAGGTTGGTTACAACCAGGAGATGGCATACTCGTGTCAGTAGTTACCCAGTTAGGGGTAACCCGGCCTTGTGTTGGCAGAGATCCGGTTAGGTTCTCGGGATTCCAGAGGCGTTTCCATGTCGCAATGGGAAGTTCCTTGGCCTGACCATTTGTTGGAAATCCAAACTCCAATACGAAACCCTGTATGGTTTTAGTTGTAGAACCTGCCATTTACTTTTGGTGGTCACCACTGTTTAGATGGTAGCTATAGTAGGTATAGTTCGGAATGTCTATGCTAGCTAAGATTTATATTATACTTTCGAAAAGTTTTCTGCACTTTGCACTTATAAAAATAATATTGAAAAGAATCTGCGTATCAAGCATGTTTGACTATCATAAGAAGAAATCTCCTCCAATTCTGCATTTGCATTGTGTGTGTGGCGGGAGGTCTTATGGTAGTTTCATTTTCTAAAAGCATTGCGAATTGACTTTAAAATTCTTTTGCTATTTGTTTTTAAAGATAAACTGTTTTTGTTGCTCACACCAGTCCCATGACTGATCCGGAGTTTATTGTTTCTTTCCTAAACTCTGGATGCTCAAAATTTTTCGACACGAGCAGTCTAGTGTTGGGTTTTTCAGATAGTCAGAATTAGTAGATTTTCTGGAGCTAGTTTAGTCTTTGGATATGGACTGCACTTGCTTATCTTTGTGCCTCGTTATTGGGAGTTCGAGCTATTTCTGGATTAGCGCTTTGGAGATGGAGATTATCCGCTGCTGGTGTTATCTATTTTCTTTTCCGCTGCTATTTCTTGTATCATATCTCTGATGTATATTGATATTCATTGTATCACTCTGTTGTATCAGATATTGTATCAGATATTGTATATCAATGTATTATTCTTTTTCTTCCGCTGTGTTATTTACTTATTGTTGTTATAAGCTCCGGCGACTCGGGTTTGAACGGTCGAATCTATGGCATTAGAGTACGATGTAAAGTATGGATGTCGATTTTCGAGCGGGCAAAATTCGAAATCGTTACAGTGACTGGAAATATTCGTTATAATTTCGCAGGAATTATTTATAAATTCAAACATGAAGCTGAACATGCTTACGTTTAAATTTAAAAAAAATTTATACAGATGAAGCGATTTTTTAATGACAGAGGAAAAGCATGGAATTAATGGAAGTTGAAGGAAAAAAACTATGTCGGAGATTTACACTGGGATTTAACACAGGAAAAGCATGGAATCTAAGTTGGGGATTTCAATTACAGATACCAAGTGTAACAGTTTACAAACAAGTAGTTAGTGTAAATCCTACCTCTTTATCCATTGAATATTAACAACTTTCAAATGAGGAAAAAGAACCTATACATGTTTCAATGATGTTTCAGCAGAGTACCGGTGCATACAAAGTAGCCATATTAGTTAATTCGAAGTTCATATCCAATACATCATTCCAAAAAATGTAAAATTAATCGAAATGACTCTAACATAAACAATGTACACATTACATAACATTTCATAGTTTAAGATAACAATTTGCAACCATTAATCTACTTGCCGTTTGCACATGCTATAATATATCCCTAACAACATTTACTTAAATAAACGTGCAAAATGAATGTGATCAAAGGCTACAACCAATTTGAAAACATAAGATATCTTTTTTTAAAACACACTATATCAACATTCAACTGAAATTATGCAATAAAAGCACAAGCTTAGTGAGCATCACTATGCTAAAGCATACTGTACTACAGTGCACTTATATCTACAACCATGACTTAAAAACTGCTTATTCTTCAATGGATAGGTCTTGCGAGAATCAGTGAATCTGGAACGTTGATAAGCACAACACCTTGGTCGCTTAACAAACTAATTGAAAGGCATAGACTTAGAACCAACAAAGGTATTAGCACATGCACTTACAATCATCTAATTAATGACTACTTGAAAATTCTGTAATGGGTATCTTGATTTCACAAGTACAACAAACTATCCCTAACTTACGAATATAAACATGAATAAAAAGTTATACACTTACGAATATAAACATGACTAAAAAGTTATAAGTATGTTTACTTAGTCATCGAAAAAGAGTTACTGCACATATATAAATGAAGTATAATTGACTCTGAAAATTTTCTTTTAACATATCACAGTAGGCAATTTGTGTTCTTTAACATATCCCTAACTTAAAACCAATATGATTTCCAAGTTGCATAAATTTCTTGCACAAAATACAAGAAAAAGAACTTGTGTTCAATACCCATACTGTACAAAATAAAATAAAAAGAAGTTGAACTACGAAAAAAAATCGCTATAAGCAAACGACAGCATTAAAAAGATCACAGAAAAAAAAATCACTTCAGGCTGATAACTTCGCCATCAGCTAGACTGGTTTTTTCAATTTAGCAAATGAAGAAACTGCCACAAAACATTATTTTCTTAGGGGCATAGTGCATTTGCAAATCAAAATTTTGAAAAGCAATAAAAAGATCAAACTAATGTTTCAGTAATAAAGGCCTAAGAAAATCCTACTGAGTACTACTTAGACAAATCCAGGCGATTGAAACTGAATAATTGTTCTACAACATCCATTTATAAATTGTTTGAATTATTCGATACAGATTTCACATAAAAAGCTTTTCTCACGTGTCTTATCCAACGCTAGAAGTGAAACCAATCGATTGATAAAAGTTTACGCAGTGATGTCGGCATCAAATAAATTTGAAGGCTATTCCTCCTTTGAATACAAATTTAAAGATCGCAAAGACAAAAGATTATCTTCCCAGTTTAGAACAGTTCAAACAAACCTTTTTGACAGCAATGATTACGTTGAAAATTAAATCTTAAAAAATAAAATGGAAGCAACAATGTCCCAGTTGTAAAGGGCCTAGAAAATCATACCAGTTAATCGATCAATCCAGGCGAGTGTAATTGGAAATATTCATCATAATTTCGCAAGATTTATTTATGAAGTTGTCCGAATCGTTCAATACTAAATTCAAACAAGAAGCTGAACTTGCTCGCCTCTAATTAGATGAAGAGAAAAGACGAATGAAGTAGATTTTGAATCACAAAGAAAAAACATTGAATTAGCGGAAGTTAATGGAAAAAAGATTTTGAAATAATGGAAGAGTAAAATGCAAATGCGAGAGACTTACGAAGCAGAGAACTTAAAGGAAAGTATAAGGGTTCGGCTAACCTTAAATGACAATTTTAACCCCAGTGCTAGATAATGGACGGCTAATTTTAAACAATGCCATGTGGCGCTTCTACTTAAATTATTTTAAAACAGCAGAAATATTATTTTGGTAGATAGACATATGAAAATAGCAATATAGATTTTATGTTAATTTATTTGTATAGTCATTTACATATGTAAATTAATTAAATATTATCTACCAATTATATCTGTCTATCTATATCTATTATTCTATTATATTATATGGAAGTTGAGTTTTAATTTGTGTGTTTTTTCGTTTTCGATTTTCTTAACAATCTTCTATGTTGTCCATTGTTATATTTCCATATAATTTAATTCTTTAAAACAGTTTATCATGCACACATTTGTTCTCTATTTATTATCTGTCTGTCATCTATGGAAAATAAATTTTATCCTTTCAATTTCACTTTTTATCCATGTTTTGTCATCTTTTCATGTCATGTGTCAAGTGTTTTCAATTATATTATTATTTCTGTACCTATAATTTATTATCTATTATATCAGTATATATGTATTTGTTTCCATTTTATCTATCTATTTATATTAAATCTGGATCCATAACTTCTCCATTTTCTCTCTTTAAGCAAATATCTTATATTTTTCTCCTAACATATATTATACTGTAAAGTCCACTCTCTCATCCATGCTGTATTATCAATTCTACTCTATATCATTTATATATCATTCATATATTATTTTGAATAAATATTCAAAAGACGCTTTAAAAATTAGAATACATCTTTGTAATTAGAATTACTGTTATCCTCACCATTATTTCATTGAATAGTTTGAAAATTCTTTAGATTATATACCATACAAAATACTACTATAATAACTAAATGAAAACTCCTATATCTATGCTAATATAATTCAATATATGGTTAGTATTTTTCTCTCACTCCTTTATTCTCATCCTAAAAGCTTTATATCCATAAATTCTGGATTAAAGTTTACATTAAAGTCCAGTGTACACTTTAAATATTTTTTGAATCAATCATTATAAGAAGTTCAGTATAGGTTAATGTTAATCCTTGTCCTCGTTTCAAATGTTTAATTTTCATAAATTTTATCACAAATTTTACATTAAAGCTCATCTTCGTCTATGAATATTTATCAAAAAATTTATTTTATAATCGTCTTCATTTATAAATTGCCTCCATTGAAACATAAATCCTATATACTTTTCCTTCTGACATTTCACTTTCCTTATTTTCAGTTCCACGTTCCTCTTCTTGTTTTGTCGTCTTTTCAAGCTATGTGGTAAGTGTTTCCAATTATATTATTATTTTTATACCTATAATTTATTGTTTATTATATCAATTTATACATATTTGTTTCCATTTTATCTGTATATTTATATTCAAATTTGTATCCATGCCATTTTAGTTTGTCTCCACATATTAATTTCAATCCATATACTAATCTCTCTTTAAGCAAATATTTTACATTTTTCTCCTATGATATATTCTACTATGGAACACAGACTCTCTCTCTCTCACATCTATCATGCATTATCAATTCTACTCTATATCATTATATATTAGTTTGAATAAATATTCAAAAGACTCTAAAATTTAGAATACATCATTTTAATATGAATTATTGTTACCGTCATCATTATTTCATTGAATAGTTTTAAAATTCTTAAAACTATATAAACTACACAAAAAACTACAATGTGAAAATAACTAAATAAAAACTCCTATATCTATGCAAATATAGTTCAATATATGGTTAATAATTTTCTTCACCCCTTTATTCTCATCCTAAATGCACTATATCCATAAATTCTGGATTAAATTTAACATCAAAGTCTATAGTGTACACTTTAAATATTTTTTGAATCAATTATATAAGAAGTTCAATATAGGTTAATGTTAATCCCTGTCCTCGTTTCAAATGTTTAACTTTCATAAATTTTAAATTAAAGCCCATCTTCCACTATGAATATTAACTAAAAAAATTATTTTATAATCGTCCTCATTTATAAATTGCCACCATTGAAACATAAATTCTATACTTTTCCTTCTGACATTTCACTTTCCTTATTTTCAGTTCCACGTTCCTCTTCTTATTTTGGCGTCTTTTCAAGCTATATGGCAAGTGTTTTCAATTATAATATTATTTTTATACCTATAATTTATTATTCATTATATCAATTTATACATATTTGTTTTCATTTTATCTGTCTGTTTATATTCAAATTTGTATCCATGCCATTTCCATTTCTCTCCACACATTAATTTCAATCCATATACTAATCTCTCTTTAGGCAAATATTTTACATTTTCTCCTAAGATATATTCTACTCTAGAACTCTCTCTCTCTCTCTCTCTCTTTCTTCTATCATGCATTATCAATTCTACTCTATATCATTATGTATTAGTTTGAATAAATATTAAAAGACTCTAAAAATTAGAATACATCTTTTTAATATGAATTATTGTTATTGTCATCATTATTTCATTGAATAGTTTGAAAATTCTTAAAACTATACACTATACAAAAAACTACTATGTGAAAATAACTAAATAAAAACTCCTATATCTATGCTAATATAGTTCAATATATGGTTAATATTTTTCTTCACCCCTTTATTATCATCCAAAATGCTTTATTCCTATAGATTCTAAACTGAATTTTACATTAAAGTCCAACATACACTTTAAACATTTGTTGAATCAATTATATAAAAAGTTCAATATAGGTTAATGTTAATCTCTATGCTCATTTTAAATGTTTAATTTTCGTAAATTCTACCTCATATTTTACATTAGAGCCCATCTTCCTCTATGAATATTTACTAAAAAAATATTTTGTAATGGTCCTCACTTACAAAATACCTCCATTGAAACATAAATCCTATACTTTTACTTGAGACGCTTCACCTTCCTTGTTTTCAACCATAATTACAATAGTTTAGTTTCATGGACTAAATTAATTTTCATTTCATTACTCGGTTTTCATTCACCTTTTATAAGTAAAACAAATCAACTAATTTGAAACATGTCAAAATCTTTTTGCTTTAATATAGTACAACATATAGCTAATATTTTTCTCTCATTCCTTTATTTTCATCCTGAATGCTTTATTTCCTTAAATTCTAGATTAAATTTTACATTAAAGTCTAGCATACACTTTAAACATTTTATTAAACCAATTATATAAGAAGTTCAATACAGACAAATGTTAATTTATATCCTCATTCCAGATGTTTAATTTTCATGAATTCTAGCTCAAATTTTACATTAAAGCCCATCTTCCTCTATGTATATTTACTGAAAATTTATTTTGTGACATCCTCATTTATAAAATACCTCCATTGAACCATAAATCCAATACTTATCCTTTTGACATTCCACTTTTCTTATTTTCAACCACAATTATTATAGTTTATGTTCATCGACTAAATTAATTTTCATTTCATAACCCGTTTGTTGCTCACCATTTATAAATGAACAAATCAATTAATTTGAAACATGTCAAAATCTCTTCATTTCGCTAATTGAATATTCTTTCCTATTTGTACATATTTTGTTTATTTCATCCAATCTATATATTGTTTTTTAGTATATTTATGGTAACTTTTATTTTTATCCACAACTTCTTTAAGTTGAACCACAATATAATTTGTGAAAACCTGCTATATTGAACCATTCAAATCGACAATCATCCACACATGTCCGACTTGAATTTCTCAAAACAACAGATTGTTTATTTTATATTTGGATAAACTTAGCATGTATAGTAAATAAATCAATCACGGAATCACAAAGTAATATAACAATAAGCAGCCGAATAGATAAATAGTAGTTCATGAAGCTACTACAGAACATCAGAGTCTAAAACAAATACAAATGAAAATCCGAAGTACATAGAAGTCACTAATACAAAAGCAACTGACAAGTCTAAACATAAACATTTGAAAATAATTGAAATAACTGAAAAGCTGAATAGACAAAGATAGATCTCCAAGCAAAGCTCCAAAGGTGAGTCTCAAATGCTTTGACACTCAGTCTGAACCGAGCATAAAGCAAAAAACAAAACACTTGAGTTAGGATTAACATTCTTATGCAAGTAAATCAACTCAAGTGAAATGTCCAAGTAAAATGCAAATAACTTAAAGGATGTTTCGAATTCTCATCCTTTAAGGATCCGTTAAACTATCAACATATATAATACAATACGCTACATAGATAATGTCTACAGTAAAGTAAAATATTAAAATAGCGTTAAGGCGTTACCCATATCCCCCTTAACACATTTTATATATATTCCTGTAGTCTATACAGATACGGTAAGCTCCACCAAACTGGTAGGATACTCAGTGAGCACTCCATAGGTACGGTACAAACCAAACTCATAGTGGACGCGATAAGGCATGTGACAAGGCAAGCGAGGCAATGCCCAGGGTAGGATACTACCGTTTTGCAGAACCGGGCTGGTGGTAACGCATAGCAGCTACTATCTCCCACCTCGAGACACACTCCCGTAATCAAAGGTGCACCCAATCAAATCACAAAGTAATAGATATGGTATCAAAGAAGCATGCTCGATTGAAGGTGCGACCTCACTTGGCCTAGGTATAGCTCCTGTTTTAGTCACATCAAGCTGATTCGCGAGAGTCAGAGCTGCGTTCATACCTCATATAGACGTTGCCAAAGCATCTTACTTCGTTCTGGATTCTCCACAACGTGCACAGTTGTTAAAGTGGTTTTCGGTATTGGCAGAGAGTATGAAAATATCTGATCCCGGTCTCTTTAACAACCAAACGCTTATTTCACACCATGGTCATTTTACATTTCAAATAGTTCATACTTCATATCAAAATCATATCACTTTCGAAATCATATCACTTTCGAAATTATAACCCCTGAATAGGTTAAACCATCATATCAAGGTATTTGCATTTAAATCCATTAAATCTAAATCACAATAGTTCTCACTTAAATAGTTTTAATATTGAAAACAGTATATATTGGAATAGTTATACATGAAAAATAGTTTATATTTAAATATAGATTATAGATTAAAATAGTTTACATATATTAAAAATAGTTTATATATCAAAATATATAATTTAAAATTGTTTATAAATTTAAAATAATATATATTAAAATAGTTTAGATTTAAAAGAGTTTATATCGAAAATAGTTTCAAGTTAGAATTAGTTCTTCCAATTTCACAAAAAAAATCCAATCAACTTTAGTTCTAAAATTCAATTTAAATCAATTCTCAGTTTAACAATTTCAATTAAAAGGGGTAAAAGTTCAATTCAAATTCTCATTAAAACCATTTTTAATTTATATCGATTTCAAATCCAGGTTTGAACTACAAATTTAAGCCACTTCCAATTCAATAGGTTTCAAAGTTTAAATATTCAAATAATTTACAATAACTCAATTTGATAAATTTCATTTCTATTTCAGAATTCAACTTTAATTTTATTTAAATTTGAAAATATTCACTTTATCATTTTTTATAAATTTAATTAAAATATCAAGTTACAAATTTGAATCAATATTAAATATTCAATTTCAATTTTATTTAAATTTGAAAATATTCATTTAGTCACCTTTAATAAAAATCCAGTTATCAAGTTATAAAAATCACATCTTAAGAATCTCAAAATTAATAAGTTTTCAAATCAATTTTTATTAAATACAATTCTTAAACAAATTAAAATTTCAAATCAATTTCAATTTATCTTTCCAACCTTAATTTATTAAAGCTATTACAAAATCTATTCTTAAAATATTAATATAATTTTAAAATAAATATTTAAAACATATTATATATATGTTAGTTAAATTAAATTCTTATTAAATTTTATTATATTAATTATTATTAAATTAAATCTTATCATTATTAAATCTTATTTTATATATTTTTTAAAGTAATAAAGTTATAAGTAAAATTTTATAATTTACATTTTAAAACCCAACTTATAATTTTAAAAAATTTCCAAAACGTATAATTTTAAAAATATAAATTTTAAACATATATTATAATTAAAATATCTTTATTTTATATTCTGTAAATCAATACACATATATTTCTCATTTTTTAAAATTTGGAAATCATTTAAAAATAGACCAACGGTGTTCGTATATAATTTTCTATCCTATGGTCAAGTGATATAGATATTTATCATTTCAATCCGCAATAATTTAATTTACGGGTATATATCATTTCAATCCACAATCCCAAAATTTCAAATTCAATAAAATCGCTTGAGTTTATCATTTCAACCCATAACGATTTTTCCTAATCTATAATATCGTTTGGGTATGTATCATTTCAACCCATAGGGATTTTCTAACTATCACGGAACTTGTAGAGTGTGAACAATAAAATAATAATACAAAATGACATAGCATATCAATGGTCAATATGATCATAATTAACCATTTAAATAATATATATATATATATATATATATGTATATATATTCAACATGTCACGTTGTCATATGTCAATTAACATAGGTCAACAAATTTAAATATTAACATATCATATTTAACAAATTTAATTACTAACAAACTAAATTTTAACAACACATTTCAATCGTCATTTCATGTGAATATAAATTTACTAGGCATATGAATGTTAATCGTGAGTGATCGCTCACCTTTTGAGGCTAGAGAAAACAACGAGAATGTGAAGCATGGACACGCACACGCACACGACTAAGCAAGCGGCTAAGAAGACACGTACGCTCCAAAATAGTTACTCAGAATTTGCTGTGATTGCGGATAAGACAGCGGCAAGCAAAGCAAACGAATTTGATAAATCATGAATATATATATAATATATATTCTCTCTTTTTTTAAATAGGAAGAGAAAGCTGCTATAACTCGAGGGGAGGAAGGGTGAGCGAGGTGACTGCTGTGAAGTGGGCTGACTCGAGACTTAGGCTACTAGGTGATGGGTGGTTGGAGCACTTGCTCGGCTATGGCTGGGAAAGCAAGGGAGTGAAGCGACAAAGGAAAAAGAAGAAGTAGGTATGATTTTCTCTCAAAACCAATATAACTTTGCTTAATGTAAAAAAAAATTCTTATAAAGTTGCAAGCTAGTTTCGATAAAAGGAGGAACATGCTTGCTGGAGAAGCACGGGTGGCTGTTGGCTGTCAGTTCGGCATCGAGGGTGAAGGGATATGAGGCTCGGGTGGCTGAGTAGCTATCGTCACGTGGGTGGAGTGGGAAGCTGATGGGTGCTGATGGCATTCGGGCGAGGGGTTGTCAGGGTGATGAAGCTGCGACGACTTGTAGAGGATGGAAGGTGGGCTTGCGGATCAAGGAGAGGGGTGTGGTGACGTTTGGCACAGCAGGGTTACGTCGATGGTGGTGTGGTGGAGAGGGAAAGGCAAGACAGTAGGTTTTGAAATGGAGATGAGCAGGGATAGTGGGCGGAGCAAGATCTGATGGGGAGAGGCGGCACTGGTTAGAGAAGGTGGAGGTGGCCGTTGTGGAGGGAAGGTGGGTTAATGGTTGTGGTGGTGGAAAAGAAAGAGGATGGGCTGAGATCGAAAATGGAGAAGGAAGGTTGATTGGATGCGGGGCTTTGGGTCGCTGAACGAGGTGTGGGTTGAGTAAGAAAATGAATAGGCTATAAAATAGTGAAAGTGAGCAAACCAATGGAATATATGCAGACTTGAAATACACATATATATATATATAAATATATATATATATATATCTATATTTGAAGAAGAACAGAACGAATAATTTCCATGCAAAAGAAAGCAAACCGATATCTCTTTTTTATTATATATAATAGAATTGTAGAAGGAATATGAAAGAAGGGAATGCATTGAAGCATAAATATCATCTAGTATGGCTGGGCAATTGAAAGGACACAGAAGACTTAAGAGACTAAAAATGGGTACCGATATGGCTAATCGTTTCGCAGGTTTCGCCGCGTAACGGACGCCGAAATTCACAAATGAATATATTGTGGAGATCAACGCGACGAGACGAACGGAATGGTACACATATATAAGCGATAAAATCAACCTATCAAAACTCGATATTCGCTGCCAAAAGTGCTGCTAAAACGCAGAAAATAATATAAATGGGGCTAGAGTGGTCCAAATTTGGCGAAACGAATTATGACGTCTCACTCAGTAAATGGTTTACATTTTATTATGTAAAAATATTCAGATTTCAAAAATATTTAATTTCCATCAAATTAACTGATTTAAAATTTAAAATTGAAATTTCACAACTGAATAAACTTACATATTTTCCAAAAAAAATTTGCCACTTGCTATGCTTCAATAGACGCGTGCCAAATATCGAATTTTCATTTCTAAAATTTAATTGTTTAATTTCAAGAAAAATTTTAGTTAATTACGTTATAAAAATCATTAAAATTTATGGGTCGTTACATAATATCATTAAGTTAACCCAAGATTTATTTGTAAGTTAATCTACAGGTGGATTAACTGATAGAATCCACAATATAGTCTTTACAAGCTCCTAAACAACTTCATCTCAAACACTTCCTTGAATTAGGCCCAGGAGAAGTCATTCTCCTAGACATTTATAGTAACCAATCCATTGCAGCATCAATCAGATGTCGTAATGCGAAATGATGCTTCATCGCATCAATCAACTCTTCAATCATCCTATCACACAAACTAAGCCAAGTCTGAACCTCCATGATAGTCTCTGTGCCATTAAATCTCTTACCGTCCAAGCTCTCAACGTCACAACATAGCGAGCAAAGTTCATCTATAGCCGAACCTTCATGTGACGCCCCATCTCTATACTCACACTAGCCAAGGACACTACGGGGTAAAGCCGTCGACTAGCACGAAGAATATGGCTGTTGAGGAGCGACCATCTGCTTAATTTCTTTGTGCGAGTACCGATATGTCAGATAATATGACTTACATTTCATTTCAAGAGGAAATCCGACATATCAAATACAAACTCAAAACTACCACACGGTGGCTATACGGACTTTGGAAACAAATATAGAAATAAGCATAACACAAATCAATCACAGACATTCATATCACAAAGGCGGAATCAGATATGAATATATCACATAAAAGTGTACATCAAAATAGTGGTCAAACAAGATCCACTACATCACAAAAGAATAGATACAAGTGCTAGACAAAATAATAAGTATACATCAAGGAGTCTCTATCCCGAATGTATAACAACAAAAACTACTAATCTAAAGTAGTTAGCCGAAAAATCAGATGATGAACCCTGATAAGAAGTCAAGCAGAAGCACTTGAAATACCTCGGTCTGACCCAAGTATTATTAAGAAGAAAATAATAAACGTATCAGTCTAGCTATAAATATCAGATAAAATGAGATAGAATAAGAGATATGCAAAAACGTATGATAACCATAATGCCATATTGTGACAAGTATACATCAAATAACAACAAATATCATACAATATCTCAAAACACCAAAAAGAATCACATTCTTTAAATTATTCACCAAAACACAAATATTGATAGAGCTTATCAACGCAAACCACAAAAATTGGTGAAACACAAATTCTAGAAATCACTACCAGAAATCTAGAAATCACAAAGGGGGGAGGCCTATCACAAATGAGAGCATGAAAACTCACCAACACGTGCATCACAAACGGAACTCTATTCCATGGTTGCTAACCATCAATTTTGAGCCGAGGCTCCACAAACGGCCCGAAGACCATGGGTCGCTACCCCACCAAATTGAACCGAAGTTCCACAAACTGGGTTTTTAGTCCCCACACAAACAAAGAGACATCTCACATCGCTAGTCTAAATCACAAAATGATCACCATTGATCAACAAGAAGTGTGAATCACACTAAGCTAGTAAATAAATGAGTTCAGCTTCATGTCCCATAACCACTGGCTCAACTTAAATATTTACGAACAAATTGTAGATTTCCACTCGAAAGTTGTCACGAGAGTTCAATCGAACAAGTTCAAGAATTAACCGACAAAGTAAACGCAAGCATTTCATACCACTTGTTTTGCTAAGTCGTTTAATTGGATTTCTCGTACGAATGAGGTAATGGTTTGTATATACTAATAGATTGGAAAATGGTTTTAAAATGATCTTTGTATTTAAAAGTAGTGTTGAAATCGTGGTTGTGAAAGAGTTTGAGTATTTACTACTAGTATAGAAACCTTTGTATTTTAAAGTGACCAATCACAGAAATGATTGTAGAAACAATCAATCACCAAAAATTCACATACGAAAATATGAATTAAAACCATAGAAATCGATACCAAATCCATCAAATGGATATTTCCAAAAATTCGAAGAAAGAAGTCATCAAAGTCGATAATAAGTGATGACAACTAACCAGATCGACAAAAATCGATTAAACAATGGAAAATCACTCAAAAATAGGCAAATAGGCAAAACTGGGCAGTTCCAGACGTTTGGGGGTCAATCCAGACGTCTGGATTTGGTCTTTGGAAATATTCCAGAAAACCACCCAGACGTCTGAAGTTTCCAAAAAGGCGACTGAAACCCCTTTCAGACGTCTGAACCAATAATCCAGACGTCTGAAATTACCATTCAAACGTCTGAATGGTTCAGTTGGGCAAAAATCACCCTATGCCAATGATGGCCAAAACGATTCGGGAGCGATCGAGCAAGCAACGATGACTAGAGATTTACGCCAAGCGACAACCCAGCCTTATAGGCTCTTTGATACACCTCAAACATCAATGTCCAAACATCCATAGAATGATTTTCATAAAATTGGACCAAAACACTAAAATTTGGAAAATTCACCAAATCAATTCAAATCAAAAGCAAATGATCATGCACAAGTGTTAGGAATTCATACCTAACAACAAAGAAAGTTATCGACATAGATGTGAGTTAAAGAACTCACCTTTAAACCCAAAAACAACAAACGAGAAGCTCTAAAGCAAAGAAAAGATCAACAACTCTTCAATTTCAACTCTAGAAGTTCCAATCTAAGATCATAAGCAATATTTCCTAAGTTAGGTTATAGGAAATTTCTGAAATTGGAGAGAGATTGAGATGGAGAAGAAGAAGAGGATGCTTACCTAAGCTTCTCTTTGATGTTGGAGCTAGGATTTGTATTTCCTAATCAATCTAGGGCTTGGAATTCTAATTCCTTTTCTCTTCCCCCATTTTTACTTTAGCTAGAGAGTATTAGGAAATGAGAATGAATGAAGAGGAGAGGGGGTGGAGTTAGGGTATTATGATGGTTTAGTGGGCTGAAACCCAAACCCAAAGCCCAAGTAGAAAAATAGCAAATTTTACTCAACTCCATACATATCGATGTTTATACTCCAAAAAGTTGTAAACGCCATTTTGGACTCAATGAAAGTGGTCTCGAGTCCCAATTCGACTGTTTACAAAAAGTAACATTTTGGACTTTAATTCGATTAACGATGCTATATTTAAATAAAACATTTAAATATACAATCGTAAAATATGCGGGTTGTTACAGACTCCCCACCTTAAAGAAATTGCATCCTCGCAATAATTAAGAGGAAGAAATAAAAAGTAACAACCATACTAAAGCAAAGCAACACAAAAAGAAGAAATTTTGAAATGAGAAGTTCACCTTTAAAGAGCACGAGAAAGTAAGTCCGGTTGTGTTCGCTCGATGAATTCTCTGGATTCCCAAGAGCAATCCTTAGGATTTGTGGACCATTGAACTTTCACAAGCGGAACATCTTTATTTCAAAGGCGTTTAACCTCCGAAGCAATGATACGAATAGGATGTTGCTCATAAGTCAAATTAGGCAAAACTTCAATTTCTTCAATAACACCGGGCTCATGAATAGAATCGAAATCCAAAAGGCATTTCCGTAATTGAGAGACGTGGAATACGTCATGAATAGCAGAAAATTAAGCCGGTAACAAAAGGCGATAAGCCACGGAACCAATGCGTTCGGTGATGGGAAATGAACCAATATATCGAGGTGCTAATTTTCCCGATCGACTGAAACGCACAACACCCTTCATAGGTGAAACACGAATAAACACAAAATCTCCCACAGAAAATTCTAATTTCCTTTTTCGATTATTGGGATAGGATATTTGTCTACTTTGAACTTCTTTCATCCTATGACGAATAAGGTCAATCTTTTCTGTGGCATCACGAATATAATCTGGACCTAAAACCAGCTTCTCACCGGCTTCAAGCCAACACGAAGGAGATCGACATGGCCTTCCGTAGAGTGCCTCAAAAGGTGCTATACCAATACTAGATTGGAAGTTATTATTATAGGAAAACTCAACAAGAGAAATATGGTCCTCCCAACTTCCACCAAAATCAAGAACACATGCACGAAGAAGATCTTCAAGAGTTTGATTCACATGCTCGGTTTGTCCATCGGACTAAGGATGATAAGCGGTGCTAAAATTTCATTCCCAAAGCTTTTTGAAGACCTTTCCAAAATCCACTAGTAAACAATGGATCACGATCGCTAACAATAGAAGTAGGAACTCCATGCAATCTAACAATTTCCTTAACATAGAGTTTGGCCAAAAGAGGTACGGTCCGATTGGACCGAACAGGAATAAAATGGGCGGATTTTGTAAGTCTATCGACAATCACCCATAAACTGTCATGGCCCAAATGAGAACGGGTAAGCCCGTCAATAAAGTCCATGGAGACTTGATCCCACTTTCAAACTGGAATGTCCAAAGGTTGCAATAACCCACCGGGCCTTTGATGTTCGGCCTTTACGAGTTGGCAAGTCATGAAATGCTTAATAAAGTTAGCAATATCAGATTTCATTCCATCCCAATAGTAAAGTCGCTTCATATCCGCGTACATTTTACTACTACCGGGATGAATGGTAAATTTAGAATAATGAGAATCTTCTAAAATATCTTTACGAAGATCACAAATATTTGACACGATAAGTCTACCAAATTTTCGAATATCGCCACGAGCATCAATATCAAAGTCTTTCAAACCTTCAATATCAGTTTTATCCCTACAACTTTGGCTAAGAAGAACCAATTCGGGATCACGCCTTTGAGCTTCAAGGATGCGGTCTAAAAGAGATGGATGAGCCTGAAGACCACATAATACAAGAGATGAACATGAATTGGATTCACAATCTCGAATCTCACAAGTGGACAAAGTCTCGAGATCATTCCATTCAGATATCATCATAGAAACAACTGCTTGTTGCTTACGACTAAGGGCATCAGCAACACGATTTCCCTTTCCGGGAGTATAAAGAATATCAAGATCATAAGATGCAAGGAACTCGAGCCAACGTTGTTGATGCAAATTAAGCTCCTTTTGAGAAAATAAATACTTCAAAGATTTATGATCGGTGTAGAGAACAAATTTCTCTCCCAAAAGATAATGACGCCAAATTCTAAGGGCGAAAACAATAGTTGCAAGCTCTAAATCATGAGTGGCATACCTAGTCTCGGCAGGCTTTAATTGTCTAGAAGCATAAGCGATAACACGTTCCCTTTGCATGAGAACGGCACCCAAACCAACACGACTAGCATCGGCATAAACAATAAAGTCTTGGTTCCCTTCGGGAATCACAAGAATAGGGGCATTGGAAAGGAGTTCTTTTAGTTTCTGAAAAGCAGCTTCACATTTGTTTGACCAAATGTACTTAACTCCCTTCTTTGTCAAATTAGTAAGAGGTACGGAAATTTTAGAAAAGTCTTTAATGAATTGACGGTAATAGCCTGCCAATCCGAGAAAGCTACGAATTTCCGTCACACTCTCCGGTCTCTTCCAATTTTGAATCGCTTCAATCTTTGAAGGATCCACAGAAATTCCAGATTTAGAAATGATATGTCCCAAAAATTTAACACGAGATAGCCAAAAGTGGCACTTAGAAAATTTTGCTTTTAATTGGTTGCTCCTAAGAGTTTCCAACACAATCCAAAGATGATTTTCATGCTCTTCCTCGGTTTTAGAATAAACAAGAATATCATCGATAAAAATGAGAACAAATCGATCGAGGAAGTCTTTGAAAACTCGATTCATAAGGTCAACGAAATAAGCTGGAGCATTCGTCAAACCAAATGGCATAACAAGCCATTCTTAAGATCCATAGTGAGTACGGAACGATGTCAAAGGAATGCTATCCTCTGCAATATGGAGCTGATGAAAACCGGTTGCTAAATCTAACTGTGAAAAGACTATTGCACCACTAAGTTGATCGAATAGATCGTCAGTCCGAGGTAAAGGATATTTATTCTTGATGGTGAGATCATTAAGCTTGCGGTAGTCAACGCAAAGCCTAAGTGTACCATCGGATTTCTTCACAAAAATAGCTGAAGCTCCCCATGGAGAGGAACTAGAATGAACAAACTGTTTTGCTTACAATTCGGATAATTGTTTACACTTCTCCTCATTTTCCTTATTGGACATACGATAAGGAGGACGAGTAATAGGTAGAGCTCCAGGGATTAGATTAATTCTGAACTCAATTGCTCGCTTAGGTGGTAATCCTAAAACAGGCTCAAATATGTCGGGAAATTCACAAACAATGTGAATGAGGGAAATGACATCTTCCTCATCATCATTATCGTCATCATGAGGATTTAGAGAATACAAGGATGCTCCCGAATTGAAATCTAATGTTTAAGAACAAGAGAAATATGCTTAACAGATTGAGGATGTCGAAGATATATAGCCCGCTCAGGACATAGGATATGGGCTTCATAATGGTTAAGCCAATCCAGCCCCAAAATCATTTTGAAACCTAGGTAACGCATAACATGCAAATTGGCTTGGAAGGCATAATCACATAAAATAATTTCGACATCTTTACAAAGTAAACTGAGTGTTGCAGATCCACCAACCGGATTCGCAATTCTCAATGAAGACATCAAGCTAATAACATTCAAAGACAAAGCATCAACAAGTTCTTTTGATATAAAAGAGTGAGATGCACCCGTATCAAAAAGAACTCGAATAGGAAGATCACGAAATATAATAATGCCATCAAGGATAGAATGAGGAATACCTTGACCAAGAGAAGTGTTACTAGGGGCTTGCACAACATTTAGCTTCCCTTCCTTCTTGCTTCAATGTTTGGGACATGAAGAAATAGTATGACCCAAACTTTTGCAATAGCGGCAAGTAAGGGACTTCAGACACTTGTTTGCATAATGGTCCTTAGAACCACAATTATAACATTCCCCACGACTAGAGGTAGGAGTCTTTGCTACCAAAGTTGCTTGCTTCCCTTTCTTGTTGGGATTAGGCTTGAATTTAAAAGGCCTCTTCTTATTGATGTTTTGCTTGACTTCAACATCACTTTCTTTATCAGCCTCTTCGAGTCGAAGAGCGATATCAACAAGCTGATCGAAAGAAACTTCTAATTTCAGAAGTAATGGCTTTTTGAGGTTCTTATTCAACCTATAGACAAATCTCTGATTTTTCTTTAATGGGGTATTAATATACTCAACCCCATATTTAGATAGAGAATCGAAAGATGCGACGTAATCCATCATAGAACATTCACCTTGAACAAGGTCAATAAAGCGTCGAGCTAAAGATACTTTTTCGGCTTCCAGCACAAATTTCAACTCGAACCTTTCCCGAAATTGCTCCCAAGTAAGGTCTGCCTTAATAATTTCCGAGATCAGAAGCTCATACTAATCTAATGCTCTCTCCTGGAGCATGCTATAAGCCACTTGGACTCGATGAAGATCAATAAGATTCATGCAGGAAAAGATGCGATCGCATGTTCTAAGCTAAGCTTGGACTTCTATAACGCTTTCGGAACCCTTGAAAGGCCTTTTGCCCAAGTTGGTGTAATCACTGCACAAGCGTGCAAACCTAGATTTAGGATGAGTAGGCTTTAGAATGGGTCTGATAGCTTGAGCATTCTTCACAAGATCTAAAAGTTGTTGAGCAGACATGAATACTCCATCCTGAGGAGTGTCACTAGATTGACCGGCGTTGGGATGGCCTGGTCTAACCATTTCTCTTCTTTAAGAAAGAAAGAAGAGGAAAAAGGTTATTCACAGAATGAATATCAAACAAACTTGATTGATAAAACAAGGCATCATAAAAAGAAATAGGATAGAACGGTACAAAGACTCGAATTAAATCCTATGGCACGATTCCTAAGGAAGACTTAGGACAATGATCCTTGCTAGATTATTCTACATTGTTCTGAAGTTTGGCTCTGATACCAAGCTATGACGCCCCACCTCTATACTCACACTAGCCAAGGACACTACGGAGTAATGCCGTTGACTAGCATGAAGAATAAGGCTGTTAAGGAGCGACCATCTGTGTAATTGCTTTGTGCGAGTACCGATATGTCAGATAATATGACTTACATTTCATTTCAAGAGGAAATCCGACATATCAAATACAAACTCAAAGCTACCACACAGTGGCTATACGGACTTCAGAAACAAATATATAAATAAGCATTACACAAATCAGTCACAGACATTCATATCACAAAGGCGGAATCAGATATGAATATATCATATAAAAGTGTACATCAAAATAGTGGTCAAACAAGATCCACTACATCACAAAAGAATTGATACAAGTGCTAGACAAAAGAATAAGTATACATCAAGGAGTATCTATCTCAAATGTATAACAACAAAAACTACTAATCTAAAGTAGTTAGCCCAAAAATCAGATGATGAATCCTGATAAGAAGTCAAGCAAAAGCACCTGAAATACCTCAGCCTGACCTGAGTATTATTAAGAAGAAAATAATAAACGGATCAGTCTAGCTATAAATATCAGATAAAATGAGATAGAATAAGAGATATGACAAAAACATATGATAACCATAATGCCATACTGTGACAAGTATACATCAAATAACAACAAATATCATAAAATATCTCAAAACACCAAAAAGAATCACATTCTTTAAATTATTCACCAAAACACAAATATTGATAGAGCTTATCAATGCAAACCACGAAAATTGGTGAAACACAAATTCTAGAAATAACAACCAGAAATCCAGAAATCACAAGGGGGGATGCCTATCACAAACGGGAGCATGAAAACTCACCAACACGTGCATCACAAACGGAACGCTATTCCATGGTCGCTAACCATCAATTTTGAAGCGAGGCTCCACAAACGGCCCGAAGACCATGGGTCGCTGCCCCACCAAATTGAACCGAAGTTCCACAAACGGGGTTTTTTGTCCCCACACAAACAAAGAGACATCGCACATCGCTAGTCTAAATCACAAAATGATCACCATTGATCAACAAGAAGTGTGAATCACACTAAGCTAGTAAATAGATGAGTTTAGCTTCATGTCCCATAACCACTGGCTTAACTTAAATATTTACGAAAAATTTTAGATTTCCACTCGAAAGTTGTCACGAGAGTTCAATCGAACAAGTCCAAGAATTAACCGACGAAGTAAACGCAAGCGTTTCATACCACTTGTTTTGCTAAGTCGTTTAATTGGATTTCCCGTATGAATGAGGTAAAGGTTTGTATATACTAATAGATTGGAAAACGGTTTTAAAACGAGCTTTGTATTTAAAAGTAGTGTTGAAATCGTGGTTGTGAAAGAGTTTGAGTATTTACTACTAGTATAGAAACCTTAGTATTTAAAGTGACAAATCACAGAAATGACTGTAGAAACAATCAATCACCAAAAATTCACATACTAAAATGTGAATTAAAACCATAGAAATCGATACCAAATCCATCAAATGGATATTTCCAAAAACCCGAAGAAAAAAGTCATCAAAGTCGATAATAAGTGATAACAATTAACCGAATCGACAAAAATCGATTAAACAATGGAAATTCACTCAAAAATAGGCAAATAGGAATAACTGGGCAGTTCCAAACGTTTGGGGGTCAATCCAGACATTTGGATTTGGTCTCTGGAAATATTCCAGAAAACCACCAAAACGTCTGAAGTTTCCCAACAGGCGTCTAAAACCCCTTTCAGACGTTTGAACCAATAATCCAAACGTCTGAAATTAGTCACTGCCAATTTTATTTTTCTGCCGTGTATATTTTTGCTCCAGGTCTTAATCCAAACGTCTGAAATTACCATTCAGATGTCTGAATGGCTCAGCTGGGAAAAAATCTCCCTAGGCCAATGATGGCCAAAACTATTAAGGAGCGATCGAGCGAGCAACGACGACTAGAGATTTACGCCAAGCGACAACCCAGCCTTATAGGCTCTTCGATACACCCCAAACATCAATGTCCAAACATCCATAGAAGGATTTTCATAAAATTGGACCTGTAATACCCCAAGATTTTGAGGAAAATTCTTTTAATAAATGATTAAAATTCTGGGGGAAAATCAGAATTATTATATAGGTGGGATTTTCAGTGGTGCAAGGTTGTGTGCATGTGTGCACGTGCACACTAGTTATGGCACTAAGAGAAAATCCAGAATTCCTGGATAATAAAACAAGGAAGGAAAACATTTAGAAAAAATGTTTTAAATAAAGAAAATATAGACTTAGACATGAGTATTAAAAATTCCTAAGGATGTGTGTATATATATATATCTATATATATGCCTATGTATGACTTGTCTGAAAATTTAGACAGAAGAAAACATTGATTTACAATGAATAAGTGAAATTTTAAATAGGTGTAGAAATGCACATAAGTATGCACATGTTTTCTGCAAATAAATGGTTAAAATTAAATTAACACCCATGGTTGTATAAATGTATATATATATCCAGATATTATGGAGCAGAAAATAAATAAAGGAAACACTAAAACAGTAAGAACCAAAGTGCAAGAAAACAAATGTACATAGGCAGAAAAATAGAAAGTCACACCATTATCATGTTTGAGGTAAATATAATAAAAATACTTAAAGTTATCACTTTCTGAAAAGAAAGGAAAATAGGCACAATTTAGTCTTGTTTTAAATATTGGCCGGGACATTAAGGGTTAGGAGGGAAGGAATGAGCAATGCCATATGCATGATTCTGGTCTGGGCTAAAATAGGGATTTTGCATCACCCAAAACCCTAGACAGAACCCTTATTTAAACCAAGAGCCCAATCAGAAAACTGCTCCCTCTCACTAATTAATTAACCTAAGGAAGAAGAGGAAGATAAGGCTAAAGATTTGAAGGGTTTTCTGGCTTGAGTTTGTGTAAGCAGTTAGGTGAGTATCCTCACTCATATACATGGCATTAAGACCTGGGATTAGGCAGCCAAGCTTTTATGTGTTATATTTTGCATGTTTTGATTTACAAACTATGTTGGCTGCTGATGGTTTCATGAATGTTTGGTGAGATATGATCTGCTATGCTGGATGTATAACTTTGTTGTTCTATTTTTCATCTCTGTATATTATACCAAAACCTCAAGGAACATATATCAGAGTATTTGTAACTAGTTTGAATAATGGCTTAAGACAAAGAATGAAAAGATAAAGAAAACTATGAGCTGCATATACATTGGTATGGTGCTGAGGCTTGAAGTAATTGGTTGAGGGTGCAATGGAGTTTTTCTCTATAAGTGCTGAGCCCTTAAACTAAACAGAAATTTACAAGCCTAAAAACTATGTTTAAACAAGATTGAAAATCTGGCTAAATATAGTTGCTTGCAAAATCAAAATAAACTCAATAGAGCCATGTATTCATTCTTAGTTGCAAACATTCTGGTATATGCTTGAATAGGGTGTTTATATGCTAAATAATGTGAGATGGAATGACTGGGGTGTTATACCTCTAGAAAGTAACCTTTAACTTGCTTGCAATATTATGTCTGCAAGGTAACTGGTATGTTTCATGAGTACTGGTGGTATGTACACCTAGCTATCATTGATAGAATGAACATAAATACACTTAGTGATACAACTAAGGATTTTGTGCCAAGAAGGCTGCTGGAATGCTTGTCCTATTTGAAGTAGACAAGTTGGCACATGGCTTGTTTAAGTCCTGAGATCTTTGTGCCATAATGTTAATTAGTTCATGGCAATGTGTCCCTTTGATTCCTTATAGCAGATGAGGCCAGGAATTTATAAGAAAAAGAAAAGGTAACCTAGTAGTTCCAGATAAAAGTTGTTTTATTGCATATTTTTGCTCTGATGTATTGTACATGATAATACCTGTCAAGTATGCAAAGTATATTTATGCTGTATCCTTAGCTTAATATCATGGATATGTTAGAAATGCTCACACCAGATCATAGATCTGACCCTTATTGCTCATGGCACATGGGGGTGTCTCATTTATAATGAGGCAGCCACTAATGCTTTTGCAGGTTATGATGGAGCTAAGTAAGCAAGATTAAAAAGATATGGAATAGAGGATGCTAAGATAATTAGAAATAAAAGCTAAAATGTGTTAATTCATGCATGTATTCCCTGATTAATATGGCTATCTAAATGTATTAAGTAGGCAGAATTTGTAAGAGACATGTGCTATGTTGTTTCTGGTTATTTCTGATTTGGTATGTACTAAGGATATTGTTGTGAACTGATTTGAAAACCTATTTGCTAAAGTTGTTTTGATTTAGAGGTAAAACCTGGATTTTATAGCATAATCATTTTATGATGATTTCAGTAAATCCTGAGTTCTTTCAAAAAGAATATAGATATACAGAAAATAATATTGGGAAAACCAGAAAAGAATTGAACTGCTATATCTTCAATTTATGATATTGACATAAGTCCAGATGCAAGAAAAAGTGTTTATACTTTGAAGATGTATTTTTAAAAGAGAAGTATGATTAGGAAGAATGATATATCTGACCACAAAATGTCTGATTCACACAAATATATATACACATGCTTTTGAAAAGGAAAGGTATCAATATTTTGTGTGCAATCTGGGTTGTGAAAATGCAAACAAAAGTATGGCCAGAGTAACCATATGGTTAGGCCATAGGTCAGGCCAAATGCCCCACTTCAGATCAGTGAAGCAAGGGAACATTTGAGCTCAGTTTTCTGGAAAAAGAACAAAAACACTGACATGTACATGTATATCAGTGTACATGTTGATATTGGGCAAAAATATAAATGGAAATTCTTAAAACAGTTGTAAGAATGGGTTTAAAAATAGTTATGCAAGAAGAATTGTTTTGTATGTTAGGTTATAGGCAAAAATTAAATATATATATGTACAATTATAGGTAGGTATCAGATTTCAGCCATACAGGAGAAAGAAAAAAAAAAAAACTTATAGAAAGACAAAAATTGTGTTTGAACCAACCAGCATAGTACTCGAACCAGTGACCTTGTATGAATAAGTTAGGCGCGTTTCCATTACGCCTAGATGTTGCTTGTGTTCACTTAGGATCCACTTTCTTTTAACCTGAGTTTGATAATATTCAGACTTTAAGAAAATCATCTATATTATAAGCTTGCTTTCCACCGATTATTGTTTGATCATTTCTTAAGTTTAATAACAGCCTAGAGTACATGTTTTCAGTAGACACTATAGTCAAAAATCAGGATACATTAAGTTTTAATTTAAAAAGGGAATTTATCACATTTATGCAAATTTAAAAAGGATTTCTACTTATTATCATGCTCTGATTCAAGTAGAATATAACATAGATATCTTCATATATGTATGTTAAAAATGATTTAGAATTAAAACAATATTTCTATATTGTGAAAGATCCTGGATATATTTTTGTTTATTAGAGAAAAGAAAAATGACCCCGGGAAATATATTTGTAATAGATGATATATATATATATCATCTCTAAAAAAAAAATCACCAATAAAATAAGTGTGTAAATGTGAGGGTCATTTCATTTGGTATCAGAGCTATGTTTTATTTAACACAGCAAATGTTTGTATGCTTATGTTTATACTAGGTTTGTTTGAATATTTGACTGCTTATAAGTATTCCCTGAATGTATGTATGTGTGTGCATGTGACATACACAATGATTGAATAGGAAAAGATACAATCAATTTAAAATAAAGCTAAGTGTTATAAACTAATAAGATGAAATACATATACTTTTAGAAATATGGTAGGAAGAGGGTCTCATCATCAAGGAGGATCTAGCACACCACAAATGCTTGACATGCAGGAATTTGTGAGAGTTTTGAGAGATGGAATTGGGCACAGACCTGAGAACCCACATGAGGAGCTCTCCAAGTTAGTGAAGACTTATACCAACTTGGGAGGTAAGAGCTTTGAAGGAACTGAAAGTGTAATGGAGATTCAAGCATGGCTGAGGACATTAGAGAGGATCTTCACTGATATGCAACTAGATGACCAAAGGAAGAGGCAAGTGGCCTCAAGGCAATTAAAAGGTGCAGCTTTGAGTTGGTGGGAGGTGATCATAGCTGGCCGGAATGAAAATGATATTAATTGGAATCAATTTAAGGAGATGTTAGAGGCAAGGTTTGTTCCAGCCTCAGCAAAAACCACTTTACTTGAGGAGTTCATCAAACTTAGACAGGGGACTATGAATGTCACAGAATACACCCAGAAGTTTGAGGGATTGTCTACCTATGGGGCAATGTTAGTGGCTGATGAAGCATCCAAAAATGATAGATACATCAAGGGATTGAACCCAGGGCTTAGCAGGGCTATACTACCTTATGCTGACAGAACTTTTGATCAAGTGATAGATTTGGCTCTGAAGATTGAGCAGCATGACAAGGAAAGAGTTAAGTTCAGGAACTTCAAAAACAATAGTAACAAGAAGAACAAAGGAAAGTACCACCCTTATGATAAGAAGAAAGGAGAGGCAGATGGTAAGAAGGCAGTAGATGCAAAGCCCAATGAAGCCAAAAGAAAAATAGTTTGCAACCATTGTGGGAAAGAAGGCCATATTAAGCCAAGATGCCCAGAGCTAAAAGGGGGAGCTTTCAAATGCTATCTATGTGGGAAGGAAGGGCATATGAAAAGAAATTGCCCAGAATACAAGCAACAAGGAAAAGTGGCAAACCTGGAAGGTAGGGGCAAGGCCATAATTGAGGCAAATGCTGAAAACCATGGTCAAGTGGAAGGTACACTATTTATTTGTACCATACCTTTAGCTGTAATATATGATACCGGGGCAACCCACTCACTCATTTCCCATGAAATAGTTAAAAGGTTGAAAATGAACTGCATTTTGGCTGAAGTACCTCTGTTAATACAAAGCCCTTTAGGAAGTTCTAGTGTATTAGATATGATCTGTGTGGATGTGAATTTGAACATAGGAGGAAACACATTTGTTTCCAATTTATATGTTCTAAACTTCCCAAATATAGGAGTTATATTAGGGGCAGATTGGCTAAGACAATTCAAAGCCATAATTGACCTAGATGCATCCACCATTTCACTACAAAATTCTAAAGGCCAAAGGGTTACAATTCTATGTGAACCTATCAAAGAAAACAGTCTAAATCATTTAATTGAATTAGAAAATAATTCCAAGGAAATAGCTATTAATGAAATCCCCATAGTTAAAGAATACTTGGATGTATTTGGGGAAGTAAAAGGTGTCTCACACCATAGACCTGTTGAATTCCAGATTAACCTTGTGCCTGGGGCTAGCCCAGTTATCAAAAAGCCTACAAGGATGGGGCCAAGTGAATTAAAAGAGCTAAAGAACCAGCTGGAAGAATTAGAAGCCAAGGGGTTTATAAGGCCAAGTAATTCATGCTGGGGTGCTCCTGTAGTATTTGTTAAAAAGCATGATGGTACTTTAAGAATGTGTATAGATTACAGAGAATTAAACAAAGTAACCATCAAAAACAAATACCCATTACCCAGGATAGATGATCTCTTTGATCAACTCAGTGGAGCTAAAGTGTTTTCTAGGCTAGACTTGGCATCTGGGTTTCATCAGATGAAGGTTGAGGAATCAAGTATTAAATATACAGCATTCAACACAAGATATGGTTTGTATGAGTTTCTGGTTATGCCATTTGGGCTAACAAATGCCCCTTCTTACTTTGTAGACCTAATGAATATGATATTCAGAGATTACTTAGACAAATTTGTTCTGATTTTTATAGATGATATTCTAATCTACTCTAAAACAATAGAGGAACATGAGAACCACTTACATTTGGTCTTATCAAGATTAAGAGAAAAAGATTTGAAAGCAAAATTCTCTAAGTGTGTGTTCTGGCAAGAGGAAGTACACTTTCTTGGACATGTTGTCTCTGCTAGAGGAATTTCAGTAAACCCCAATAAGATAGTAGCAATCCAAGCATGGAAGAAGCCTAACAATGTTAGTGAAGTTAGGTCATTCATGGGGATGGCAGGATACTATAGGAGGTTCATACAAGGATTTTCTAAAATAGCAATGCCACTCACTAACCTGACTAGGAAGAACCAAAAGTTTATATGGACTGATAAGTGTGAACAAGCTTTCACCCAGATCAAGGAGGCTTTGGTAAAATCACCAGTGTTGAGAGTACCAGAAGGCAATGAGGGATTGGTTGTATATACAGATGCATGTGGGTCAGGGCTAGGGGCTGTGTTGATGCAGCAAGATCAGGTCATAGCTTATGCATCTAGACAACTAAAACCCCATGAAACTAGATATGCAACTCATGATCTTGAGTTGGCAGCAGTAGTATATGCCTTAAAGCTCTGGAGGCATTATTTATTGGGTGCAAAGTTCATTTTATACACTAATCACAAGGCCTTAAAATATCTCTTTTCACAAAAAGATTTAAATATGAGACAACACAGATGGGTTGAATTTCTTGCTGCTTATGACTTAGATATACTTTATACACCAGGCAAGGCTAATAAAGTGGCAGATGCATTGAGTAGGCAGCATGCAAAAATGGCCATGTTAATGATGGAGGAATTTAGAGATTTGACCATGCTCACTGATTTGGAAATAGATGAGAACAGTGGGATAAGTATGGAGATAATTGAGGAAGAAAAGAGTAAAGGAAGGTTAAGTTTAATTACTTTACAATCAAACTTGGCCTTGAAGGTGGCAAAAATGCAAGAAGAAGATCAAGACTTAGCAGAAAAGAGGTCTCTCCTATTAAAGAAGGAAGAAGTGAAGGATTATCACATAGATGTAAAAGGATACTTAAGGTACAAGGGAAGGATGTGTGTCCCAAACATCATAGAATTGAAAGAAGAAATCCTTAATGAGTACCATAGGAGCAAATATTCCATACATCCAGGCAGCACCAAAATGTACCAAAATTTAAAAAGGGATTATTGGTGGAAGGGAATGAAGTCTGATGTAGCCAGATATGTTGCTAAGTGCATGGTTTGTCAACAAATAAAAGCTGAGACCCAAAGACCTTCAGGGTTATTACAGCCACTTAGCATACCACAGTGGAAGTGGGAAGACATATCCATGGATTTCATAGATGGTCTTCCTAGATCCAAGAGGGGAAATACAAGTATTTGGGTAATTGTAGATAGGCTGACTAAAGTAGCCCACTTCATACCAGTGAAAGCAGACAGAAATGCACCTAAGTTAGCCCAAATTTTTATGAGAGAAGTGGTAAAACTGCATGGTGTTCCTAAAACTATAGTGAGTGATAGGGATACAATCTTCACTTCAAGATTCTGGAAGAGCTTCCAAGAAGCTATGGGGAGTGAATTGTGCCTAAGCACTGCTTATCACCCCCAATCAGATGGGCAAACAGAAGTGGTAAACAAGATTTTAGAAGATTTGCTTAGAGCAAGTGTGTTAGACTTTGGAGGAAATTGGGAGGACCACCTCCATTTGGCTGAGTTCACATACAATAATAGCCACCAGAGCACAATTGGAATGGCACCCTTTGAAGCCCTATATGGGAAGCCATGTCTATCACCTATGTGTTGGGCTGAGGCAGGAGAGAAAGCTATCCTAGGGCCAGAATATGTCAAAGACATCACAGAGAAAATAGAACTGGTAAGAAAGAGGATGGCAATAGCTCAAGATAGGCAAAAGAAGTATGCTGATGCAAAGAGGAAGTCAGTGGAATTCAAGGTAGGTGATTATGTCTTCATTAAGGTTTCACCAATGAAGAAAGTCTTGAGATTTGGCAAACAGGGGAAACTCAGACCCAGATATGTTGGACCATACAAGATTTTGGAAAGGATAGGCTCACTAGCCTATAAGCTGGAGCTTCCAGAGAAGATGAGTGCAATGCACAATGTGTTTCATGTGTCACAACTAAGGAGATGGGTACATGACAAGGAGGAAATCTTAGAAAAGCCTACTGAAGTTCAGATTAATCCAGATCTAATCTATGAAAAAGAGCCAGTGGGAATTGTGGCAAGGGAAGAAAAGAAATTAAGAAACAAGACATTGAAGCTTGTAAAAATTCAATGGAGTATAGATCCTAGTGATTGTACTTGGGAGCTAGAGGATAAAATCAGAATGGATTACCCTAGGCTCTTTGCAAATTTGAAAGGTAAATTCTTAGATTACTAAGAAAGTTTGATATGTATGATAGACAGTGACTATTTGAATTGCTCATGCATATTTGAATAATTTTCCTAAGAAAGTAGGAGTACTCAAAGAATATGTTGTGAATTGTGAGGGCACAATTCCTAAAAGTAGGGGTGATTGTAATACCCCAAGATTTTGAGGAAAATTCTTTTAATAAATGATTAAAATTCTGGGGGAAAATCAGAATTATTATATAGGTGGGATTTTCAGTGGTGCAAGGTTGTGTGCATGTGTGCACGTGCACACTAGTTATGGCACTAAGAGAAAATCCAGAATTCCTGGATAATAAAACAAGGAAGGAAAACATTTAGATAAAATGTTTTAAATAAAGAAAATATAGACTTAGACATGAGTATTAAAAATTCCTGAGGATGTGTGTATATATATATATCTATATATATGCCTATGTATGACTTGTCTGAAAATTTAGACAGAAGAAAACATTGATTTACAATGAATAAGTGAAATTTTAAATAGGTGTAGAAATGCACATAAGTATGCACATGTTTTCTGCAAATAAATGGTTAAAATTAAATTAACACCTATGGTTGTATAAATGTATATATATATCCAGATATTATGGAGCAGAAAATAAATAAAGGAAACACTAAAACAGTAAGAACCAAAGTGCAAGAAAACAAATGTACATAGGCAGAAAAATAGAAAGTCACACCATTATCATGTTTGAGGTAAATATAATAAAAATACTTAAAGTTATCACTTTCTGAAAAGAAAGGAAAATAGGCACAATTTAGTCTTGTTTTAAATATTGGCCGGGACATTAAGGGTTAGGAGGGAAGGAATGAGCAATGCCATATGCATGATTCTGGTCTGGGCTAAAATAGGGATTTTGCATCACCCAAAACCCTAGACAGAACCCTTATTTAAACCAAGAGCCCAATCAGAAAACTGCTCCCTCTCACTAATTAATTAACCTAAGGAAGAAGAGGAAGATAAGGCTAAAGATTTGAAGGGTTTTCTGGCTTGAGTTTGTGTAAGCAGTTAGGTGAGTATCCTCACTCATATACATGGCATTAAGACCTGGGATTAGGCAGCCAAGCTTTTATGTGTTATATTTTGCATGTTTTGATTTACAAACTATGTTGGCTGCTGATGGTTTCATGAATGTTTGGTGAGATATGATCTGCTATGCTGGATGTATAACTTTGTTGTTCTATTTTTCATCTCTGTATATTATACCAAAACCTCAAGGAACATATATCAGAGTATTTGTAACTAGTTTGAATAATGGCTTAAGACAAAGAATGAAAAGATAAAGAAAACTATGAGCTGCATATACATTGGTATGGTGCTGAGGCTTGAAGTAATTGGTTGAGGGTGCAATGGAGTTTTTCTCTATAAGTGCTGAGCCCTTAAACTAAACAGAAATTTACAAGCCTAAAAACTATGTTTAAACAAGATTGAAAATCTGGCTAAATATAGTTGCTTGCAAAATCAAAATAAACTCAATAGAGCCATGTATTCATTCTTAGTTGCAAACATTCTGGTATATGCTTGAATAGGGTGTTTATATGCTAAATAATGTGAGATGGAATGACTGGGGTGTTATACCTCTAGAAAGTAACCTTTAACTTGCTTGCAATATTATGTCTGCAAGGTAACTGGTATGTTTCATGAGTACTGGTGGTATGTACACCTAGCTATCATTGATAGAATGAACATAAATACACTTAGTGATACAACTAAGGATTTTGTGCCAAGAAGGCTGCTGGAATGCTTGTCCTATTTGAAGTAGACAAGTTGGCACATGGCTTGTTTAAGTCCTGAGATCTTTGTGCCATAATGTTAATTAGTTCATGGCAATGTGTCCCTTTGATTCCTTATAGCAGATGAGGCCAGGAATTTATAAGAAAAAGAAAAGGTAACCTAGTAGTTCCAGATAAAAGTTGTTTTATTGCATATTTTTGCTCTGATGTATTGTACATGATAATACCTGTCAAGTATGCAAAGTATATTTATGCTGTATCCTTAGCTTAATATCATGGATATGTTAGAAATGCTCACACCAGATCATAGATCTGACCCTTATTGCTCATGGCACATGGGGGTGTCTCATTTATAATGAGGCAGCCACTAATGCTTTTGCAGGTTATGATGGAGCTAAGTAAGCAAGATTAAAAAGATATGGAATAGAGGATGCTAAGATAATTAGAAATAAAAGCTAAAATGTGTTAATTCATGCATGTATTCCCTGATTAATATGGCTATCTAAATGTATTAAGTAGGCAGAATTTGTAAGAGACATGTGCTATGTTGTTTCTGGTTATTTCTGATTTGGTATGTACTAAGGATATTGTTGTGAACTGATTTGAAAACCTATTTGCTAAAGTTGTTTTGATTTAGAGGTAAAACCTGGATTTTATAAGCATAATCATTTTATGATGATTTCAGTAAATCCTGAGTTCTTTCAAAAAGAATATAGATATACAGAAAATAATATTGGGAAAACCAGAAAAGAATTGAACTGCTATATCTTCAATTTATGATATTGACATAAGTCCAGATGCAAGAAAAAGTGTTTATACTTTGAAGATGTATTTTTAAAAGAGAAGTATGATTAGGAAGAATGATATATCTGACCACAAAATGTCTGATTCACACAAATATATATACACATGCTTTTGAAAAGGAAAGGTATCAATATTTTGTGTGCAATCTGGGTTGTGAAAATGCAAACAAAAGTATGGCCAGAGTAACCATATGGTTAGGCCATAGGTCAGGCCAAATGCCCCACTTCAGATCAGTGAAGCAAGGGAACATTTGAGCTCAGTTTTCTGGAAAAAGAACAAAAACACTGACATGTACATGTATATCAGTGTACATGTTGATATTGGGCAAAAATATAAATGGAAATTCTTAAAACAGTTGTAAGAATGGGTTTAAAAATAGTTATGCAAGAAGAATTGTTTTGTATGTTAGGTTATAGGCAAAAATTAAATATATATATGTACAATTATAGGTAGGTATCAGATTTCAGCCATACAGGAGAAAGAAAAAAAAAAAAACTTATAGAAAGACAAAAATTGTGTTTGAACCAACCAGCACAGTACTCGAACCAGTGACCTTGTATGAATAAGTTAGGCGCGTTTCCATTACGCCTAGATGTTGCTTGTGTTCACTTAGGATCCACTTTCTTTTAACCTGAGTTTGATAATATTCAGACTTTAAGAAAATCATCTATATTATAAGCTTGCTTTCCACCGATTATTGTTTGATCATTTCTTAAGTTTAATAACAGCCTAGAGTACATGTTTTCAGTAGACACTATAGTCAAAAATCAGGATACATTAAGTTTTAATTTAAAAAGGGAATTTATCACATTTATGCAAATTTAAAAAGGATTTCTACTTATTATCATGCTCTGATTCAAGTAGAATATAACATAGATATCTTCATATATGTATGTTAAAAATGATTTAGAATTAAAACAATATTTCTATATTGTGAAAGATCCTGGATATATTTTTGTTTATTAGAGAAAAGAAAAATGACCCCGGGAAATATATTTGTAATAGATGATATATATATATCATCTCTAAAAAAAAAAAAATCACCAATAAAATAAGTGTGTAAATGTGAGGGTCATTTCAGGACCAAAACACTAAAATGAGGAAAATTCACCAAATCAATTCAAATCAAAAGCAAATGATCATGCATAAGTGTTAGGAATTCATACCTAACAACAAAGAAAGTTATAGACGTAGATGTGAGTTAAAGAACTCACCTTTAAACCCAAAAACAACAAACGAGAAGCTCTAAAGCAAAGAAAAGATCAACAACTCTTCAATTTCAACTCTAGTAATTCCAATCTAAGATCATAAGCAATATTTCCTAAGTTAGGTTATAGAAAATTTCTGAAATTGGAGAGAGATTGAGATGGAGAAGAAGAAGAGGATGCTTACCTAAGCTTCTCTTTGATGTTGGAGCTAGGATTTGTATTTCCTAATCAATCTAGGGCTTGGAATTCTAATTCCTTTTCTCTTCCCCCATTTTTAGTTTAGCTAGAGAATATTAGGAAATGAGAATGAATAAAGAGGAGAGGGGGTGGAGTTAGGGTATTATGATGGTTTAGTGGGCTAAAACCCAAACCCAAAGCCCAAGTAGAAAAATAGCAAATTCTACTCAACTCCAAACATATCGATGTTTATACTCCAAAAAGTTGTAAACACCATTTTGGACTCAATGGAAGTGGTCTCGAGTCCCAATTCGACTATTTACAAAAAGTAACATTTCGGACTTTAATCCGATTAACGATGTTGTATTTAAATAAAACATTTAAATATACAATCGTAAAATATGCGGGTTGTTACACTTCACTACCTCTTCCACACCATTCACTGTAAGTTCCTTAATAGGAGCAACATTCCTCAATGTTACAAACGTTACCCTAAATGTATCTCTAATTCAAAGTTTTATATTAGGATGGTATTTATTATATCTCTTATTCCTAAGTTTCACTTTGATTTTAACCTAATCAAAGTGTCGAAATTTCAATTTATCTTCTCCTTTATAAGTTATAAAACTTACCCTTTTATATTATATTTACTCAAAGTATCAATTTAGGCTTATCTTTTTTCTATCTTGTTGATAAGAATTTTTCTAAGTGTGCATTCTCTTTTTTACTTTCTCTAATTACAACTTCTAGATTCAATATTATCATCAAATATCTTATAGTCAAATCGTGAATTTTACTTCACAAGATATTTGTACTTAGCTTTTAAATCCATCAATTTTGATGATCATTAAGTCATTTTTTCTCAAAGGAAGGGATTAGGGTTCAGCGAACCTAAAATGGCAATTTTAACCCCAGTGCTAGATAATGGACTGCTTATTTTAAACAATGCCTTGTAGCGCTTCAACTTAAATTATTTTAAGCCAGTAGAAATATTATTTTAGCAGATAGACATATGAAAATAGCAATATAGATTTATGTTAATTTATTTGTATACTCATTTACATATGTAAATTAATTAAATATTGTCTACCTATTATATCTATCTATCTATATCTATTATCTATTATATTATATGGAAGTTGAGTTTTAAATTGTGTGCTTTTTCGTTTTCGGTTTTCTTAACAATCTCCAATGTTGTCCATTGCCACATTTCCATTTAATTTAATTCTTTAAAATAGTTTATTATCCACATATTTGTTCTTTATTTATTATCTGTCTGTCAGTCATCTATGAAAAGAAAATTTTATCCTTTTAATTCCACGTTTTTATCCACGTTTTGCCATCTTTTCATGCTATATGCCAAGTGTTTTCAGTTATATTATTATTTTTGAACCTATAATTTATTATTTATTATATCAGTATATACGTATTTATTTCCATTTTATCTGTCTATTTATATTAAATCTGGATCCATGCCTTTTCCATTTTCTCTCTTTAATAAAATATCTTATATTTTCTCCTAACATATATTATACTCTAAAGCCCACTCTCTCATCCATGTTGTATTATCAATTTTACTCTATATCATTTATATATCATTCGTATATTATTTTGAATAAATATTCAAAAGTCACTTTAAAAAATTAGAATACATATTTTTAATTTGAATTATTGTAATCCTCATCATTATTTCATTGAATAGTTTGAAAATTATTTAGATTATATACCATACAAAAACTACTATAATAACCAAATGAAAACTCCTATATCTATGCTAATATAATTCAATACATGGTTTAAAAATGATAATTTTTTTACAGAGCAAGCGGGGTTAAACTGGTCCCCTACCAGATTTATTAGAATGAAAACACACAAGAGAAGACAACACCAGGAAAGCACAAGAAAAAAGAGAAAAAAGAAAACAAGAAAAGGCAAAGGAACTAGCTGATCCAAGGATCAATCTGGTGATCATGAAATGAATGCACACTTTCCCTCATTCCCAACAAAATGTTATGCCTCAATGCACACCATAGCACATCATGGCTCCTGATTTTACCATTGAAACACCTTATATTCCTTTCCTCCCATATTATTTTCAGCAGCTTTTTCAGAATGAAGAAAAAAGGAAGACCCTCCTCATCCCTCCACCTAGAAGCATGTTCAATGAAGTCCCATTGACCAGCAAAACTATTAGAAACAAACACCCTACCAATTCTGTTTATCATTTTGTTCCATAGGTGCAGCACATACTTACATTCAAAGTATAAATGCTTGACACTCTCTTCATGTGTATAACATAATTCACAGCGGGAAGGAACAGACATGCCAAACCCAATCAACCTATCCCTAGTTAACAAAGCCATGTTTCTAACTTTCCAGAGCATCAGATTTTCAGTAGTAGAGAGACAGCAGTCCATGTAGCCTTGCTCCATTTGCAGTTAGGCATAGCATCGGTTCCCAACATATCCTTATAAATACTGGAGACAACATGATTTTTCCCATTCCAAAGCACTGTGCCTTCATCATGAAACACATATTTGTTCATAGCATAATGATTCCAAAAGGCCCTAACAAACTGGTTGCTTGAGTAAGGCGTCACAAGAACACCATTATGTATGTGATCCACTGCCATTGCATTCAAACCAATGCCAGATTGTTATATTTGTTGGAGAGTGAACAGCTGCCCAATTATGATACCCTTACTTATCCATGGATCATACCAAAAGCTGGAAGTGCTAGTGCCAGAAAGCATGATCTGAACATTAGGCTGTAAAGTGTTTCTCAACTTCAGTATGCTTCTCCATATCCAACTGGAAGTCTGGGCAGCCTCCATAAGCCAAAAAATTTTGTTCCAACATTATATCTGAGCACCCACCGGACCCATAAGGAATTCCTCTTATGCAACAGAGCATCCAGGTGATAACTATAGGCTGCTTTATTCCACAGTTCAATGTTGCACAGACCCAAACCCCCTTTGGCCTTTGGTTTCTCAAATAAAGAAAATGAGCAGGGAACCGATTTCTTGGAATGAATGGATCCAAACCAGAAAAATCTCATCATTGCCCTTCTAACCATTCTCAAAAGCTTGATAGGAAGAATGTATGCTCTAGCCCAATAGACCATCATGGAGAAGCTAACCGTCTTAACAAGAACAAGCCTGCCGGCTTGAGATAGGAATTTGTTCGCCCAACAGTCCATAACATAGGTTATTCTTTGATAAAGAGGAAGGCAATTCGCATGTGTGACTCTAGAGGTACATAGAGGCAAACCTAGGTAGGTCATATCAAGATTCATGGCTTGCAAACCAGCAGTGGATGCAAGGTTATTCTGCTGCAAGGCAGAAATCCCAGCAAACAGAATACTAAATTTTGAAATATTTAGTCTTAGGCCTGTCATCAGGTAAAAATTATGAAGAGCACCAATAATGCATTCAATGGAAGGAAGGTTCGGTTTAGTAAATATCATGATATCATCAGCGAAGAGGAGGGAAGTGATATGAAGGTCCTTACACTTGGAATGAAAGATAATTTGATTGCTATGGAACAAAGGCCTTAGCATACAAGTAAAGACTTCCATAACTATGAGAAAAACATAGGCCGAAAGAGGGTCCCCCTGCCTAATGCCCTGCTTAGTCGAAAAGAAGCCAATGTTTGCACCATTTAAGATCAATGAGAAGGTAGGCAAGGATATGCATTCATAAATCCATGCAACGAAGACTTTAGGAAAGCCAATGAGAGCCATAATTCTAACAATTGATTTCCACTGTATACTATCATATGCTTTCCGTAAATCAAGTTTCAACATTGCACAGGGGTAGCATTGACACGGTTATAACCCTTTAACAGCTCATGGGCAAGCATAATGTTATCAAGTATGTTTTTGTTAGGCAAGAAAGCCGCCTGATTGTTGGATATTATTCTAACCAAAACAGAAACCAATCTCGTGGCAATAATTTTTGATATGCATTTGTAGACAACATTGCAATAGGAGATGGGTCTAAATGAAGTAACAGAATTTGCAGGCATGTTCTTAGGGATCAAAACCAAGTTTGTAGCATTAACAGATTTGAGGAGCTTACATTTATCAAAGAAGTTGTTCATTGCTTTGCAGAAATCGCCACCAACTATATCCCAACTAGAAGTGAAGAAAACCACATTGAAGCCATCAGGACCTCCACACGAACTCTTCTTCATAGCAAAAAGGGTGTTCTTGATTTCTTCAGTTGTCACTTTTTCCACTAGCTTTAATGCTTCATCATTATTTACTCTTGGCAAATTTATATTAGAGAGCTGGTCCAGCTCAGGGTTGAAATTATTGTGATTTCCAAACAGTGCAGTGTAGTGCTTCAGAAATGCATTGTCAACCTTCTTAGGAGATGTGTGCAAGATTCCTTCTTCATCATAAATGGAAGTTATGTTATTTTTTGAGTGCATTACCTTAAGTGAGGCATGAAAGAAAGAGGTATTCCTGTCACCAACAACAGCCCACTTGATTCGAAGTTGTTGCCTCTTCATATCACTTTCAGTTTCCAGAGCTTTATTGAGATCATTGAAAAGAGTAGATTCATTTTCAGCTAGATCAACAGAGCCAGGATTAGCCATCATCAATTTCTGTGCTTCCTTCAACTGCTCCCCGAGGAGAGCAGATTTAAGATTGCCATTGCCAAACTTGTGCCTAGCCCAAGCCCTTAATGCAACTTTAGCTGCCCTAAGCTTTCTGCAAAAAATATACATAGGATTGCCAAAAAAATTATTCATCCAAGCAGACTGAATGATAGAAATGAACTCTGGATCATTAACCCAAGAGTTATAAAATTTGAATCCTCTTTTTATTCCCTGAGGCAGCATCCCGGTGGAAATGATGAGGGGGAATGGTCAGAAAGAACAGGATGGGGAAGGAAGGTGGAAATATTGGGCCAAATGGATAGGGCTTTGAAGTTGATAAAGGCATGATCAGTGTTACAAAAAGTTCGGGTTCCTCTCCTAGACCGATTGTTCCACGAGAAGGTAGCACCAGTTTTGGGGGTAGGAATTAAAGATGACTCCGAAATGGCAGTATTGATAGGCTGAATATCCCTTAGCGTGAGAGGAAGGCCTCCATGCTTGTCAGACAAGGTAAGGCAGCTGTTGAAATCACCAAAGATTACCCAAGGATGGGTTTCCTGCCTAAGAGCAGGAATCAGATTGAAGAGCGATTGTCTTGAGGGAGCAGAGTTAGAAGCATAAACAAAGGAAATATAAAAAGAGGAGGAGGAGTTGATGTACTTCGCATGAAAATGCATTATTTGAGGCGTAGCATGAAGCAGATCAAGAGAAAGCTCCGAAGGATTGTGAAGCACCATGATGCGACCATAGCTGGCTTCAGGCAGATTATGATTAAGGGACCACGAAGGGTTTATGTACTTTGCAGCAGATATAGTTAGTGGAAGATTCAACTTAGTTTCAAGGATAGAAATGATTGAAAGGTGATGAGAGGCAATTAAATGCTTAACGTGATCGAGTTTGAAGAAGTTATGGGATCCTAGAATATTCCATGCTCCAAAATTGTATAACATGGGTTAAACTAAAGGGTGGAGAGCTGCTTCTGTCATGCTCCTCGTAATCGGAGACTCAGTTCTGGGTTTATCTGAACTGTGAATCTTTGGCTTCATTTTCTTTTTGAATTTATCATTCTTGGCAGAGACATTGTTGTCAGGAGAAGGTTCTTTTGGAGAGGGTGGTGGAGATATCCAACCAGGAATTGATCCCGAAAAGACATAAGGTTGTAATGATGGACAATTGTCTTTAGAAGCTGAAGGAGGAGGGACAGAAGGAAAGGTAGAGAGAGCAAATTGATGGTCGGAGAAGATTAGGTTAAATATCTGTTGTTGCAATAGAGCACAGAATAGTTCGTCAAAATTAGGATCTAGAGGGGAAATGGGTTTTGGTTGCAATGAGGCAAGAGAAGTTTGGAAGGAATGTGTATTGTTTGGCTTTTGAGCATGCATTAGGTGATTAAAATCAGATTGGAAACCAAGCAACTGACGCTTATCAGATTCAAGCATTATTTTATTTGCAATAACTTCTGTTTGGCACTGCATTACTAGTGTATCCTCATTTGTACATTGCACAAGCTCATTCTCATTTTGCTTATCATTCTTGCATCCTATATCAGAAGCGATTCCCTCCACCAGCATTTCATCCTCCACATCATCATCATCCTCAATATTTATTTTTTCATTCTCCTCCCCGATAGCATCATTCATATTATGGAGAACATCGAATTTATTGTATGATAGAATACAGTGCTGATGATTCTCAACTATTCCAACTTCCTCATTAATTTCATTACCACTCTTCACTTCATTAATCCCATTCATGACTTGCTGCTGTTCATCCGTTAATTGTCCTTCTGTCCCTACATACACTCCATTCCCCAAAAGCTCTGACATTATCTGAGATTTTCTTTCCACCATTTTAGCTTTACTTACGGGAACCTTCCTCCAGGCTTGCTTGTTATTCATTATTTGCTTGCCTATCGCAATGTTCTTTCCTTTCCCTTCTTTTTTCTCCTCCACTGGTACCAAGTCAACATTATTCCTCCCACTATCCGTTAATTTTCTTTCCACCATTTAAAAATGATATTTTAAATGTTTTAAAAAATATGAAATAAATTCTAAAAATATTTAAAATGTTTTAAAAGAGGTTTAAGTTGTAAATATGGATTTTTAAATGATATAAAAGTTGTTTTGAAGAATATAGCTTTCAAAACACTATTTGCAACACTTTTAGCAACGCTTTTCGCAGAAGTTTCAAATAACTTTTGAAATGTAGTTTTAAACTTAACAATTCTTTCCTAAATATTTTGTGAATAATTTTAAAAGAATAGTTAAGTAATTTGAAGATGATTTGCAAGTTTTAATAAGAGTTTGAATAAACGGTTAAGAGGAATTGTATATACCACTTAAGTAAAAAGTAAAGAATATTGAATATAATAACAAACTGAGTGTGCGGAAACGACTAGTACATTTGTCTCACCTATGAGAGATAAACGGTAAAACAAGCTATGTAACTAAGGTTAGGAATGGAGCAACCAGTGCCCTGAACTTACCTGGCCTTCGCTTTATCTTTTAGACGAGGGGTGGAACGGATCGAAAGGAAAGCCCGGGTGCTCTAAGAGATCAAAATTAAGTTTTTCCAAGTTAAAAGAAAAGAAACAAATTCTTTGAATGTTAATTGACCAATTAACACCTTTTATTAGATGATTGGTATGAAGGAACCGGGATCGGATTTGGGTGATCCTATCCGAAGAATCGGGATCGGATTTGGATGATTCCTATCCGAAAACTCCTTCAAACTAATTTTCAAAATAAAACATATTGAAGACAAAGATCATTAAAGACAAAGATCTTCATGATGTAGGATTACTTGCCATTAGTCCCTGGAGGTGAAATTTAACATATCTAAGGTGGAAGTAGTACACTGTTATGAAAATCTTCGATTTGCAAGAATATGATTTGAAGTTAAGAAGGAAATCTTTTATTAAGATTTAATAAATGATTTGGAAATATTTTCCCTAAGTTAAAAGTTATAACTTGAATATAAGAAATCATTGATTAAGATTAAAAGAATGATTTGGAAAAGTTTTCCTATGTAAAAGAGAAAATGATTTGGAATTATTCCAAGATCTAAAGAGGTTTAAATAAACCAAATGATTTGATAAATGACGCTTAATGATTCCATGTACTCTTGAAAAGAAAATGGAATAAATTGAAAAGAGTATATCTAAGGAAGATATTTGATTTAAATAAAAGATGAAGTAATTGATTGATGATTGATATCCACTTATGAACTTAACATCTTTTATTCGATGAATGGCTTCGAAGGAACCGGAGTCGGATTTGGGGTGATTCCTATTTGAACACCACTTCGAACCAATGTATACGTTCGAAAGTGAAGACTGTTGAGGACGATGATTATTGAAGACCGAGGATCTTCATAGCGTGAGGGCTACTTGTTGGCATGCTCTAGGTCGCTCCTATTATAGAGTTATTTATAGCAGTGGTCTCCTCATTGTGGAGGTTTTTTCGGATTGCAAGGATTACTCACTACTAGTGGTAGTAGGAGAGTGCCTTCGGTTTCATTCAGTCCCAGAACGAACTTGTATGGATGAGTGCTTGACATTGTATTGCGAAGTCACAAACATTGACTTTTACAAACGTACATCTGTTTGGTGGCAGAGAAGGCAACTTCTCTTAGCTTAACGCCCTTCTCTGAGACGTATGAGCTTAGAGGTTGTATGTTTGTGGAAGTCAAATAGCGATTAAAGAATGACAATGTGGCATTCAAAGTGGAACCTGTTATGATCAAAGCATGGCTTTGTATGAAAAGCGTGGCTTTGTCTAAGTTGAGTGTAACCTCACTCCCAAGCCTCACATCTTAGAAATGATACGGGAACTATGTTACATATTTCCGGTTGAGAATGACGATGGTGGTGTATAATCCCTCAAGGTGACTGGCGGTGTATGATCTATGTCACCAAGGTGTCCAGATGGGACCCTTATTGTATGGTATAGTGGCGTGTGAGTTCTTGCATGAGAAGCCACCGAATATCAAGAAGTGTGGCAATATGAGGAATAGTGTTGTGTGAGTCCTTGCACGAAAAACCACTGGATTCTGGTTGCTATGTGTGGTTATCGAGGTTCCCTATCATGTTGGAAAATCCAATTCCAATACGAGCTTTACGGTTTTGATTGTATTCCCAAAATAGCTGTAATGACTTGCAAACATTTCAGCTACCCCTTCTGGTATCTTATATTCCGTTCGGTATATTCCATTGACCCAGTTCGAATGTATTACGTTCGACTTAGTTCGGGTATTGATACGTTATTTGAATAAGTTTATTTGAAAGTTTTTTAAAAGAATGTCATTAAAAATAATATTAAATTATTTTTGGTATAAAAGTGCTTTGGTTATTATAAGGCAAAAACTCGTCCGTGTTTATGTGTGGGCGTGGTCTTATGAGATACCTTCTTTTCAATGGTTTTGATAGCATCGTCATGATCTATACATTTAAAATTTCGAGTATCTCACGCTGGTTTATCAAGCCTGATCCGGGTATTTTTAACACTCGGGTTAGATCCGAGTAGTTTCAGGTTTAGTTGAAGACGGTTGGAGTTTTCAGAGGAGTGCTGGAGATCTTCGTCATCGTATGGACGTATTCTATTATCCGCTACATCTATTGCATTTTTTTTTGTTTTCAGCATTTGTAAGGACGGAGGTTTATAACTGTCCAGGCTCAACCTAGGTTAGACTTTGATATTGTATTTTAAAATTTTACGCTGTAAAGATTATTATTAAAATAATATATGTTATTCCATTCGTGTGAGATTCTGTTCTATCTTTATTTTCTTTCGACCCTTAATGATCCGCTTATTCGTGCGATTTGAGTTGGTCATGTGTGGTTTATTGTCGATTCAAAGGGTATGGAAAAACGGGCCATTACATTTCCTCTTTAGGAAGTTCATAAAATAACCTATATAACTTGGAAAATTATGAAATTAAAAGCCCATCTTCAAAATAATATTTTATACAGCATATCAGAAAATCAAAGCATTTTAAGATTAGAATCTTAGGTTTTACCCTTAAAACCCATAAAAATCCCTTGATGCATCATTCTATCTAAATAATGAATATTCAACCATATCTTAGCAAAATCTATCAAAACGATTTGGATACTAACCATACCTAAATTTCAAAAGCAAAAATAGAGATGGAACACTTATTATTCACCTTAGATTAATTGTTGGAGTTGAGATTTGATTTGGTCTTAGTATCCCTAAGCTTCTTCCCCTTGAATCCCCTTAATTTCGATCCCCTGGCTTGAGTTATAGCTGGCCTTGGAGTTTTTCTTTTGATTGTTTAAGTTTGTGAAAACTGAGAATGAAATTGGGGGGGGGGGGATTTTAAATGTTAAGGATGGATCTACTTATTTTGCCCTCTTCATATTTTCTCTTATATGTTCAATTTTCCAAAACAATATTATTAGTTTATTAAGGTATGACCTTATTAATTAACAAAATCTCATTTTCCTTAACCATATACATTATTCTATTTAATCAATCCAATTAAATGTCTGAATAATGTTTAACTAAAAATATGTGTGTTACAGGCTGCCCTCCTTAAAGAATTTCATCATTGGCATTCAGTAAGGACTACAAAACAAGCACATAAAACATGCAAACAATTCTAGTATTTCCTATTAGCTACTAAGTCTATATATAATCAAATATAGAACATACCATCATAGCAGCTATGGATTAGTATCCCTAATCCTATCCTTTGTCTCCCAAGTAAAGTCTTTTTCGTTGTTACTCCAATGGACATTCACTACATTGATAGCCTTGTTTGTTGGTATCTTCTCATCTCTCGCTACAACTCAAACTGATTGTCCCACAAAATTTAGATTCGGTTGTGCTACTAAATCTTCCAGTGTAGTCGGAGCAATAGTAGTCTCTAGATCGTGCACATACTTCCTAAGATGAGAAAAATGGAACACATTATGGACACCTGCTAAACTACTCGGTAACTCTACTTGGTATGCGAGTTTTCTTATCCTCTATAATAAGGAATGGTCAAAATATCTTGATGCCAATTTCCTTGACTTTCAAAATCGTACCATGCCCTTTGTCGGTGATACTTTAATAAAAGCTCGGTCTCCAACCAAGAGCTCAAGATCCTTATGCCTCTTACCTACATAACTTTTCTGTCTAGACCGAGCTTCTCTCATCCTATCCCGGATTAACTCAATCTTCTCTATGGCTTCTCTTACCATATCTAGACCAAGGACTAATCTGTCTTCTATCTCTAACCAACATGCTAGTGACTTGCATGACCTTCCATACAAAGCTTCGAAAGGCGCCGTTCCTATACTACTTTGATAACTATTATTATAGGAAAACTCAACCAAGTGCAAATGGTCTTCCCACGACCTACCAAAATCTAATACATAAGCTCTCGACAGATCTTCAAGTACCTTATTGACTCTTTTTGTCTGCCCATCCATCTGTAGGTAATAAGCGGTGCTCATCTTAAGCATGGTACCTAGTACTTCTTATAGACTCTTCTAGAATCCAGTGGTGAACAAGGCATCTCTATCACTAACTATACCACTAGAAATTCCATGCAGTCTAACTATGTTCTTAATAAACAACTTAGCCAATACAGGCGCTGTCCTGGTTGACTTAATAGGAATGAAATGGGTAGTCTTGGTCAATCTATCTACCACAACCCATATACTTTAATTCCCCTATTCGACTATTGGCAACCCGTCAATAAAATCCTTGGATATCGTATCCCATTTCCATACTGTTATATCCAAAGGCTGAAGCAATCCACCTGACTTTTGATGTTTGGCTTTAACTTGTTGGAAATTTGCACATTGCTTCACCCATGGGCCTACATCCTTCTTCATACCTTCCTAGAAGAAACTTCTCTTCATATCCTGATACATCTTGGTTCCACCAGGATGAATCGTAAACTTCGATCGATGACACTCCCTAAGAACTTCCCTCCTTAGGTTTCTAACATCCAGAACACATAATTGTCCCTTCTTTCTTAACCATCTCATATGGTCAAGACTAAAATCCTTTAGATCATCGATCTTGGTTTCACCTTCTATTCTTCTAATCTTTTCGGCTAACGATGGAAGATCTCTTTACTTAGAAGCAATCCTTTCGATGGACGTTGGTCGAACTTCCAAGCAAGATAACATGGTTGTACTTTGGCTAAAACTAGCAGCCGATCTTGACTACACACTATAAGTAGTCAACGCCTCTAACTCCTTCCATCCTGCCAACATAGTTAACACCAAATTGATGTTTCCTGCTAAGTGCATCTGCAACTTTATTTCCTTTCCTTAGTGTACACTCATTATCAAAATTATAAGCTACTAAAAACTCCAGCCACCACTGTTGTCTCATGTTCAACTCTTTTTGAGAGAATAAGTACCTCAAAGATTTATGATCCATATACAACTTGAATCATTCTCCTAAGAGGTAGTGTCTCCACACTTTCCGTGCGAAAATCACCGCTGCCCAATCTAAATCATGAGTTGGATATCTTACTTCATGTGGCCTGAGCTACCGTAAAGCGTATGCAATAAATTTACCCTTCTGCATCAATACAAGTCATAATCCAGTTTCACACGCATCTGTATACACCACCAAATCTTGATTCCACATGGAACAACTAACACGGGCGCATTGGTCAACAAATGCTTTAACTTAAGGAATGCTTTCTCACATTTTTCGAACCAAATGTACTTCACGTCCTTTCTAGTTAGCTTAGTCAAAGTGTTGCTATCCATGAGAAGTCCTTAAGGAATCTCCGGTAATAGCCAGCCAGTCCAAAAAAACTTCTTATCTTGGCCACCGTCTCAGATCATTTCCAACTTTTAACAGCTTTGATCTTAGCTAGATCCATAGACAACCCTTTCTTTGAAACTACATGACCAAGAAACATCACTTCCTTCTTCCAGAAATGACACTTCAAAAACTTCGATTTCGGCTGATGCTGCCTCAACATCTCAAGCACTATTCTAAGAAGAATCTCATTATCTCTTTCATCCTTATAATACATCAAAATATCATCAATGAACACAACCTTGAACCTATCCAAGTGCTAATGGAAAATCCGGTTCATCAAATCCATAAAGAAAGTCGGAGCATTATTTAATCCAAATGCCATTACTAACCACTCATACGAACCATATCTTCACTACACCAAAATAGTTATTTTGCAACATTTTATATTTGTTAATTTCTAACACTTATAAGTGTTACAGCCTAGTGACAATAAAAAAGTGTTAGGATACCTGAATAAGTGTTGGGAAATATAAATAATATAAACTTTCCAACACATCAGTTATAATTTACAACACAAAAAATGTTAGAACAGCTGGTAAATTTGTAAATAACTCATTAAAAATTGGATCCTTTTGTAATCTTCTATCTGTGGCATCTTTCTAACGCTTTCCCTTCCATCTCCACTATTGGCCGCCTAATTTTTAATTTAATTAGGGTTCCCGCGTTCCATATATCATCATCTTCTACCGCTTTCCCAATCGTGCATCCTCCATTTCTTCTCGCAACTCATTTGTTGACAGGTGCTTCATCTCTACATCCTAATAACGATTTCCCATTCCATCCCGCACGTCATCTCCAGGTACATCGACTAAGTTTCGATTTTGATTTTGAATTTTTATATTGGTTCAGTTTTAATTTTGTATTGTTGTTCGATTTCATACCTTGAATCAGGTTTTTTCTTTTAGTTATGATTATTTACCTTGAATCAGGTTTTTGATGTTTGTGAGGAAAATTAACCAACTGTTCATTTATATATTTTTTGTTTATCTATTTTATGTTTCCGATTGAGATATCTAACCTAAAACCACAAACTCTGCAGTGTAGACCCTAATATATATATATATATATATATATATATATATATATATCATTTGAGAACATAATCAGTCAATTTTATGTGTAAAACTTTTGTATTGTAAGCTAGAGGTTGATGTATTGGCATATGGTTTGCTTAAATGCGGACTGAAATGATCATAGTAGCATTTACAAATGAACTAAAGCTCAAAATGCTGTTGTATTTTAGCAATGAAAATGAACTAAAGCTCAAAAATTGGTTATTTGAGATATAATGCTCAAGATTGCAAGTCGGTATTTGTGAATTTCTACTTAATCTGGATGTGTAGTTAGTTGGATGTGCATGTTAAAATTCTTTATGTTAGGAAGATAAAACTAGAGTGGCTAGTATTTGTTTAATTTTACAAATTGCACCCAAGTAAATGAACGTGAAAGTTTTGCTTGATTCAACCAAAATATGAAAACTGTGGTAGTAATTTCAAAGATAATTTCTTCAAGCACTTTCCCCGACAATAAACTTGAATTGCTTGATTGCTCAAGAAAATTGTTATCAGGTAGCTTAAATTATATAAGTTACAGGTGTAGCATTTATGCAACAAATTGTAATATTTTCCATTTCGAGATTCCAGAATGAATTTGGATATTGTAGTCGTCCTCAAAATTGTTTTCAAACAAGAGAATGAGTTCCATATCTTTTCTCAACTTAATGTGAACATGGTAACTAAAACAATATTGTTCTTTACAACGTGTTTTATGTTATGAAATTTGAATTCGAGATCACTCTAATCCAAATTTCAAAACGCAGCGGAATAAACGAGATTGTTGAAAGATGTATAAAAACAACCGATCAATATCTCAACACCAAAACTCGAAACTAGGCCGGTAAAAACCAACCTTAATTCATCTACACAACCCACAAACCCTAATATTTTAAGCTCAAATATAAATGAAATTGAGTAGAAAATGAAAAACAAGCAAGTGCTTTTTTACTTGTTTCAAAATTGAAATTGTTGTCAAGCACATCAAGTTGTATAACAATTTATAATTTATAACATATGTTTTTCCTTATTTCTATGGTCCTCATTTTGTAATCTCCATATTGCATATATTAGCCAATGTCCATATCAATCTTCCACTGCATTCAAGCATGGATATGACCGCGAATCATGAGAAAAATGTAAATTTAATTTCTAGCCTTCTAGGACTGAACAAGAAAAACCCATCTCAATATAATTAATGCACTTATTGGAACCTGATCACTATTTCCCCTTTGAAACAATAAATTCGGCTGAAGAATTTTCAATTATGTACTCGATCTCAATATAATTAATGCATTTAGTAAATTTGTATCATGATATTATCTACAATTTTTGATTACAACAAAGTTGGTCCCGTGCAGGAAAAAATAAACATTTTAAGAAAGGTTCTATTTTAGTTTATCCTTTAGCAATTAATCATGAAGTATGTAATTTCTGAAAATGTTCTTTCTACGTGAAAACATAATTTATTTCGTCAAGTTAGATTTCAGCTGGGTTAGTGTAGTGCTTGTTTATATAGTACATAAGAATTTAATAGTTAAAGGCTAATGCATGGGTGAGTATTCAATGAAGTATTTTGTAAACCAATTCAGTTTAGTCCATTGCTATTTGAACTAGTCGACAAATTAAACTAGCCTACAAGTTGTTCCAATTCATCTGTTGAATGCTTTGCTTCGCCTGAAAATCAAATAAAAGTTTACCAGAACACTTGAATGGAAACTAGCTTTTGTAAATAAAGAACTATTTCTATTGCCTATTTTCAAGTTGTAAGCATATCTATGACTTGTGTTTGATGTTAGTTTCATTTCTGCATTAACAGGTTGCTCTGTTATGCCTTTTCTTTTCAGTTTAGAATCTTCTTTTAGTATCTTCAAAATATATCTAGTTGTTAGAAATGTATTTCTACAATCATCACTAAACAACTTTAGTTTAATCATATGGTAAATCATTTAAACTTCTGTTTCTCAATTTGATATTTCAAAAATGTTAGAAAAAGGATTTCTAAGTTGTGCTAATCACTATCTGGTACTGTCTTTTTTTTGTTAATTATTTTATTGTGCTAATTTTCATAAATTCGTTTGATTATAAATTGGTTGAAATCATTGTTCTCGTTCTTTTGTTATTCTGGTGGGCGACAGGTAGTTGTTAGATAGACGACTAAACGCAAAGTATGCTAGAGATAAAAATAAACTCACAAGGGTAAACAAATGTTTCTGCTACAAACCCGAGTTTCCATAAGAATCAAAACTGTTCTGATTTCGGCCTTGACTTTTTCAAAATGATAGCTCAAATTGTGGTTCAATTTTGAATTGTTGTGCACCTTGTTGTATTGAGTCATGTAGATGACATTGCCTTTGTGTGATGTTTGTGGTCACTATACCACTTGCTTCATTGTGCACATGGCTTTGATTTCATGTTTTTCTTCTCGAGTGTACACTACTGCATCCCTTGGCTTCCATGTATATACATGTATATGAGAATAGAACATTCCTGAGCTTCCACGTATTGCTATATATAGTGTGTGTTGTTCCTGTTTTGTTTGAACCATTGCTGATGCATTTGTCTTTTGTTGTTTTGTATTGATACCTTGTTGCCCTACCATATGCTTGTGCATTTATGTGATCATTTTTGCGGCCTTATTTGTATTTCCTGAGGGCACTGACCTGTTGTGGTCATGTGTACTTGTTATTTTTTTACTCCCTTGTATGCTAAATGGTTTGATATTTTGTCTTGAACTGAAATGAAATATGCGTGTGTATAGTGTATAGGGTTGCGTGAATGTGATAATATGCGGGTGTTATATTGTATGTGCTGTGAGTGCAAATCATCTTCTGTATTGTGTGCGTGTATTCATCAGTGCTCGATAATCGAAATCTACAAATTCTTGCTCCACATAGTCTGAGTTCCTAACCATATACACATTCCCATCTTCATCAACCGGTGAACAAAGAGATTGACATAACAAGCCGATATTGTTGCCTTCGGAGTTCATATCTATGGTATCAAAAATATCATCCAGGCTGATCATCTGATCAAGCTCAAAACTTACTTCCTGATCAACCGAGTCCTGATTCTGTGAACCAACAGTGTTGGACTTCAAAGAACATGAATCATCTGTAAACACTTCGATCACCTGATCATTCTCAATGCTTGGTTTCCGATCAACTGAACCCTGATTCTCTGAACTTACAGTGTTGGACTCTAATGAACATGAATTATCAGGAAAATTAACACGAGCATTGGGTCCGAACATGGTTTTAGCAGCATAGTCATAAGCATGGGTAGCTTCCAATGCAGTGTCATAAGTACCGAGCCATAAGTGTTTACCATGAATCGGTTCTCTGATCTCAGCCACCCATTTGCCCCATGTTCTTTGTCTCACTCCACGGTATGTGCATGTAGAATTTAATGGACCTCCCTTTCCGGGCATGCACCCTTTTATTGACCCTTTTGCATGCACTTTCCTATCATTTAATGTAGCATTTATGCCATTTATCTTGTTTTCTTCCTTCCAGTTTCTAAGGATTTCTTCTACTGATTCTCCGCGGCGCCGCCTTCTTTGTTTTCCAGGATTTTCGCAATCAGATCTGAACACATGAACAAAAACTACATCAGGATTATGATATTTTCTGTATTCTGTGTGTGTATTGTGATAGTGTTATATTGTTTTCCAGGCCTTTGTAGTTGACTGTTGGGTTTAGGCGACATTACTACTTTTTAATATACTGTTTGTGACGCCCCACCTCTATACCCACGCTAACCAAGAACACTACGATGTAGTGCTGTCAATTAGCACGGAGAATAAGGCTATGGAGGAGCGACCATCCATGTAACTTCTTTGTGCGAGCACCAATATGTCAGATAGAACAGAATGCATATCTTTTAAAGAGGAAATCCGACATACCGATACAAACATAAAGCTATCAAACGGTGGCTATATATAACCTTCGGAAACGAATATAGAAATAATCATAACATAAATCAGTCACAGACATCCATATCACAAAGGCGGAAGAAGATATGAATAAATATATAACACATTAAAGTGTACATCAGAGTAGTGGTCAGAAAGGTCCATGATAATACAAAAGAATAGCATCACGTGCTATACAAAAGAATAAGTACACAACATAGAGTCTATATCTCAAATGTGTACATCCAAAAACTACTAATCTATGTAGTTAGCCAAAAGTCAGAATAATCCAGAAAAGAAGTCAAGCAGAAGCACCTGTAACATCTCGGTCTGACCCGAGTATTATTTATAAGAAAATAATAAACGGATCAGTCTAGCTATAAATATCAGATGATATGGTATAAAGTAAACGACATGACATGAACATGTAATAACCATAACGTCGTACTACTATAAGTACGTAAATGTTAATCAACAAGAGATTAATCAATTTCACAAGGATCTTGTCAAAGATCCAAACCCATAAGCAGGTAATGACACACAAATTCACCAATACACAAAAACTGATATCATATCAATGAAAACCACAAAAGTTGGTGAAGCACTAAATCCAGAAATCAACACACGAAATCCAGAAATCACAAAAAGGGGGAAGTCCGAGCACACGGACGAGAAGCTATCTCATGGAAGCTATCCATTTAATTTTCCGAACACACGGATGGCCCGAAGGCCTTTGACACACGAACGGCCCAAAGACCATGGGGTACAGCCCCATATATGTGAGTAGAAACGTCACCCAAGTGGGGTCTAGTCTCCCTCGCAGACAAAGAGACATCGCTCAATCGCTAGTCTAAATCAGAAGAATGATCGTCATGATCATAAGGAAGTGTCAATCACACCAAGCTAGTAAATATATGAGTTTAGCTTCATGTCCCATAACCACTTGCTTAACTTAAATATTTACGAACAAGCTGTAAATCTTCACTAGAAAAATGTCACAAAAAGGGTTCAATCGAACAAGTCCAAGAGCTAACCGACGAAGTGAACGCAAGCGTTTCATACCACTCGTTTTACTAAGTCGTTTAAGTCGATTTCTCATTCGAGTGAAGTAAAGGCTTGTATATACTAGTAGATTGGAAATCGGTTTGAGAAAACGAACTTTTGATATTTAAAATAGTGTTGAAATCTCTTTGATGAAAGAGTTTTGATATTTACTACTAGTATTGAAACCTTCATATATCTTTAAAGTGACAAGTCATAAAGCGATTGTGGAAACAATCTATCACAAAAATTCACATTCGAAGACGTGAACAAAATCCAAGGAAATCAGCTCAAAATGCATCAAAGTGGAAGTTCTGTTGAATGCTTTTCAGATAAGATCGCCTACGCAGAGGTGTACGGGGTTCGACTTGCCCGGTCAGGTCGCGGGGGTCTAGGGGGCAGCACCCCGTCAAAACGGTACGACTTAGTGAAGCCAAGCTGGTCAAGCGACCTAAGGAAAAGTAGGTCATACGACCTAAGTGTTAACTCATGAGTGACCTAACGAAGTGCGCGACCTAACAGTGTGGCGCGACCTAATAATAAGGCGCGACCTAAGGCCTTACGACCTAAGGGAAACAAGGTCTTGCGACCTAACACCAAAGTTCTGAGCGACCTAACGATCTGAAGTGTCGAGCGACCTAAGGGTTAACTCGCGAGCGACCTAACTCATAGCCGAGCTAAACAGTGAAACGGCAAAACAGGGGCGAGCGACCTAACAGAGGTACGCGACTTAAGGTGGTTCGCGACCTAAGGGTACACGACCTAACGTGGTTCGCGACCTAAGGGGTACGCGACCTAAAACTCGCGACCTAAGGGCACGCGACCTAAGGGCACGCGACCTAAAAACTCACGACCTAAGGAACGTGACCTAAAACTCGCGACCTAAGACTCGCGACTTAAAACTCACGACCTAAAGGCGAACGACCTAAGCAAGCAAGCCGAGCGACCTAAGGAAGTGTTCGACCTAAGGAAGTGTGCGACCTAAAAGTGGCGACCTATGGCCAGAACGAATTAAGGTCGAAAACGACCTAAGCTCTGTGTGACTTTTCAACAGCAAACAACCTAGCCCTTAACTCGCGTACGACCTAGCGAAGGCTAGAACGACCTAGTGCCAGAAAAATCACCAAAACACTGAAAATTGAAGTTTTTCGCCAATCCAATCCAAACCAAATGCAAATGTTGATGCTAGAGTGATAGGGAATCATTCCCAACAGTCCAATGACAATTATAGGCAAGATGTGAGATCAAAAATCTCACCTTTTCATGGAATTTGATAAAGATGGAGATTGAAAGCAAGGAGAAGCAATCCAAAGCTTGAATCCACTATCTTCTACTTGAATTTGGAGTTGAATCTTGGATTTGCAATAGAATTTTGAGTTTGGAGTTTTAATTTCCACTTCCCACCACCATTTTTGATAAAGCTTGAATGTTAAAACAAATGGTGAATGAAGTGAGGAAGAGGGTTGGGCTGAACTAAGGAAGGTGCAGTCCAAACCAAAGTCACTAGCGGGAAAAGTGACGAAAATTTCACTATCTCCAAACATATCGAAGTTTACACTCAAAAAGATCGCAAACGTCATTTTGAACTCAATGGGGGTGGTCTCGAGTCCTAATTTGACCTTATGCAAAAAGTAGCTTTTCGGACTAACATCCGACTAACGATAAAATATTTAAATATAAAATCGATAGAGCATGAGAAAGTAATTCCGGATGTGTACGCTCGATGAATTCTCTAGTTTCCCAAGAGCAATCCTTAGGATTTGAGGACCATTGAACTTTAACAAGCGGAACATCTTTATTTCGAAGCCGTTTGATCTCCGAAGCAATAATTCGAACAGGATGCTGCTCATAAGTTAAATTAGGTGAAACTTCTATCTCTTCCACAACACCGGGCTCAAGAATGGAATCGGAATCCCAAAGGCACTTCCGTAATTGAGATACGTGGAACACGTCATGCATAGCAGAAAACTGAGCCGGTAATAAAAGGCGATAAGCCATGGAACCAATACGTTCAGTGATAGGAAATGGCCCAATATATCGAGGCGCTAACTTTCCCGATCGACTGAAACGTACAACACCCTTCATAGGTGAAACACGAATAAATACAAGATCTCCCACAGAAAATTCTAATTTTTTTCTTCGGTTATCGGCATAGGATTTTTGTCTATTCTGGGCTTCTTTCATCCTATGTCGAATAAGTTCAATCTTTTCTGTGGAATCCCGAATAAAATCTGGTCCTAAAACCAGCTTCTCACCGGCCTCAAGCCAACAAGAAGGAGATCGGCATGGCCTTCCGTAGAGTGCCTCGAAAGGAGCCACACCAATACTAGATTGGAAGCTGTTATTATAGGAAAACTCAACAAGTGAAATATGATCCTCCCAACTTCCACCGAAATCAAGCACACAAGCTCGAAGAAGATCTTCAAAAGTTTGATTCACACGCTCAGTTTGTCCATCGGACTGGGGGTGATAAGCGGTGCTGAAATTAAGCTTCGTTCCCAAAGCTTATTGAAGACTCTTCCAAAATCCACTAGTAAACAATGGATCTCGATCACTAACAATGGAAGAAGGAACTCCATGTAATTTGACGATTTCTTTGATAAAAAGTTTGGCCAGAAGAGGAACGGTTCGGTTCAACCGAACGGGGATAAAATGGGCAGATTTAGTAAGTCTATCAACAATCACCCATAAGCTATTATGACCCGAACGAGAACGGGGAAAGCCATCGATAAAATCCATGGAAATTTGATCCCACTTCCAAACTGGAATTTCCAATGGTTGCAATAACCCACCGGGCCTTTGATGTTCAGCCTTAACAAGTTGGCAAGTCATGCAACACTTAACAAAGTTAGCAATATCAGATTTCATTCCTTCCCAATAATAAAGTCGCTTCATATCAGCGTACATTTTACTGCTACCGGGATGAATGGAATACTTGGAACGATGTGAATCTTCTAGAATGTCTCTACGAAGATCACTAATATTTGGTACGATCAATCTACCAAATTTTCGAATGCCGCCACGAAAATCAATATCAAAGTCTTTCGAACCTTCAATATCGGTTTTATCCCTAATATTCTGGCTAAGCAAAGCCAATTCAGGATCTAGCCTTTGAGCTTCAAGAATGCGGTCTAATAGAGAAGGATGAGCCTCAAGGCTACATAAAACAAGAGATGAACATAATTCGGAAACACGATCTCGAATTTCACAAGTGGATAAAAGTTCGAGATCTTTCCATTCAGATATCATCATGGAAACAACCGCTTGTTGTTTTCAACTAAGTGCGTTAGCAACTCGATTTCCCTTTCTGGGAGTATAAAGGATATCAAGATCATAAGAGGCAAGGAATTCGAGCCAATGCTGTTGATGCAAATTAAGTTCCTTTTGAGAGAATAAATATTTCAAAGACTTATGATCAGTATAAAGTATAAACTTTTCTCCCAAAAGATATGTCGCCAAATTCGAAGGGCGAAAACGATAGCCGCGAGTTCTAAATCATGTGTGGCATATCTAGTCTCAGCCGGCTTCAATTGCCTAGAAGCATAAGCAATAACACGTTCTTTTTGCATAAGAACGACACCCAAACCAACACGACTAGCATCGGTATAAACGACAAAGTCTTGATTCCCTTCGGGAATAATAAGAACAGGAGCATCAGAAAGGAGTTCTTTTAATTTCTGAAAAGAAGTTTCACATTTGTCCGACCAAATGTATTTAACACCTTTCTTTGTTAAGCCAGTAAGAGGCATGGCAATCTTAGAAAAGTCTTTTATAAAACGGCGGTAATAACCAGCCAATCCGAGAAAGCTACGGATTTCAGTCACGCTCTCCGGTCTCTTCCAATTTTGAATCGCTTCAATCTTTGAAGGATCCACTGATATTCTGGATTCGGAAATAATATGACCGAGGAACTTCACACTAGATTGCCAAAAGTGGCACTTAGAAATTTTTTCTTTTAATTGATTGCTTCTAAGAGTTTCCAATACAATCCGAAGATGCTTTTCATGTTCCTCCTCGGTTTTAGAATACACAAGAATATCATCAATAAAGATGAGAACAAACCGATCGAGGAAATCTTTGAAAACTCTGTTCATGAGGTCAACGAAATAAGCCGGAGCATTCGTTAAACCGAATGGCATAACCAGCCATTCATAAGATCCATAGCGTGTACGGAATGAAGTCAAAGGAATACTATCCTCTGCAATACGAAGCTGATGGAAACCGGTCGCCAAGTCCAATTGTGAAAAGACTCTTGCACCGCTAAGTTGATCAAACAGATCATCAATCCGAGGCAATGGATATTTATTCTTAATAGTAAGATCATTAAGCTTGCGGTAGTCGACGCAAAGCCTAAGTGTACCATCGGACTTACTTACAAAAATAGCTGAAGCTCCCCAAGGCGAGGAACTAGAGCGAATAAGTTGCTTCATCTCCAACTCGGATAGTTGTTTGCGCATCTCTTCGTTCTCCTTAGGACATGCGATAAGGAGGACGGGTAACAGGTTGAGCTCCAGGTATAAGATTAATTTTGAACTCAATTGCTCGCTTAGTTGGTAGTCCTAAAACGGGCTCAAAGATGTCGGAAAATTCACGAACGATGCGAATAAGAGAAATGACATCCTCCTCGTCATCATTATCATCATCACGAGGATTTAAAGAATATAAAGATGCAACCAAAGCGGAATCCGAATCTTTAAGAATAATAGAAATCTTCTTAACAGATAGTGGATGTCGAAGATAAATAGTCCGCTCAGGACATAGGATATGAGCTTCATAACGAGTAAGCCAATCCATACCCAAAATCATTCCAAAGCCTAAGTAACGCATGACATGCAAATCGGCTAGGAAAGAAAAATCACACAAAATAATCTCCACATTTTTACAAAGTAAACTAAGAGTTGCGGATCCACCAACCGGATTCGCAATTCTTAATGAAGTCATTAAAGCAGTAACACTTAAAGAAAGAGTGTCTACAAGTTCCTTTGATATAAAAGAATGGGATGCACCCGTATCAAAGAGAACTCTAATAGGTTGATCATGAAATAATATAATGCCATCAAGGACAGAATAAGACATACCTTGACCACGAGATGTGTTACCAGGGGCTTGAGCCACATTAAGCTTCCCCTCCATATTGCCTTGACGTCTGGGGCATAAATGTATATAATGATCCGGGCTCTTACAATATCGACAAGAACGAGGCTTTGAACACTTGTTCGCAAAATGGCCCCTAGCACCACAGTTATAGCATTTCCCATCACTAGGGGAAAAAGTCTTTGCAGCAGGAGTTGCTTGTTTATCCTTTTTGTTGGGATAAGGACCTTTGAACTTGTTAGGCCTCTTCTTTTTGTTGAAGTTTGGTTTGGAAGCCACCACTCCAACATCACTATCCTTATCAGCCTCTTCAAGACGAAGAGAAATATCAATCAGTTGATCGAAAGAAACTTCTAATTTTAGAAGTAATGGCTTCTTGAGGTTCTTGTTTAAGCCATATATGAACCTCTGGTTCTTCTTCAATGGGGTGTTGATGTATTCAACCCCGTATTTGGATAGTGACTCGAAGGATGTGACATAATATGTCACAGAGGATGTACCTTGAACAAGGTCTATGAAACGATGAGCCAATGTCACTTTCTCTGCTTCTGGTACGAATTTTAATTCGAAGCGTTCCCGGAATTGCTCCCATGTGAGATCGGCTTCATTAATTTCAAAAATAAGAAGTTTGTACCAATCCAATGCTCTCTCTTGGAGCATACTAGAGGCCACCTGAACACGGTGAAGATCGACAAGATTCATGCAAGAAAAGATTCTATCACATGATCTTAACCACGCCTGGACCTCAATAATAGTTTCGGAACCTTTGAATGGTTTCCCACCCAAGTTGGTATAATCGTTGCACAAACGTGCAAATCCAGACTTTGGATGAGTAGGTTCCTGATTAGGACCAGCTGCTTGAGCATTCTTTACTAAATCAAGAAGCTGTTGAGCGGTCATAAAAACTCCATCCTAGGGAGTGACAGTAGATGGTCCAGCTCTGGGACGACCTGGTCTAGACATTCTCCTCTTTAAGAAAGAGAGAAGAAGAAAAAGGTTATTCACCAAATAATTATCAAGCAAATCTTGATAGATGAAACAAGGAATCATAAAGAAAACAGGATGAATTGGTTCGAAGATTCGAACTAAATCCTGAAACACAACTCCTAAGGTGGACTTAGGATGATGATCCTTGTTAAGTTATTCCACATTGTTCCGAAGTTTGGCTCTGATACCAAGCTATGACGCCCCACCTCTATACCCACGCTAATCAAGAACACTACGATGTAGTGCTGTCAATTAGCACGGCGAATAAGGCTGTGGAGGAGCGACCATCCATGTAACTTCTTTGTGCGAGCACCAATATGTCAGATAGAACAGAATGCATATCTTTTAAAGAGGAAATCCGACATACCGATACAAACATAAAGCTATCACACGGTGGCTAAATATAACCTTCGGAAACAAACATAGAAATAATCATAACATAAATCAGACACAGACATCCATATCACAAAGGCAGAAGAAGATATGAATAAATATATAACACATTAAAGTGTACATCAGAGTAGTGGTCAGAAAGATCCACGATAATATAAAAGAATAGCATCACGTGCTATACAAAAGAATAAGTACATAACATAGAGTCTATATCTCAAATGTGTACATCCAAAAACTACTAATCTATGTAGTTAGCCAAAAGTCAGAATAATCCAGAAAAGAAGTCAAGCAGAAGCACCTGTAACATCTCGGTCTGACCCGAGTATTATTTATAAGAAAATAATAAACGGATCAGTCTAGCTATAAATATCAGATGATATGGTATAAAGTAAACGACATGACATGAACATGTAATAACCATAACGTCGTACTACTATAAGTACGTAAATGTTAATCAACAAGAGATTAATCAATTTCACAAGGATCTTGTCAAAGATCCAAACCCATAAGCAGGTAATGACACACAAATTCACCAATACACAAAAACTGATATCATATCAATGTAAACCACAAAAGTTGGTGAAGCACTAAATCCATAAATCAACACACGAAATCCAGAACAAATCTCAAAAATCAACACACGAAATCCAAAAATCACAAAAAGGGGGAAGTCCGAGCACACGGACGAGAAGCTATCTCATGGAAGCTATCCATTTAATTTTCCGAACACACGGATGGCCCGAAGGCCTTTGACACACGAACGGCCCAAAGACCATGGGGTACAGCCCCATATATGTGAGTAGAAACGTCACCCAAGCGGGGTCTAGTCTCCCTCGCAGACAAAGAGACATCGCTCAATCGCTAGTCTAAATCACAAGAATGATCGTCATGATCATAAGGAAGTGTCAATCACACCAAGCTAGTAAATATATGAGTTTAGCTTCATGTCCCATAACCACTTGCTTAACTTAAATATTTATCAACAAGCTGTAAATCTTCACTAGAAAATTGTCACAAAAAGGGTTCAATCGAACAAGTCCAAGAGCTAACCGACGAAGTGAATGCAAGCGTTTCATACCACTCGTTTTACTAAGTCGTTTAAGTCGATTTCTCATTCGAGTGAAGTAAAGGCTTGTATATACTAGTAGATTGGAAATCGGTTTGAGAAAACGAACTTTTGATATTTAAAATAGTGTTGAAATCGCTTTGATGAAAGAGTTTTGATATTTACTACTAGTATTGAAACCTTCATATATCTTTAAATGACAAGTCATAAAGCGATTGTGGAAACAATCTATCACAAAAATTCACATTCGAAGACGTGAACAAAATCCAAGGAAATCAGCTCAAAATGCATCAAAGTGGAAGTTCTGTTGAATGCTTTTCAGATAAGATCGCCTACGCAGAGGTGTACGGGGTTTGACTTGCCCGGTCAGCTCGTGGGGGTCTAGGGGGTAGCGCCCCGTCAAAACGGTACGACTTAGTGAAGCCAAGCTGGTCAAGCGACCTAAGGAAAAGTAGGTCATACGACCTAAGTGTTAACTCATGAGCGACCTAACGAAGTGCGCGACCTAACAGTGTGGCGTGACCTAATAATGAGGCGTGACCTATGGCCTTACGACCTAAGGGAAACAAGGTCTTGCGACCTAACACCAAAGTTCCGAGCGACCTAACGATCTGAAGTGTCGAGCGACCTAAGGGTTAACTCGCGAGCGACCTAACTCATAGCCGAGCTAAACAGTGAAACGGCAAAACAGGGGTGAGCGACCTAACAGAGGTATGCGACTTAAGGTGGTTCATGACCTAAGGGTACACGACCTAACGTGGTTCGCGACCTAAGGGGTACGCGACCTAAAATTCGCGACCTAAGGGCACGCGACCTAAAACTCACGACCTAAGGGCACACGACCTAAAAACTCACGACCTAAGGAACGCGACCTAAAACTCGCGACCTAAGACTCGCGACTTAAAACTCACGACCTAAAGGCGAATGACCTAAGCAAGCAAGCCGAGCGACCTAAGGAAGTGTTCGACCTAAGGAAGTGTGCGACCTAAAAGTGGCGACCTATGGCCAGAACGAATTAAGGTCGAAAACGACCTAAGCTTTGTGTGACTTTTCAACAGCAAACGACCTAGCCCTTAACTCGCGTACGACCTAGCGAAGGCCAGAACGACCTAGTGCCAGAAAAATCACCAAAACACCGAAAATTGAAGTTTTTCACCAATCCAATCCAAACCAAATGCAAATGTTGATGCTAGAGTGATAGGGAATCATTCCCAATAGTCCAATGACAATTATAGGCAAGATGTGAGATCAAAAATCTCACATTTTCACGGAATTTGATGAAGATGGAGATTGAAAGCAAGGAGAAGCAATCCAAAGCTTGAATCCACTATCTTCTACTTGAATTTGGAGTTGAATCTCGGATTTGCAATAGAATTTTGAGTTTGGAGTTTTAATTTCCACTTCCCACCACCATTTTTGATAAAGCTTGAATGTTAAAACAAATGGTGAATGAAGTGAGGAAGTGGGTTGGGCTGAACTAAGGAAGGTGCAGTCCAAACCAAAGTCACTAGCGGGAAAAGTGACGAAAATTTCACTATCTCCAAATATATCGAAGTTTACACTCAAAAAGATCGCAAACGTCATTTTGAACTCAATGGGGGTGGTCTCGAGTCCTAATTTGACCGTGTGCAAAAAGTAGCTTTTCGGACTAACATCCGACTAACGATAAAATATTTAAATAAAATATTTAAATATAAAATCGATAGATATGCGGGTTGTTACACTGTTTTTCAAATAAATACAAGGATTTATTTAATGTATGCTTTCTTTATTCAAGATGGAAAGTGAATGTTTTAAATTAGGTTATTCTCACCTTGAATAGTTCAGTAATTTGAAGTTTTCAATTAGTTTATCACCAATTTGAACTGTGCAGTAATTTACTTAAACTCAATCCATCAGCAACTTTATTCTAATAAATTTTTTATATAAATGATAATTTGTATATGAATGATATTTAAGATCATTTATGTATAAACCGATATGTTATTAGATTATCTAACGTAATATTATATATTATTTTTCTTTGCAAATCTATATGGCACTAACGTAATATTATATATTATTTTAGTTATGACAGAACAAACGTCAAGAGGGTGGATTAAAAATCCACGTAGAAATGAGGATGAATATAAGCAAGGTGTTCAGAACTTCATCAACTTTGTAAAGCAACACTCACCACAAGATATCCAGTTATGTGTGTGTCCCTGTAAGAAGTGTAAAAACTCCAAAAAAATCTCAATAGAAAAAGTTGAGAAATACTTGATAGTTTTTGGTATGCTTTCGACATATGATGTGTGGTTCTTTCATGGAGAGAGAAACAATGCTACAGTACAAATGACTCGTGCATCAGATTCCGCCCAAGAGTTACCTATTCAAGACCAAATGCAAGTAGAAGAGCCTATTGAGGGCGCTCTTGGAAATCTCGTTAATGATGCATTTAGAGTGCATGATATGCCATAGGCTAGCGGTGAAGTGAACTTTGAAGAGATACATGTTCAGAAAATGTACCATGAATATAGAAGCAAAGCAAATGAGAAAATATATCCTTCTTGTGAAGATGGACTTACAACTTTAGGTGTAATGGTTGAGCTTCAGAACTTGAAAAAAGAATTTAACTGGTCAGGAAATAGCATGACGGAATTGTTGAAATTATTTAAAAAATGTCTTCCAAAAGACATTACATTACCCAAAAAGTATCCCACCATGAAAAAAATGTTAAAAGATTTGGGAATGAAGGTAAAAGGCATTCATGCATGCGAAAACGATTGCATGTTATTTTGGAAAGAGAACGCCAACACAGTAGAATGTCCTCATTGTCATACACCAAGATTTAAAGATAAGGCAAATGCATTAGGCATAAAAAAAATGACAACCCAACCGAAGAAAGTTCTAGGATATTTCCCTATAATTCCAAGGCTGACTAGATTGTACACTATACCGTGGATAGCTCGTAAAATGTAGTGGCATAAGCATGCCGATCCTTCATGGAATTTCATGCGCCATCCCGTTGACTCGGTCGAATGGAGATCAATCAAATGTAAGTGGCCAGAATTTGCAAATGAAGGACATATTATATGGCTTGGTATCGCTAGTGATGGATTTAATCCGAATGGGGTTCTCTCCAATAGTTACAGTTGTTGGCCCGTATATATGATTCCTTATAACCTACCTCCTTCGTTATGCATGAAATCACAATTTCAAATGCTAAGCTTATTAATTCCTAGACCGAAAGCACCATGTCAAGACATTGATGTATACTTAGAACCTCTTGTTGATGAGTTGAAGAAACTTTGGACGGAAGGAGTGGCTTCTTTTGACATGGACAGGGAGAAATGTTTACAATGAAGGCAATACTATTATGGGGAATCCATGACTTACCAGCATTTGGAAATTTATCTGGTTGCATGACACATGGTTATAAAGCATGTCCAATTTGTGCTATGGAGACCGAGTCAAAGTACATTGGTAACAAGGTTGTTTATCCAAAGTATAGAAGATTTTTGAAGGATGACCATCCATATAGATGAATAAAACATGGATGGTATAAGGATACCGAAGATAAAGAACTGCCAACAAGGTTAAGTGGACCATCCCTTTTGGAAAAGCATAATTGTATAAAATATTTTCCTGGAAAATTACCAAAGAATAAGAAGCGAACGATATATGAAGCTACAGATAAAAGTTTCTTTACAGTTGGAGATGGTGACATAGAAAAATTGTTTTGGTATAAGAAGTCAATTTTCTATGACTTAATTTATTGGAGAAGTCATAAAGCGCGACATACTATTGATGTGATGCATACGGAGAAGAATGTTGCAGAGCATCTTATCAACTTAATGTTTGACAAGGGAAATCAATCATCTAAGTTTGCATGGGACAAGATTCATAAAATGAAATGTTGTCAAGTTCTAAAAGATGCCAAACTTCCATCGTGTCTTGGGACAAGATTTGGTAGCCTTGTTACTATTCAACCACCTACTTTGCACATAAAAAAAACATATGAGTATCATATTTTTATGCAATACTTGCTTCCTATAATGGTTCAACATGCATATCCAAAGCTTCGTGAGTTACGACGAGCTATTTTACAAGTGAGTTTGTATTTTAACATAATATGCTCGAAAATTATAGTTCGAGAACATGTTCAAGCCGCCAAAGATATGATTTCCGAGGCATTGTGTGTGCTAGCACATTATTTTCCTACAGACTTCTTTGATATAAGTGTTCATCTTATGGTGCATCTAGCTGACCAAGCTTTGCTATGCGGACCTACAAACTATATATGGATGTATCCATTTGAAAGGTGAGATATTATTTTTACAAGGTTTGTAAACATTATTTCAAAATGACAATTTCTAAATATATGTGCATGTGTACATGTGTGTAGGGCTATGAAAGAATGCAAAAATATACCTAGTAATAAACGCTATATAGAAGGATCAATCGCTGAAGCATATCTTGTTTCAGAATCAGTTAGATATGCAATGGAATATATGCCGAACCCACATGATGGAAATCATAGTTCTACACAAGCATCCTTTTTAGATGATGGTGATGATATATATGAACGCCCCATCATTGAAAGAAAATATATTAAGCTAACTAGGATGCAACGTTTTCAAATTCGAAGGTGGATACTTTTTAGAATCGATGTTCCCGAGAGAGATGAATATTATAGGTATGAATTTTTCTCCATATTAAGATAAATACCGATGACATAAAATAGCGAATGTATTCACATTATAATATCTAATTTGTAGTGCATATCGCTCCTCTTTAGAAGGTGTGTCTCATGGTAAAAGGAAAGTTACCACAATGGAAGAAGTAGTTGTACAAACTGAATTTATTGATTGGTTGAACAAAAAAGTAAGTTATTTCAATATGAAAATTGTAGGTTTTGTTCCTTTTATGTTAGTCATGCAAATTTGTTTGTTCCTGACAGCTACTAGAAGAAAAATGCATGAACACAATGTTGTGGCAATATGTTAGTGGTCCAAAGTGGGAAGCCAAAAGCTTTCTCAAGTATAGAGTGAATGGATATATATTCTTTCCTCAACATTACGACGACACTCTTTTGACCCAAGATAGCGGTGTTTGCATGGATGCAATCACCATATTTGTTGCAAGTGCAAAAGATATAAATCCTACAGACGATGACACTACTTGGTATGGTATCATTAAAGATATCATAGAAGTCGATTATTATGATTCTCAACATGTAGTATTCTATTGTGATTGGATAAACATTGCGGATAAGACAAATGGTTATAAGATTTGTACCGATTCACATCTGTTGATGGTGAACTTGAAAAAGCTCAAAAATTCTAATGGATAGTATGATGAGCCAGCTATTCTAGCAACCGAAGCAGGTCAAGTTTTCTATGTAAAAGACACTCAAAATCCTGATTGGTTCGTTGTTCGACGTTCTCCGAAGCGCATGACATACAACATAGATGACTACACAGTACCGACCGATTTTCAGTCTGTTATGAAAGAACAAGCCAACTTAGGACCATTATTGAAATGTGTTGAAATGAAATAGATATCATTTTGAAATGAATATTTGTGTTGTTTGATATACTTGGTACTTGGTAAACTAGCATACGAGTTTATGAACATACATGCTCATGTTATTTGATATATTTTTGGATGCTTTCAGATTGATTTGTGAGCATATGGGCATCTTTTCTTCTATAGATTTATATAAATCAAATCTAGTATCCTAGATAGATTTTTAACATTATACACGTTCTACTTTTTTCCCTTTTTTCCTGTTTATTATAGCATTCATTTACATTTTATTTTTCTTTCCTTAAATTGAATTTATTCACTTTACTAGATTTTGAATGTATAATTGCATGGTTAAAAAAAATAAAAATCCTCTAAAGGTACAAATGCAGAGCTTGAAGCATGTTTTTTGAATGAATTCAGCGAAGATGTCATGCCTGTACATTGAAATGACATTTTAAGTTTCATTGTATACTAAAATCTTTTTTATGCAGGTCTAAATGTCGAACAATTACAATGCTAGTGCATCTAAAGGTACAAATGCAGAGCTTGAAGCATATAATCCTCCTCATACAAGTGATAAAAAACACTTAATAAGTGTTGATCTTGAGGGTGTTAAAGGTAAAGATGAAGTTAAATGGAGCTCCAGATGCAGAGCCCTAATTCGTTGTCATATACCGATTGGCTATGACGAGTGGAGAAATGTAGATGATTATTACAAGAATATTTTATGGCAAGAGCTATTGGTATGCCACGAATTCATCTTATTAGTCATTTATGTTTTGCACAAGATTTATCCTTAGTACTAAAATTTCTTTGTTAAACAGAATGAATTTGACATGGATATAGATCCCGATCTAGCTCGACCAATTTTAAAAAAAACTTTTCCACGATATAATCGTATGGTAAAGTCTACTTTGTGGAATAAATTGCTCAGAGTTAGAGGAACCACCATACCTAAGAATATTGCTATTACTAAATGTCCCGCGGACATTGACAGAGTCTGGTGGGAAAAGTTTATAGATAATGAATATTCAGATAAAAAAAAGAGCAATGTAGGAAAAACACCGAAGCCAAAGCTAAAAATACTATCACTCATACACTAGGAAGAAAATCATACTGTAGAGTTTACGACGAAATGGTAAGAAATAGTATAAAAAATATTTCTTGTAAATATTAATAATGAATAGTTAATTAGTTTAAAAATATTTGTTCTTACAGGTCAAGGAAAATCTGAAAGAGAAAGTTACGCGGACAATGGTTTGGAAGGCGGGACATATAAATAAGAAATCTGGACAAGTTCTTCCATCTGCGGCAAAAGCCTATGTAAGTATTTTTACTTTAGTACGAATTACCGATCAATTGTAAAAATTTCAGTAAAGCTTTATATGTATACATTGGCATCTTCTTTGCACTTAATTTATTCCATATAATAGAATGCCAGTCAACCACTTGATCAATCGAATTCCATAAAAATTTCGGTAAAGCTTTATATGTATAAATTTTGGTAAAGCCTATGGAAGCTGGTCGGTAATAACAGTTATATTTAAGTATCATCTGTGATGACGAAGTATGTTGTTCATACCGTGTCAGCAACTATCATCTGAACTGTGCAAATAAGATATTTGAAGGTACACGTTATATTTAATATCATCTGACATTGGATGATATTCGAAGGATTTTTATGAAATTTTGAAATCTAATGTCAGCGTATAGTGAGATTTTTTATGAAATTTAATATTTAATCTCATCGATTTTCTAGATCTAACCTCATCATATGGTGAGGGTTGTGGTATCTAGCCACTTTTGACTTTGCTTGACTAATAATCAATCCTAATATTGGAGCATGTTATATAAACTGAGATCTGGGCATAAGCTCATTTTATATAAACTGAGTTATATATACTGAGCATAGCTCTGTTTATATAAGCTAATTATAACTGAGATATAAATTTTATGCTCAATTAAACTAAGCGTAACTCAGTTAAACTGAGAATAACTTATAGCTTATGCTGGAGCTTATGCTCAGTTATAAACTGAGCATAACTCAGTTTGTAGGCTGAGCATAACTCAGATAACAGATAATAGATATGATTCACATAAATGGGAAACTTGATGAATTATTGACATTTTAATCCATTAATTTATCAAAAGTAGGAAATAGAAAAGGATTATTATCGGTCCACTTTTCCCCCTAGCTTTGTTTATGATCAACTCATATAAATTATGTTCCTGAAATACGAAATATCAACCAAAAATCTAAGAGTTGATGTCAGCACTCACAAAACAGTCAAAATCTAATTTATACCTAGAAACATACGTGTATAAGAACCATCTTTTACATAGTGAATAAATATTTAGTTGTAAGGCCTCTTCATGTTCTTTGTGAATGACACATGGACTTCAAATCTCACATGTTAGAAACGCTACAATACTGCATTGGATAATTTTGTGTTTACATAGTCAAACGGATCGTAAATAGTCAAATAACATGTATATTTAGTTGTAATCACTATTTTGTTTAAAACCATAAACCAATTGTTTATTATAAATATAACATGCCCCAAACCAAAAGTGTAGAACTAATTATTAGAACTGTCCCTTGTCAAACCAATTTAAAAATATTGGTTACATTTAATTGACTAAACCCAATATCTCTAACATTCTTTAATGTTCAGTTAGCCGAATAGCAGCATATAAAACACAATATTACAGGAGCAGCAGGTATGCCATCAGTTATTAAATATGCATTATTCCACACTTCCAATTCAGTTAGCAGGTATGCTATTAAAATAGTAATGTTGACCCTTGTAGAGTTGGCATTCCAAACATCAATAATATTCAGTATACGATGCGAGCATGAATCACCTTTTTTATGTATTCAGTATTTAAAACTAATTAGAACCACTTTGAATGAATAGCAAGTGAATTAGGTAGGAAACACTATCCCTTGTCAGCGACTCACTTATTCAAGTTATCCTGACATCCTTTAAATTGACTTCCATACATCCAAGCTACATGTCAGGTACCATTTTTTACTGTTCATTAACAATTTACACTTCTTGACATGTTCTATTATAATCCTTAAGTTCACTTTGCTATCATGAACAACTTTATATATGGAGGTTTAGTGTAGGGAGTTATTGTAATCAATTGTGTGAAATGTCATGATATGTATGAACCTGAATTAGAATTGGGAAGTTGAGTAGGTTCTGCAAAGCTCCAAGTAACACCTCCATCAACTGATTTAGACATGCAAACCTTGCCTATGGAATTAAACGACCTTAGCAACATGCGCAATGTTCCATTCTCTGTTTGATATGGAACTGGTTGAATCACACCAAGCGTTTTATCTTTGATATGTATCAATCCATATTTTTTCCATGTACGTCCAGCATCTGAAGTAACCTTGTATACAAAACTTTGCAATTTACTCTGTAAGGCATGCAAAATATAATTATATATGTGTTATGTTTTACCTCTGCCCATGCACCCCAGGAGTTCCAGCTTTCTACTGATGACCCGCATAGTAAACGGCCATCTTGAAGCAATAGAGGCTGGAATTATATATAAAAATTTTGTAGATTAGGTCGACACTTCAACTATTTCCCGGTTGTTATAAAAACTTAAGATATACATACGTATATACATACATACACACACATCCCTAAAAACTTAAGATATACATACATACATACATACACACACCCCTAAAAACTTAAGATATACATACGTATATACATACAATTTATATTATTGCTTCTCAATCGCTAATCTTCTGTACGTATTGAATGCAGGCACTTGTAGAGGAAGAAGAAGAAAAACATAAGTTGGAATGTAGCGGTAACGAGGAAGCAAACACATACAACCTTGACAACGATCCCATCTCTAAAGCTTTTGGGTCTGATAGAAAGAAAAACTATTGTCGTGCAATTAGCTCCACTTCCTCTGCAAAACAAGTAAAGTTGATGCAAGCTTCAAAAGCAATTACCGATAAGAATAAAAAGGAAGATTTTCGTCAATGGTCATCGGAATTACAAAACCAAGTGGCAAATCAAGTTGCAAATCAAGTGGCGAATCAAGTGTCGAGCCAAATCAATGAGGCTCTTAAATCATTTGCTTCATCTTTCTTAACTATGGTAACAGGGTTACAACATAATCTTAATGGTGGTAATGTGATGCCTATGACTGAAACCGCTTCTAACTTGAATAAATCTCCTTCGAATATTGGAGTTGCTAGTATTCCGTCAAATGATGTTGGATTATCTACAAGAGGTAAACAATTTGTAATGCTACTATCACAGGATACGAAGAAGGATGTAGCAAAAGCTTATATTGGAACACAAACTATGTGTCATTTCAGAGAGATAGTTCCAAATATTAAGAAAGTTGTTTGGATAACAGAAGTTTTAGAACCCGAAGCACCAATTTACGATGGTCCTCAAAATGGGCACCACAAGCTTTGTGAATTTTCAGATGGGGGCTTTGTGATATGGCCTGTGTTTCGTCTTCGCAATATCTAAAATTCTATTTATTAGTAGCTCGTATTATATTGCATATTTAAAATTAGATCTGAAATTGCTTTTTTGTAATTTGGATATGATATTGTTGTATTTTGAAATTGGAAAGTTTATAGCTCATATTATAGTATTATTTAAATATGATATTGTTACATTTGAGATATGGAAGCATTTTAGACTTCATATTGAATTAATATGATGAATTATATATGATATGGACATCATCATTTATGAGATATTATATTCATTTGTTTTAAGAATTTAATATTAATTGTGTATAAAATAGTGTAAAAACATAATTTCAATTAGTAACGCATATAAGTGTTACCAATATTTTGGATAACAACACTTATCTACATCACAAACCTAAATGATAAGCAAAGCATTTTATGTGTAACAACACATATATGTGTTACTAAATAATCATTTTCCAACACTTATAAGCGTTACCGCATATTTCTGTACCAACACTTATAAGCGTTACCGGATATTTCTGTACCAACACTTATAAGCGTTACCGCATATTTCTGTACCAACACTTATAAGCGTTACCGTATATTTCTGTACCAACACTTATAAGCATTACCGTATATTTCTGTACCAACACTTATAAGTGTTAGTAATACGTATGTTCGTAACACTTATAAGTGTCACAAATTTGGCCGCTTCATTCCTCACAGTCCATTAGTAACACTTAAAAAGTGTTACTGAAATTATTTGTAACACTTATAAATGTTAGGATTTGCCTATTTTGGTGTAGTGAGCTTGTTCGAAACACCATCAACTGAATATTGTCCTCCGCCACTCTCAATTGATGGAACCATGTCGCCAAATCCAACCGGGAAAATACTTTAGCTCCACTCAGCTGATCAAATAAATCATCAATTCGCAGCAAAGGATATCGATTTTTTATCATCTTTTCATTCAACTTACGATAATCAATGCATAATCTTAATGACCCGTTCGGTTTCTTTACGAACACCATGGTCGCTTCCCAATGCAAACTGCTTAGTGTAATAAAACTCTTTCCTTCTAAGTCCACTAGTTGCACCTTTAACTCCTTCATATTAGTAGGTGTCATCCTGCTAGGTGGTCTACTTATGGGTTTAGCTGTTAGTACAAGATCTTTTTGAAACTCAATAGCTCCTTTCGGTGGTAGTCCTATAACTCGCTCAAAAACATCTGTAAGTTCTCTTACAATTAAAACCCAATTCAATTCATCTTCCAGTTCTGTGGCACCCATTGAAGCATAAATTTTTCGACTCGTATTCTCAATTGAGTATATTGTTCGGTTATTAAGATCAGGGTCTTTCAATGTTATTTTCCTATCTTGGAAAAATATCCTGGCATCATATTTTCTTAACCAATCCATACCCAAAATAATCTCAAAACCCATGAAATCAAATACATACAAACTGCAGGTAAAAGTTTAACCAAACAACTCAAACTCTAGATGGTCACTTTTCATCCCCAGACTTATGTACCCTCCTATTTGATTAGATATCCTTAAGGAAGTAACAAGGTATGATGTTTCTAAACATAACTTATTTACCAAACACCGAGATATAAATAAATGTGATGTACCAGTATCAAACAGTACGCTAAATAGTATGCTATGAATCAAAAGCATACCTTCGATCGTATCCCTTCTCAATTGCTGTAAGTCTTGATGTAGATGGCCCCAAAGAAAATACCTTTCCTATGTTAGCCTTGGCCGCTTATGGACTTTTGTTCTTATAATTCCCTATTTGGTTTCAATTAAAGCACCTCACATTCTGCTTCTTCAAAAATACCTTGTCATCACCAGATCGACACTCATTAGCATAGTGCCACTTCTTGTCACGCTATAATAAACTATATCAGCTTTTCCCTTTTTGGCAGCCCCATCTTTCTGAGCTCCCTTCTTCTTAAATAATTTCCTCTTCCTATTCTATGAATTCTGGTTCTCTACTAACTTCTCTTTCCCAAAGGCCGAAAGCATTTCTTCATTCTTGACAGCCATATCCACCATTACATTCGATGAAACTATAAGATGTGGCATAGTTGTCCTAGCAATCTCTGGCCTCAACCATAGATAAACTTCTCATTTCCCTTGATAATAGTGTAAATAGTGGCATACCCATACCTGAATAGCTCATCAAATTTAGCAGAGTACTCCAACACTGACATTTCCCTTTGATCCAACTCCATAAACTTCTTGAACAAGGCTGACTTGACTACTTCAGACAACAAAATTTCCTCGAATCCCTTCGAAGTTCTACCCAAGCCAATTCCTCTTCTGGTACCCTACGGTCACCCAGTTCCACCAGAACAAAGCAGCGCCTTGCAACTGTCTTAAAGTCAATCTCCTTTTCTGCTCATCATTCAGACCTAAATTAGTGAAAATCCATTCACAATATGACAGCAAGTTCTGTACTTCTACCACATCCTCAGTCTTCAGAAAAGGCTTCCCACCCAAACTAGTGTAATCTCGACTCAACTTAGCATAGTTATTACCAACTGGCGCCACGGGATTGACTCCTGCCGCATTAGCAGTATTTCCTCTAGCTACTCCTGTAGCCACTCCAACTTGCACCAAATTGACGAAGAACTGATAAATAGTCCCCATAACCATCGATGGAGTCGCAGCACCTACATTAGCATTTGCATTTTGAATATCATTTGTCTATCGACCCTGGTTCCTCTTGGTGTTGGACTGAGCGTTTCCATTGATTATAGTGCTTCCACCACCTAAATTCACTCTTCCATTTCCTGCCTTCGTGTCTTTTTCTCTCGTAAATATGCATGCAAGCTTTAGTAAGATACAGAAAAAAGTTCTAAGAAAGAGGGGAAAATAGAGATGGAATAAATACTTATATATGTCAAATAAAAGTATGTTATAATAGCATTATTGTTAACAAGAAATCTTGTCAACATCCCAAAGCAAAGTCATTAACCAGAAATTTTGCTAACATCTCAAAGCAAAGTTTAGAGGTGAACAATCCCTTAGAAATCTCTTTTCAAATTAGTTGATAGGGACAAAAATCTTCGAAAGGTGGTCTCATGAAAGTGTTAATTTTTGATAAGTGGACCAGTCAATACTTTAAAACAAAAATTAGGAAGAGAACAACTCATTTGTAACACCTTTCAAGTGGGTCAAAAAAGTCATTCATATCCTCTTTCGAACGAGTCATAAGGGCTATTCTACCTTCAAAAAAAGGGGAATCCACTTTCAAAAGTGTAGTCTCTGCTGCCACGGAAGGAACTCCATCGAAAGGAGTTATATGTTTTGGAATATCCATGCTCCTTTCGAAGATGTCCAACCAGCAAATATAACTTAATATTCATATAGTAAGCCCCTTTTGAAACCCCTTTCGATCAACTCTAAAGATTTCATACTCGTTCGAAGGGACTCAATGTACAATATTTAAATTCAGTATGTAATGGAATCACATCATGGACAAATGGTATAAGTTCAATGAACATTTCAGTATCGAATTATCATCATCATGCCAATTTAACATTTGATATCACGAAACATGATGATAATATGATTCGAATTCACAATGTTTAAGTAGACTCCATAGCATTGCATAAGTCAAATAGGAGTTAAGAAAATAAGTGAGCATCATGTGCAATTGGTCATTAGTCAAGCTGATGGCCGAAATGTTCTTCCTCATATTCAAAATTGATATTGGATCCATGCGTTCAATCTTTTTTCATTAATTTAAATTGGATTACAAGTAAGAGAATTTTTCTCCAAATTAATTTAGGGTTACAAAATTTTGAATTTTCCATGAAGTAAGAAAGAAAATTCAGAATTCAAATTCGGTCCCCTAAACTTGGACCCCTAGGGTCGTAATTATAGATGCAGGTTCCCCTTCCACATCCACCCTTTCGAAGCGATTGAAAGGTCTTTCTCCCAGCCTTTAGCATTCATCCTTTTGCCTCTATCCTTTCACTTCTATCGCTTTGAAGGCAGCCGCTTGAGTCTCTTATTATGCTTGGGTTAACCGTTTCACCTTCCTTAATAGTGTACTAGCATGGAAGTCATTCTAAAATTCCCCAATATTGCTTTCGCGTTCCTCTGAAACCTTTCGACTCCTTCAAAAGGTTTGTAGCAAAAGGGTTAAAGTTCCCCATCATGTTGTTTTGATGTAAGCAGAAGCACTCCCAACTTCATGTTCTCCTTCAAAACCTCCCTTGGTCGCTTTAGTCTGGTGTTAACCATGATGAGTAACTATTTGAGTGGGGAAGAAGTGTTTTCGTATAGTTTTGAAAGTATTAATAGGTGACGATTGGATCATTTCGTAAGGTCGCTTGGCTTCATGTGCAGTCTTCTTTATGCTTATGGAAGGTTCCAACCGTTTTGAAAGGCTTATTCTTACTTTCGGAAGGTGCATATTGGTAAAATATCTTTAAGTGGAAGATTGACAATGGCGAAACCAACCATTTCGAAGGGTTTGGTTCTTGTTTGTGAGCCTGTTGTCTAATATCTTCGAAAGGTGCTAATATCTTCGAAAGGTGTTCCAAACCCATGCTAGGCTCTCTTATACATGTGGATTCAACCGCGTTGAAAGGTCTAGTTGAGGCGGAAGGGTGGCTTGGCTTTCTCCTCTACTCTTTCGAAAGCTCTTGTTTCACTTGACACTTGTAGGTGCACCGGGTGCTTGCGACTCTATCCTAACCTCTTCGAAAGCTATCTTAATGCCTTCGAAACAATGTTTTTGAATTATGGTAAAACCCTTGTCTTCAATTTTTATGGAGCTTAATACTTTTTGGAGAGCCTTCTCTCATGCTTTTATTCCTAAGTGAATTTTATGGTTAACAGTTATCCCATACCCCGATCTTATTCTCTAATTCGTTAGGATTATGTTTTGAAAAACTTTTCAGGTTTAAAATTCTTTTAATCATAAATCTATGCTTTGATACCAACTTGTAGCATCCCCTATTCTGAGGCCCAAAACTAACTGTTGCAGATGCTACAGTCATCCATAGTTCTAATTCTTGGCGAAAAAATATGGCTATGTTAATCAAACAATAATCAAAAGCACATGAATATGAAAAAAAAAATTCAAACACAGTTTAATAAATAATTTCACATCCCATTTCAAAATTGATATTTCATATCATTACATAATCTCATTCCTAATCCCATGTTTAGAGAAAATATAATTGTTATAAAATACTCCAAGAGCGATATACGAAGATGCCCCCTTGGTTGATCGGAGTCAAATACTTAGCAATTGTACAACTTTACCATTACATCCAAATAGACAAAACCAAACTACACAGCGGAAATAGATAAACCTCTTAATAGCTGGATTTCCTCACGCATGTCTATGGAAGCTTATTTGTCTAACTGGTAACCTGAAATCCCTCAATCCCGACCTACTCAAATGAGTACCCGAGAGTTTAAGGGGAAAAACCAAAAACTTTAGGTTAGAAAACAATATGGTGTGAATAATAACCTACCATCTCTAACTGAATAAATATCTATTGAGACCACACTGCTGAGCGGAATAGGTTTTTCCCCACTAGTATCTTAACCAAAATATAATAACCATATACTATGCTCCTGCAACCACAATGGTTAGAACATAGACAATATCACTAATAATCATGCAACATATATAGGATTACCCAACCCAATTCATTGGATTATTCATCATATTTCAAATAACTGCCCATCACAATTTGAAATGACTATCCATCTTATTTTAATATGCTACAGTCTTATAATTATGTGGACTACCCATCTCACATTTAAACATATTCATAGTTATGTGGACTATCCATCTCACATACAGTTATTACTTGGATTACTCATCACGTACCACATTGACTACCCATCACATGTGGCTTAATTATTTAAAATTATGTGGATTATCCATCACACTTATTCCATTTAACTTAAAATGATGTGGACTATCCATCACGGATCACGTAGATTTCCTAGGATGACTATGAACCCTTTATATCCTTATAGAGACTATTCATCTCTGATGTGGACTATCCGTCTCATATCCTATAGTTTTCCTAGGATGACTATGAACCCATCATTTACAATTTAGTTCATGTTACCCACATGTCTAACCTATGTCTTTTGGTGTCCCCAATTAGGTTATCTTCCTTTAAAGTTATAACATTCCAAAGTGACATACATTGGTATCCCCAATTGATTCAAGTTGAACTTATTAAAAAGAAACAATGGTATCCCCAAGGTTTAAACGAAGTCAATAATATATTGCTCACCACCATTACATAATTTAAGTTTAGATGAATGCCGAAGTTTACCCACATTGGTGTCCCTAATGATGGTGTCGAAGTAAAAATCTTAGGCACTTCACCCTTTAATAATTTTGTATCGATCAATGTTGACGGCATTAACATTGTCAACGCATAAGAATAATGCTCTTCGCCTTTAATCATAACACGCACGCAATTTTAAAACAATGTTGACCTCTATCCGAAGTCGAAGACAGAAACTTAAAAATCTTTTAAGTATAATATTCAATGTCGAAGATGATGTTGTCGGCCTTCATTAGCTCAATGGAATCACATCTTGGACAAATGGTTTAAGTTCAATGGACTTATTAGTATCGAATTAATATCATCATGCCAATTTAACATTTGATATCATGAAATGTGATGATAATATGACTCGAATTCACAATGTCTAAGTTGACTCCATAGCATTGCATAAGTCAAATAGGAGTTAAGAAAATAAGTCGGCATCATGTGCAATTAGTCATTAGTCAAGTTGATGGAAAAAATGTTCTTCCTCATATTCAAAATCGATATTGGATCCATGCATTCACTCTTTTTCATTAATCTTAATTGGATTAAAAGTAAGATATTTTTTCCCTAAATTGATTTAGGGTTACAAAAGTTTGATTTTGCTATGAAGTAAAAAAGAAAATTCAGAACTAAAATTCGGTCCACTAAACTCGGACCCATAGGGTCGTATTTATAGATGCATGTTGATCCCCTTCCGCATCCATCCTTTTGAAGCGGTCAAAAGGTCTTTCTCCCAACCTTTCGCATTCATTCTTTCGCCTTCATCGTTTAGCTTTCATAGCTTTGAAGGAGGCTGCTAGGGTCTCTTATTATGCTTGAGTTAACCCTTTCGCCTTCCTTAATAGTGTACGACCAATGGAAGTTGTTTTAAAATTCCCCAACATTGCTTTTGCGTTCCTCTGAAACCTTTCGACTCCTTCGAAAGGTTCGTAGGGAAAGGGTCAAGGTTCCCCATCACGTTGTTCTAATGTAAGCGGAAGCACCCCCAACTTCATCTTCTCCTTCGAAACCTCCCTTGGTTGCTTTGGTTTGGTGTTAACCATGATGAGTAATTATTTGAGTGGGTAAGGAGTGCTTTCATATAGTTTCGAAAGGATTAGTTGGTGATGACTAGATCATTTTGAAAGGTCACTTGGCTTTATGTGGAGTCTTCTTTATGCTTATGGAAGGTTTCAACCGTTTTGAAAGGCTTATTCTTGCTTTCGAAAGGTGCACATTGGTAAAATATCTTTAAGTGAAAGATTGACAATGGTGAAATCAACCATTTCAATGGGTTTGGTTCTTGTGTGTGAGCTTGTTGCCCAATACCTTCAAAAGGTGTTCCGAACCCATGCTAGTCTCTCTTATACATGTGGATTCAACTGCGTCGAAAGGTCTAACTAAGGCGGAAGGGTGGCTTGGCTTTCTCTTCTACTCTTTTGAGAGCTCTTTTTTAACTTGACACTTGTAGGTGCACCAAGTGCTTTCTACTCTATCCTAACCTCTTCGACTTGTTTAACTTGACACTTGTAGGTGCACCAAGTGCTTCCTACTCTATCCTAACCTCTTCGAAAGCTATCTCAATGCCTTCGAAACACTGTTTTTGAATTATGGTAAAACCCTTATCATCAATCCTTGTGGAGCTTAACACTTTTTGGTGAGCCTTCTCTCATGCTCGTATTCCTAAGTGAATTTTATGGTTAACATTTCGCCCCCCTCCAGTATAAAAGAAGCTTTTGTTCTTTAGGACAAAAATTTAACAGCTTTCCTTTTGCACTATTACATCCTTAGTGACCTCATTTCCCTGAAAGTTCAAAGTAAAAGACATTATCTATTGTTAATTCAAAATTCATATAAAAATATGCTCAGCGGTTTGTTTGTAATATGATTGAAGACAATGTTATAATAGAATTCGTGAGTTCTAAGCCTAGAAGCAACAAAAATTAGTTGACCATCATATGGAGTTAACAAGTAATAAGAAATCCACAGTTGTAAATGATTGGAGACCAGTAACACCTGTCCGGCAATAATAGAAGTTCCACCATCCAATTTTGGTAATAACAAAAGAAGTTTATTAACTAAACCCCTATTACATTAATAGAAGACCAGACATATTGTCTAAATCTTACTTTAACAATTGATCGGGAGTTTTCTTTTAATAATATCAATTGTCCGGTAATAAATTGCCATAAACTATCATCATGAATCCTTATTTAGGGGTAAATAATAGGTATTCAGAAACCCCTATTGGAAATAATAATAACCCTGAAACCGAGATTCAGATGTTGCTGAGTGTTGTTCGGAAGTTAGTGGTAGTAAACTGTTAACCCTAATGTAACATCCCGTATCTAGAGGCCAAAAGCTAAGTGCTACGGATGATGCAATCGTCTATAGTATTAACTTCTGGTGACGAAATATGGTAATGCTAATGGTATCCATAATATCAGAAGCACTTGAATATGAACAAAATCATAGATTTCCAAAAGCAATAATTACAATGATTACATTTTAAATAAAATCATATCCAAGTTACAAAATTCCCAAAACGTATTCCCAGGCAATGATCAAATATAAATTACAATAATATGCCAAGAGTGACATATGAAGATGCCCCCTTAGATGATCAAAGAAATATAGACATAACTGTCTTAATACACAGTGGAAACAAACAAAAACAGAACTGAATTCCTAATTTAGCTATCCGTCAGCCACCTGCTCGTCTTTGAAAGCTTATTCGCCAAAATCTACTAAAACCTAAACCCTCATCCTACTCAAATCAAATTTTAAGCACCCGAGACTTTAAGGGGAAATAAAAACTTCGAGCCAGACATAAAGCCTGGTATGAATAATTATGTTACATCTCTGTTACTTATATTTAGTGAGACCACGCCGCTTAGTGGAACGGGTTTCCCCTTACTAATATCCCTTTTCAAAAAAAATATTTTGCAAATCCTTTCCTGCAACCAAACTGGTTAATCAACTGATTATAATAATAATATAGCAAGATCCATTAGGCTAAAACAGGAAATAAATGGACTAAGTGTCTGAAATCTGGGCTAACTACCCTCTACTAGACTAACTGTCCTAAAACTGATTATACCAAAATAGCAATATCCTTTATGCTAAATAATGGACTATCTATCCGTAAAACAGATAAAAAGGTGGACTAACTGTCCTTAAGAAGTAGTAAGGTCTGTTATGCTAACAAATGAACTAACTGTTCATATTTGGGCTAACTGCCCTTAATTGGACTAACTGTACTTTGAGCTGACTGCCCTTAAAATTGACTGACTGTTTGAATTTAAATGAGTTAACGGCCCAAAATTTTCTTTGGGTTAACTATCCTTCAAATTTTCCTTGAAAACCTTTTCAAATTGATTTAGTCCGTCAAATCATACGTATACAAGGAAAATATATTTTTAGCTTTACTCTAAGCTATTTTGCCATGGTATATATACTTTACTCAAAATAATGTTGATGATGTTCAATAAGGATTATCTATCCTTATAAAATAAGTTAAAGCCCTTTATAACCTAAAAAACTTAGGCTATTCTGCCTATTTACCTTGTTCGAAACCTTTGTTTAAGACCTTTAAACAAACCTTTCGAAACCCTAGAAGGTAACCCCTTCGAAACCATCAAAAAACCCTTTCAAAACCCTTGGAAGTACCCCTTTCGAAAACACTGAAGGTAACTCCTTCGAAAACAATAAAAAGCCTTTCCTTTAAAAGCTTTAAAATATATGGCATCCACCATTAAAATCATTTAAACCTTGCTTTCGAAAACATAGGAAAAACATCCCATTTCATCTTTGTCGAAATCCTAGGGAACCACCCCTTTCGAAGCCATTCATAAAACCTTTCGAAAGCATCAAACTAAACTCTTTCAAAAGCACTTTGGGCACAATTTAAAACAAGTGGAAACCTTTCAAAACCATTCAAAGTTGACTACTTTGAAAGCATACGTTTCGACCAAAACATTTGGATTATGCCTTCAAGTAGAGCAAAAGGATTAGAAAAACAATAGAGTCGAAAGTATCTGCTTCGAAACCCTTTGAAAGTAACTCTTTCAAAACCATTTCTTAAACAATGAAGTGATGGTGTCGAAACCATCCCTTCGAAAGCAAAGGAGAGGTGGCCAAATTTTTGAAACCAAAATGGTCCCCTTCGAAACCATCTGGATCGAAAGGTAGGAAGCGGCAGCCATAGGCTTCGACCATGTCAAAAGCACTTATTTAAAACAAGAAAGCAACCCAATCGAAACCTTTCCTTTTAAACCATTTGACTTAGTCGAAAGCAACTTAATCGAAAGAAAGCAGGCGTATTTTCCTTAAAACCAAAACAAATCTTCACCTCTTCCAAAACCCCTTGGTTTTGACCCTATACCTTTCGCCCTCTTCCAATTCACTACGTACTAGTTTCCTGATAGCATGTGCATTGATTTCGACCATGCCGGAAGGGGAGGAACATAGGGGAAGGGGAGGAACAGAGGCAGAATCTAGGGGCCGAAAGAGTCGAAATGGTAAAAACCCTGTTTATTTGTACTTTAAAGTTGTCCTTTCGTACCTAATCCACCTTGTTTGTCTAAATTTGATTGGTTGCCTTGTTTTTCTTTTCAAAAGTGCTGCCATCTTTCCATTTTTGGAAATTTAAACATTTTATAAAAAGCACCTTCTCCTCTGTAATTATATAAAACATTTAAGTCTCATACTTTAAATAATTTTATATAACTATTAAAACACTTTAGAAAAATCTGGAAAAATTCCAGAAAAACACTTTATATGTGTTTTCCAACATATAAAATTTTTGGCCCAAACAATAAATTATTTTCCAGTAAATAATTTTATAATCCAAAATACCATTTTCTTTACTAGAAAATTCATAATAAATCCATGAAAAATCAGAAAAATCAGAAAATTGAAACCCATCTCTAAAATATCATTTTTGATCTTTATAAAAATTCACAAGGCAAATGGATGTCATTTAATAGGGTTTTCATCTCAAAACATGTCATAAAATCTATATTAACATGCATAAATCATCAACATGTATATATAATCATTTTATAATTCAAAAATATGGAAAATCATTACAAAATATTTGGATTTAACCTTGAAACCGAAACCAATAAAAATTAGAGATGTAAACATTATTCAACTTTGCTTTAGAGATTAAGGAGCTTGAGACTTGAATGGATTTGATTTAATTTAGCTTTTCCTTTAGCTTTTCTTAGTTTCTTCTTCCCCATTCCTTGTTAATGGTGGCCGACCTCTTTTTATAAAATTTGAAACGAGAATGAACGTGTAAAATTATACACCGCTATGGGAAGCAAATAAAGGAATGGCCTCTTTCCCATATTTCCCTTCCTCTAATTCATTTTAAACCCTTCTTTAATTTGTTTATTGTAAATAGCACGGCTACCCTAATTAAAATCAAATCTTAATCCCCTAATCAACACAAATTTTTATGTAGTTTAACTTACTAAATATCCTAAATAATGTTACCACAAATCTAGGGTGTTATAGACTCCCTTGCTTAAAGAATTTTGTACTCGAAATTACGATAAGGCAAAAATCAAACAAGAAGGTAAAACATACCATCAAACAAGTCAGGATAAGTATCTCTAATCCTGCTCTCAACCTCCCAAGTACAGTCCCTATCATCGTCACTCCACTGGACTTTGACTAATCTGATTGTCTTGGTTCTAAGCCTCTTCTCATCTCTCGCAACAATGCGAACTGGCTTCCTCACTATGGTCAAATCTGGTTCTACCACTAAATCATTTAGCACGGTTGGTGCAATAGCAGTCTCCGAGTCTCTAACACACTTTCTGAGATGAGAAACATGAAAACATCGTGGACACCTGCCAAATTGCTCGGTAACTCAAGACTATACGCGAGCTTCCCGAACCTTTCAAGAATAGGAAAAGGTCAAACGAATCTAGGAGATAACTCCCCCGATTTCCCAAATCTAATCACACCCTTCATCGGTGATACTTTGATGAAAACTGGTCCCCAATCGAGAACTCCAAATCTTTCCGTCTCTTAACTACATAACTTTTCTGCCTAGACCGAGCCTCCTTCATTCTAGCCCGAATGATCTAAATCTTTTCTACAGCCTCTCTAACCAGATTTGGACCACGAATCAACCTATCCCTGGCCTCCAACCAACATACATGAGATTTGCATGGCCCTCAATACAAAGCTTCAAACGGTACCATTTCAATACTAGTCTGGTAACTATTGTTATGTGAAAACTCGACTAGATGCAGATGGTCTTCCCATGATCCCTCAAAATCCAGAACACAAGCTCTTAACAAATCTTCCAAGAGCTTGTTAGCTCTTTTAGTTTGCACATCTATCTACAGATGGTAAGCGGTACTCATCTTAAGCTTGGTTCGCAAAACTTCCTGCAAACTCTTCCAAATATCACTAGTGAACAAGGAATCTTTATCACTAACTATACTGCTAGGAACTCCATGCAGTCTAACCACATTATTCATGAACAACCTCGCTAAAACAGGTGTCGTCCTGGTTGACTTAACTGGAATGAAATGGGCACTCTTGGTTAATCTGTCCACTATGACCCATAAACTTTCATTACCTCTGTTCGACCTTGGCAACCAGTCAATGAAGTCCATAGAAATAGAATCCTACTTCCACACTAGAATGTCTAATGGCTGAAGCAAACCGCATGGCTTTTGGTGTTCTACCTTTGCCTGTTGGAAATTCAAGCACTGCTTCACACACAAGCCAATATTCTGCTTCATACCTTCCCAGAAGAAACTCCTCTTCGTATCCTGATACATCTTGGTACCTCCAGGATGTATAGCGAACTTCGAACGATGGCATTCCTCCAAGACTTCCTTCCTTATGTTTCCTACACTCGGAACACATAATATTCCTTTCTTCCTCAACCACCCATTCTGGTCAAGACTGAAATCTTTCAAGTCTTCCCCCTCGGTTCCTTCCTTAAGCTTCCTGATCCGTTCAGCTAATACTGGATCCTCCATCTGCTTAGAAGCAATCTGTTCGATCAACACTAGTCGAACTTCAAAACAAGACAATACAACTGTATCCCTACTAGAACCAGCCTCGGATCTCCACTGCACTCTGCAATCTACTAATGCTACTAAGTCTTTCCACTCAGCAATCATCGCTAACACTGCATTCTGATGTTTCCTTCTAAGTGCATCTGCAACCGCGTTGCCTTTCCCTGGTGTGTACTCAATCCCAAAATCATAAATGGCTATAAACTCTAACCACCTTTGCTGTCTCATGTTCAGCTCCTTCTGAGAGAACAATTACTTCAACGACTTATGATCTTTATAAAGCTCAAATCTTTATCCCAAAAGGAAATGTCTCCAAACCTTCAAATAAAAAATCACTGCAACCAATTCTAAGTCATGCGTCGGATATCTAACCTCATGCGGTCTAAGCTGTCTGGAAGCATAGGCAAACACTTTACCTCTCTACATCAGCACAGCTCCTGTGACGCCCCACCTCTATACCCACGCTAGCCAAGAACACTACGGTGTAGTGCTGTCAACTAGCACGGAGAATAAGGTTGTTGAGGAGCGACCATCTATGTAATTGCTTTGTGCGAGCACCGATATGTCAGATAATAAAACATTGCATTTCTATTTTTAGAGGAAACCCGACATACCGATACAAACTCAAAGCTACTACACAGTGGCTATAATAGTTTAGGACAATAGATATGAAAATAACACAGATAACATAAATGCGGAATACAGATGGAACGAAAAGTCTCATATATATAATAACTGATATCAGTTACAATACATTTGACACAATACAAATGATACAACTACAACTGTCGACTCAAGAAGTTATATATACAAGTACATTATCAACTAATATACATGAATACATTATCATCTTAAAACAGACACACTGACTACTACAACACGACGAAGACCACTTCAAATGATATAAAAAGTCTTCATAGCTCTAGTAGCAACCCAAAGCTAAAAATCTACAACCTGTAAATACTCGGTCTGACCCGAGTATTACATTCAAAAGAAAATAATACCCGGATCAGTCTAATTCAAACCAGTTTTATTAGTGCATATAGGCAGTAATAATTTAAATAGACGACAGTCGCAGAAATCTCGTATACCCAACTTCTCTATAAGAGAAACGGATAACGGCAGATATAACACTAAACATTGTTGATCCACAAAACAGTAAATCCAAATCGATACCACTTCAAATTATGGGATTGAACCCACGAAACAATTCAACATCGAAACTTCAATTAAAATCTGTCAAATTTGATAGGGCTGCAGTACACGCACGTGTGTACTGCCTCGCCACTATCGCACGAAATACACAAAAGCTCAGTGAAAGTCATAAATGATCACAAGGTCAAACCCAGAAGTACCGGATTCAACTCAAGTGAATTCAGAAACAAATCCCAACAGGGGGAAAACTGCAAAACACATGCAACTGCAGACATAAACGAATTCAAAGCAACTACCACGATGAAACTGCAGTGGCAAACAGGTACAAAGACAAGGGCAGACTGTGACTAAACTGCAGTCACCACAATGTCACCAGTACAATGGTTCAAACATGAAATGATTCAAAGGAATGCAACTGATATTAAGTGAATGGCAACAAGTAATGAATCAGATACAAATGCACCAGGAGAGTAAGTGAATATGCAACAGAAGTGTACACTAGTAAAGACTCCAGGCAACTGGTCGCAAGTGCACCAGTTCGAAACTTCACAAGTACAAGACCTTATTCAAGTGCAGACTACAATGAAATGGCAATAACAGGTTACAAGAGGCTGGTATGAGTGATTCAAATGTGCATGACTGCATAGTACAACTACCACACAATGCAAGAAGGTCAAGTCAATGGCTCAACACAGCTGCAGTTCAAATAAAATGGTCAAGATATAAAACTAAGTCTCGGCCATAGTTCAAATCGACCAACAGAAAACAGAGGCTGAAACATCTCTATTCAATTCTATAAAAATTTAATATTCGGTCAAATGCGAGCTTGGACATAAAAACAACATAGCAATGTACACACTTCAAGGTGGCACCTCGCTAACGCAAGGCATGGCTGCAACTAGATTGCAGTCACGAGAAGGTCAACAGCAAGTAATCAGGAACAAAGTCGAAGTCAACTAGACCGAACAACATGTAACGACAGTTACAAATGACTCAGGCAAATATACAAAAGCATCAACAACTACAGGTGCAACATAATGCAACAGTGGACAGGGACAAGGCTACAACTCAAAATCCATGGGCAAATTGAAATAGGCAGTGACAACTGATGGTATACAAGTGTAAGATTCAAAACAATACATGAATCCACACATACGCATGTGTACATATGGATACGCATATGTGACAGCCCCCATTAAATAAAAATGTAAGTATACAAGTTCAAAAGAATCACAAGGGATGTACTAAGTCAACTACAATTCAAATTGAGATGGCCGAAGCTTATTACAGTAACAGTTCGAAATCGTGGTGACCAAGGAATCCTGTTCACAGAAAAGTCAGAGGGAGTCAACTGCAAATCAAACCGAGTTGGCCATGAAATCAAACAAGGCATCAAGTATGACAAAGTCAGGTACAAGTTAACAATGGCAACAAAGTACACAGGTGAAGACAACAGACTCGAGAGGCTAAAGTTGCTCAAAGTCAATGACTCAAGTTCAAGATGCAGTGAAGCATGTACACTGGTGTCGTCAAAAAACATACACTGACAACTACATAATGCAAAGACCAGAATGAATGAACAGGTAAAAGTAAAGAACAGAAATCAATGTCACCAGAAAAACAATGCCGAAGCATCAAGATGATCAATGACAGTGTAAACCAAAGCACTAAGGTATAATCCAAATCAAAGTCAACGCCGAAGTCATTGAGAAAACAATACCGTGGCTAACAAGTATTTTCGCAGTTTGAAATCAAGTCAGGGATTTGCAAAAATCCAAGTCGAAACTAAGAGCAATTGAACAAGTCAGAGTCACAGTATCAAACCAAGTCAAGAAATGTCAATACTGGGATTATCAAGTAATATAAAAGCAAATATATACAAATAGGAAAAGGTCAGAAGTCATCCAAACCACTCAAGCAAAATCATACGGCCGCAACAAAGAATTTGACAAATTCAAATACTAATAAGCTAGAAATAGGAATTAGATGCGAGAAATAAAATTCCTCACCTTTGCCACGGAAGTGAAGACGGATTCGACCAATTTGATGTAGCCGTTCGAATTGAGGAAGAGTCGACTGTCGAAGCCCTAATTTTTGGAGACGAACGAAGAGAGAGAGAGAGACCGCCATTGTCGTTCATTTTAGGTCTAGGGTTGAGAATGAAGACGAATGAGGGAGGGACGGGTCTAAAATTGGAAAATGAAACAAGATAAAAGGGGAATGGGTTTTCTATCACGGCCCGTTTAACCTTTAAACAAACTTCGAACGAAATTTAACTGATTTAAAAACTCCACTGCAATTAGCTTAGGAAAAGAAATCGTGCAAAGACGATAATTATTCGGTATGGAATACCGGGTTGTTACAGACTTCCCTCCTTAAAGAAATTGCGTCCTCGCAATCATAAGGAATAAATGGATAAAAGGTAACAACCAAAAGAGCATGGCAATGTCGAATGCATAAGCAAAGCAAATGTCAGCAGGGGAAGTATTAGATATGAAATCAAAAGGTTCGCCTGATTCAAATCAAAAGAATCAACATCGTGCGGATCAAGGAATCAAAATCAGACGACTATCAAAAGCAAGAATAAATCGAGTTCCAGCATTTTATAGAAAAGGAAAAACAGAGCAGAATTCACGTACTGCACGAATTGAATGTGAGTAAATCAAATTACTCACCTGAATTGCCAGAGAAAAAGACGAAGCTCGAATCTCAAAATCGTAAATATTCAATCATCAAAAACGATAATCGAATTTTCAAATCGCAAATATTTACTTATTTCAAACGATAATCAGAAAACAAATCAAATATCCAATTATCTCAAACGATAATCAGAAAACACAAATATTTAATTATCACAAATGATAATCAAATCTCACAAATATCTGATTATCAAAAACGATAATCAGAAATCAGAAATATCCGATTATCAAAAACGATAATCAGAAATCAGAAATATCCGATTATCAAAAACGATAATCAGAAATCAGAAATATTCAATTAACGAGTCCGGAATTAACCGAAGTAGTAAAAGTATGGTTCCATACTACGTACTTTTGCTAAATCGTTTAAATCTCTTTATCGTTTCCTTGAAAGTGCAGGATTGTGTGTTTTTAAAAATAACATTTCACATTCTCAAATGGACAAGTCCGGAATTAAGCGAATCAGTAAAAGAAAGGGGTCATAGTCCTCGATTTTTCTGAAACGTTTAAATCGCTTCCTCGTTCTTTTGAAAATGTAAACTGTAAAAATTTTGAAAACAATTTTAATTTATATTTTTGAAACAACTTTTAAAAATAAAGAATTTTGAAAACACGTGATTAAATTAGCAATATCAGTAGCAACTTAGATAAGGAAATTGCACTTCTCAAAGTACAGTAAAACGGATAACAAATTCAGCATTGCGGGAGAACCGCTTGTAAATCCATTTTAAAATTGACGGTTACTGAAGTTAACACGTCAAAATTTCATCAAAATAACTGGCATCAAAGTATAATACCAATGAATTTTCATTCATAAAAAAATGTCACAAGAATCTTCTCAAAGATAGAAAGGGATATCATACCCTAAACTTGTATTCATAACAAGTCAATAACACATAAATTCACCAATGCACAAAAACTGATATCGTATCAATGAAAATCATTAAAATTGGTGAAGCATAAATTCCAGATTTCATCACAAGAATTCCAGAGAACACAAATTCTAGAAATCTATACACGAAATCCAGAAAACACAAATTCTAGAAATCTACACACGAAATCCAGAAAACACAAATTCTAGAAATCTACACACGAAATCCAGAAAACACAAATTCTAGAAATCTACACACGAAATCCAGAAAACACAAAGAAGAGGGAAATCCGAGCACACGGACGAGAAGCTATCTCATGGAAGCTATCCATTTAATTTTCCGAACACACGGATGGGAAGCTATCCATTTAATTTTCCGAACACACGGATGGGAAGCTATCCATTTAATTTTCCGAACACACGGATGGGAAGCTATCCATTTAATTTTCCGAACACACGGATGGGAAGCTATTCATTTAATTTTCCGAACACATGGATGGGAAGCTATCCATTTAATTTTCCGAACACACGGATGGGAAGCTATCCATTTAATTTTCCGAACACACGGATGGGAAGCTATCCATTTAATTTTCCGAACACACGGATGGGAAGCTATCCATTTAATTTTCCGAACACACGGATGGGAAGCTATCCATTTAATTTTCCGAACACACGGATGGGAAGCTATCCATTTAATTTTCCGAACACACGGATGGGAAGCTATCCATTTAATTTTCCGAACACACGGATGGGAAGCTATCCATTTAATTTTCCGAACACACGGATGGGAAGCTATCCATTTAATTTTCCGAACACACGGATGGGAAGCTATCCATTTAATTTTCCGAACACATGGATGGGAAGCTATCCATTTAATTTTCCGAACACACGGATGGGAAGCTATCCATTTAATTTTCCGAACACACGGATGGGAAGCTATCCATTTAATTTTCCGAACACACGGATGGGAAGCTATTCATTTAATTTTCCGAACACACGGATGAAGAGACATCGCACATTGCTAGTCTAAACCATAAAATGATCATCAACGATCATAAAGAAGTGTCGATTACACTAAGCTAGTAAATATAAGAGTTAAGCTTCATGTCCCATAACCACTTGTTTAACTCAAATATTTACGAATAAACTGTAGATCTTCACTAGAAAATTGTCACAAAAGGTTCAATCGAACAAGTCCAGGAGTTAACCGACGAAGTAAACGCAAGCGTTTCATACCACTTGTTTTGCTAAGCCGTTTAATTCAATTTCTCATACGAGTGAAATAAAGGCTTGTATATACTAATAGATTGGAAAACGGTTTAAGAAAAAGAGCTTTGTAGAAAAATAGTTTTGAAATCGTTTGGAGAAAAGGATTTTGATATTTACTACTAGTATAGAAAACCTTTATATTTTTAAAGTGACAAATCACAAAAATGATTGTAGAAACAATCAATCACAAGAATTCACATACGAAGATGTGAATAGAATCCAAAGAGATCGATACTGAATCCATCAAAAGGTATGTTCACAAAAATCCCGAAGAAAATGTCATCAAAGTTGCTAATAAATGATAGCAACAAATCGGGGAAATAATTAAGAATCGATTAAATTTGGAAACCAAGTCAATTCACTAAAATTTCACATTCAAAGACGTGAATAAAATCCAAAGAATTCGATTCCAAATTCATCAAAGTAGGAATACCAAAAATTCCAGAAATAGAAGTTATCAAAATCGACAAAGGTGATAACAACTAATTAGAAAAGAAGAATCGATTATCAACTGGAAAAACAAAGCAAAACGAACAGAAATGCATAAATGACTTCAACAAAAGTAAGAATCAAGTCAATGTCGAAGTCAACAATTAATAGCCGCAGTCGAGTACAAAATGATTCAATCATCATTATCAAAGAAACCAACGGCAAACAAAATCAGAGTCTTAAAAATCAAGAAATTAGCAATTTCTCAAAAACAAAGTGACCGAAGTCGAATGGAATTCAAGATGAGGAAAACACAAAATATCAAGTTCAAAATCGTTGAGATTCAAACTAGATGTGAATGAGAAATCAAAATCACTCAATTTGCAACTGGTCCAGCTATTTTTCATCACAGTGTAACAGGTACACAATGACACTCATAGCATAAAACAAAAGTGGAACAAAATCCAAAAGTCAAAATGGCTTTAATTTGCCAAATTAAAACAAAATCAACATCGGCAAAATCAATTCAAAGCCGAAAACACAAGCATAAGCGTTAGGAATTCATACCTAACAGTCAAAAATAGTCATATGTAAAGATGAGAGATAAAACATCGACAAATAGTTGTAACACATGTTCCATCTAAGTTATGTTTTATAATTATCCTAAACCCCAGGCTCTGATACCAAGCTGTGACGCCCCACCTCTATACCCATGCTAGCCAAGAACACTACGGTGTAGTGCTGTCAACTAGCACGGAGAATAAGGCTGTTGAGGAGCGACCATCTATGTAATTGCTTTGTGCGAGCACCGATATGTTAGATAATAAAACATTGCATTCCTATTTTTAGAGGAAACCCGACATACCGATACAAACTCAAAGCTACTACACAGTGGCTATAATAGTTTAGGACAATAGATATGAAAATAACACAGATAACATAAATGCGGAATACAGATGGAACGAAAAGTCTCATATATATAATAACTGATATCAGTTATAATACATTTGACACAATACAAATGATACAACTACAACTGTCGACTCAAGAAGTTATATATACAAGTACATTATCAACTAATATACATGAATACATTATCATTTTAAAACAGACACACTGACTACTACAACACGACGAAGACCACTTCAAATGATATAAAAAGTCTTCATATCTCTAGCAGCAACCCAAAGCTGTAAATACTCGGTCTGACCCGAGTATTACATTCAAAAGAAAATAATACCCGGATTAGTCTAATTCAAACCAGTTTTATTAGTGCATATAGGCAGTAATAATTTAAATAGACGACAGTCGCAGAAATCTCGTATACCCAACTTCTCTATAAGAGAAACGGATAACGGCAGATATAACACTAAACATTGTTGATCCACAAATCAGTAAATCCAAATCGATACCACTTCAAATTATGGGATTGAACCCACGAAACAATTCAACATTGAAACTTCAATTAAAATCTGTCAAATTTGATAGGGCTGCAGTACACGCACGCGTGTACTGCCTCGCCACTATCGCACGAAATACACAAAAGCTCAGTGAAAGTCATAAATGATCACAAGGTCAAACCCAGAAGTACCGGATTCAACTCAAGTGAATTCAGAAACAAATCCCAACAGGGGGAAAACTGCAAAACACATGCAACTGCAGACATAAACGAATTCAAAGCAACCACCATGATGAAACTACAGTGGCAAACAGGTACAAAGACAAGGGCAGACTGTGACTAAACTGCAGTCACCACAATGTCACCAGTACAATGGTTCAAACATGAAATGATTCAAAGGAATGCAACTGATATTAAGTGAATGGCAACAAGTAATGAATCAGATACAAATGCACCAGGAGAGTAAGTGAATATGCAACAGAAGTGTACACTAGTAAAGACTCCAGGCAACTGGTCGCAAGTGCACCAGTTCGAAACTTCACAAGTACAAGACCTTATTCAAGTGCAGACTACAATGAAATGGCAATAACAGGTTACAAGAGGCTGGTATGAGTGATTCAAATGTGCATGACTGCATAGTACAACTACCACACAATGCAAGAAGGTCAAGTCAATGGCTCAACACAGCTGCAGTTCAAATAAAATGGTCAAGATATAAAACTAAGTCTCGGCCATAGTTCAAATCGACCAACAGAAAACAGAGGCTGAAACATCTCTATTCAATTCTATAAAAATTTAATATTCAGTCAAATGCAAGCTTGGACATAAAAACAACATAGCAATGTACACACTTCAAGGTGGCACCTCGCTAACGCAAGGCAAGGCTGCAACTAGATTGCAGTCACGAGAAGGTCAACAGCAAGTAATCAGGAACAAAGTCGAAGTCAACTAGACCGAACAACATGTAACGACAGTTACAAATGACTCAGGCAAATATACAGAAGCATCAACAACTACAGGTGCAACATAATGCAACAGTGGACAGGGACAAGGCTACAACTCAAAATCCATGTGCAAATTGAAATAGGCAGTGACAACTGATGGTATACAAGTGTAAGATTCAAAACAATACATGAATCCACACATACGCATGTGTACATATGGATACGCATATGTGACAGCCCCCATTAAATAAAAATGTAAGTATACAAGTTCAAAAGAATCACAAGGGATGTACTAAGTCAACTACAATTCAAATTGAGATGGCCGAAGCTTATTACAGTAACAGTTCGAAATCGTGGTGACCAAGGAATCCTGTTCATAGAAAAGTCAGAGGGAGTCAACTGCAAATCAAACCGAGTTGGCCATGAAATCAAACAAGGCATCAAGTATGACAAAGTCAGGTACAAGTTAACAATGGCAACAAAGTACACAGGTGAAGACAACAGACTCGAGAGGCTAAAGTTGCTCAAAGTCAATGACTCAAGTTCAAGATGCAGTGAAGCATGTACACTGGTGTCGTCAAAAAACATACACTGACAACTACATAATGCAAAGACCAGAATGAATGAACAGGTAAAAGTAAAGAACAGAAATCAATGTCACCAGAAAAACAATGCCGAAGCATCAAGATGATCAATGACAGTGTAAACCAAAGCACTAAGGTATAATCCAAATCAAAGTCAACGCCGAAGTCATTGAGAAAACAATACCGTGGCTAACAAGTATTTTCGCAGTTTGAAATCAAGTCAGGGATTTGCAAAAATCCAAGTCGAAACTAAGAGCAATTGAACAAGTCAGAGTCACAGTATCAAACCAAGTCAAGAAATGTCAATACTGGGATTATCAAGTAATATAAAAGCAAATATATACAAATAGGAAAAGGTCAGAAGTCATCCAAACCACTCAAGCAAAATCATACGGCCGCAACAAAGAATTTGACAAATTCAAATACTAATAAGCTAGAGGTAGGAATTAGATGCGAGAAATAAAATTCCTCACCTTTGCCACGGAAGTGAAGACGGATTCGACCAATTTGATGTAGCCGTTCGAATTGAGGAAGAGTCGACTGTCGAAGCCCTAATTTTTGGAGACGAACGAAGAGAGAGAGAGACCGCCATTGTCGTTCATTTTAGGTCTAGGGTTGAGAATGAAGACGAATGAGGGAGGGACGGGTCTAAAAATGGAAAATGAAACAAGATAAAAGGGGAATGGGTTTTTTATCACGGCCCGTTTAACCTTTAAACAAACTTCGAACGAAATTTAACTGATTTAAAAACTCCACTGCAATTAGCTTAGGAAAAGAAATCGTGCAAAGACGATAATTATTCGGTATGGAATACCGAGTTGTTACAGCTCCTAATTCTGTTCCACACGCATCAGTATAAACTACCAATCCCGATTCCCCTCTGGAACAACCAACACTGGTACCTGGGTCAACAAGTGTTTCAAACTTTAGAATGCTTCCTCACACTTGTTGGTCCACACAAACTTCACATCCTTCCTTGTCAGCTTGGTCATCAATGCTGTTATCCGTAAGAAATCCTTAATGAATCTCTGATAATAACCAGCCAACCCAAGGAAACTCTTTATCTCGGTTACAGTCTCGGGTCTCTTCCAACTGTTCACAGCCTTGGTCTTAATTGGATCCATAGACAACCCTTCTTCTAAGACTACATGACCAAGAAACTTTACCTCTTTCTTCTAGAAGTGACACTTCGAAAACTATGCTTTTAGCTGATGCTTCCTTAGGGTCTCAGCACCACTCTAAGATGAACTTCATGCTCTCTTTCATCCTTAGAGTAAATAAAGATGTCATCTATGAAAACCTACATGAACCTATCCAAGTGCTCTAGGAAAATCTGGTTCATTAATTCCACAAAGAAAGCTGGCGCATTCGTCAGTCCGAACGGCATAACTAACCATTCGTACGACCCATATCTAGTACTAAACGCCGTCAAAGGTGTACTATCCTCTACTACCCTGAGCTGATGGAAACCTATTGCAAAATCCAGCTGGGAAAATACCTTTGCTCCACTCAACTAGTCGATCAAATCGTCAATCCTGGGCAATGGATATCGATTCTTTATCGTCCTCTCATTCAACTTACGGTAATCGATACATAGCCTCAACGATCCATCCGACTTCTTAGCAAACACTACCGCTGCTCCCCAAGGAGAACTACTTGGCCTGATAAAACTTTTGCCCTCTAAATCCACCAACAGGCTCGAACACATCTGCGAATTCTCTAACTACGAAGACTCGACTTAACTCATCATTTGAATCCAAAGCATCCAATAAAGCAAACACTGTACCGCTAGAACTTTCTACGGTATAGACAATCTGGTTACTACAATCAAGGTGTCTAAGAGATATCTTCCTATCTTGGTAAAATATCCTAGCATCGTACTCACTTAACCAGTCCATACCAAGGATAATGCTGAACCCCAAAAAATCAAACACATCCAAACTACACACAAAATTATAACCTATCAGGTCAAACTTAAACTGGTCACACCTCAACCCTAGAGTTGCATATCCTCCTATTGGATTCTTAACCTATAAGGAAGTAAATAAATATATGGGTTCAAGGTTAAGCTTATCTATCAAACATCTAGATATAAAAGAAGGCAATGGACCAATATCAAATAAAACACTAACAGACATACCATGAATCTGAAGGTTCCTCGAGAACTGCCTTTCCCTTCTCCTCGGTTATTGGCTTGGAAGCAGCAGGCTCTAATGCATACACCTTTCCCTTACCATCTCTAACGGGCTCCTTGCACTGGTTCTTGTAATGGCCTATCTGGTCATAGTTGAAGCACCTGACATTCTTTCCCTTAGCCATATCATTTGCCTTCCCAGCGTGACACTCATTAGAAAAGTGCCCCTTCTTGTCACACTTCTAGCAGACAATCTCAGACTTCCCTTTCTTGCTTGTTCCACCCTTTTGAGCACCCTTCTTGGGAAAGAACTTCCTCTTCTGGCCCTACCCAACCTGGACCTCCTTAGCCTTGCTCTTCTCCAAAGACTCAAGAACTTCCTCCTACCTCATGGTCATCTCCACAACAATATCAGAACGATCCCTAAGGTGAGACAAAGTAGCACTAGCTAATTCTGGCTTCAAACCTCTGATGAACTTCTCATTCCGCTTCAGCACTGTATCCACTGAAGAATACCCATATCGGGCCAATTCTTCAAACTTCCTAGCATACTCTACAACAGACATCTCACCCTACACTAACTCTGTAAACTTCATGATCAGAGCAGACTACGCCATAATAACATGAACCTCTCCTGGAATCTCCTCTTGAAATCTTCGCAGGTCATTGTCTCCTCATCAACTGTCACAGTCACACTGTTCCACCAAAATAATAGAGCTCCCTGAAGCTTTCTGGATGCAACCTCCTCTTCTGCTAATCATTGAGCCCCAAATCTGCAAAAATCCTTTCGCAGTGCAACAACTAGTTCTCTACTTTAATGTATCCTTCGTTCCGATAAATGGCTTCCCTCCAAGCTTCACATAATCTCCTCTCATCTTAGCAAAATGATTAACTACCGGAACTTCCGAAACCCCTACTCCTGCAGCATTTCCTCCTAACATTCCGGCTGCAACTCCTGCATGCATCATATTTCAAAAAACTGATACATAGCTTCCATTCCGACATGCGGGACGTCAGCACCTATATTCTCAATTCGTGCCTGACCTTGACCTCTCCCTGCATTACGTCTGACATTCCCTTAGGTGCTTCCCCTTCCTAGGTTAACTTTGCTTCTTCTACCATCCATATCTGTATTCAAACCTCATGAGATACAGAAATATAACCTAAGCAAAGATAGGAGACTAGAGATAAAGCGCACACTTATATATAGAAAATATAAGTACGTTACTATACCGTTATCCCAACCCCAATCTTACTCTAATTCCTCAGGATTTTGTTTTCAAAACCATTTTTAGTTAAAAAAAATTCATATACTTATGCTCTGAGACCAAGTTGTAACATCCCGTATTTGGAGGCCAAAAGCTAAGCGCTATGGATGCTGCAGTCATCCATAGTGTTAACTTCTGGTGACGAAATACGGTAATGCTAATGGTATCCATAATATCAGAAGCACTTGAATATGAACAAAATCATAGATTTCCAAAAATAATAATTACAGTGATTACATTTCAAATAAAATCATATCCAAGTTACAAAATTCCTAAAATGTATTCTCAAGCAATGATCAAATATAAATTACAATAATATGCCAAGAGCGACATATGAAGAAGCCCTCATAGATGATCAAAGCAATACAGACATAATAGTCTTAATACACAGCGGAAATAAACAAAAACAGAACTAAATTCCTAATTAGCTATCCGTCAGCCACCTGCTCGTCTTCTGAAGCTTATTCGCCAAAATCTGCTAAAACCTAAACCCTCAACCTACTCAAATCAAATTTTGAGCACCCGAGAGTTTAAGGGGAAACAAAAACTTCGAGTCAGACATAAATCCTGGTATGAATAATTCTGTTACATCTCTGTTACTGATATTTAGTGAGACCACGCCCTTAGCAAAACGGTTTTCCCCGCATTAATATCCCTTTTCAAAACATATGTTTTGCAAATCCTTTCCTATAAACCATTTCTTCAACAATGAAATGATGGTGTCAAAACCATCCCTTAGAAAGCAATGGAGAGGTGGCTAAATTTTAGAAAACAAAAAGGTCCCCTTCGAAACCATCTACATCGAAAGGTAGGAAGCGGTAGTTATAGGCTTTGACCATGTCGAAAGCACTTATTTAAAACAAGAAAGCAACCCAATCGAAACCTTTCCTTTTAAACCATTTGACTTAGTCGAAAGCATTTAGGTCGAAAGCAACTTAATCGAATGCAAGTAAGTGTATTTTCCTTAAAACTAAAACAAAGCTTCACCTCTTTCAGAACCCCTTAGTTTCAACCCTATACCTTTCGCCCTCTTCCAATTCACTACGTAATAGTTTCCTGATACCATGTGCATTGGTTTCGACCATGTCGAAAGGGGAGGAATAGACGCAGAACCAAGGTGCCGAAGGAGTCAAAATAGTAAAAAGCATGTTTATTTGTACTTTAAATTGTCCTATTTGACCTAACCTGCCTTGTTTGTCTAAATCTGATTGGATGCCTGGATTTTCTTTTTAAAAGTGCTACACTCTTTCCATTTTTGGAAATTTAAACATTTAAAAAAAGCCCCTTCTCCTCTATAATTATGTAAAACATTTAAATCTCATACCTTAAATAATTTTATATAACTATTAAAACACTTAATAAAAATCTGGAAAAATGCCAAAAAATCACTTTATATATGTTTTCCAATATATAAAATTTTCGAACCCAAATAATAATTATTTTCCTGTAAATAATTTTATAATCAAAAATACCATTTTATTTACTAGAAAATTCATAATAAATCCATGAAAATTCAGAAAATCTGAAAATTGAAACCCATCTTTAAAATATCATTTTTGATCTTCATAAAAATTTGCAAGGCAAATGGATGTCATTTAATAGGGTTTTCATCTCAAAATATGTCATAAAATCTATGTGGACATGCATAAATCATCAACATGTATATATAATCGTTCTATCATTCAAAAACATGGCAAATCATTGCAAAATATTCGGATTTAACCTTAAAACCGAAACCAATAAAAATTAGAGATGTAAATATTATTCACCTTTGCTTTAGAGATTAAGGAGCTTGAGATTTGAATGGGTTTGATTTGAATCAGCTTTTCCTTTAGCTTTTCTTAGTTTCTTCTTCCCTTTCCTTATTAATGGTGGCCGACCTCTTTTTATAAAATTTGAAATGAGAATGACGTGTAAAATTATACACGGCTATGGGAAGCAAATATGGGAATGGCCTCTTTCCCATATTACCTCTACTCTAATTCATTTTAAACCCTTCTTTAATTTGTTTATTTTAAATGGCACGGCTACCCAATTTAAAATCAAATCTCAATCCCCTATTCAACACATTTTTTATTTAGTCTAACTAACTAAATTTCTTAAATAATGTTACCAAAAATCTGGGGTGTTACACCTGATTCAGTATTAGTAAGAAAAAATTAGAGTTTTAATTGAAGATCAGAAGCCCATTGAGATCTCAATATTAACTGTCTTGGAGCCCAGATTCAGGCATCAACAAATGAAATCAAAGAAATTAATAGTAAAAGTCCCAAAACCTAAATTTGGGTATTCACAAAATGTTGTCCGGAATGCCATGATAAAGGTCTTAATAATGAGGTCCCAGATCCCATATTCGGGAATTAATAAGTGAAATCCGAAACTAATAACAAGAGATCCGAAACCCTAACCTGCGTATTAATAAGTGAAGTCCAGAAGTCAATAGTAAGAGACCCAAAACCCAGATTCTGGTATTAATAAGTGAAGTCTGAAATTAATAGTAAGAGAACTGAAACCCAGATTCTGGTATTATGAAGACTTGAGACCATTAGCAAAAGACCCAAAACCCAGATTTGGGTATTAATAAGTGAAGTTCTGAAATTCTATTTTGGAAACTAGTTAGAGGCTGTAGATTCTTATTTCAGCTTTTTGCTTAGCACCACTCTTTGGGTTTTGATTCTTTTGACATGTGCCACCCATTAGAGCTTGTATGTTGTCGTTCATTGATATGACATTTCTCGGGCTCGGACGTCTTAGTCCGTTGTTGTCATTGTTTGATATGCTGCTTCTCGGGTTCGGACGTCTTAGTCCGTTGTTATCCAGTGTGCTTAATTTTCTTATCCATAAGCAGAACCAAAGGACTTACCCAACCTCCCCCTAGGAGGTGCTCCAACCAGGCCTTATAGACGGGACTGAAGGCTTGTTCGGTGCTTTAGCTAGGCCATAGCATGGAAGGACCAAGGGCTTACTCTGTTCCCCCTCCAGGAGGTGCCTTGACCTGGCTATAGCTTGGCGCAATCAAGGGTTTATTGATGCTTTAACCTAGCCATAGCGTGGCGTGGATAAAGGCTTACTCTAACCTCCTTTAAGGAGGTGCCTTGATCTGGCCATAGCGTGGCGCGATCAAGGGCTTGTCGATGCTTTTAACCTGGCTATAGGGTGGTGCAGATAAAGGCATACTCTAACCTCCCTCCACGAGGCGCTTTGACCTGGCCAACTCGACGCGGACAAAGGCTTTGATCGTTCAAGGTAGTTTCCAAATTCAAGGAGATTTTTACTCCTAACCATGTAGACTTTCCATTAAGGAAGATGTGCTTTATTTGTTCATTTTAAGAAAATATGGTTGCAAGTGTTCCGCATTCCACATTCTAGAAACCATATTGCCATCTGGTCGACATAATTTATAAGCTCTGGAGGGAATTACTTTGCATATGATTATGGGACCTTACTGGTTTAGTCCTAGCGGTCCATCCGTAGGATTTCTTGTGTTTGCCATCACCCTTTAGAGTACTAAGTCTCCCTCCTGAAATGATCTTGTATTTACTTTTGAGTTGTAGTATTTCGAAATTCTTCTCTGATATTCTACAGTCTGAATAGTTGCTTCATCTCTTAGTTCATGTATAAAATCTAATGATTCTTCCCTCAATTCTTGGTTTAAATCAAATGCATAGGCGATTCTTCTATATGAGGGTATCTCAAATTCAATTAGGAACATTGCTTCACACCTATATGTTAGAGAATAAAGAGGTATGTTGTAGTTCTAGTGGATGTTCGATAGGCCCAGAGTACAAGTGGCAATTCTTCTACCCAATTTCCTTTGGCTTTATTCAATCGCTTTTTCAAGATAGTCTTACTAGTCTTATTTGTAGCCTCAACGACACCATTATCCTTTGGATGTGCCATGAAAGAAAAACTTTTGATAATCCCATTCTTATGGAAAAATCGAGAAAACTCTTCACTTTTAAATTGTGTTTCATTATCAGATATGATCTTATAAGGGATCCCAAATCTGGTAACAATGTTTTGGGTGACGAATCTAAGCACTTTCCCAGAAGTGATTTTGGGGAGTGTTTCTGCTTCTGCCCACGTAGTAAAGTAGTTAATAACCACTACAACCTATTTTGCTTCTCCTTTGGAAATTAGCAATGGCCCGATTAAGTTAATTCCCTATATATTGTAGGGCCATAGACTAGAGATCAGAGTTAGTTGACTTGGTGGTAAAAAAGGAATCTTTGAGTATTTCTGGCATCTTTCACATTTCTTTACATACTCAATAGCTTGTGCTGCCAGTCAAGGCCAATAGAAACCTTATCTCATTATTTTCTTTGCCAAATTTACCCCACTGGAATGGTCTCCGCAAAATCCTTCATGCGCTTTGACCAACAATTTCATCCCATCCTCCAAACTTACACATCTTAAGTAAGGTAAGGAATATCCTTTCATATAATGGATTCAATCCATCATCGTGAAAGTCGGAACCTATCATCTGATTTTCCTAGCTTTCATTTTGTCGGATGGTAATATCCCCTTAGAAAGTAGGTGACATCCAAGTGTCACTATAACAATCATCTGCCCTTGGATGATTAAACCCCTCATATGGGATTTCTTCATCAATTTCGCTTTCTTCTCTTTCTTGTGGCCTGGCTTGGGATCTAGTTAGAACCAACAACTCCTTCCCTTTTTCGAGTATCCCCTCTTTGATACTGGGATTTGGTTGGTACCATACTAGTACGGTATGGGTTTCTAGGGCTCCTCTTGAACTAGCCAATTTTGCTAATGAATCTGCCAGAGAGTTTTCTCCCCTTGGGACTTGGTGTACAGAAAAATCTTCGAATAAGGCAAGCATTTTGAACACTTTCTTTACATACTAGGATAGTTTGGGGTCTTTAGTCTGATATATTTGCTTTATCTGATTTACCATCAGTTGAGAATCATTAAAGACTTGAATTTGTGGGATCTTGAGCTTTAAGGCTAGAGTCAATCCCTCCACCATTGATTCATATTTGGCTACATTATTTGTTGCAAAGAACCCTAACTTCATTGCATACTGTACGCGATGTCCGTCCAGTGTTATTATAACATATCCTGCCTCGGCTCTATGCTCATTTGATGTGCCATCCACAAATAACTGCTGTACAGGCTTTTGATCCTTTTCTTTTTCCGACCGTTCTTTAACAAAGATTGTACATTCATTAATAAAGTCTGCTAATGCTTGCTCTTTGATTACTGCTTATGGCTGAAATTCAATGTCATATTGGCTAAGCTCAATTCCCCACTTTACCAGCCTACCTAAAGTTTTAGGCTTACTGAAGACTTATTTGAGTGGAAAGTTAGTCAATACTCTAATTAGATGCGCTTGAAAGTACTCTCTAAGTTTCCATGCTGTAAGTATCAAATAGTAAGCTAATTTTTCTATTATCGGATATCGAACCTCTGTGTCTTTTAACCGCATGCTCACATAATAACAGGAAGTTGAGTCCTATTTTCTTCTCTAATCAAAACTGAACTAACCGCATGCTTCGAAACCGTTATGTATAAGTACAAGACTTCTCTATTCTTTGGGCTGGATACTGTTGGTGGCTTCTCCAAGTGATTTATTAGTTCTTGGAAGGATTTCTTACAATCTTCTCCCCATTCAAAGTTTTTTCCCTTCTTGATCATGTTGAAAAAGGGAATGCACTTATCAGTTGCCTTGGAGATGAACCTGCTTAAGGCAGCAACCCTGCCGTTTAAACTCATTACATCTTTGCTGGTTTTAGGCTCAACCATGTCTTTAATTGCTTGAATCTTTTCTAGACTTGCTTCAATCCCTTGAGCGCTTACAATATAGCTTAAAAAGTTCCAAGAATGGACCCCGAAAGTGCATTTCTAGGGATTCAGTTTCATTTGATATTTCTATAATATTTCGAACATCTCTTTTAGGTCTTCAAGGCAACTCCCGACTTCATAAGATTTTACTAGCATATCGTTAACTTAAACTTCCATATTTTGACCAATCTGTTCTTTGAACATTCTATTGACTAATCTTTGATAAGTGGCTCCTGCATTCTTTAACCTGAAAGGCATTGCTTTGTAGCAAAAAATTCCCCCATCGGTGATTAAACTTGTATGTTCTTCATCGGGTTTAAACATGGGTATCTGATTGTATCCTGAGTAAATGTCCATGAGGGATAGAAACTTGTTTCCACTAGTTGCATCGACCAATTGGTCTATCTAAGGCAATAGGTAACAATCTCTTGGAAATGCTTTGTTTAAATTAGTATAATCGACACAGGTCCTCTACATGCCATTCGACTTCTTTACCAATACTAGGTTTACTAGCCATTTTAGATAAAAGACTTCCCAAATGAATCCATTTTCGTGTAGCCTTTTAACTTCTTCTTCTACGTCAAATCGCACTTTATCAAATTGTCTCTTCTTTAGTCGGACAGGGATCACTTCTAGATCAATATTTAGTGCATGTCACATAACCGATTGATCGATCCCAACCATATCTGAATAAGACCATGCAAACACATCTTTGTTAGACTGAGAAACTGAATTAAGTCCATCTTCAAGCTCCTTTCCAACTCCTTTCCAAATTTGACTATTTTGGTTGAATCATCTGGGTTTATACATGTTTCCTCAAGGTCCTTTATAGGTTTTATCCTTTCTACTTCCCCATGGCAATCTAATTCTGCGATGATTTCTCCTTCTTATACGGATTAGCACCAGTCCTCTTTCTCTTGCTCCCAGGGGAGATGTCACTTTCAAATATACGTTTATTAGTTTTACTAGATCTTATTTTCGCTTCAAATGTTGGATGTAAAAATCAATCATCCAAAGACTGAAAAATAGTAAGAAAATCATAGTAAAAAGAATACTCCATCTTATATTGATCAAGCGTTGCAAAGTACATATCGTGGAAGCTGAATTGCTCTTCGCGGATAGTGCCTCAACACCTCTTAGTTAAGAATTTTACCATTAGATATTTAGCTTAGACAAAAGTATCCACTTCATCACGTGCGGGTTGGCCAAAGAAACATTGTAGTATGATGGTTGATTGATGATTACGAAGAGAGTTTCAAAAGTCTTGCAGCATGGCGGTACTCCCATCTGCACTAGCAACTTCACTTGTCCTATTGGAGCTGACCCCTTTTTATTGAACCCAAAAACAAGCTCAAGGCTAGGATCTTGCTTGTCTTCCAGGATGCCCATTTGATCAAAGGCATGTTTGAAAATGACGTTGACTATGCTCCCAGTGCCTACAAGAATCTTGGACACTATAGGAAGTCCAACTTTGGCCGTGATCAGGAGGGGATCGTTATGAGGGTGATGGATTCCTTTCTTCAGCTTTAGGGAGTAACAACAAGACTTGGCATTAGTACATTGAGTCATGGACTTTTAAGCGGGGGCTCTTCTTGGTTGGAGAACACTCCTTCTCTAGCTTCTTTAATGTACCTGTTTCTGTCTCCCCGGCTAGTCCCTGCTAAGTGTGGCCACCCATGGATTACATCAATCTTATTCAATGGCGGACTCAAGCTTAATGGATCTTCTTCTTCTTCTAAGATGTTGATAGTATTATTAGGAAATTTTTCTAGACCATCACCAACCGAGGTGCCTTTTTCTTATCTTGGATGAATTCCTTCAAATGCCCTTCACGGATTATTTTTTGAATGATTCCAGTCAACACTCGATATTCATCAGTTTTATGGCCATGCGCTTTGTGATAAGCGCAATAGTCGTCACCATTTCCCTGCTCAGGGTAAATTTTAGCCTTGAAAGAAGTCAGGAAGTTAACCTTCTCTTTAGTTGTAGCATATATATAAGACAATGGCTTGTTTAAAGCGATTGAATTAGTGTTGGACTCCTCTCACCTTGTTCTTTTGTGTCCCCGATCCAATCCAAATCTTACACCCTCCTTTCTAGGATTAGCTTTCTTTTTAGCATAATATAATTCATCCATTCGAATGAATTTACCAGCTTGGAAGTGGAGATCTTGTAAATCCTTACACCTATGCATGAAGAGTTCATTGTCTTCTCACGATATTGACGGTACCACTTTGTAGCTACACCTTGAAGTGTTGCCGGGAATAATCTACATCGAACTGCCACAGAGGCATTATATAAATCCACTTGGCTATCAAAGGCTATCAAGTGATCATCAGGACCAGTAGTACCATTATATTTCATGGTTAGGATCTTGACATGAGATGGGATAACCACTGACATGATCTCATCTGTGAACGGAGCTACTCGTTCATTGTCATTTGCTAGCTCATCCAAAGTTCTTTTCCCTTTTGCATTCAGCATATCTTTGACTGCCTTTTCTGCTACATCTTTAAAATAATGTTCAATGTCATGATAGCTTTTTCAATTTGGGCTATATTCTTTTGAGGTTGGCTTCTAGATTGCTCAAAGATTTATCCAGTATCCTTCCTAGATGATCAACATTAATCGAAAGACGTTCTTTTTTCTTTGACGATGTCGGATCTATCTTGCTCTTGCCCTTGTAGGTATAAGCTTTTAAATTTCTTCTTAGAGAGACCACCTCATCTCCAGTTGTTGGTTTCGCAGTTTTGGAAGACTTCTAAGATAGAGCTGCTTTGAGAAGCTCTTCCATTTCCTGCAATTGTTGCTCTGGATGCCTTATCTTGATTATATCGTCGTCTGGTTGTGCTGAGGTTGACCAGTTCCAAGTTTGACCTTAATATTGGCTGTAAACAAAAGCTTTACTGTCAGCAATCCAATATTTCTGCTCTGATACCATGTTGGAAATTAAAAGAAATAGAAAGATAGTAATGTAAAGAAGAGGTTCTGCCATTATAAAACAGCCTTATCTATTATTTCAACCTGCTACATCTTTATATACTAAGATCTACTGAAAGCCATGCACAAAAATAGCTACAAAAAATAAGAAATCGTCAACAAAGTGACGCAGCGGATTAATCAAAACAATGTAGATCGGTGAAAGTAGCAGTCGATGGATTGATGAATGCTGAATTGCCCGAATTCGTTGATCCGAAGATACCGAACTCTAGCTATCTCGAACTCGTTGATCGCGCACGATACCGGGTTCAAAGATCTTCAATTCTTCAAGCGTTGATCAAGCGCACTTGATTCCGCGAATCGGCTTCTACAATCGTTGAATCGAGCGCACTCAATTATCCAAAAGAGGAGATAGGAGATTACACTCAACTACCAATTTGGAATGAAAGCACAAAGCAATCAAAAGAGAATTTTATTCAATATTCAACAACCTTTACAAATGAAACAACTTGCCTATTTATAGGCTACAACACGCAAAGCAGAAAAAAACTACAACTCCTAAGTCGGCAACCGACTTAACAACATCTCCGACTTAACACAAGTCGTATTCTACTTACAACACAGTTCAGAAAAACTTAAAAATATTACAAGTACTTAGGTCGGAAACGACCTACGACCTAACATGGGGACGACTTAAGACAGACAGCTACAACACTTGCCTTCAGCGACTTAAACCATGCGGCGACTTAAAGAAACTAGTGGTGGAGATTAACTCGCAGCAGAATCAACGCACCAGGCTTCGCGCGACTTAAGAATAGGCGGCATCAACGACTTAAGAAATCAACAGCTGAGATTAAGTCGGCAGAGAAGATCCACGCCTCCAGTCTTCACCGATCTATCCATTGACTCGTTAGGTCGTTCACGACCTAACACTTCATCAAATTGTTCTGCCTCTTCACCGCGTAGCTCCATAGGTCGTTCAGATGACTTAGCACCTTCGTTAGGTCGCGAACTCGAGTTAACTCGCTGCCGAGTTATACTAGATCGCTGGGACGACTTAGCGCCTTCGTTAGGTCGCGAACTCGAGTTAACTCGCTGCCGAGTTATACTAGGTCGCTGGGACGACTTAGCGCCTTCGTTAGGTCGCGAACTCAAGTTAAGTCGCTGCCGAGTTATACTAAGTCGCTGGGACGACTTATCATCTTCATTAGGTCACGAGCATCCTTCCATAAGTCGGTTGCGACCTAGAACTTCATTCTCCCAACATTGCTCACCCAATCTTAACTCGGTGGTATTCTTTTTAGGTCGGTCTCGGCTTATCAACTTGTTAGGTCGTATTCGACCTAAGTCTTCATTCTGGCCTGCATCATCCTCCCCAGGTTGAAAAAAATTCGTCCACGAATTTGTACCTTCTTCATCCACAACAAACTCTTCTCCATGATATGGTATGATATGCTTAACGTTGAATACGTCTGACGTGTACACATCATCTGGCAGTTTCAGTTTATAAGCATTTTCATTGATTTTCTTTAAAATTTCAACTGGGCCAATCTTTCGGGCTTTCAATTTATTATACGTTCCTACCGGAAAACGATCTTTCGTCAATACTGCATAAACCAAATCTCCTTCATTAAACTCAACATTTCGTCGTTTCAAATCTGCAGATTGTTTATACTTCTCATTTGCTTTCTCCAATCGTTCCTGAACAATTTGATGACATTCCGTCAACCCTTCAACAAAATCAGCAGCTTTTTTAACTGTCTTCTGTGATTGTGGCACTACCGTTAAATCCAACGGTTCCTTCGGTAAGCTTGAATAAACTATCTGGAATGGACTGAACCCCGTACTACGATTCAATGCATGATTATGGGAAAACTCTGCTTGGCATAACTTCACATCCCAACTCTTCAGATTATCTTGAACAAGACACCTCAACAAGTTTCCCAATGATCTGTTAACCACCTCAGTCTGTCCATCCGTTTGCGGGTGATAAGCACTACTAAATTTCAGCTTCGTTCCCACCATTTTCCACAAACTCAGCCAAAACTGACTCAGAAAACGAGTATCCCTATCCGACACAATAGATTCTGGCAATCCATGAAGTCGATAGATCTCCTTGAAAAACAATTGAGCAACATGAACAGCATCCGCCGTCTTCTTACAAGCAATGAAATGTGCCATTTTCGAAAATCTGTCAACCACCACATAAATGGAATCATTACCACGCTGCGTTCTTGGCAACCCCAACACAAAGTCCATACTGATATCCACCCATGGTTTTACAGGCACGGGTAACGGCATATATAAACCAGCATTAGTCGCAGTTCCTTTCGAAACTTGACAAATATGACAACGCTCCACAAACCTCGCTACTTCTTTCCTCATCGATGGCCAAAAGTAGGACTGTGAAATCAACTGCAAGGTACGGTCTCTCCCAACATGTCCCTCTTCATGTAACTCCTTGATAATCTTCATTCTCAGACTACCCTCTGGTATGCACAATCGATTTACTTTGAACAGAAAACCATCTACCATCACGAAATCATCCGTCTCTCCCTCCTTGACTTTATCAACGAATTTTGCAAAGTAAGGATCATCAGTGAATAATTCTGGCAATATTTCAAACCCCGTCACTTCAACCTTTAGTGTAGTCAACAAATGACTCCTCCTACTCAAAGCATCAGCCACACGATTTGTCACCCCTGACTTGTGTTTAACAACAAAAGTAAACTGTTGCAGATATGCAATCCACGATGCATGTCTCGCTGAAATCTTATCTTGTCCTTGCAAATGCTTCAATGCTTCATGATCAGTATATAGAACAAACTCCTTCTGAAATAGATAGTGTCTCCAGTGTTTAATAGATTGTACAACAGCATAAAACTCCACATCATATGTACTGTATCGCATCTTCGCTCCTGACAACTTCTCACTGAAATATGCAATAGGACGACCCTTCTGACTCAACACCCCTCCAATTCCAACCTTGGATGCATCAGTATGTAGTTCAAACACCAACTGAAAATCAGGTAGCACTAGAATTGGTGCAGAGGTCAAAAGATCTTTGATTCGTTCAAAAGCAACCCCGGCTTCCTCCGTCCATGCAAACTGTTTACCTTTCATGCAATCTATAACAGGCGCCATCACACTACTAAAGTGTGGAATAAACCTTCGATAAAATGAAGCCAACCCATGAAAACTACGAACTTCCGTTATCGTCTTGGGCTGTGGCCAATTTCTGATCGCCTCAACTTTACTTTGGTCAACCTGTATTCCTTTCTCTGAAACAACATACCCCAGAAATAAAACACTGTGCGTTATGAACACGCATTTCTTCGTAGCAGCATAAAATTGTTCTTGTCTCAGTACCATCAGCACTTCTCTAAGATGATTCAGATGTTCCTCTGAACTCCCACTGTAAATCAGAATATCATCAAAATACACCACCACAAATTTCCCAATGAATGGTCGAAAAATCTGATTCATCACCCTCATGAAAGTACTTGGTGCATTGGATAAACCAAATGGCATGACCAACCATTCGTATAGACCCTCCCTGGTTTTAAAAGCAGTCTTCCACTCATCTCCTGGTCTGATACGAATTTGATGATATCCGCTCTTCAAATCTATCTTCGAAAATATATTAGCTCCGCTTATTTGATCTAACAAGTCATCCAACCTTGGCATTGGAAATCTATATCTCACGGTAATCTTATTCAATGCTCGACTGTCAGTGCACATCCTCCACGTCCCATCCTTCTTGGGTACCAATAAAGCTGGTACAGCACAAGGACTCAGACTCTCCTGCACACGTCCCTGCTCAAGCAATTCCTCTACTTTCCTCCGCAACTCTTCATGTTCTTTCGGGCTCATTCGATAATGTGGTCTGTGTGGCAACATAGCACCTGGAACAAGATCTATCTGATGTTGTATATCCCTCAACGGTGGCAACTCCGTTGGTAATTCCTCTGGAAATACATCGTCAAATTCTTTCAAAACTGGTTTAACTTCTTCTGGAATTTCAACTTCTTCACTGCTCTCACGCCCAATCAACAAGAATACTTCCGGCTCTTCTTCAACTTTTTTAACAAACTCCTTTAAAGTCAATAAAGTTTTCAGCTCTTCAATTTCTTCTGACTTACTTTCTTCTTGTGATCTCTTCTTCGGAACTAAGATAATCTTCGTGCCTTTAAACATAAAACTGTAGCTATTGGTCCGACCGTCATGTAGTACTGCTCGATCATATTGCCATGGTCTTCCCAATAATAAGTGGCAAACATCCATCTCTACTACATCACACCATTTTTCATCTTTGTATTTCTTCCCAATAGTGAATGGAACACGAACTCGTCTATCCACTTTCACTTCTCCTCCTTTTCTCAACCATGCTAACTTGTATGGACTCGGATGTTTCTCTGTCTTCAATTTCAACTTTGTCACAACTTCGGTTGAAATAATATTATCACAGCTTCCTGCGTCAATCACAAACTTACACACCTTCCCCAGAATAGTACATGTTGACTGAAAGATATTACTCCTCAACCAACTAGCTTCCTCCTGCTTCGGTGTTAAACACGATCTCCTCAGCATTAGGTTACAACCTTCGTCTCCTGACGCAATATCCTGCTCATCCTCCTCAGCTGGATTAGAACAATCTCCATCAACATCCTCATCGTCAACTTCTGCAATCATGGTTCTCTTCTTTGGCTTTGGACACTCACTGCTTTTATGACCCAATTCCTGACAATTGTAACATTTGAAACCATTGCTAACCCTTGTCTTCTCAACCTCCTTCACCACTGGTCTACTGATAGGTTTAGAAACATTAGAACTTCCTCCAACACCCTTCGCTTGATTGTTAGAATTAGTAAACACACCACTTCCTCGTCTCCCTTGTTTTTCCCAAGCCAATGCTTTCTGATGTGCTTCTGCCACAGATCTTGGATCGAACATATTAACCATATCCTGAATCTGCATTCTCAATCCTCCAATGAACCTAGATGTCAGCTGCTCTTCTGTTTCCATAATATCATTCCTTGCAATGAGTTGATAGAATTCATCAGCATAGTCATTGACTGTCTTTGTGCCTTGCCTTAAGTTTTGCAAACGTTGGTACATCAAAGATTGATAATTGTAAGGTAAGAACGTTGCTTTCATCAATTTCTTCATCTTCTCCCAAGATTCAATTTTCGACTTTCCCATCCGTTCACGTGTAAGTTTGGTCTGCTGCCACCATGCCAAAGCTCTACCCCTTAGCCTCGTAGCAACCAACTTCACTCTACGATGTTCTGGAACTCCTTTGAAGTCAAAAATCTCCTCAACATTAGCCACCCAATCTAGAAACTCCTCTGCTTGCATACCACCCTTGAATTCAGGAATTTCTGTCTTCATCCCCGACTCCCATTTGTGATCATACTCAAAATAGTTTCTTCCTTGACCTCTTCCTTGAATACTACCACCATCATACTCCTCTTCAAAATCAGATGCATAACGATGTCGATTCTGACCACCAACATCTCTACTACCATTGCGTCGTCCACCTTCATCCCTTCTATCGACATTCCTCCGTTCACGATCATTCACGTTCCTCCCACGCCCTTGATCATTTTCAACACTTCTGTCTCGATTGGAATGTGGCGAGACTCTACTACCCCCATGGTTAGATTCTGGTGAAACCCTTCTCCGATTTTGATTCATTTCTGTCATAAGCTTCTCTAACCGGCCAATTCCTTCGTTAAGCTTTTCACTAAAATTCTCATTGATTCTTTGCTCCATCACATCAGCCTCTTCTCTTCGATACAAAGCTTCTACGTTTTGGTGGCGATTAGCTCTTCTTGGCGGCATACTTGAAAACTTCACAAATTCTTCAAAATTCAAACACAATTCGGACTTTGATCCAAAATGAAACGGATCGAAAACTTCCACTTTGTAGCAAATCGCGATGAACACGATGGACAAAGTTTCGGCCTCCAATGCAAATCCGAACTTCAATCTTCAAACAATGATGAACACTTCTCTTGCTCACGGCTCAACTTCACACTTCTCGGCCAAACAACTTCAACTTCTAAATGAATAGGCTCCAAGACTCGATCCAGCTATGATTGGCTAGAACAAGCTCTGATACCAAAACTGACGCAGCGGATTAATCAAAACAATGTAGATCGGTGAAAGTAGCAGTCGATGGATTGATGAATGCTGAATTTCCCAAATTCGTTGATCCGAAGATACCGAACTCTAGCTATCTCGAACTCGTTGATCGCGCACGATACCGGGTTCAAAGATCTTCAATTCTTCAAGCGTTGATCAAGCGCACTTGATTCCGCGAATCGGCTTCTACAATCGTTGAATCGAGCGCACTCAATTATCCGAAAGAGGAGATAGGAGATTACACTCAACTACCAATTTGGAATGAAAGCACAAAGCAATCAAAAGAGAATTTTATTCAATATTCAACAACCTTTACAAATGAAACAACTTGCCTATTTATAGGCTACAACACGCAAAGCAGAAAAAAACTACAACTCCTAAGTCGGCAACCGACTTAACAACATCTCCGACTTAACACAAGTCGTATTCTACTTACAACACAGTTCAGAAAAACTTAAAAATATTACAAGTACTTAGGTCGGAAACGACCTACGACCTAACATGGGGACGACTTAAGACAGACAGCTACAACACTTGCCTTCAGCGACTTAAACCATGCGGCGACTTAAAGAAACTAGTGGTGGAGATTAACTTGCAGCAGAATCAACGCACCAGGCTTCGCGCGACTTAAGAATAGGCGGCATCAACGACTTAAGAAATCAACAGCTGAGATTAAGTCGGCAGAGAAGATCCACGCCTCCAGTCTTCACCGATCTATCCATTGACTCGTTAGGTCGTTCACGACCTAACACTTCATCAAATTGTTCTGCCTCTTCACCGCGTAGCTCCATAGGTCGTTCAGATGACTTAGCACCTTCGTTAGGTCGCGAACTCGAGTTAACTCGCTGCCGAGTTATACTAGATCGTTGGGATGACTTAGCGCCTTCGTTAGGTCGCGAACTCGAGTTAACTCGCTGCCGAGTTATACTAGGTCGCTGGGATGACTTAGCGCCTTCGTTAGGTCGCGAACTCAAGTTAACTCGCTGCCGAGTTATACTAAGTCGCTGGGACGACTTATCATCTTCGTTAGATCGCGAGCATCCTTCCATAAATCGGTTGCGACCTAGAACTTCATTCTCCCAACATTGCTCACCCAATCTTAACTCGGTGGTATTCTTTTTAGGTCGGTCTCGGCTTATCAACTTGTTAGGTCGTATTCGACCTAAGTCTTCATTCTGGCCTGCATCACAAAGCCTATCCACTGAATAACAAAATAAAAGGAGAAAAACTAGGTCTTATTTACTCCAAATCAGGATTAGCATATTTGTTGCAGTAACATTTTCCTCCAAAGTCATTGTGTGTACCACTTCTTTGTCCATTTGACAAAGCCTTTTAGATTTCATTTTCCTACATCAAGTTAAACAGTCCATAATTAGTCTATAAGGGAACCACAAAGTCGGAGGTTCGAACCCTCCTTCTAACACCAAAATTTTTAACAAGAATCTTGTCAACATCCCAACGCTAAGTTGTTAATAAGAAATTTTTCTAACACCTTAAAGCAAAGTTTTAGAGGTAAACAATCCCTTTGAAACACCCCTTTCGAATTGAATTTATAGGAAGAAAAAAGCATAGTTTTAGAGGTAAACAATACCTTCGAAATCACCCTTTCGAATTGACTTTATAGGAACAAAATGTCTTCGAAAGGTGGTCTCAAGAAAGTGTTAATTGTTGATAAGTGGACCAATCAATACCTCGAATCAAAAATTAGGAAGAAAACAATTCATTTATAACACCTTTCGAGTGGGTCGAAAAAGTCATTCATATCCCCTTTCAAATGAGTCATAAGGGCTATTCTGCCTTCAAAAAAGGGGAATCCACTTTCAAAAGTGTAGTCTCTGCTGCCACGGAAGGAACTCCATCGAAAGGATTTATATGTTTTAAAATATCCATGCTCCTTTCGAAGATGTCCAACCAGCAAATATAACTTAATATTCATATAATAAGCCCCTTTTGAAACCCCTTTCGATCAGGTCTAAAGATTCCGTACTTGTTCGAAGGGACTCAAAGTAAAATATTTAAATTCAATATGCAATAGAATCACATCATGGACAAATGGTATAAGTTTAATGAACTTATTAGTATCGAATTATCATCATCACGCCAATTTAACATTTGATATCACGAAACATGATGATAATATGATTCGAATTCACAATGTCTAAGTAGACTCCATAGCATTGCATAAGTCAAATAGGAGTTAAGAAAATAAGTGAGCATCATGTTCAATTGGTCATTAGTCAAGATGATGGCAGAAATGTTCTTCCTCATATTCAAAATCGATATTGGATCCATGCGTTCACTCTTTTTTCATTAATTTAAATTGGATTACAAGTAAGAGAATTTTCTCCCAAATTAATTTAGGCTTACAAAAGTTTGATTTTGCCATGAAGTAAGAAAGAGAATTCAAAAATTCAAATTCGGTCCCCTAAACTTGGACCCCTAGGGTCGTATCTATAGATGCAGGTTCCCCTTCCACATCCATCCTTTCAAAGTGATCGAAAGGTCTTTCTCCCAGCCTTTCGCCTCCATCCTTTCGCTTCCATCGCTTTGAAGGCGGTTGTTTGGGTCTCTTATTATGCTTGGGTTAACTGTTTCACCTTCCTTAATAGTGTACTAGCAGTGCAAGCCGTTCTAAAATTCCCTAATATTGCTTTCGCATTCCTCTAAAACCTTTCGACTCCTTCGAAAGGTTCGTAGCGAAAGGGTCAAGGTTCCCCCATCATGTTGTTTTGATGTAAGCAGAAGCACCCTCAACTTCATCTTCTCCTTCGAAACTTCCCTTGGTCGCTTTATTCTAGTGTTAACCATGATGAGTAACTATTTGAGTGGGTAAGGAGCGCTTTCGTATAGTTTTGAAAGTATTAGTATGTGACAACTGGATTATTTCGCAAGGTCACTTGGCTTCATGTGGAGTCTTCTTTATGCTTACGGAAGGTTTCCAACCGTTTTGAAAGGCTTATTCTTGATTTCGGAAGGTGCATATTGGTAAAATGTCTTTAAGTGGAAGATTGACAATGGCGAAACCAACCATTTCGAAGGGTTTGGTTCTTATGTGTGAGCCTTTTGTCTAATATCTTCGAAATGTGTTCCGAACCCATGCTAGGCTCTCTTATACATGTTGATTCAACTGCGTTGAAAGGTCTAGCTGAGGTAGAAGGGTGGCTTGTCTTTCTCTTCTACTCTTTTGAAAGCTCTTGTTTCACTTGACACTTGTAGGTGCACCAGGTGCTTGCGACTCTATCCTAACCTCTTCGAAAGTTATCTTAATGCCTTTGAAACAATGTTTTTAATTATGGTAAAACCCTTGTCTTCAATTCTTGTGGAGCTTAATAGTTTTTGATGAGCCTTCTCTCATGCTTTTATTCCTAAGTGAATTTTATGGTTAACAGTTATCCCATACCCTTGTCTTATTCTCTAATTCCTTAGGATTATGTTTTGAAAAACTTTTCAGGTTTAAAATTCTTTTAATCATAAATCTATGATTTGGTACCAACTTGTAGCATCACCTATTCTGAGGCCCAAAACTAACTGCTACAAATGCTGCAGTCATCCATAGTTCTAATTCTTGGTGAAAAAATATGGCTATTTTAATCAAACAATAATCATAAGCACATGAATATGAAAAAAAATTCAAACACAGTTTAATAAATAATTTTACAACCCATTTCAAAATTGATATTTCATATCATTACATAATCTCATTCATAATCCCATGTTTAGAGAAAATATAATTATTATAAAATACTCCAAGAGCGATATATGAAGATGCCGCCTTGGTTGATCAAAGTCAAATACTTGGCAATTATACAACTTTGCCATTACATCCAAATAGACAAACCAGACTACACAGCGAAAATAGATAAAGCTCTTAATAGCCGGATTCCTCATGCACGTCTCTGGAAGCTTATTTGTCTAATTGGTAACCTGAAATCCCTCACTCCCGACCTACTCAAATGAGTACCCAAGAGTTTAAGGAGAAAAAACAAAAACTTCAAGTCAGAAAACAGTATGGTGTGAATAATAACCTACCATCTCTAACTGAATAGATATCTATTGAGACCACGTCGCTGAGCGGAACAAGTTTTACCATTATTAGCATCTTAACCAAAATATAATAACCATATACTATGCTCCTGCAACCACAATGGTCAGAACATAGACAATATAATTAATAATCACGCAACATATATAGGATTACTTAGCCCAATTCATTGGATTATTCATCCTATTTCAAATGACTACCCATCACAATTTGAAATTACTATCCATCTTATTTTAATCTACTACCGTCTTATAATTATGTGGACTACCCATCTCACATTTAAACATATTCATAGTTATTTCGGCTACTCATCTCACATACAGTTATTACTTGGATTACTCGACACGTACCACATTGACTACCCATCACATGTGGCTTAATTATTTAAAATTATGTGGACTATCCATCACACTAATTTCATTTAACTTAAAATGATGTGGACTATCCATCACAGATCCCATAGATTTCCTAGGTAGACTATGAACCCTTCATTATCCTCATAGAGACAATTCATCTCCGGCATGATGTGGACTATCCATCTCATATCCCATCGATTTCCTAGGATGACTGTGAATCCATCATTTACAATTTAGTTCATGTTACCCACATGTCTAACCTATGTCTATTGGTGTCCCCAATTATATTATCTTCCTTTAAAGTTATAACATTCCAAAGTGACATACATTGGTATCCCCAATGGATTCAAGTCGAACTTATTAAAAAGAAACAATGGTATCCCCAAGGTTTAAAGTCAAAGTCAATAATATATTGCTCATCACCATTAAATAATTTAAGTTTAGATGAATGTCGAAGTTTACCCACATTGGTGTCCCTAATGATGGTGTCGAAGTGGAAATCTTAGGCTCTTCACCCTTTAATAATTTGATATCGATCAATGTTGACGACATTAACACTATCGACGTAGAGGAATAAGGCTCTTCGCCTTTAATCATAACACACACGTGGTTTTAAAACAATGTTAATCTCTATCCAATGTCGAAAACAAAAACTTAAAATTCTTTTAAGTATAATATTCAAAGTCGAAGATAATGTTCTCGGGATTCATAAGCTATAGGCTATCCACCCATTAAAATAAAACTTTAACTTACATACGTTATATGGTTATCTACCGAAGTTATAAGGTCATCGACCTTCTTACAACATAGGCCTCTTCGCCCCTTTAGAATATTTTCAATTTATACAAAAAACAAGTCTCTTTGGCATTAAAAGATAAGGTGTGAAGTCCTAGCCAAGCGGCATTGACACTAAAATATAAGGTCACCGACCTTGATGCACATCGACCCCCAAGACCCTCGATGACATTATAAAACTTTTACACATAAGTTACTTCAGCTACTATGTCGCTTTTGATATAGAGTCGAAGACATAATAGGCGACGTCATTGCCTTGATTTGGAAAACAAACGAAGAGATGAGATGTGACATCATTTAAAAACAGTGATGAAGACATGCGACGACGTCGATATTGACACTAAGGATTTAAAATGCTTAGATAAATCACGAAGACACCATGCCCCCAATATAGGTTGCCGACACTATCGGTGTTGACACTAATGTAATCATTCCATAGCTACTGGAGCAGCATTCATATGCTTCCCTCAATATCAACATCAATGTACACAAAGGCGGCACTCCTTTAGGCTCGAAGTGGATATATGCGGTATGACAACAACGTAATTAACATGAAAACTGGTTTATTTCTATTAAAAGTAAGCACTTTTCACCAAATCTTACACGTTGGCAAATTCCTATAAGATACAAACAATACTTTAACAAATCTTTTCAGAAAAACTGCCACATACCATTTTCATGTTCCAAAGTATTTCTCAACTTTAATTCATTAATACCCTTAATTTAGATGCTTATCTGATATAATAAATCCATAGTAATTCGAAATTACTTAGGAAAAATCCAAAAAATTTACAGAAATTAGAGAATATTCTTCTCTTTACTATATATAAATTCTGGAGCCAAAAACCAAATTTAATTATTTTAGATAATTAAAACCTAAAATTAACCTATTTACTCTTTTAGAAATTCATAAAATAACCTATATAACTTGAAAAAATATGAAATTAAACACCCATCCACAAAATAATGTTTTATACAACATATCAGAAAATCAAAGCATTTATGGTTAAAATCTTAGGTTTTACCCTTAAACCCATTTAAATAATTCCATAAATATTCCTTACTTCATTATTCTTTCCAAACAAGGAATATTAAACCATATCTTGCAAAATCTATCAAGATGATTCAGATATTACCCATAACTGAATTTTAAAAGCAAAAATAGAGATGGAACACTTATTATTCACCTTAGATTAATTGTTGGGGATGAGATTTGATTTGGTCTTAGTATCCCTAAGCTTCTTCCCTTTGAATCCCCTTGATTTCGATCCCCTAGCTTGAGTTATGGCTGGCCTTGGAGTTATTCTTTTGATTGTTTAAGCTTGTGAAAAGTGAGAATGAAGTGAGCTGGAGAGGGTTTTAAAGGCTAAAGGATGGATCTATCTATTTTGCCCTCCTTCTATTTTCTCTTATATCTTTAGTTTTTCAAAACAGTATTATTGGTTTATTAAGGTACAATCTTATTAATTAACCAAATCTCATTTTCCTTAAGCATTTATATTATTTTATTTAATCTACCTAATTAATTGTCTTGAATAATGTTTAACTAAAAATAGGGGTGTTACATGCTATCGATTTTACATTTGCGATAACTATCCCAAATATATGATAACATTCTTTGTTAGACCTATGGTAGCTATCTTAAACTTGAAATGGCCATCTTAGATTTGCATATCTATCTGCTTTAGACTTAGGATAGTTGTTTTAGATTTGCGTTAGGGGCTTTGCATGAAAGGTCCCTATTTCTGATGGTGTTACAAGAAAAGTCTCTGTAGAAATAAGTATGTAAATTAAGTCCCTGTTTTTTCTAAATAAGAAAACGCAAGTTAGCTTGCGCTTTTTAAATTTTCAAAATCAGAAATCGCAAACTAGCATGCGCTTTCTTGATAGAAAGCGCAAGTTACATTGCGCTTTTCAAAAAATTAAAAAATTTCAAAAATTTTCAAAATTAGAAAGCGCAAACTAGCTTGCGCTTTTCTGATAAAAAGTGCAAGTTAACTTGCACTTTTCAAAATTTTCGAAAATTTCAAAAAATATTTCAAAATTAGAAAAGTGCAAGTTATCTTGCATTTTCAGTCAGAAAAGTGCAAGACACTTGGCGTTTTTTTATTTTTGAAAAATAGGGACCAAATTTACATATTCATTTTTGCATGGACTTTTTGTATAACAACATAAAAACATGGACCTATGACTCTTTTCTTGTTTGTGTTAACTATTTTTTTATTTTGTTTTTTAGATTGATATTATTTAGCTACAAGAAAAGAGTCAAATGTCCCTGTTTTTGATGTTGTTATACAAAAAGTCCCTATAAAAATGAATATGTAAATTTGGTCCCTATTTTTCAAAAGTAAAAAAACAAAAATTGTCTTGCACTTTTTTGACAGAAAATGCAAGATAACTTGCACTTTTATAATTTTGAAATATTTTTCGAAATTTTCGAAAATTTTGAAAAGCGCAAGTTAACTTGCACTTTCTATCAGAAAAGCGCAAGCTAGTTTGCGCTTTCTAATTTTGAAATTTTTTTTGAAAATTTTAAAATTTTTGAAAAGCGCAAGGTAACTTGCGCTTTCTATCAGGAAAGCGCAAGCTAGTTTGCGCTTTCTGATTTTCAAAATTTTGAAAATTTAAAAAGCGCAAGCTAACTTGCGTTTTCTGATTTAGAAAAAAACAGGAACTTAATTTATATACTTATTTCTACAGGAACTTTTCTTGTAACACCATAAGAAATTGGGACCTTTCATGCAAAGCCCCATTTAGCTATTTTTGTGATATGATAACCATTTTTCCTTTTCTATATTGAATTGATTATTATTTTTACTTAGGAAGCAGGGTTAAAACCTAGAATATTTCCTTAAAGATTCTTTCATTTCATCCAAAGCTAGGAAGAATCCTGAATGTTTGGAAGAGAAACTTTACGTCAATATTGAGCAAAGCATACTACAAAACTCCAATAAACCCCAAAACCCCACAAAAATCCAATCTAAAGCAAAAAGTGAGATAATTGGCCATAGTAATAACCCCTCTTTGATTATGTACTTTTGTTCCTTTTCGGTTTTCTATTAATTGTAATCACAGCCTTTCAATATTCTCTGTTGTCTAGTTCAAAGCGCATATTCGCTGATTATAGGCATGGTTCTTTTCAAAAGGAATGATAAAAGAAAGATTTTGGCATCGAAGAAAGCTTTAAGACACCATCAATGGCCGATCCTTGTATTTCCTACACCACTTCCAATACTTAGGCACCTATTTACAATAAACTAGACAAAGAGGTGATTTTAAAGCTCGAAAAATATACAATTTTGCATGTGAAGTATAACATGTTTTGATTTGGTATAGGAAGTAGAGAGAGTCAGTATATAGCTTGTTGGTTCAGTGAAGTATTATTGATAGATTGCTTGAAGATCGGTCTTCCATAGTTTGCCTTTAGGTTTTGAAAAATTGTTCATTTATTTGACATGTTTTGGGTTGCTCTACTGGGATCTGTCTCATATCCAAGAATTAATACGATATATGCATTTCTACAATAAGAGGACATCATTTAAACATGTTAGGATGCTATGTTCCAACCACTTATTGTATCAGAATCCTCAATTTGGATTTTTCAATATTTGGTAGGTACTTCTAGCTAAAAAGGTTCTCTAATTTAGTTTTGATGACCTAGATTATCTCAAAATCCAAGCTAGTAAATATATAATCTAAAGATTTTGGTTATTGGGGGTTTATATGTGGTAAAAATTATAAAAGTTTATGTTAATGTCTGTTGGAACATTTGACCATTACTGACAAAAAAGAGCAGGTATATAACCAAAAACATCCTCATTACTTAATCACACCAGATTCTTTAAGACTCTTTATCTGTACCCGCCATATCTCCAAGAAGTCATAGCCATGCTTTACTAGATCAAATAATTTGATTAAAATAATTGATGGAAGAAGAACTGGTTGGGATTGTTTGGGGATGTGGAGGACATGCATTTGGAAACTGAGAACTCAAGCTCTCAGCTACTGGAAGCAACCAATAAAAGCCATTTTAATAAATATACTATCTTAAAATGTTTACATCATACGCATATTAACGTTTGTCAATGAAGAGAGCTTGATAAAAATATTGGATTATGCCCCACTCAACAGTGTTTAATAAGCTAGATGTATAAATAGCAATTGTGAGTAGTCATACATGTTTTATGATATAGGAGGTTCGGTTGGGAAATGTAGAATTGGTAGAATTTGAAGAACTAATAAGCTATTTTGCAGGAATCTTATCACATTTAGATTTGAATATTAAGTTTGGTGGGAATGATAATGTTTCAAAAAGAAAGTAACGGTACATGATGGTTCTACTACCAATAGTTCTTATTCATCATTTATAATTAGTCCTCAACATGAGATTCAAATTAGTTACCAGCATGTTAAACTAGAAAAATTGTTAACATCATTCTATTTTTTATCTGGCTTGAAGGCCCTCCAAACATCAAGCGGTTGCGCTTCGCATATAGCAAATCCATATTTTGCAGCTGCATCTTTAAAGCTTATAACGACACTCTTCCACACACATTATGCAAGATAGTAATAATATCATTCAACAAATAATGCATGCACTGTCACATCCTACATTTTATGAATCAAGACGTTCTTCTCAATGCTCTCGAAACCTATGGTTTCAAAAGGTTCATTTTCTTTTGCCAAGTCAGGCTCAAACACTAACTAATTCCTTAGAGCCAATGATAAGTATGTTTCTGATCATACATCTTTGTTATCAAAGCTTGATTGCATTGTCAAATCCTGTTAGGTATAAATATAGATTATTTTTCAACCACGCTAAATAATATAAAACTTGTCATGAGGGCGTGCAATCATTATTTGATATTTCTAATGTTTTATTTTGACACAACCAAACATCTGAAAGTGCATTTATCTAAATTCCATTCTCTCCCTCATGGAAAAAGATATTTTATCCGTGCTTATTACCACCGTTGCATATGAAAGTGAATTTAGCATTAGCGAAATGGTTTTGGATGATTATCGTAATTCCCTTAAAGATGATATTGTGGAAGCGTTACTTTGCATGCATGATTGGTTATATGAGGATGTAGTTTCTACGTAAGTGGAAGAAGAAGATAAAGTTATTTCCAAAGTTCATATTGATGCAGAGAAACTTACTCAATTTCCTACACCATCCTTAGGTGATCATTGATTGCATAGCAGAAGGTATTTTTTTATTATTTCTTTGATATAGTTACTTTTTTTATGAAAAATTAATTAGGATTTTAGGTATTAAAAATAAAATGGTATTAAAAATAAAATGGTATTAAAAATAAAGGTTGAAATAGAAAAGTGGGACTTTGGTCATATGATATTCAATGTTTATAATACAATAATTATAGTTGTTGATTCGTAATTGTCATTGTTTTCATTTGGTTTATTCTTTGCACTTTCGAAGAATATTTCACTTATGCTTAAAATACTGAATTTTTTAATATAAATCGCTTATAAACACAGTTTAGTTGCTCATAGATATATGCTTAGTTAATTAGTACACTATGTAGTACACTTGGAGTTACATTCTTATTACTGAGTTTTCTATAATCTTTAATAATAGTTGTAATACCTTTAATGTCACACTTTTTTGTATCAACATGAACTACCAAAAATGCCCCTTTATAAATATTATTAAATATTAGTATCACTTAAAAATAGAATCCAACAAATAAGTTTTATTTACCAATTCAAAATGCTTATCTACAAATATTATTGAAGTCTCTTATCACTTAAAAATAGGTCCTGACAAATAAACTTTCTTTTCAAAATCGTTCTTTATTAATTAATAATAGAAATAAAAATTCAAAGTAATATAAATTAAATTCATTCTTTATTAATTAACAATAAAAATGAAAATTCAAACTAACAAAAAAATTAGATGTTGCAATTTAAGAAAAACAATTAAAATTTATTGGATATCATTTCAACGTAAAAAATGGCTAAATATTTATGCAAATCATATTTTTCCGAACGAGTTAAACATATACAATTTGTAAAAAGAAAAACAATTCACGCGCGAAGTGCCAACCAACATCACGTGTGAACCACGTGCCGTAACGCTCGTACTAAATCATTATACATGGTATTAGCATGTTCCTTATAACCTTTTTCTTGTTGCACTTGTTAAATATGTGGATCCAGTAAAAGGATAAAGTAAGATTTTCTGTCAAGTAAAAGGATAAAGTAAGATTACTTGGAATGTCATTTTGTGCCTAAAAGAGGTTAAAGTTAATCAAGTAAAGTTTTTCATAACATGTAACTTAGTCTTATGTGAAGATCAAATGTAGTACATTTTGTAGTATTCGTGACAAATCAGGTTGGAATATTCTTTGTTATCTAGTACAAAGCGTATATTCACTTATTATTATAGGCACAATTGTTTTTAAAAGGAAGGATAAAAGCAAGATTTGAGCATGGAAGAGAGCGTTGAGTTACACTGCAATGGCTCTTCTTGTGTTTCATGCAACGCTTTCAATATTTAGGCAACTATTTACAAGAGACTGGACAAAGGGGTGACTTTAATGCTCTAAAAATATACAATTTTGCTAGTGAGGTGTAATGTGCTTTGATTTAGGGTAGGATCAAAGTTGCAGAGATAGTGGGTATATAGCTGGTTGACTGAGTAGAGTATAAGTAATACATTGCTTGAAGATCAGTCTTCAATAGTTTTCCTTTAGCTTTTGTATAATTATTCATTTATTTGACATGTTTTGGGTTGTTCTACTAGAAGCTATCTCATGTCCGAAAATTAATATAATATTGTGCATTTTTATAATAAGAGCACGTCATTTAAACATGTTAGGATGTCTGCTCCAATCGTTTATCATATCAGAATCCTCGAATTAAAATTTTAGATATGTGGTGTGGTGATTCAAGCTAAAAAATTTCTCTTAATTTGTTTTAGTAAACCCAATTAGCCTTAAAATCTGATCTATTAAATGTATATTATCTGAAGATTTTGGTTTTGTATAAGCAGTAAAAATTATAGAAGGTTATGCTAATGTATACGCTAGTTGGGAGGCAAAGAAGGGACGTCCAATTGGACGCCGGCACATTGGAAGCTTCGTTAACTCCCCCAACTTGATGCAACTATAAAAGCTATTTTCATAAATATACTTGCAATAAGCAAAAAAATTACCATGGAATTTCTTAATTTCATAGTTAAACAAACTCAAACGCATTCGTTATTGTTATCTAATCACTAAATATTAAACATTTTGTCACGTAAATTTGAGTCAAACTATGCAGAACTTAAAATAAAATATGAAGCTCCTAATTCGCTATATCAATTTGACTTAGTACTTGTGTACTAGCATGCAGGATGTAAAAAATCAAAGCAATTCAATCACTACACTCGTAAACTTAATAAATCTAACATAAACCAACTTTTTGGTACCTATTTATGATACCATCGTTGTATGGGATTTCATAAGTAACAACTTTTAATTACCTATTTATCAAATTCAACACGATCCAAATTAGCTGACCCACTGATGCTATGTTATATAGACCATAAACATTACATTCTCGTAATCACGTTTCCTATTAGTAACAACTTAAAATTAATGTATGATTTAAAATGCATATCACAATTTCACTAATTGTGTCACTGTGTATGCTTTTTTCATATTCTTTTCTCAAAGATGTTATTATTATATTATAAAGCAAAACCCAGATAAAAAAAGTCAGAATGAAGCATTTTTCGGACTTTCTAAAATACGAATTACAATAAATTTTTTGAAAGTTTTAAGATGGGCACTTCTGTCATTTGAACGGGTCAATACATGCACGTGGTGTTTTCATAACCCTACCCTACATCGGTCCGACCTCGAATAATCCTGAACCTTGGATTACCATGATTCGAAACTCAATCAGACCTTAGTCGTTTATGAATTTTGGTCAGACCTTTAAACCAGCGGTTCAACCGTTAGTTTTATCTGGTTTTGTTTTTCCTTGCTTTCTCGTCGTGTAATTCTCTATCATATTCATCTTTTGCATTGCTTTAAAAAAGACAAGCAAATATATATTCCAAAAATCATAATCGTTGCAAAATATAAACCAAAAACTTCAGCACTTCATTTTTCAGTGCTGCAAACTCCACTAAGACAACTACATAATTCGTCAAGTTTGTCGTCATTAAAATTTTATCGTTATGCATTACTCTATTGTATACACAGCTGTAATTGTACACTACAACAACACACAACTTTGATTGCAAATCTTGAAGACCATCTACAGTTTGTGTATATAGCATTATTATTTTAATATTTTTTTAAAAGTTTGTAGTTAAATGTTCATATTTTTCAAAAAAAGAAATCTTGATTTCGACAATTCGATCGATTTAATCATCAAAACCTTAAACCTTCAGTCATAATGGTTCGAGGCACAGTACGGTCATAAAAACTATGCTTGGAACAAATTATTGGTGCCTTGGATCAAAACGGTTTATGATTTGTGTTGACATTTATAGTGGTATTTTCAGCTCGGCAACTACTGTTTGGACATTGTAAGTAGCGAGGATTGTTTTCATTTATGCATTGAAAAGGATGCTACTTTTATATATACTAATATAAAACGCATGTACGTGCAAAAACTTTGGCGGTCCAAACACTTTTATTTCAAAAAGTTTGGTTGGTGGTGTTGGTTGCAAGTTCATAGTGGAATTTCATTGATGGGTGGTCGTGAAGGGGAAGTGGTGGAGCTTGAAAACCATTGGTAAGATTCCATTGATGGATGTAGGGTATTTTCGGAATTTGAAAAGGACACGGTTGAAATATTATTCATTGAATTCTTATTATTAATAGTAGAGATATATATCACCGCGATCAAACTAAATTGATTAAGGACTTTTTGATTTTCCACGTTTTATTACATTAACATTATACCTATACATACTATGAATGAGATTTTCCTACTTTTTATAATGGCGGCATGTTAGGTTAAAACATCATATTTATTGATTTTGAAGGATTAAAAAAAATATGTTGAATCAAATTTTTTATTTATGTTTTTTAATTTATCGATCAGTAATAGTTATCAGTTATCCAAAAGTAATTTCATCAAAGTGGATCGGTCATCAGGTTATTGGCTAAAGAGATACTAATTTACCTTTAATTTTTTTGAAATATTTTTCGATATATTTGAAGTGGAGAAGAGAGGTGCAAGGAGAAAGACAGTAGTTTTGCGAGGAATGGAAGGTTATTCAAATTGGACATAAGTGCACATAACCGTTGCCACAGACTAATGAAAGAAGCTGAGAACTAAGTGCAAAAGCCAATTGAGTTGCATACATATTCGATACGTCATTCTTTACTTCAGAAGATGACACATCACCAATTAACTCTTAGCTCGCCACGTTAGCTTTATGGTTTCTCCTAATAGACTCAGCGCGATCGCACAGGGAATTTTCGCTCTATTCCTCACACGATGCGTCCAACGTAGAGCAAACGATAATGGACAAATGCCCCGTTGAGATGAATGCTAGTTTTAGTCCGTTCGATTGGAATAGAAGCACAATCTTTTGATTCGACCGTGAACTTTTCTAAATACCATTTAGTGATACATAATTTACTTATTATCTATTATTCCACGTACAAATGTCTAAAAAGAATCACTTAAATCCTAATTTAATGCACATAATATTCCTATTAATTTTAGCTTATTATTTCTATGTTATACTGGAACTATTCAAACTAAGTTAAAACATAAATATTTCGATGAATATATTTCTAGGTTTCCATGTTTATTGAAATGAGAGTATGTCAAATATTACTATTGCATTGGATAATAAAATAGTTTTCTAGATAATCCAACTCAACTTTATCTTTAATAATAGTTGCAGTGGCTTTGGTGTGTCAGTCTCTCTACAGATGCTAACAAATTATAATACCCCTTAAAAATAGAATATAACAGTTAAATTTCTTTATAAATTCAAACTGCCCCTCTACACATAAAAATAGGATCTAACAAATAAACATCATTTACAAATTTGTTATTTATTGATTAATAATATAAATAAAATTCAAATTGATAAAAAAATTAAATGTTGCAACTTATAAATTTAAATTTAAATTAACTACACATGATTTCAATGTAAAAACATGGTTAAATATTTTTGCAAATCATTTTCTCTTGAATGTGTTAATGATATATAAATTGTAGAAGAACAATCTACGCCCAAAGCACATATCAATATCACGCGCAAAGCACGTGTCATAACACTCATTTTAATAACATTAATTAGTAAAAGTGCTTACTTAATGAAAAATAAGCAATATTTTCAAGCGTTTTGATTTTAGATAGATAGTTATTGACTTAAAACAAAATATATATTAATATTAAAAATTCATGAAATAATAGAGATGTGCAATGATAATGATATTATTGATGTGTTATGTAGGAGTATTCTATGATCACAGGAAAGAAGTAGAAAATTCTTACCCCAGGCCAAAGTCATAGGGATGGCTTAGGAATGTTTCAACGCTTTTACTACGTCATTCCAGATCTATACAAAATTAACAAATGCGTGGAAATGTCGTAGAAGCTTATCTATGTCTTTTCTAGATCATAAATTTTTGTGTAGGAGATTTCCTAAGCCTTTCCTATCTTACGCCTCGATTATTTTTTACATAATGAAGTATGCGTATGAAAGACGTGTTTTTTCTATACATTTACCTCTTTCTACGTACCTATTTCCTACGCTGTTCCTACTTCCTGCTTTTTGGCATTGGAAATATCAGGTAAGAAATTGAAGTGTTTTCTTATAATGGATAACCTATCATCTTTTTATCATATCCGTATGCAAAAGATAACAGTTTAAATGTTTTGAAAATCATTAAGTACACATAATCATGCTTGAAATTTCTTACTAGTTTAAAGAATAATGGTTGATTTTCAGGATAACTATGTTAATACTATCATATTTACCATAATTTTTAAAAGTTCATTGTAATATGAATATGTGTCTATTTGTTCTATTGTCTCGAATCTCTCAATGGAAATTTATATGAACTATTTATCTTTGTACACGGTTATGTATAAATGATAATGCACATATCACAAGGGATATTAATATTTGTTGTATTATACACGTAGGTGGTTAACATGTAGAACTAACAGACTTCATATCATAAGACTATCAAGTTACAAGTTTCATAGTTATAATGTTCACTTTTTCTAATTATAAAACAACATGCCGTACAAAATGATGAAAAGAGAGAAAAGGAAGGAAGCTTATTAGAAGGGGAAAACCATCAAACAATATGCCATACGAAATGATGAATCAAGAGAGAGAAGCGAAGAAGCTTATTAGAAGGGAAAAAACCATCAAACAATATGCCGTACAAAATGATGAATCTAAGAGAGAAAAGTGAGGAAGCTTATTAGAAGGTAAAAACCGAAACAGAATTCAAGGTCCATTTTCCACGAAAGTGGAGCATTGGAGTAGAAAAATTGAATGAACGAGAAATGTGTTTGACTATACGAGCGGAGTATTTAAGCGGGATATTTAAATTGTGATTTTTAATTTGATTGATTTTTTTTTCAATGAATAATATATGTCAATAATTTATAAAATTAAATAAACAAATAAATAAATTGTAAATTATAAATTGCTCAGATTCAGTTCAGACTAACTTCATAATATACAGTACTTTGATCCAATCGCAACGTAAAAAACCGCGCCTCAAACGGACCTCATTTTTACAAGTTATTAATTTTAGAAATTTAAAAAAAAAAATAAATTTATCAATTAAAACTTTAATTTATCACAAACCGACAATAAATCTTCATTCATCCCAACGGAGCCAGTTGCTCCGTTTTGAATGTTTGAACATCTGATGCTTCGAACGCGTTAGACGCATCATCACCGTGAACGGAGCAATAAAAGACTGCGAATGGTACCTATTTCAATGAATGGAAATGAGGAATTTGAACGGAATGCACAATCAATTTGAACGGGAAGTTGAGTGAACGAAGAATGCGTTTGGCGGTACGAACGAGGTATTTGAGCGGGGTATTTGAGTTGTGATTTTTAGTTTAATTGATTTATAATTATAATTAATTAATTATTTGTTTTTTAATAAATAACATGTGTCAATAATTTGCAAAAATAAATAAATAAATTATAAAATTATAAACTGTTTGTATTTAGTTCAAACCAATTACATAACGTAGAGTATTTTGATACGAGCATAACGTAAGAAACATCGTCTCATACGAATCTCATTTGCACAAGTTATTAATTTTAGAAATTAAAAAAACTATACATTTATTAATTAAAATCTTAATTTACCATAAACGGAACATAAATATCCATACATTCCAATAGGCCAGCTGTCCCTTAAATGTCACCTAGGATTTAGTATTTTCATTTTATTGACATGCGTTTGTATCATAGTTGTATGACTGTTCATTGTTGCTTACCTTGGTAGATAATCAACCCATGCTAAGTTTGTTTCCCAATTAGAAAATACATACATTCTATCTTTATGCCAATCTATATAAATTTATGCAGCCTTTGTTTATATTCTTCTTAATATTTGGTTAAATCTTAATATCCAAATGAATACATCACTTGTAAAATCTTTGATATTATGTATTGGCCAATTGAGATAGGTGTCATGGTTAAACAATAAAGTTACATAGCCAACCATGACCTTTAACAAGCGTTATGTGTACAAAAATGCTGAATTTAAGTAAACGATGCCGGATTATTTGGTAAGACGTTCATATATATATATATATATATATATATATATATATATATATATATATATTATTTTCCAGATTATTAGAATATGACCACTAATATAATGACTAGACAACTATTTCATTCAGCCAACTTGCTTATATAAGCACAAATCTTCTATAAATACATGACAAAAAATATTTCAATACACGTACGACTCTAAGTTAGACTTTATTTATCTAATATGCATGAATATCTAACACGGTAGCTACTTATTTAGTAAATTCATAATCTTTTGTACAACCTTGTTGCATATCTATTCCCTATTTGTTCACAACTAGGTTGGAACCCGTGCTTCGCACACGGCGCATGATTTGATAGTTAATGGTTGATTCGTTGGCTGTGTATAATATCTTTGGGTAAGTGTAGCTGCAGTTGTGGCCTTAGTGGTTGATAAACACCGACTTTTCAATGTATTTGTAATATGAGTTTAATTGGAAGAAACAAATTGAAAACAATACGTGAATTAAGCTTTGTTGCATGAATTTAACATTTTAGGTGAAACTGATACTTGGAAGCAATGGTAATAAAATCGGCAGAAATTAAGCCATATATGTATTAAGTATAGTAACAGTAACAACTTTTATGATATATTTTGACAGTGCAAACTTTGATCATCAAGTAATAGAAGATAAGTTTGCAAACAGAACAAACTTTGTTTAAAAACCAAACAAACAGTAGCAGCTTAGGTACATGTTTTCTAAATTTAGGTACATATTAACATGGCTGGAGTACTTGGAAAAGCCACTACAAGAAAAGGCTCCATTTTGTGTCGGAAGGTTGCAACGGCTGGCAACGGCTAAATAAAGCGGCCGTTGCTAGCCGTTGCAGATCGCGACTACAGATCTGTAACCCGCGAACAGATTTCTCATTTCCCATCAACCCAAACTTCCTCCCCAAATCCTCCTCCCCGTCGCAATCCGCCGCCTCTCCGACTCCAGCCGTTGCTCGTTGCCTCCACGTCGCTCAAACACCTCCAAAACTCGCTGGTATATCTTCTAAACTTGATTTGGCTTTGATTTAGGTTTAATTTAGGATTAATTGGAAAACCCTAATTTCGAAAATAATTGTATTAGTTGATCATAGTGATATTGGGTGATGATTATAGTGATTTATTTATAGTGATATTGGATGATTATAGTGTTTTAAGTTAGGTGGAAGTTAAATTAGTTTATCATTATGTTGAAAATGATGATTAATGCGACGTATTAGTTATGGTAATATTTGTATTAGTTGATTTTGATTGGTGGTTTGATTTTAAAATTAGTGTATATTATTGATGAACATGCTTGTTGATATTTAAGTTTATGACAATATTTGTTTTTATTTAAAATAATGTGTATAGTTTACGCCAAAGTTAATTGTATAGAAATTAATAGATATCATGATAGATTGGTACAATTAACGATAATTTAATTCAGTAGTGCTAATTATAATTGTTATCATAGTTTAAAATAAGTATAATTCGTTGAATGAATTATAAAATTTTGAAATGAGCGTAATAACAATGAGCTAATTATTCAGTGAAAGTTAAAATATAATGAATTAATTAATTATAAAATATTTTGTAGTTGTTAGAAGAATAATTAGAAAATATGTTTTATTTCTGTAAATCCCTTAGAGATATATTTTGGCCCCGTCTGACAAGTGTTGTATATGATCGTTATATGGATATTCGTTTTTTCTAAGAACGGACATTTATATTCATCTGATACAATATTTGTTGGATTTGTCCTAGTATTTGGACAAGTTACAAACACAATAAAGTAATCACATTTTATAAATCATTTCAGTTTAAACGATTTACAAAATTTTGGTGGCACTTCCTTTTTGTTCCCTGTGTACACGCATTTTGTGTACGATACAGGGAATAAAGGGAAGTGCTGCCAAAATTTTGTTGAATCGTTTAACCTGAAATGATTTATAAAATGTAATTACGATATTGTGTTTGTAATGGGAAGTAGGATGACCGGCCGTCAATGAATTATAAAATGTTTTTCAATTGTTAAATAGTTGATTTAATGACAAATTATAAATCAATCGTAAAATACTGTATAATATGAAGTGAAGTGTTTAGTTGAATCTTCTAACATATTTTATCAAATCAGGAAAAATGTTCGATTATTTTCTCGATCGTAGTTGGATGTATGAAGTCCGAACTGGTATGAAAGGATCAATAAAGGAACATTTCTGTAACGGTGTACATGAATTTATTAGATTCGCTAAATCTAATAATCGGAATAACGATGAAATTCGTTGTCCGTGTAGTAAGTGCAAACATTTAAAGCATTGAAAATCAGATGTAGTAGAAGTACATCTGTATAAATTTGGTTTTGTGCCGAATTATTACTTATGGGATCGTCATGGTGAACTTGTTGAACGTACACCTAAACCTGTAGTGTTAGAGGACGATAATATTATGACGAATCCAATAGAAAATATGGTGCAAGATGCAGCACGGTCGATGTTTCCTACCATTGATCAGGGTGATGATGACAATGATAACGTTGAAGAAGAACCAACCGCGCAAGCTAAAAAATTTTATGATTTATTGGATTCTGCTAAGAGGCCCTTGTGGGATGGTTGTAAAAGCGGAACCGAATTATCCGTAACCGCCGAATTCATCGCTATGAAATCAAAATTCAACCTTACAGAAGCTGGATTTACAGCAGTTGTACAAGCTGCAAAACGACACATGCCACCTAATAATTTGATGTGCGATAGTCATTATAAAGTGAAAAAACTTATGTCTGCTTTTGGATTGCCATACCAAAAGATAGATACATGTATAAAAGGTTGTATGTTGTATTGGAAAGATGACGTTGACCTTAGAAAATGCAGAATATGTAACGAGGAAAGATTCAAACCGAGAAAAAAAAAGGAAAAGAAGTTCCATACAAGAGAATGCATTATTTACCTATCACTCCTAGACTTCAAAGGTTATATGCATATTCTGCTACGGCATGTCATATGCGATGGCACGGTGTTAGAACACCAGAAGAAGGAACTTTGATACATCCATCTGATGGAGAAGCGTGGAAACATTTCGATAAGACTTATCCCGCGTTTGCTGCAGAGAGCCGTAATGTCAGACTCGGTTTATGTACAGATGGATTTTCACCATTCTCTCAGTTTGGTAGTAAATACTCATCATGGCCTATTATTGTTACTCCTTATAATTTACCTCCATGGATGTGTATGAAAATTCCGTATATGTTTCTAACGATCGTCGTCCCCGGTCCCGATGATCCGACACAAGGAATTGATGTTTATCTACAACCATTGATCGAAGAATTGAAAACATTGTGGCATGAAGGAGTTGAAACATACGACATTTCAAGGAAAAAGAATTTTCGTATGTTCGCTTCTTTATTATGGACTATTAGTGATTTTCCTGCGTATGAGATGCTTTCAGGTTGGAGCACAGCGGGACGTCTAGCTTGTCCTCATTGCATGGATGAAACACGAACATTTTCATTAAAGTATGGAAAGAAAATTTCTTGGTTTGATTGTCATCGATGTTTTCTACATGTTAATCATAAATTTAGAACGGATAAAAAGAACTTTAAAGCAAATAGAGAAGAGAGTATGCTACCACCGAAGGTTTGGTCAGGTGAAGAGATATATGACATCGTAAAAGACTATCCAAAGATACATGAAACTGGGGTACAAGTTGAAATTCCAGGTAAATCAGACATTCATAACTGGTGCAAACAAAGTATATTTTGGGAGTTACCTTACTGGAAAGATCTGATACTCCGACATAATATTGACGTTATGCACAATGAAAAAAACGTGTTCGATAACGTGTTTAATACAGTTTTGAATGTAAAGGGGAAAACTAAGGACGATGTGAATTCGAGACGTGATATATTACACTTTTGTAAGCGGCCCGAGCTTCATTTGTACGACGATACAAAAAAACCCAAAGCATGCTATGAGCTAGATAACAAACAAGTAAAACTCGTGCTAAAGTGGGTGGAAGGACTAAGACGTCCTGATGGGATTTCTTCTAACCTCCGTAGATGTGTTGACTTTAAAAACAGTAAATTGAGTGGGATGAAAAGTCACGACTGCCATATAATGATGGAATATTTTTTTCCCTGTGCTTTTCAAAGTGATGCAAATTTGGAACTGGGGAAGAAACCAATCATAGTTTGTTGATGGAGCTTTGTACTTTGTTAAGTGAAAGTTGGTAGAAAACTATATTTGTAAAATATTTTAGATTTTGTATGGCTAAACATCACAATATTGTTTCACATGACATGAGTTGGATTATAAGAAAAATTGCTGTAATTCAAAATGGCTATGCAAAAATTATGTAGGATAATACGTAATGGAAATCAAGTGTATCATATTAAAGTGACATTGAGGTGACAACCTGAGCTCAAGTCAATATTTGAAAATAGCATAGCAAATACATAATAAATTAGATCTTAGAGATAGATATGCAATTCTAGTGGCACATTGCGAACTATAAAGCTCCATTTTTGCATCGTCGATCTGCAGTCTTGGCATTGCTGCAGCTGCTGAAGATGTTTACAGCCTGAAATCATCTATATATATTGTCTCGTCACATGCAGGGTAGTGTTTTTTGTTTTTTGCATGCCAGTTTACAGATTGGCAACATCCAAGCATGCCTCTGTGCAATATGATTACGAGTTTCCACTAAACAAATAAAAGAACATGCATGTAATCATTTGGTACTTTATCCATGCTTTATTATACTCCAATGCAATATAATTATGAGTTTTCCATAAAAAAATAAAACAATACACATATAATCATTTGGTTATAAGCATGCATCTGTGAAGACTTGGCGGTTTATCTAGGAATTTCATTGTTCATTGCATCCTATATCATGTGCCGTGTACAGTACCCATAACAGGCCTATTTGCCTTCTGTGAGACAGTGCCAATGGCATCACCATCCGTACATTGGTACTAAAGGCATTTAAGCAAACTTGGTGGTGTTTGGTTTAAAAACGAATTTTGTATTTTTGGTTTTCAATATGTATCTCAAATACGAGAAGAATAGTGGGATGATGGAAGGGATGAAAGAAAGACAAACGAAAGGACGAAGGGGATAGAGGGACGACGGAAGAATGGATTGTTTCACGTGCTTGTGTTATTCTTCAAAACGCGAAAAATAAAAAAAAATTCTATTTTGTATATTAACTTCGTTTTTTAAATTGATCGTTTTCGACAATATAAATGCGTCGTGTGCATTTTTGTATGGATAAAAACCCAAAACTAAAAATAACAAACCAAACACTATCTAAACTTCTTGAACAATATCTCGGATCTACCTTCTCATTTTTTCTTCTTCTCGTTCCATTTCACCGTCTCTCACTTTTATTTGTAAGTGAAATTATCAAGACCCAACAGAATTGTAAATAACCACGTACTAATGAACAAATCATAGCTAAGTAAATCATTTACATTAAGGTCTAAATTTTTTTCCATACGGTTATTTACTTACAAGAAATATCAGTGATTTATAAGTCAAACATAAAATAATAAGCCTACTAGTTGTCACAACATCCAGCAAACTTGAATTCAGTCAACAATGTCCGCAATTATAATTCAACTTGATTGTCTCTCAACAATATTCAAGCACACTCGGCACAGCCTAATTATATTTCATAAACATGATAAAGTAATACTCATTCTTACTTAAACAGAAAAGGTTAACTTACTGGACACTGTAATACAGATAGGTAACAAATCTTACCATAATAACTGGAGTGTAGCTCTGAAATCTTTATGTAATATTTGAAATACAGAAAGAATCAAGTGGTTCATTAGAGGAATAATCAATGGAGCGGCTGAAACCACCCACTTCCTACCTTCTCTTGCATCATACTCCCATTTTATAATTTGTACTGCGAACATTTCGCCTTGATTGACACCAATTTTAAAATTAGAAAATTAAAAGAAGAAAAAAATCAATAATGTATTAAATTCATTTACTCAAAAGCATCAACATTATCCTTATGCTGATCATTTTATAAATTGAATAGCGTTTTGTGAATAAAAAAAGTGAGAAAAAAGAATCGAAATATAAAAAAAATGAAAGTCTTAGAATCGACAAAAAATATTGATTAACCGATGTGACCAAATATTGTTATAAGTGCAGAACCTGCAAAGTTATAGTAAATCATGGCATAAATTGGGACTTGCAGGATAATAATCCGACCTTTTGAAATTTGAAAAGTGTAGAAATTATCACAGCCTATCTGGCCTTTATATATGAAGCTGGTTAGATGATAATGCCTAGCAACTTATTTCAGAACACCCTAATTTAGAGACTGAAATGGTTGTCTTTAAAATTCATAATTACCTGTTAGTATAAAGAAAATGATGCTATCAAGAAAAATGACAAATAACCCAATAGTTGATCACCAATATTGTAAAATGACAGCGGCACAGAACAGGTATATAATATACCATCCTAGCATAAAAAAATACACAATGTTTAGCATACACAATAAAAGGGTAAAGGATGCATGAAACCAAATACGAGTTTCAACTCTCATACTGCTTGACCACAAGAAAATTGTAGTGACAAACCAATGCCTAACAAAAAAGTATAGTTTAAAAAAATTAGGTAAAGTTTTCAACTGTAATGGTTTACCTTAGAAAACAATTCAGACACATGGTACTACACACTTGTATTTTTGATCTTATAATCTTTGTACTATTAACTGTATGTGCCAGCTTACACATATGATGCTTCTGATGTGGTACTTGGTATTTTATATACAATGGTTATACACAAATAATATATTTCAAAGTGTGCAATGATATGATACAATTTGTTAATTTTAAATCTATACAACTTTGGTCAAAATGATCACATCGCAACTATTGTTGGATTTCCTAATACTAAATTGAATGAAAATAACATAGTCTCGCATCGCCAAAAATTGCAAAACTATTCTAGTATATTAATAGCTTTACAATGAAGGGGTTGGGGCATCCAAATGTTTGCTTCATTGTGAGGAGGGAGATCATGCATCACCACACGCGCGCCCGCCGCCGTCCGTCCGACCGGGCTCGGGTTTGAGTTTGGATCTAATATGATTCTATTTTTACTGCAAAACTGGACCGGGTTTTCTGATAGCTGCAGGCTATACGAACAGGTGCGGATTGACTGAAGAGGCGCGGGCGGGTGTGACCCGTTAACAAACATTAGCAGTTAAAAAGGCAACGGATGAGCCCCGTCAAGCGGACGCGACTGTTTGAAGGGATGCAGACGAAATTATAAATAGGAGAGAATACTGATCACATTCTCATTCGATTCCAATTCTTTTTTCTTCTTCTCTACTGCTCTATAAAATAAATCACAGAGTTGACATACTCATTACACTCTCGTGCAGATTATGTCTGCTGTATCTTGAGAGAATTTGAATAAAAATTCTTAAGGAAATTGTTTCGACAAGCCTCAGACGGAATTTCTTTAGTTAACCGGTCAGGTTCTAGTCTATTTGTATATTCTTATACATCATTCTTTTATCTTTCCGGTTTCTGCGTTGTGCTATTTTTTACGATAGTATAACGTTGTTGTTGTAATTTAACTAAGACATACATATTGCTTAAATTAGCTAATACAGACTTCCAAAGTAGTGGAAATCTGATTGATAAACTTGTGAGACGAGTTTATAATTGATTATTCTCTGTTTTGGTATACTAGACGTATAACAACTATTTCACTAAAAACCATCTAGATGGCTGACAAACAACTTACAACCATAACAATGGAACAATTACAGATGGTAATGGTACTTATAGAGCACAAATAAAAAATTCTTACATTTATTAAAAAAAAGGTAAAATTTGGAAAAATAAAAAAGAATTACTAATTTCAAACTAATGTATTAACTAACTTTAAAAGCTTATAAAAAATTGATGGAATTTCTACAAAGCCCCTAGGTTACATCAAACTGAGTCGGACATGTACTAAAAATACTATGCAAGCGAGCAATGAAATCATACCTTTATGATCGAAATCACTTGAGGCAAACATGATTTAGCCATTGTTAGCATCAAAATTGGTCACTAACCTCGTAGAGAAAGATTGTGTAGAGATATAAGTGACGAAGATAAATGAAACACGGAAGGGAATGCTAATTTAAATGCAGAAAGTGAGAACACCAAATTTATAGTGGTTCAGCATAATTGTCTACGTCCACTTTTAGCTTAAACTTTATTGATCTTCTAAAGAGTTGATTACAAATACAATTCGTGAATCAAATGCTTGAATGAAGTTGTTAAGTAGAGAAGATGAGTCTCCAAAATGGCAGAGTCTCCCTAGTGTTCTTCCAAAAAGCTCCCTTTTCACTGTGACCCTGCCCCTCTATTTATATACAAAGATGGGCTGGACTTCCCAGGTAGGCTCGGTAGCCGAACACTCTAGCCCAATTATAATGGTCGCTGTATGCCGAACCAGGTAGGCCGAACAGAATGACGCCGAACAATCCTTCCTACGCCGAACGATATGTTTGATGTGTGGGAAGTGCAGAGTTGTTGGTCGAAGCCGAACGGTATGTCTGATGTGCTTGACCGAACAATGCTCTCTGGCCGAACGATCCTTCTGGCCGAACGATACTGCCATGTCGAGCAGTCATATATGCCGAACGCCTTATGATGCCGAACACCACTAGATGCCGAGTACTACGCCGAGTACTCATATTGCCGAGTTCCACTGGATGCCGAGCGCTACGCCGAGTACTTCTAGACGTCGAGTACTACCTAATGCCGAGCGCTACGCCGAGTACCTCTAGATGCCGAGTACTACCTGAGTACTATGAGACGCCGAGTACTCCTTGATGCCAAGTACCATTGATGCCGAGTACTCCTTGATGCCGAGTACCGTCGATGCCGAGCGCTACGCCGAGTACTTCTAGATGCCGAGCGCTACCTGATGCCGAGCGCTAGTTGCCTGGTCAAATCTCCAGGAAACACTTGCCCCCCAAAGTGTATTACGTGGTTGAATCGTGATACGCTTTGAATTGCATATCCCCCGTACTTCGCTTCGAATCTAGGTTAACTCTCCTTGGAGACGCTTTCTTGAGAATATCTGTGGCGGAGGTGTATGACGAGCGTGGTACAGATGCCGAACGAAGCAGTCGAAACTGAACGCTCCTCATGCCGAACGACTTTGCACTCCAATGCCGAACACTATGGCTTTGACCGGTTCCACCGGGTATAACCTTTTTGACTTCTCTTTCTGTCTATAAAAGTCGAGGCCTTCTTCCTCCTTCTCTTTTCACACTCACTTCTCCTATCTTGTTTTCGAGAAACTCACTTGTTACCAACCTACAAAGACTTAACAACTCTTCCTAACCCATTCGGCGCTAATCAAAACCGCGGCCTCAACTCCAAACTTCTTCAAGTCGTGATCTATTAACTAGGTAACTGTAACAACCCGCATATTTATCGATTTTATATTTAAATATTTTATTTAAATATAGAATCGTTAATCGGATTGATGTCCTAAAAGCTACTTTTTGCAAACAGTCGAATTAGGACTCGAGACCACTTCCATTGAGTTCAAAATGCCGTTTGCGACCTTTTTGAGTATAAGCTTCGATATGTTTGGAGTTAGTAGAATTTTGCTACTTTTTCACTTTGGACTTTGGGTTGGGTTCAGCCCACTTGCCCAAATCTGGTTATATCTTTACTCCACCCCCTCTCCTCTTCATTACTTCACTTTCATTTCCTAAGTCTTAAGCTTCATCAAAAATGGGGAAGAGAAAAAGAATTAGGAAATTCCTAAGCCCTAGTTCCATTGCAAATTCAAGTTCTTGCTCCAAATCCAAAGAGAAGCTATTGGTAAGTCTCCTCTTCATCTTCTCCAACCCGTTCTCCTTTCAATTTCAGAAAATTCCTTAAACCTAATTTAGGAAATGTTTCTCTTTTGAGCATAGATTCAAGCTCATTTGGGTTGTGTTGAAGAGTGGTTGATTCTCCCTTTGCTTTCAAGCTCCTTCTTCATTGTTTTTGTGAAAAGGTGAGATTTTTATCTCACATCTTAGTCTATGATTATCATTGATGTTGGGTATGAATTCCTAACAAGTATTCATGTGCTATTGCTTTTGATTTGGAAAGAATTGGTATTCATTGATAGGGCAAGAAGTGCTGGAAATCAGGCTCTGGTCGACCGAATGCAGGGTCCGGTCGACCGACCTGCTACTTGAGCACTTCCCTGCCTCTGTTTTGGGAGTGCAGGAATTTTGGCTCCGGCTGACCGATCAGGAAGTCCGGTCGACCGACCTACTTCCCGAGAATTTTTCAGAACAATGTCCGATCGACCGAGCTCTGATAACGGTCGACCGACCTGCTCCTATTTGCCAATTATGCCTATATTGCCTACTTTGTTTGAATTTCCAACTTTAATCGATTCGTGTTGTTTCCCTTTTGTTGTTATCATTTATTACCGACTTTGATGACTTCTTTTCTTCGGGATTTTCAGGAATATCCATTTTGATGGATTCAGTATCGATTTCTTTGGATTTTATTCACGTCTTCGAATGTGAATTTTTATGATTGATTGTTTCTACAATCACTTCTATGATTTGTCACTTCAAAATATAAAGGTTTTCTATACTAGTATTAAATATCAAAACTTCTTCATCAAAACGATTTCAACTCTATTTTCAATATCAAAGCTCGTTTCTTAAAACCGTTTTCCAATCTATTAGTATATACAAACCTTTACTTCATTCGTATGAGAAAATATAATTAAACGGCTTAGCAAAACAAGTGGTATGAAACGCTTGCGTTTACTTCATCGGTTAATTTATGGACTTGTTCGATTGAACCCTTTTGTGACAATTTTCTAGTGGAGATCTACAATCTGTTCGTAAATATTTGAGTTAAGCAAGTGGTTATGGGACATGAAGCTAAACTCTTATATTTACTAGCTTAGTGTAATCGACACTTCCTTATGATCATGACGATCATTCTTGTGATTTAGACTAGCAATGTGCGATGTCTCTTTGTCCATGTGAAGGACTGTATTTCTTTTTATTGAGCTTCGTCTCAATTTATGCATGTGGCGTATCTTTCTAGGTGCGTCGATGCTTGTCATTTTCATGGAGCATTCGGCTCATAGGTCTTCGGACCATTCGTGGAGCATTCGGCTCATAGGTCTTCGGACCATTCGTGGAGCATTCGGCTCATAGGTCTTCGGACCATTCGTGGAGCATTCGGCTCATAGGTCTTCGGACCATTCGTCGAGCATTCGGCTCATAGGTCTTCGGACCATTCGTGGAGCATTCGGCTCAAAGGCCTTCCCCCTTCTTATGATTTCTGGATTTTTGATTATTGATTTTTGGAATTTGTGCTTCACCAGCTTTTACCATTGGCTTTGATATGTATGTCATTATTTGTGCATTGGTGAATTTATGTGTTATTGACTTTTTATGAATACAAGTTTAGGGTATGATACCCTATTTTATCTTTGAGAAGATTCTTGTGATATTGATTGATCTTTTGTTGATTATCATTTACATACTTATAGTAGTATGCCATTATGGTTGTTACATGTTCATGCCATATTATTTATCATATACCTTATCATCTGATATTTATAGCTAGACTGATCCGTTTATTATTTTCTTATAAATAATACTCGGGTCAGACCGAGATGTTACAGGTGCTTCTACTTGACTTCCCTTTAGGATTATTCTGACTTTTGGCTAACTACTTAGATTTGTAGTTTTTGTATGTACACATTTGGGATATAGACTCTATGTTGTGTACTTATTCTTTTGTATAGCACGTGTTGCTATTCTTTTGTATTATCGTGGATCTTTCTGACCACTACTCTGATGTACACTTTCATGTGTTATATATATTTATTCATATCTTCTTCCGCCTTTGTGATATGAATTGTCTGTGACTGATTTATGTTACGTTTATTTCTATATTTGTTTTCGAAGATTATATATAGCCACTGTGTGATAGCTTTGAGTTTGTATCGGTATGTCGGATTTCCTCTTGAGATGAAAAGTTATATTTTTACCTGGCATATCGGTACTCGCACAAAAAAATTACATGGTTGGTCGCTCCTCAACAGCCTTATCCTCCGTACTAGTTGACAGCATTACACCGTAGTGTTCTTGGCTAGCGTGGGTATAGAGGTGGGGCGTCACAGTAACAATCCCTCTAACTAAATCCATAAAGGGGTTTCAAAACGAGACTCGAGTTCGCAAAGTGATGTGTGGATTTTTAGGGCCATACGATGCGGAGGAAGCTAGGAGTTGGTTAGAATGCCGAACAGGATGGTTCGGTGTGACTCACCGAATGATTCGTCCTCGTGGTTCGGTGTGGATGGAGGAAGAAAAAAAAGGGAATGAAGTCGCTGTAGAGAACGGTGTGTTCGAGCGTTGGCGCTCGGCGCAACCTTGGCTCGACACGATTCGTCATATGCCGGGTAGTGCAATGGAAGGATGTGGAGGAGTATGAGCCGAATAGGATGTCGAATGTGGTCCCGACCGAACAAGATTTTGGTCGAGTGATGCTTTTTCTAACAGTCACAAACGTCGAACAACACAAATGCCTAATATAAATGCCGAACAACAAAACGCCAAACACCATATATGCCGACCAATATAACTATCGAACAATAAAACGCCGAACAACACAGATGCCGAACCATATGAATGCCGAACGCTTGTGAATGCTAAAATCCTGTCTTGGCCGGACAAAACTTAACCGAACATGCCGAACAAGACCTTTAGCCGAGCAGGGACTAGGCCGAACACTCATTAACCTTGCCTATTCATATAGCAAAACAAGGACTTGTACCTAGGCATACTATTACATGAAACTGGCCCGGATCATTAACTCCCTAGCTTTAGTGGACATAAATCTGAACTTAGATTAATATTCGTTTTCTGAATCTGAAACTGTAACCACCACAAGGCGGGCTTTTTGAGACGGTCAGCGATGACGGTCTTTGAAGGCGATGATTCGAAGCTCATTTTCATATCTGTGAAATCTCTAGATTCTTATTACTTGTACACGATTGCTTGCACTAGTTCACACATCACGTGGGGGGAATATTCGTGTTGTTAACTCTAACGTTCAACGTTTTTCAAGTATAGTTTTCGCAGGCACTTAAACAGATTCATTATTTATTGGGGATGTCTATGAAGTCTAGCTCCGCCACCATATCTGACAGGCCTGGGCCGTTGTCAAGGCAAGGAGCCGCTGATATTTCAAATCCGTCGACTTCCCCTGCCCACAACTTAGCACCCGATGCCTTGGAGGCAACAATTCTTTTAGACAATCTGATCGATTCACAAGCTTCGAAGATCAATGAAGCCGCACTTCGACGGATATGTTCTATTCACGGGATTCCTTTTGCCGACGTGTTAGTTCCTTCGCGACACGATCGTCCTCACTTGCCCCCAGTCGGATATACCACATGCAACAAGTTCATGTGTTGGATGGGCAGCGTGCCTCCGTTTAATTTATTCCTCCGGGACGTGTTGCAGTACATCGACATTGCTCCGTCGCAGCTGCATCCGAACGGTTATGCATTTCTATACGGGACCTATCTACTCTTCATGGCCGTCTTCTCTAGACCTCCAACCTCTGGCGACATCAGATACATCTATATGATCAAGAGATGGAAAGATAGCCCTTCCTTCATGTTCCTCGAGCCGTACCACAAATGCCAAATCTTGACAGGAGCATGCAGTAAATTCGCCCTGTACAAACAGGAATGGTTCTACGTGCGTTGCCCTCCTGGTTTTGCGAGGAGATGGGTTGAAGGCAGTAAGTCTCTTTGATGAGTTATCATTCGCCTTTAATCGGAGTCATGCTGTTTCTAACTCCTCGTTTCATCTTTTTAGGTATCAACCCGCGTCCGGAGGGTCGAGGATATTCTGAGGCCGTTGAGGCCATTAGAGCTCTTCCTGCAGAGGAACGAGACATCCGAACCATCATTTCAAATGAATCATTGTCAAGGTTCGACTTGCTAGCCCCGGGTCGTCGGATTAGCCTCCCGGAGGGCATCTCCATTCCCAAGCCAGCATCCGGTAAAGGGAAAAAACAGGCCGAACCGTCATCACGCCGCACTCCCGATACGCATGAAGAAGGTGAGAATAAAGAGGACGAAGCTCTTGAGACCCAAGGCGAGAATGTGGGTCCCGCTTGGAATCCGGCGGTCGAAGTCCATGATATTGAAACGTCATCCTCCCCTTCGAAGGGAAAGAAGAGGTTAAAATACAATATTCGGAAGGAGAAAGTTGGCGGCACTTCAAAAGATATGCCTTTCCAGCCAGAGAAAGAGGCTTCCTTACAACACCTGGAGAGTTCTCTAAGGGGTTTGTCGAATCTTTCTATCCCCGATGATATACTTAATTACGGGTTTGACGATCCTGAAGCCCTCAAGTTTTCTTCGCCTGCTAGAGGCAATGCGGGAGTTCAACTCCCAGTCCAGGGAGACAATACTCCGATTAGTAAAGATAAAAGAACTGGTCCGTAGGGGGGAACACTAGGACACACACGCACATACGCATTCCATCATACACTTCAAGTTTTTTCTTATTTCCCGGATTTTTCTTAACTCGTTGTTATCTCCATTCTTTGCAGGTGACATGGGGCGCTCTCACGGATTCGATCGCCTTCATGGCTCTTCCATATTTCATTATTCCATACGGGACTCAGGTTCAGGCAGACGCAGGGACAGAGATGATTATGAAGATAGGGACAATCGTCCCCGCGAGTCGTCTCACCGTAAGAAGGCATATTCTTAATCTTCACAGTCCCGTGATCCTCTTCCTCCAGCTGAGCCGGATATAGAAAAGTCTTCACAGAAGGGTTACCAATCTGATGCTCCTCGAGAACAACTGACAGGGACGCGGAAGATGATCTTAAGGCTATTTAACACTAGAGGGGGGGGGTGAATAGTGTTTTAAGAATTTCTTTAAAACTTCTTTGATTTAAATTGAATTAACTAACTTAATGCAAATACACAATCACAGATCAAATCACAGAATCACAAACAGATGCAAATATAAATAAAAAGAAAGTAAAGGAAAGAACACACCAGGAATTTTATACTGGTTCGGTGTTAACCTACATCCAGTCCCGCACAACCCGTACGGCTTTCTATTCAATAATAATCTAGATTACAATCCCTCGATTCCAAGGCAACGAGGTACACCCTCCAGATTCTCAGGTCTCTGGGTAGAACCACTTGATTCACAGGACACAAGTTCACCCGATCGATTTCCAAGGACACGATCACACCTTTATAACCCCACACAAGTTTCTTTGAGTACAAATGTATCTATAACTCTGATAAGCACTGAGATTCTTTGAAGAGAGTGGCAGAGAATCAAACTAGAGATATTCTGGTTTGATTCACTTAAGATTTCGGCAGAATATGGATAGGATGATTAGAAAATAAGATAAGAGAATAAAGAGGAGAGAAACTAATGAAAGTAGTTACTGGAAAACGTCCATAACAGTCTCTATTTATAGAGAATGAATGGATGTGTCCATTCAAAGAGGTTTAAGCGAATAGACACTTCTTTTGAAAACAACCTTTGCTATAACGGGAAGCATGTCGACATGACGAGTAAATATGATGTCGACATGGTCTAGTAAAAATGATGATTTGCTTTACTTTGAAAATGATGATTTAAAACATATGCAACTTTATTCAAATGGACTCTATATATTTGTAGAAGGTATTTAGAAGTAGAAATACTTATGAATGTATATATGTATATATACTAAAATATATTTAAAATCAAAGTAAATAAACTAAAGTAAATATAATATTAAAATAGATTTTGAGGCTAAAATATCAAGGACAATTTTGAAATCAAAATATAACAAAATGATAAATATGATTTTGAGGCTAAAACATTTTTGGAAATGTGAACGAAGGTTTTTCTTTTGAAAAGGAATATTTGAAAATCATTTTATAAAACAAGAGATAATTTTGAAAATCATTTTGAATCAAAATTAGTGGATAACAAAATAGGGCTACTATCCGTTCCACTAGATATTTCGTGAGTTCCATCTCACTAGGGTTCCATCCCTTTAACAAGAACGAAGTGGATTCCATTCCACGAGTAAATTGGATAAAAAAGAATGATAGTGCTTTCAAGGAGTTTTAACAAATATCTAACCTAACTATATTATTTGTCTTGAACTCTTGAATATCTTGAATCTCATGAGTCTTCAATCTTGAACTCTTGATCTTTGTCTTCATTAATTTTGTTTTCTTTACTGTACAGTCTTCTTTTGTTGATACCTGCATATAGATTTCCTGCACATATATATTTTATAACACTTCTATAGTTGTTGTCATCAAAACCACTATCATATAGACTAACATTCTCCCCCTTTTTGATGATGACAACCTTTGTTTATAAAATATTTATATTCTCCTTATAACTCCCCCTAAATCTAATAACTCCCCCTTAATCTATGCCTAACTAACCTATTTTATATTTCTCCCCCTTTGTCATCAACAAAAACTATCTCTAAACTATATAACTCCCCTTTAATGTAATACTCTATGACATGTGATTATAATGATAGTGTTATCATAAATAATCAACACTTAGATCTAAAACTAAAACTTAGTCCTAAACTACTAATTATACAACTCCCCCTTAAACTAATACTAAAACAAAGTATAGTAAATGAATTGTGAAAGATATTAACTTAATTATACTATAATTATTCAATAAATATGTATAAATATATTTCAGACAATACAATCAACACACACATCAAAACCAATCATGTCAGACAAGTCAAACAAATCAATCAAGTCAATCAAATCAAACAAGTCAATCAAGTCAAACAATTCAAACAAGTCAATCAAGTCAATCAAATCAACCAAAAACTAATAATCCTATATTATAAGACATTACTACAACCTCCTCCTAAATAAAATACACTCGTTATATATACATGTATGTAGTTTGTAAAGCAGTATGAAGTGTATAACATATGCAATGTAGCATGAAATAATATGCGAAATGAAGTGCGACTTGTAATGCAAATGATTATGATATGCATTGTAATTTATGATGTAATATGCAATGAAATGTGATATGAAATAGAATGCATAATGATATGTAATAAAATGACAATGAAGTAAAATAATTTGCAAAATGATATGATGATATATATACTATGGTAAGAGATGTTCAGACTATAAGATAAACATGAGTGATAAGTAATATCTAGTTGACAAGCATATATATATATATATATCTGTGTATGTGTGTGTCTATATATGTATGTATGTATACATATATCAAACTATTTATTATACTTCAACCAAACAAAGGTAAAACACACCAATTACTAAACCTAAGTTAAGGAAACTAATGAATGGGACAGAAAGAGTTGTAAAGACAATAGTTTTAAAGGTAATAAATGGTATTAAAACTGTAACATAATCGTGAAAGGTAGTAATCAAACTTAATATCAAAATTAACTGCTAAGGAATAAGAACTTATACTATATATGATCAAATATGGTTTTTTATAAAGATTAATAGCCTACTTATTTAATTCATTTAAAATACTTATTTTAATTTAATTACTATAATCCAAACTTCCATGTTTATAAAATACTTATCTTACTAATTAAAACCTTTATATTAAATTATTATTGGTATAAATATTTAGAAACATGTTTATATATATTTTTTTAAAAAGTATCATAATGAAATATTAAATAAAATAATAAAGATTGAAAAACTAAAATGAACATGTGTTACATTAAGGCTTCTTACATTAAAAAATTTAAGTAATTATTAAAAAATATTTTAAAAATGAAATTACTTTTAAAATATTCTAATATAAGTTAGAAAATAACTCTAAAAAGAATAAAAAAATACTTAGTTTAAATATCATTTTTTATAATTTAAAAATTTCAAACAGAAAAGACAGCATTTACAGACTGCTATAAAAAGTTTTTGTAATAAAATATATTCAAAACAATATAAAATAGAAACTGTAGCTTTTACCAAATGCTGTGTAAAGTTTCAGAAACACTAAAGCGTTTCAAACCAAATGACAGGGACGTGGAAGATGATCTTAAGGCTATTTAACACTAGAGGGGGGGGTGAATAGTGTTTTAAGAATTTCTTTAAAACTTCTTTGATTTAAATTGAATTAACTAACTTAATGCAAATACACAATCACAGATCAAATCACAGAATCACAAACAGATGCAAATATAAATAAAAAGCAAGTAAAGGAAAGAACACACCAGGAATTTTATACTGGTTCGGTGTTACCCTACATCCAGTCCCGCACAACCCGTACGGCTTTCTATTCAATAATAATCTAGATTACAATCCCTCGATTCCAAGGCAACGAGGTACACCCTCCAGATTCTCAGGTCTCTGGGTAGAACCACTTGATTCACAGGACACAAGTTCACCCGATCGATTTCCAAGGACACGATCACACCTTTATAACCCCACACAAGTTTCTTTGAGTACAAATGTATCTATAACTCTGATAAGCACTGAGATTCTTTGAAGAGAGTGGCAGAGAATCAAACTAGAGATATTCTGGTTTGATTCACTTAAGATTTCGGCAGAATATGGATAGGATGATTAGAAAATAAGATAAGAGAATAAAGAGGAGAGAAACTAATGAAAGTAGTTACAGGAAAACGTCCATAACAGTCTCTATTTATAGAGAATGAATGGATGTGTCCATTCAAAGAGGTTTAAGCGAATAGACACTTCTTTTGAAAACAACCTTTGCTATAACGGGAAGCATGTCGACATGACGAGTAAATATGATGTCGACATGGTCTAGTAAAAATGATGATTTGCTTTACTTTGAAAATGATGATTTAAAACATATGCAACTTTATTCAAATGGACTCTATGTATTTGTAGAAGGTATTTAGAAGTAGAAATACTTATGAATGTATATATGTATATATACTAAAATATATTTAAAATCAAAGTAAATAAACTAAAGTAAATATAATATTAAAATAGATTTTGAGGCTAAAATATCAAGGACAATTTTGAAATCAAAATATAACAAAATGATAAATATGATTTTGAGGCTAAAACATTTTTGGAAATGTGAACGAAGGTTTTTCTTTTGAAAAGGAATATTTGAAAATCATTTTATAAAACAAGAGATAATTTTGAAAATCATTTTGAATCAAAATTAGTGGATAACAAAATAGGGCTACTATCCGTTCCACTAGATATTTCGTGAGTTCCATCTCACTAGGGTTCCATCCCTTTAACAAGAACGAAGTGGATTCCATTCCACGAGTAAATTGGATAAAAAAGAATGATAGTGCTTTCAAGGAGTTTTAACAAATATCTAACCTAACTATATTATTTGTCTTGAACTCTTGAATATCTTGAATCTCATGAGTCTTCAATCTTGAACTCTTGATCTTTGTCTTCATTAATTTTGTTTTCTTTACTGTACAGTCTTCTTTTGTTGATACCTGCATATAGATTTCCTGCACATATATATTTTATAACACTTTTATAGTTGTTGTCATCAAAACCACTATCCTATAGACTAACATTCTCCCCCTTTTTGATGATGACAACCTTTGTTTATAAAATATTTATATTCTCCTTATAACTCCCCCTAAATCTAATAACTCCCCCTTAATCTATGCCTAACTAACCTATTTTATATTTCTCCCCCTTTGTCATCAACAAAAACTATCTCTAAACTATATAACTCCCCTTTAATGTAATACTCTATGACATGTGATTATAATGATAGTGTTATCATAAATAATCAACACTTAGATCTAAAACTAAAACTTAGTCCTAAACTACTAATTATACAACTCCCCCTTAAACTAATACTAAAACAAAGTATAGTAAATGAATTGTGAAAGATGTTAACTTAATTATACTATAATTATTCAATAAATATGTATAAATATATTTCAAACAATACAATCAACACACACATCAAAACCAATCATGTCAGACAAGTCAAACAAATCAATCAAGTCAATCAAATCAAACAAGTCAATCAAGTCAAACAATTCAAACAAGTCAATCAAGTCAATCAAATCAACCAAAAACTAATAATCCTATATTATAAGACATTACTACAACCTCCTCCTAAATAAAATACACTCGTTATATATACATGTATGTAGTTTGTAAAGCAGTATGAAGTGTATAACATATGCAATGTAGCATGAAATAATATGCGAAATGAAGTGCGACTTGTAATGCAAATGATTATGATATGCATTGTAATTTATGATGTAATATGCAATGAAATGTGATATGAAATAGAATGCATAATGATATGTAATAAAATGACAATGAAGTAAAATAATTTGCAAAATGATATGATGATATATATACTATGGTAAGAGATGTTCAGACTATAAGATAAACATGAGTGATAAGTAATATCTAGTTGACAAGCATATATATATATATATATATATCTGTGTATGTGTGTGTCTATATATGTATGTATGTATACATATATCAAACTATTTATTATACTTCAACCAAACAAAGGTAAAACACACCAATTACTAAACCTAAGTTAAGGAAACTAATGAATGGGACAGAAAGAGTTGTAAAGACAATAGTTTTAAAGGTAATAAATGGTATTAAAACTGTAACATAATCGTGAAAGGTAGTAATCAAACTTAATATCAAAATTAACTGCTAAGGAATAAGAACTTATACTATATATGATCAAATATGGTTTTTTATAAAGATTAATAGCCTACTTATTTAATTCATTTAAAATACTTATTTTAATTTAATTACTATAATCCAAACTTCCATGTTTATAAAATACTTATCTTACTAATTAAAACCTTTATATTAAATTATTATTGGTATAAATATTTAGAAACATGTTTATATATTTTTTTTAAAAAGTATCATAATGAAATATTAAATAAAATAATAAAGATTGAAAAACTAAAATGAACATGTGTTACATTAAGGCTTCTTACATTAAAAAATTTAAGTAATTATTAAAAAATATTTTAAAAATGAAATTACTTTTAAAATATTCTAATATAAGTTAGAAAATAACTCTAAAAAGAATAAAAAAATACTTAGTTTAAATATCATTTTTTATAATTTAAAAATTTCAAACAGAAAAGACAGCATTTACAGACTGCTATAAAAAGTTTTTGTAATAAAATATATTCAAAACAATATAAAATAGAAACTGTAGCTTTTACCAAATGTTGTGTAAAGTTTCAGAAACACTAAAGCGTTTCAAACCAAATGACAGGGACGCGGAAGATGATCTTAAGGCTATTTAACACTAGAGGGGGGGGTGAATAGTGTTTTAAGAATTTCTTTAAAACTTCTTTGATTTAAATTGAATTAACTAACTTAATGCAAATACACAATCACAGATCAAATCACAGAATCACAAACAGATGCAAATATAAATAAAAAGCAAGTAAAGGAAAGAACACACCAGGAATTTTATACTGGTTCGGTGTTACCCTACATCCAGTCCCGCACAACCCGTACGGCTTTCTATTCAATAATAATCTAGATTACAATCCCTCGATTCCAAGGCAACGAGGTACACCCTCCAGATTCTCAGGTCTCTGGGTAGAACCACTTGATTCACAGGACACAAGTTCACCCGATCGATTTCCAAGGACACGATCACACCTTTATAACCCCACACAAGTTTCTTTGAGTACAAATGTATCTATAACTCTGATAAGCACTGAGATTCTTTGAAGAGAGTGGCAGAGAATCAAACTAGAGATATTCTGGTTTGATTCACTTAAGATTTCGGCAGAATATGGATAGGATGATTAGAAAATAAGATAAGAGAATAAAGAGGAGAGAAACTAATGAAAGTAGTTACTGGAAAACGTCCATAACAGTCTCTATTTATAGAGAATGAATGGATGTGTCCATTCAAAGAGGTTTAAGCGAATAGACACTTCTTTTGAAAACAACCTTTGCTATAACGGGAAGCATGTCGACATGACGAGTAAATATGATGTCGACATGGTCTAGTAAAAATGATGATTTGCTTTACTTTGAAAATGATGATTTAAAACATATGCAACTTTATTCAAATGGACTCTATGTATTTGTAGAAGGTATTTAGAAGTAGAAATACTTATGAATGTATATATGTATATATACTAAAATATATTTAAAATCAAAGTAAATAAACTAAAGTAAATATAATATTAAAATAGATTTTGAGGCTAAAATATCAAGGACAATTTTGAAATCAAAATATAACAAAATGATAAATATGATTTTGAGGCTAAAACATTTTTGGAAATGTGAACGAAGGTTTTTCTTTTGAAAAGGAATATTTGAAAATCATTTTATAAAACAAGAGATAATTTTGAAAATCATTTTGAATCAAAATTAGTGGATAACAAAATAGGGCTACTATCCGTTCCACTAGATATTTCGTGAGTTCCATCTCACTAGGGTTCCATCCCTTTAACAAGAACGAAGTGGATTCCATTCCACGAGTAAATTGGATAAAAAAGAATGATAGTGCTTTCAAGGAGTTTTAACAAATATCTAACCTAACTATATTATTTGTCTTGAACTCTTGAATATCTTGAATCTCATGAGTCTTCAATCTTGAACTCTTGATCTTTGTCTTCATTAATTTTGTTTTCTTTACTGTACAGTCTTCTTTTGTTGATACCTGCATATAGATTTCCTGCACATATATATTTTATAACACTTCTATAGTTGTTGTCATCAAAACCACTATCCTATAGACTAACAAACACTCCGGTTCATCGAGTACAAGGCAAGTTCGGGAGCAACGAAAAAGAGCGGAATTTTCAAAGCCTCCTCCCCCTATTCCCGCGGCTGACCCAACCATAGCGGAGAAAATGGTCGAACTCAGGGCCAAATTCCCAAAAATCTGCTTCGACGGTCTGAAATTTCTCCCAGTTATTCACCACATCCCTGGGCATGTTAAACAAAGCGCGCTTGCCTACAATAACGACGTCTACGTTCAACATGACGCGTTTGCCCACCTGGTTGAGAAGGTCTCTGAGGTATCTATTGAGCGACAGCATGAAATTGATCGCTTGAAATTAGAAGCTAGCTTTGGCAAGGACATTATCAAGGGTCAAGATGAAGAGCTTGCTTCATATAAGTCAAAACTTGAAGTCGCTGAGCAAAGTGCAAAAGATACCGCTGAGGCAGTCACTCGTTTGGAGGCAACCCACAAGAAGGAACTTGATGAAGTAGTCCAGCGCAGCGGTGCCCTTGCCTTAGAAAAAGATTCCATCCAAAAAGAAAGGGATGCGCTTGCCATACAAGTCAAAGAGTTGAAAGAATTACTTTCCAAAGAGAAAGAGGATAAAGTGGCCGCTCAAGAAGAGTCACAACGATACTGTGATGAAATCGTCGCTACTCGGCTCTTGAAGACGAAACTCGATGGTGAACTTGCTGGGGTTGAAAAAATGAAAGATGAAGCTCGTGAGGAGGGCAAAAGAAAAGCTACGGAGGAGATTGATTCTCGTCTTGAGGCGGCCGCAGAGGCCGGCAGGGAAGAGGTCAAACGCCTGTTTGACCCGTTAATCGTTGAGTATGGCGCCCACGTCCTTATGCATCGCGACTTGACATTCTTGGGCGATGGCTATCTCGAATCCCTAGTTGAGGCCTGGGAAACTTTAGTAAAGATCGTGAAAATCGAGTCGGGCTCCGAGGAAGTCGATGAGGATGCTCTGGTGAAGAAATTTCTTAGGGGGAACGAGCCATCGGACTTATCTATAGCTTTGGCGCTTTTCAGTAAAAGTTCTCCCCTACCAGAAGAGAAAAATGACGAAGCTGGCACATCTAGGGCTGAGACTATGGCTCCTCATATTGCTGCTCCTTCCACTGCTCAACCGGCTTGTCGGCCGACACTTGACCCGTTCGAGTAGCATGCCGGCTATGATCCTGAAGATCCCGGGCTTGGCGTTCACGTGCTATCTCCTATTCTGGAGGGTGAAACCCCACGCGTAACCGATAGCCAACCAGAACCCGGTAGGAAACTCTCCTTTTCTAGAAGTCAAAAGATCTTGTTATTTTCCAGCATTTATTCGTTCTAATGTTCATTTTTTATGTTTTCATGCAGGCTGCTCTGATCCCGAGCCAACTCCGAGGAGCGATGACGCCAAGGAGGAGGCAGAGAAAACAAGCGATGTTGCTCACGCGGGAGTAACCCCTGGTCCCGACGCTCAAGTGATCGGGGCGCTAGATGATGATAAGCTTGACACTTCATCTCCTGCCGAAGGGAGCGATGAAATCGAAATCACCGGCGCCTCTGAGCATACCTCAAAGATGAGCATGAAGGACCGCCTCGCCGAAGAGGAGAAGAAAAAGGTCAAGGTCAAAGTTGAACCTGAAATATTGGAACTTACCGACCCGCGGAACAGACCTTTAAAAATCATTCTCCCGGGCAGGTCCAAACCACTGGATGTTCCGTCTCCTACTCCTGACTCCGCTTCTTTAGCAAGCAAGAAATCCAAGAAAAAGCGCGAAGGAGAGGAGTCGTCGGAAAAAACAAAGGAAGACAAGAAGAAAAATCGAAGAAATACTAGATACACTCGTTCAACGAGCTTCTTGCTTAAGCCTTATAGTTGCTTTTATCTTTTGTAGCTTGTAGTTTGTATAGATAGGTTCTTAACTCTGAGTTTTGTAGGAGTAACTATGTAACCCCATTTTGAACTATTGAATGAAGTTTAGTTTCTTTCTCGTTTGAATGATTCTCTTGCTTTTCTTTGGTTTGCTGACTATCTGTAGTCACAACTCAAGTTCTTATGAGTTGCGTTATTTCCCAGTCCATTCTCGTGTTGTTCAAACACTTCCAGACGTAGCATACTTCTTGTTCCACATTTCTCGAGTACTTGAACTTTTTTCTAAATCTGCGCTCCGGGGATTTAGAGTAAGTTGATCCGCGTTCCGGGGATTCGGAGGTTCGCATCATTTATACTCTAGTCCGCACTCTGGGGACTTAGAGAACTCCGATCCGCGCTCAAGGGATTCGAAGATTTGAAATCGTTTATACTCTTGTCCGCGCTCTCGGGTCTTAGAGTACTCCGATCCGCACTCTGGGAATTCGGAGATTTGAAATCGTTTATACTCTAGTCCGCGCTCTGGGGACTTAGAGTACTCCGATCCGCACTTTGGGGATTCAGAGATTTGAAATCGTTTATACTCTAGTCCGCGCTCTGGGGACTTAGAGTACTCCGATCCGCACTTTGGGGATTCGGAGATTTGAAATCGTTTATACTCTAATCCGCGCTCTGGGGACTTAGAGCACTCCGATCCGCACTCTGGTGATTCGGAGATTTGAAATCGTTTATACTCTAGTCTGCGCTCTGGGGACTTAGAGTACTCTGATCCGCACTTTGGGGATTCGGAGATTTGAAATCGTTTATACTCTAGTCCGCGCTCTGGGGACTTAGAGTATTCTGATCCGCACTCTGGGGATTCGGAGATTTGAAATCGTTTATACTCTAGTCCGCGCTCTGGGGACTTAGAGTATTCTGATCCGCACTCTGGGGATTCGGAGATTTGAAATCGTTTATACTCTAGTCCGCGCTCTGGGGACTTAGAGCACTCCGATCCGCACTCTGGGGATTTGGAGATTTGAAATCGTTTATACGAGTTCATGTATCGTATAGGATAATGTAGTTCTAGTAATTCATCACCCGTCTATGGGATATAGAAACATTAGTAATTTGTGGAAAATACGGCTTCAAGCCTTTATTAATGAAAAACAACTAAGCTGCTTGATTACATAGTTAAATAGAAACTAAGTTACGACTGACGAAAACATACAGGAAATAACAGTGCCTAAAACAAGGAAGAAAACACGCTAAATGTAATAGTGCCACAGATGTTCACTGTTCCACGCTCGGGGGAGTGTCGTGCCGTCAACGGTCGCTAGCTTGAATGTTCCCTCTCCAAGCTTCCGTTCAATGACGTACGGACCTTCCCAGCTGGGATTCATACGCGAAGGTACCGGGAAAACTCATTTCAAAATGAGATCACCCACATCAAATATTCTTGGGCGGACTCTGCCGTCGTAGTAACGCTTGACTCGGTGCCTATGTGCTACCGCCCTTAATTCGGCCTCTTCACGTTTTTCATCGATACAATCTAGTGATTCCAACAAGAGGTCCTGATTTGTCTTGGGATCATAATATGTCACCCGGTGCGATGGAACTTCAAGTTCCACGGGTATAACGGCTTCAGAGCCGTATGCCAAGGCAAATGGAGTGTGGCCGGTCGCGGACTTGTGGGTAGTTCTATAAGCCCATAATGCGGTCGGGAGTTCATCTACCCACTTGCCTCCGACTTTCTCCAGACGCTTCTTCAGTATTGACTTGATTATTTTATTAACGGCCTCGACTTTTCCGTTGGCTTTTGGGTGTGCAACGGCGGTGAACTTCTTCTCGATGCCATACTTTAAACAGAACTCTTTGAACTCTCTGCTTTCAAATTGCGTCCCGTTGTCTGTAATGATGGTGCGAGGAAGGCCAAAGCGGCATATAATGCTTCGTACAACGAAGTTAATGACCTTTTTAGAGGTGATTGTGGCCAAGGGTTCTGCCTCAGCCTATTTTGTGAAATAGTCGACTACAACTATCGCGTATTTCGCACCACCTTTGGATATAGGCAAAGAGCCGATTATGTCGATTCCCCAGATTGCAAATGGCCAGGGACTAACCATTTGTGTGAGTTCCGTCGATGGAATCCTCGGGATTTTCGCATATCTTTGACACTTGTCACATTTCCTTGCGTAGTCTGCAGCGTCCCGATTCACGGTCGTCCAGTAGTATCCGTAGCGGAGGATCTTTTTTGCTAGCGTTTGCCCCCCGGTATGGTCGCCACATTCCCCTTCGTGAACCTCTTTCAAGACTCGCTTTGTCTCGTCATGAGCGATGCACCGTAATAAGGGGACTGAGAACCCTTTTCGATACATTAATCCATCTTGCATCACGTATCGCGCGGCCTTTCGAAGGATCTGTCATTTTTCGCTCCTTTTTTCTGGTAAAGTCCCGGTCGTCAGGTACAGTTTGAATGGGGTTATCCACGATTCCTTCTCGATTTCCGTTTCCAATATACAATCAACTTTCATCTCGTCTATGCTTGGGGAGTGCAAGGCCTCAACGGGATACAATCCCATTTGTTATGCATCGCCTGTGCTTGCAAACTTAGCCAACAAGTCGGCTTCTTTATTCTGTTCGCGCGGGACATGAGAAATGTCATAATGCTCGAGATTCGACAGTAGTTCTTGGACCTGAACAAGGTACGGAGCAAGCTTCTGTCCCTTGGCTTGGTAATCTCCCCGCACTTGGTAGACCACCAACTGTGAGTCACAAAAGATCTCAACTGATTTGATCCCGAGTTCTCCGATGAGCTTCAAGCCAGCAATCAATGCTTCATATTCTGCTTCGGTATTTGTAGCTGGGAAATCAAGCTTCAAAGCATAACAAATTGATCGGTTTTCCGGAGTTATAAGAACTACACCCGCGCCGGAGCAATGGTCGTTGGATGCCCCATCAGTGTATAATTTCCATCGAACGGGGGGAATGGCGTCATCATTATCTGGTTCTGTGGGAATGGTAAACTCAGCGATAAAATCTGCTAATGCTTGCCCTTGTATTGCTCTCCGTGGCAAGTAGGCGATATCGAACTAACTCAACTCGATGTTCCATTTTAACAATCTTCTAGAAGTTTCTGGTCGTTGGAGTACCTGCCGCAGGGGTTGATCGGTATAAACACTGATTGAGTGTGCTTGAAAATATGGGCGTAGCTTACGTGATGCAATCACCAAGCAATAGGCCAATTTCTCGATTTTAGGGTAATTTCTTTCTGCCCCCGTTAAACGCTTGCTAACATAATACACCGGCTTTTGGATTCGGTCCTCCTCGCGAACTAAAGCCGCACTTATTGCATGTGGGGATACAGCCAAGTATACGTACAACATCTCGTGGTCTACTGGTTTTGACAGCACTGGTGGACTTTCCAGATGCCTCACTAGATCCCGGAATGCTTCCTCACAACTAGACGTCCATTCGAAGTTCCTTTTCCCTTTCTTTATTATGTCAAAGAAAGGGATGCACTTGTCAGTTGCCCTGGATATGAATCGACTTAGCGCAGCTACTTTTCCATTCAAGCTCTGTACCTGTTTTATAGTCCTTGGCACTTGCACATCTCGAATACACTACACCACAAAAGGCTTTTAACAGCGTTTGATAAACGCTGTAATACGATACAACAGCGTTAGTTCAAACGCTGTATAACGACATGCTGTCGTATATACAGAACTTACAACAGCTTTTTGATAAACGCTGTTGAAACATCACTTTGACAGCGTTTCGTACAAGCTGTCAATAATGTTTTAATTCTACTTTAACTGTTTACAACAGCTTTTTATAAACGCTGTTATTGAATCATCAACTATTTCAACAGCATGTACTAAACGCTGTTATTGACTATTTAAAGATAATTACAACACGAATTGAACGCTGTTGTTTCTTCATTGAAAGCATTAATCAGACGCTGTCTTCTATTTATATAACAGCTTTAATATTCCACTCTATTTTTGAATATTCCAAAACTATATTTTGAGTATATTCAAGCAACTAGTATATATAACATGTTCTAATAACTATTAATTAGTTACATAAACTAGTTAAGACGATATTAATAAACAAAAGACATCCATAAACCAAGTTGCCACAAATTCTGTTAAACAAAGACACATTATATGTTAAACAAAAATATAATATCAATACAGTAAGTCCGCACCAAATGCCAACAAAACGTGCATCTAAAAAGTTTCATATGCTTGCTACTTGCTACGGAAGAAGAATGTGTCATCGCCATCTTTAATTACCTGCAATGAAGAAATTTGAAGTCAGTGAGTAAACGCCATCTAAAAATTATTGGAGTTCACATGTATCACAAACAGTTGATTTGAACCTGCAGCCTGTTAAGGCTGAAGTGTGTACTGACCTGAACTGGAATGTTGCAGAATGGGGGTATTGCTTCATAAACAAAGTCAGCAGAAGTAAATGGCATGGGAACACAGTGAACTGGAATGCCAGCAGAACAACCCGAAACTCAAATGGTGACTTGGCATGTAAACTGGAACGGCTGACTGTGAGTAGAAGCATGTTGTGTGGAGCAATCGGAGTTGAAGCTTATGTGAACAAATCTGAATGAGCACTGTGACAGATGGGCTGGTATGAAATAAGGCTAACTGACAGACCAAAACAGTTACGTGGTTCACACTCGAACTGAACAGAATGGGAGAATGGGTGCAGAGAGACAGTTGAATCTCTATACAGGCGTATCGATGCCCGTATGGGAGCTGAAACAGAATTAAACCCAACAGGCGGTGGATCGAAGCTAGAAGCAACCAAACTGTGAGCTGATTTGAACTCTGAACAGAAGCTTGACTGATGAAGTTCTAATCTCAAAGCGAAGACAACGGGATGGGGCAAAAGCTAGAAACAAACCAGACAGAGCTGAAGTGCTCTGAACAGTAGCTTGAGTGGTGAAGATCTGAGCACTGAGCATCGACAACGGGACAGGACTGAACCTAGAAGCAAACCAGACTGAGCTGCAGTGCATTTGACATAGTACTAGCTTGCTATCAACATGGAAGCCACTCTCTAAAACAGCCAAGAAAAATAGAGGTTTCAGGCTGTTTTCCAGCAAATCTGAGTGTTAGTTTTGTAGTAAAAGAAGAAGGTTAATCTATATGTTGTCAAGCAGTCGACAATCTCCCATTACCCCAACGTGTAACAGAGTAAATGACGTCTGAAATTTTCCTATCTTAGGGAGTATAGTTAAATCTAAAATTACTCCAATATTTGTATGGGGAAGGAATGGTTGTTCCTATGTTGAGGTCAAAAATATCAAGTAGATTACTGATCATATATTGAGTGCAGTGACGTTCATAAAACAAATTGGTAGTGATGGTTTTCAACAGTTCACATGCTCAGTTTTCAACTGAGCAGATGCTCAATTTTCAACTTAGCATTCTTGCTCAGTTTTCAACTGAGCATAGCTCACTTTTTAACTGAGAGAACGCTCAGATATACACCCAATGTTTGGTCCAGAGAGCGGTAAAAATGGTTGGACAAGATTACCATTTGTATATGAAATCGTTAGGACGTATCCAGGAGAACAAGCTACAAAGTGTGCTCAGTTTTTAAGTGTTTTTGAGCAAGAGGTATGTCATTCATCAAATTAATCCATATACGTATCATTATCTCAGTAGATTAAGATTAATAATCTATGTTTTTTTCATTCAGATCTGTAGTTTAGAACTTTCCAATTATGACCTGAGTTAATTTGAGAAACTTTCCACTATACTACATTTTCCGAACTTCACACATACAAATTTTAACTTTCCGTATCACCATCATATTAACTATGCACGTTGAAAGACATTTACACCTAACTATGCACTAAAATTAGCAAGAATGATTGTAGAAAATACTAACAAACATATATAGAAAGCCAACGGTGTTAGTTACGAGATGGTCACCAAAGCATCGTTTACTTTCTTTATTTGTGGACTTAATTTTTATAGGAGAACATTAATAAAAACAACAGTATCTGGCCCGATGATAAACGTATCTTAACAAACAATAGGTTCTATTTTAATAAAGAAAAATAGTAAGATTTGAAAAGGACTGGAATATGATTATGTTAAACGTTCAAGCATTTTATATCTGTTTTAAGGGGTTGTTTCTCATGTATGGTCCTAATTATACAGCGCTGTATATATTATATTATGCCTGCCTTAAGCTTGAAGTACTAGTTTTGTTGGTGTTATCATTGTTGTTATTGTGTCACGTATGACCTATATTTGAATTATCTAAGAACAAGTTACAGGTACTCAAATTAGAAAGTGAATTTAAACAAACTACTATAAATTATCTTAGCATTATACTGACATATCATACCGACATTCCTTGCTGCTTAACTCAATTCACCTGCTTCAAATTGTGGGAGCAATGCACCAAAATTATGTCATGCAATGGCCAGTCATTTCCCATTTTTCTACATCAATATCATACTATTTAATAGACCTTAGAGGCTATAATAGAAGCAGTAGCAGAAATATAAAATGTCATAACAGCCTCGTAATTTTCAAAGTTCAGATCCTGGTGAAATAAAACATACGTTTCAACTCACATTTTAAAATTTATATTATAATAGAAATAAATAAAAGATCATCGTTAAAGCTTTAACTTCCACTCACATGATATTTTTTTCCACTCACTTTAGCAGTAAACACATTTTTCCACTCACTTCATTTATGTTCGAATCACTTTCCTTTTTCCCAACACCACTCAAATGCCCCACCAGATTCCACTCACCGAAAAGTGAGAGAGAAAACATACTGTGTGAAATGATAGATAACCACCATCCTTAATATAGTTATGGTAATTATGACAGAAGTGTTAAATTCACCAATTTGAAGAAGTCGCTACTTAGTTACTGAGTTTTATCGAAAATGTACAGGGATTTCATGATTTGCTACTTTTTAGTCAAGAGGGTAAAAAACATGTTGGTATAAGCAAACAGTTAGGGTTTACTTACACAATCAGAGAATAATAGTATTTTTCCTCTTATAGTTTGTAGATCAGTAGATGTATTCAACTTCTATAAACAAATAATTTTGGACAAGTACCTTCTCTTATGAATAGGTCACGAAAAAGCCTCTTCAGATAAGTATAATCGGGTTTGTCATCAAACCGCATTGATCGGCAGTAGTGAAAATATGATATAAATTCTGTTGGATATGATTTACAGAGAGCCTGATCATGCTGCATGCAAGTTTTATTAAATTTAACAGAATATATTGAGCGATCTATTGTAATTCGACGGTGAAAATGATTTGATACCTCCACAGAAGTGAGCGTTTTTCTTTTCACTAACTTTATCATATTTTGGTTTTTGGTTCCAGCTCTCAAGCCCTGCCATGGTAGGCTGATCCAAAGTAAAGATAACATAGTAAATAAAACACTTAGACAAAAAAGAGGCCATATAAATAATAACAATCTTTTTCATGAAGTATACCTTCCTCTTAGGAAATACATGAATACATAACCAAGAGATTCCAAATCATCCCTCCATCTTTGCTCTGCATTAAATTAAAAGGATCCACCAATTTCAAGATGAGTATTGACAGGAGTAGCTAAATTAATTGAAGAAAGCATTGGATGTAATACACACCAATTCCAAGATGGGTATTGACACTTGCATATCGTGTTGTTCCTGTGAGATTCTTGTTCTCCTTGTTAATGAGAGTGAGCTTAAATATTTCAGAAAATAACAAATATTGCATGAATCTAAACTTCTCTTTAGGAGAGAGTATATTTGGTTAAAACATATGCTGATGTTATATTAGAAGCACATGCTTGTTGCACCTGGACATGAACATTAACTCCAGCTCCTAAATTTTGCTTTACAGTTACGCATCTTAAGTCTGAGTTTTATTTGTTTCTCGTGTCAAGTAGCGACATGAATATAAAGGTCAAAAAATAGTATGGCCCAATATGAAAACAGATTTAAGTCAAAATGATTCTTTTAATTTGAATGGTATAAGGCAACAAAATTTACTGGAATTTTTTTAATACTTAGAAATAGGATAAAAAGCTTGGAGTCACCTGTATGGTATGTGCTTATGAGTTTGTATATCCATGTATTTCTTTGCAAGTCCGTAATCAATTATATAAACCTGTTAAGTGAAACAAAGTGCATAACGGTCAAAAGATTATTCTAAAATAACTCAGTTTAACATTTTACTTCTATTTGAGCAATCTCTGATTAGGGAATAGTAACAAGACATGATCATTGATCAGTCGGCGTCTCAAAATTCTCATATGTGTGTGTGTGTGTGCGCGCACACACACACAATAAAGGGAAGTGTTTAAGAAAATTGCAAAAACTATGGAGCATGTTAACTAAAAGCATTTTTATACTAATTTTGATCTTCTTAAGTACTTTGTTTCCAAAATTAAGAAATAAGTGTTTATAAGAAATGGAAAATAGTAAGGAATTTTATTTTAAATACTCGGTTTTAAGGGCTTCCTATCACTATTCTTTAAGTAGAAGACTTATTTTTAAATTAAGAGCCAAAATACAAACATCGAAGATTAACATCGTGTATCTAACTAAACATAAGCTTAATCAAAAAAAGGAAACAGAAAAAAAGACTAGCATTTAAGGAAAGAACATGTTCCATACTAAATCCTTGTCTAACATCCTCCTCGAATAATGATATATATGATGCTTACATCCAAGGAAAGATATTGCACATATGACAAACTAGATAAAATCTGCTGATAATGCATAGAGGATCAACATTTCTCAAAAACTTGCATGATAATTTTTCCAAAACAAATTAGAACACATGATAACTTTCCAAACAGTTTCATTTTTACTTCCAGGAAATAATACCCTTGACCCTCTTTAAACACTTGGAATTTCCATGATGTGGCAAGTATTATTAGCTAAAAAAACTTAAATAAGAAATTACAATATCATTTACTTATTGTAATGGCAATTCATTTTAATATGCATCACGACTTCTTCAAATATATGTATTTTGCATGTATAACAATATAGTTTCCTACTTTGTGCAGTGTACTCAAAATGCAATTCATAATCGAAAGTATCCTAGTTACTAATCCATATTGGCATGCAGTAACAAAAACATATGTTTACATTTTCATGTAGCTCTCCACATACATGTACTGCTCTGAGAACTGCTTTTAAGAAACCCGGGCTTGCTGAATAGGGCCTCTTGAATCTCATCAACCCTGATGACTGTGTATTTCATGTTGCTTTTACAGTATATACTTGCATTTGCAGGTGGGTAAAAAATATACGGCCATTCTATATTTCATATACCTTCTTAATGTTAGTTTAGAAAAATTTCGATACAGATGGTTGTATTGATGTTTTAATACAGATCTAAAAATTCCCATGTGTACTACATGATAAATGCGAAAATGCAGTGGATGGAATTATAATAAACATTATATTAAAATTTTATAATTTTGCATAACAAATATAATACAACCATTTATGTCAGTAGTTTTTCTCGTCTTCCCGGTGTCCATATTTGCATATTTTATAGTAACGGTATCTACAGGAAAACTACAAAATGAGTTTAGTGTTTTTATTCTACGTTCTTGACTACAGAGATTGAAAGCGTTTCATTTGTTAGAAGTTAAAAAACGATGAAACGGTGTACCATTGCCTTGCTAATCAATGGGTCTGTCACGTTGTCATTGTCTTAGCCAAGCTTTTGTTTTATAATCTACGTCAAAGAAATTGCAATTCTGCTAAACAAATGTGCCTTGCAAGAGATAGATTGAGTCACTTATGTCTCAAATCGATTACTAGAAGTCGATGCTTGATTTCAAACAGCAGTGTAAAGTAACTAATCAAAGTCTTACCCATCACTTCAACTTCGACAGAAACTTCTCATACTCCATATCGCCTCCATCACTTGCCTTCTGTTCTCCATTTTCCAAAGCTTGAACAGGTTGAGGTGGCTGCTGATGATGCGTCTGACTTGGTGCCCATGGCACATTTCCAGCTTCTGGTTCCACGTCACCATTAAGAAGTAGAATTTTATCCAGGTTAAAACTAGGATGAAACAACTCTCCAATACCATGTCCACAATATGATTTCAAATGAATTTCACATATTTTACAGTAAGATTACTCCTTTAAAAATTTCAAAACTATTTTTTACCAAAGAAAATTAACAATTATCACCAACTTATGTGCGATGTCTAAGAACTATGCTAGTCAGGATTAAAAAACAAAATACCAGAACTCACAAGCAGGCTCTAGCGGCCATTTACCAACATTATCAAAAGTATCCCTCCTTGAAAATATCATAGACAACAGCAACACCCATTTCTCCTTGGTAATACGCCGCCTTTACTGGCCAGCACCTCTTTTGACTAGATGTTTCCAAGATCCATGCCCAAATCTTCTTTCCGTCAATCATCATGGTTTGCATCGTAGGCTAAACTACGATCATTATTATTTAACTGCCATGCAATTGACGGTGGAAAGAAAACTGCCATGCAATTAACTGAATAGGACTACCATTTAACTCGCAAAAATTAGGGATTTTGTTGATAACTAGTTACCCGCGACTATAGAATAACGACGGTCTACTTCTGCCTCCTCTCTCTTACACGATATCTAAAACCATAATTTGGATAATTGAATATTGAGGCGGAGATTATTGAAGGAAATAAGAGGACCAATTCGAATGATCTTTTAATTTGAGAGGATTATTGAAGGGGATAAAGCTGGAATTGATTAAAAGATTGTGCGAAAAGTGAGAAATAAAAATAAATAAAGTGAAATGCAAGGCGGCAACGAGATAGCAAAATCCCGCTTGATATTTCGTTCAATAAACAGCGTTTTCATTTTCATTTTTACGTTTAATACTGCAAATAACAGCAAGTTTGCTTAACACGCTGTTATGTTTTGCCGTTGAAACTACTTTTTCTTGTAGTGATAGCTTGGATCTTTTCGGGGTTAGCTTCAATTCCCCTAGCATTGACGATGAATCCCAAAAACTTCCCCGACGCAACGCCGAAGGAACACTTCAGAGGGTTGATCTTCATCCCGTAATACCTGAGTATGTCGAACATTTCAACCAAGTCTCGAATGTGGTCGTTTGACTGTCGTGACTTCACGAGCATGTCATCCACATAGACTTCCATCGTCCTACCAAGCTGGTCCTTGAACATTCGATTCACCAAACGCTGATAAGTCGCTCCTGCGTTCTTCAGTCCGAAGGGCATTACTACATAGCAATATAGCCCGACATCTGTAATGAAGCTGGTGTGTTCTTGGTCCGAAATATGCATCGGGATTTGGTTGTACCCCGAGTATGCATCCATGAATGATAACAGCTCATGTCCTGCGGTGGAGTCGACCAACTGATCGATCCTTAGTAACAGGAAACTGTCCTTGGGGCACGCTTTGTTCAAATCGGAATAGTCTACGCATGTTCTCCATTTCCCATTTTCCTTTTTCACCAGTACGGGGTTCGATACCCATTCAGGATAGAGGGCATCGCGGACGAACCCATTGGCTTTGAGTTTGTCCACCTCCTATCTGAGAGCAGCGGACCTCTCCGGGTCCATTCCTCTCCTCTTTTGTTTAACCGGGACGTATTTCGGGTCTATGTTCAACATATGACTCGTGATGGCGGGAGAAATCCCACACATACCAGAATGTGTCCAGGCGAAAACATCAAGATTCACCCGGAGGAAGTCACTAAGGTCCTCAGTCATTGCGGGGCCAAGCTGTGATCCGATCTTCAGTATTCGCGAAGGGTCGCTTTGGCTGACTGAAATATCAACCGTTAGTTCAGCCGGCGCCGCCTTTTCTTCCCTGGGTTTCTCATCGTCGTCTCTCGGATCTATGTCTCTGAAGATCCGAGAGTTATGCTCGAGCCAGGGCTCGGGCACTACTTGTCAATTATCCATATTATGGATGCGGACGGGATTGTCCGCAACCTTTCCTTTCTCCCTCCGGTGGGCCTCTTGGAGCTTAGCCACATAACAGGAGCGACCAGCTGCTTGGTCGCCATGAACAATACCTACTCCTTTGTCAGTTGGGAACTTCAAAGTTAAACACCACGGGGCCAATGCTGCCCTAAATTCAGCCAGGGCCGGCCGGCCCAAGAAAACATTATATGGAGAATCCACATCCAAAACTACGAAGGGTAGGATTCGCACCCTCCGACGCTCGCCTTGTCCCAGTTCAACTGGTAACTCGACATACCCCACTGCATCAGTCGCAGCGCCGTTAAAGCCGTGAATACGAGCCTTGGACGGTTTCAAGTCCTTTGTTTCCATTTTCATTTGGTCATAAGCCTTCTTGAAGATGATGTTGATAGAACTTCCACAATCAATCAAAATTCTCTTCACATATGCCGGTCTGATTGTCGTAGATATGACCATCGGGTCGATGGTTGGAGCCTCTACTTGATCAGCATCCCTGTTTCTGAATACTATGTCGTCTGTCATTACGCGTTGCTGCTTGGCAGGAGTCCCATCCTCCATGTTTGAACAGCACTCAAAATCTGCATGCTTCAAGGAGCTTGCATACCGCTCCATCTCTTGCCAATTCTTATCCGCGGGGTGAGGTCCGCCGATAATAGTATTTATGACTAGTCTACCCACGGTTCGGGCAGGCTCCTCGGGGTGACGCGGGGCCGGTGCGCGACCTGGGTTGGACGTTCCCTGTCCTCCTTCCTGTGGATCCTTCACAAATTCTTGCAACTTCTTTTGCCTGATCAACTTCTCGATAGCGTCGTGCAGGTGTCTGCACTCTTCCGTATTGTGCCCATAAGTCTCATGGAAGCGATAATATTTCCCGGTTTGCTTCTGCTCCTCGGTTGATTCTTTTGGACGTGGCTTTCTGTACTGAAAAGTATTGTAGGTAGATAGGTAAATGTTCTCAAGAGGAGGATTCAACGGGGTATACTCGTTGTAACTTGGAATTCTCGATTTCCACTTCCCCGCTTCTCTCTTCTTCCCTTGATTTCTTCCTCCTGACTCCTTAGGTTGCCCAGGCTTGTTCTGGACATTGACTTGGACCTTTCCCGAGTTGTCTCCGGACTGCTTCACAGCAATGTTGCTTTTCACGGACTCTTGGACAGGTCCTGGTGCCTTATCTCGCCTTACCCACCTAGCCTCCTCTCTTCTTATGAACTGATGTGCCTTTGAGTAAAAACGTTCTAGTGTGGTCGGAGGTTTCCCTGCCAACCAGTCTCCAAATTCGGACTCTGGATCCACACCTCTCATTACAGCCATCAGAATTGCATGATCATTGGGGTTACTGACTTCAGTCGCCGCAACATGGAATCTTTGTAAATATTCCTTCAATGACTCCCTAGGATTTTGGGTTACACTTGATAGAGACATTACGTCCTTTGGACGCGTAGTGTGTATTCTGAACTGCTCAATAAACTTCTTCGCCAGCTCCTCGAAATTAAATACGGACCGCGGAGGAAGTCGGGTAAACCACATAGTAGCGATCCTAGATAGAGTGATCGGAAAGCATCTACACTTGGTGGCATCATTTGCTCTAGCTGAATCCATCATCCACTCGTACCTCATGACATGCTGTCTGGGGTCGGTCTTTCCCTCAATACACAGGGATAGTAGGCATATTAAACTTTCTGGGGTACGCCGCCTGTAACACAACATCTGTGAATGGAGTGTGACTCCTTGATACTCCCCAATCATCATTCGACAAGCCTTGATTTTCTTTCATCAATTGCCTGACCATGGCTGTCAGGTCTGGTGTCTGTATGGAAGGTGGGAGGTTAGGGTCCGTTCTACGTGACTGTCCATGTTGATGCCTCCTCTCCTGGCGATCTGCCAATCGGGCGTCTTGAGGTTTGACATCATTAGCGTTTTGATGGTCTGGGCCTCCAGCTTCCACCTGTACTCCAGTTCCTAAGTTTCCAGCTTCGACTTTGTTGCGGTTTCCAACTGTTTGGGCAGCAGCACCCATCCGTGCAGCTTCAGTCCTACGGCGTCTATGCTTGGGAGGTTCATCAGAAGAAGTTGAGCTGTCGGATGAGGAATAGGGAGCGGGATTGCCCCCAACATTTTGTTGTTGCTGTTGAGTGAGTTGTGCCATCAGGTTGGCGTTAGCTTGCATCTGCTCTCCTAGTTGTCTCCTGCTTTCCCTGAGTTCTCTCATCAAGTCGTTGAACTCTATTCTGGTGACAACTGGAGCTTGGTCCTGGGTGGCAATTCCTACACCCGGAATTGCTGGCTGATTGCTAGGTCCTGCTTGTTGCATGTTAGCAGTCTCATGGGCATCCGCATTATGAGAAGCTGACCTGGTACGTGGTCTTGCCATTGTAGAGTTATTGGTATGAACTCTGAGTAGAATCAACGGATGTCCTATCAATGAGTCGGATCTTCTTTGGGGGATTTGTTCAATCCAGTAGCTTCAAAGCAGATCCTTAAGGTCTGAGAATTCAGCTCTCAGTGAAAGCACCAAAGTGTTAGCACCAAAACTGGTCACTAACCTCGTAGAGAAAGATTGTGTAGAGATATAAGTGACGAAGATAAATTAAACAAGGAAGGGAATGCTAATTTAAATGCAGAAAGTGAGAACACCAAATTTATAGTGGTTCAGCGTAATTGCCTACGTCCACTTTTAGCTTAAACTTTATTGATCTTCTAAAGAGTTGATTACAAATACAATTCGTGAATCAAATGCTTGAATGAATTTGTTAAGTAGAGAAGATGAGTCTCCAAAATGGCAGAGTCTCCCCAATGTTCTCCCAAAAAGCTCCCTTTTCACTGTGACCCTGCCCCTCTATTTATAGACAAAGATGGGCTGGACTTCCCAGGTGGGCTCGGTAGCCGAACACTCTAGCCCAATTATAATGGTCGCTGTATGCCGAACCAGGTAGGCTGAACAGAATGACGCCGAACAATCCTTCCTACGCCGAACGGTATGTTTGATGTGTGGGAAGTGCAGAATTGTTGGTCGAAGCCGAACGGTATGTCTGATGTGCTTGACCGAACAATGCTCTCTGGCCGAACGATCCTTCTGGCCGAACGATACTGCCATGTCGAGCAGTCATATATGCCGAACGCCTTATGATGCCGAACACCACTAGATGCCGAGTACTACGCCGAGTACTCATATTGCCGAGTTCCACTGGATGCCGAGCGCTACGCCGAGTACTTCTAGACGTCGAGTACTACCTAATGCCGAGCGCTACGCCGAGTACCTCTAGATGCCGAGTACTACCTGAGTACTATGAGACGCCGAGTACTCCTTGATGCCAAGTACCATTGATGCCGAGTACTCCTTGATGCCGAGTACCGTCGATGCCGAGCGCTACACCGAGTACTTCTAGATGGCGAGCGCTACCTGATGCCGAGCGCTAGTTGCCTGGTCAAATCTCCAGGAAACACTTGCCCCCCAAAGTGTATTACGTGGTTGAATCGTGATACGCTTTGAATTGCATATCCCCCGTACTTCGCTTCGAATCTAGGTTAACTCTCCTTGGAGACGCTTTCTTGAGAATATCCGTGGCGGAGGTGTATGACGAGCGTGGTACAGATGCCGAACGAAGCAGTCGAAACCGAACGCTCCTCATGCCGAACGACTTTGCACTCTAATGCCGAACACTATGGCTTTGACCGGTTCCACCGGGTATAACCTTTTTGACTTCTCTTTCTGTCTATAAAAGTCGAGGCCTTCTTCCTCCTTCTCTTTTCACACTCACTTCTCCTATCTTGTTTTCGAGAAACTCACTTGTTACCAACCTACAAAGACTTAACAACTCTTCCTAACCCATTCGGCGCTAATCAAAACCGCGGCCTCAACTCCAAACTTCTTCAAGTCGTGATCTATTAACTAGGTAACTGTAACAACCCGCATATTTATCGATTTTATATTTAAATATTTTATTTAAATATAGAATCGTTAATCGGATTGAAGTCCGAAAAGCTACTTTTTGCAAACAGTCGAATTAGGATTCGAGACCACTTCCATTGAGTTCAAAATGCCGTTTGCGACCTTTTTGAGTATAAGCTTCGATATGTTTGGAGTTAGTAGAATTTTGCTACTTTTTCACTTTGGACTTTGGGTTGGGTTCAGCCCACTTGCCCAAATCTGGTTATATCTTTACTCCACCTCCTCTCCTCTTCATTACTTCACTTTCATTTCCTAAGTCTTAAGCTTCATCAAAAATGGGGGAAGAGAAAAAGAATTAGGAAATTCCTAAGCCCTAGTTCCATTGCAAATTCAAGTTCTTGCTCCAAATCCAAAGAGAAGCTATTGGTAAGTCTCCTCTTCATCTTCTCCAACCCGTTCTCCTTTCAATTTCAGAAAATTCCCTAAACCTAATTTAGGAAATGTTTCTCTTTTGAGCATAGATTCAAGCTCATTTGGGTTGTGTTGAAGAGTGGTTGATTCTCCCTTTGCTTTCAAGCTCCTTCTTCATTGTTTTTGTGAAAAGGTGAGATTTTTATCTCACATCTTAGTCTATGATTATCATTGATGTTGGGTATGAATTCCTAACAAGTATTCATGTGCTATTGCTTTTGATTTGGAAAGAATTGGTATTCATTGATAGGGCAAGAAGTGCTGGAAATCAGGCTCTGGTCGACCGAATGCAGGGTCCGGTCGACCGACCTGCTACTTGAGCACTTCCCTGCCTCTGTTTTGGGAGTGCAGGAATTTTGGCTCCGGCTGACCGATCAGGAAGTCCGGTCGACCGACCTGCTTCCCGAGAATTTTTCAGAACAATGTCCGATCGACCGAGCTCTGATAACGGTCGACCGACCTGCTCCTATTTGCCAATTATGCCTATATTGCCTACTTTGTTTGAATTTCCAACTTTAATCGATTCGTGTTGTTTCCCTTTTGTTGTTATCATTTATTACCGACTTTGATGACTTCTTTTCTTCGGGATTTTCAGGAATATCCATTTTGATGGATTCAGTATCGATTTCTTTGGATTTTATTCACGTCTTCGAATGTGAATTTTTATGATTGATTGTTTCTACAATCACTTCTATGATTTGTCACTTCAAAATATAAAGGTTTTCTATACTAGTATTAAATATCAAAACTTCTTCATCAAAACGATTTCAACTCTATTTTCAATATCAAAGCTCGTTTCTTAAAACCATTTTCCAATCTATTAGTATATACAAACCTTTACTTCATTCGTATGAGAAAATATAATTAAACGGCTTAGCAAAACAAGTGGTATGAAACGCTTGCGTTTACTTCATCGGTTAATTTATGGACTTGTTCGATTGAACCCTTTTGTGACAATTTTCTAGTGGAGATCTACAATCTGTTCGTAAATATTTGAGTTAAGCAAGTGGTTATGGGACATGAAGCTAAACTCTTATATTTACTAGCTTAGTGTAATCGACACTTCCTTATGATCATGACGATCATTCTTGTGATTTAGACTAGCAATGTGCGATGTCTCTTTGTCCATGTGAAGGACTGTATTTCTTTTTATTGAGCTTCGTCTCAATTTATGCATGTGGCATATCTTTCTAGGTGCGTCGATGCTTGTCATTTTCATGGAGCATTCGGCTCATAGGTCTTCGGACCATTCGTGGAGCATTCGGCTCATAGGTCTTCGGACCATTCGTGGAGCATTCGGCTCATAGGTCTTCGGACCATTCGTGGAGCATTCGGCTCATAGGTCTTCGGACCATTCGTCGAGCATTCGGCTCATAGGTCTTCGGACCATTCGTGGAGCATTCGGCTCAAAGGCCTTCCCCCTTCTTATGATTTCTGGATTTTTGATTATTGATTTTTGGAATTTGTGCTTCACCAGCTTTTACCATTGGCTTTGATATGTATGTCATTATTTGTGCATTGGTGAATTTATGTGTTATTGACTTTTTATGAATACAAGTTTAGGGTATGATACCCTATTTTATCTTTGAGAAGATTCTTGTGATATTGATTGATCTTTTGTTGATTATCATTTACATACTTATAGTAGTATGCCATTATGGTTGTTACATGTTCATGCCATATTATTTATCATATACCTTATCATCTGATATTTATAGCTAGACTGATCCGTTTATTATTTTCTTATAAATAATACTCGGGTCAGACCGAGATGTTACAGGTGCTTCTACTTGACTTCCCTTTAGGATTATTCTGACTTTTGGCTAACTACTTAGATTTGTAGTTTTTGTATGTACACATTTGGGATATAGACTCTATGTTGTGTACTTATTCTTTTGTATAGCACGTGTTGCTATTCTTTTGTATTATCGTGGATCTTTCTGACCACTACTCTGATGTACACTTTCATGTGTTATATATATTTATTCATATCTTCTTCCGCCTTTGTGATATGAATTGTCTGTGACTGATTTATGTTACGTTTATTTCTATATTTGTTTCCGAAGATTATATATAGCCACTGTGTGATAGCTTTGAGTTTGTATCGGTATGTCGGATTTCCTCTTGAGATGAAAAGTTATATTTTTACCTGGCATATCGGTACTCGCACAAAAAAATTACATGGTTGGTCGCTCCTCAACAGCCTTATCCTCCGTGCTAGTTGACAGCATTACACCGTAGTGTTCTTGGCTAGCGTGGGTATAGAGGTGGGGCATCACAGTAACAATCCCTCTAACTAAATCCATAAAGGGGTTTCAAAACGAGACTCGAGTTCGCAAAGTGATGTGTGGATTTTTAGGGCCATACGATGCGGAGGAAGCTAGGAGTTGGTTAGAATGCCGAACAGGATGGTTCAGTGTGACTCACCGAATGATTCGTCCTCGTGGTTCGGTGTGGATGGAGGAAGAAAAAAAAGGGAATGAAGTCGCTGTAGAGAACGGTGTGTTCGAGCGTTGGCGCTCGGCGCAACCTTGGCTCGACACGATTCGTCATATGCCGGGTAGTGCAATGGAAGGATGTGGAGGAGTATGAGCCGAATAGGATGTCGAATGTGGTCCCGACCGAACAAGATTTTGGTCGAGTGATGCTTTTTCTAACAGTCACAATCGTCGAACAACACAAATGCCTAATATAAATGCCAAACAACAAAACGCCAAACACCATATATGCCGACCAATATAACGATCGAACAATAAAACGCCGAACAACACAGATGCCGAACCATATGAATGCCGAACGCTTGTGAATGCTAAAATCCTATCTTGGCCGGACAAAACTTAACCGAACATGCCGAACAAGACCTTTAGCTGAGCAGGGACTAGGCCGAACACTCATTAACCTTGCCTATTCATATAGCAAAACAAGGACTTGTACCTAGGCATACTATTACATGAAACTGGCCCGGATCATTAACTCCCTAGCTTTAGTGGACATAAATCTGAACTTAGATTAATATTCGTTTTCTGAATCTGAAACTGTAACCACCACAAGGCGGGCTTTTTGAGACGGTCAGCGATGACGGTCTTTGAAGGCGATGATTCGAAGCTCATTTTCATATCTGTGAAATCTCTATATTCTTATTACTTGTACACGATTGCTTGCACTAGTTCACACATCACGTGGGGGGAATATTCGTGTTGTTAACTCTAACGTTCAACGTTTTTCAAGTATAGTTTTCGCAGGCACTTAAACAGATTCATTATTTATTGGGGATGTCTATGAAGTCTAGCTCCGCCACCATATCTGACAGGCCTGGGCCGTCGTCAAGGCAAGGAGCCGCTGATATTTCAAATCCGTCGACTTCCCCTGCCCACAACTTAGCACCTGATGCCTTGGAGGCAACAATTCTTTTAGACAATCTGATCGATTCACAAGCTTCGAAGATCAATGAAGCCGCACTTCGACGGATATGTTCTATTCACGGGATTCCTTTTGCCGACGTGTTAGTTCCTTCGCGACACGATCGTCCTCACTTGCCCCCAGTCGGATATACCACATGCAACAAGTTCATGTGTTGGATGGGCAGCGTGCCTCCGTTTAATTTATTCCTCTGGGACGTGTTGCAGTACATCGACATTGCTCCGTCGCAGCTGCATCCGAACGGTCATGCATTTCTATACGGGACCTATCTACTCTTCATGGCCGTCTTCTCTAGACCTCCAACCTCTGGCGACATCAGATACATCTATATGATCAAGAGATGGAAAGATAGCCCTTCCTTCATGTTCCTCGAGCCGTACCACAAATGCCAAATCTTGACAGGAGCATGCAGTAAATTCGCCCTGTACAAACAGGAATGGTTCTACGTGCGTTGCCCTCCTGGTTTTGCGAGGAGATGGGTTGAAGGCAGTAAGTCTCTTTGATGAGTTATCATTCGCCTTTAATCGGAGTCATGCTGTTTCTAACTCCTCGTTTCATCTTTTTAGGTATCAACCCGCGTCCGGAGGGTCGAGGATATTCTGAGGCCGTTGAGGCCATTAGAGCTCTTCCTGCAGAGGAACGAGACATCCGAACCATCATTTCAAATGAATCATTATCAAGGTTCGACTTGCTAGCCCCGGGTCGTCGGATTAGCCTCCCAGAGGGCGTCTCCATTCCCAAGCCAGCATCCGGTAAAGGGAAAAAACAGGCCGAACCGTCATCACGCCGCACTCCCGATACGCATGAAGAAGGTGAGCATAAAGAGGACGAAGCTCTTGAGACCCAAGGCGAGAATGTGGGTCCCGCTTGGAATCCGGCGGTCGAAGTCCATGATATTGAAACGTCATCCTCCCCTTCGAAGGGAAAGAAGAGGTTAAAATACAATATTCGGAAGGAGAAAGTTGGCGGCACTTCAAAAGATATGCCTATCCAGCCAGAGAAAGAGGCTTCCTTACAACACCTGGAGAGTTCTCTAAGGGGTTTGTCGAATCTTTCTATCCCCGATGATATACTTAATTACGGGTTTGACGATCCTGAAGCCCTCAAGTTTTCTTCGCCTGCTAGAGGCAATGCGGGAGTTCAACTCCCAGTCCAGGGAGACAATACTCCGATTAGTAAAGATAAAAGAACTGGTCCGTAGGGGGGAACACTAGGACACACACGCACATACGCATTCCATCATACACTTCAAGTTTTTTCTTATTTCCCGGATTTTTCTTAACTCGTTGTTATCTCCATTCTTTGCAGGTGACATGGGGCGCTCTCACGGATTCGATCGCCTTCATGGCTCTTCCATATTTCATTATTCCGGACGGGACTCAGGTTCAGGCAGACGCAGGGACAGAGATGATTATGAAGATAGGGACAATCGTCCCCGCGAGTCGTCTCACCGTAAGAAGGCATATTCTTAATCTTCACAGTCCCGTGATCCTCTTCCTCCAACTGAGCCGGATATAGAAAAGTCTTCACAGAAGGGTTACCAATCTGATGCTCCTCGAGAACAACTGACAGGGACGCGGAAGATGATCTTAAGGCTATTTAACACTAGAGGGGGGGTGAATAGTGTTTTAAGAATTTCTTTAAAACTTTTTTGATTTAAATTGAATTAACTAACTTAATGCAAATACACAATCACAGATCAAATCACAGAATCACAAACAGATGCAAATATAAATAAAAAGCAAGTAAAGGAAAGAACACACCAGGAATTTTATACTGGTTCGGTGTTACCCTACATCCAGTCCCGCACAACCCGTACGGCTTTCTATTCAATAATAATCTAGATTACAATCCCTCGATTCCAAGGCAACGAGGTACACCCTCCAGATTCTCAGGTCTCTGGGTAGAACCACTTGATTCACAGGACACAAGTTCACCCGATCGATTTCCAAGGACACGATCACACCTTTATAACCCCACACAAGTTTCTTTGAGTACAAATGTATCTATAACTCTGATAAGCACTGAGATTCTTTGAAGAGAGTGGCAGAGAATCAAACTAGAGATATTCTGGTTTGATTCACTTAAGATTTCGGCAGAATATGGATAGGATGATTAGAAAATAAGATAAGAGAATAAAGAGGAGAGAAACTAATGAAAGTAGTTACTGGAAAACGTCCATAACAGTCTCTATTTATAGAGAATGAATGGATGTGTCCATTCAAAGAGGTTTAAGCGAATAGACACTTCTTTTGAAAACAACCTTTGCTATAACGGGAAGCATGTCGACATGACGAGTAAATATGATGTCGACATGGTCTAGTAAAAATGATGATTTGCTTTACTTTGAAAATGATGATTTAAAACATATGCAACTTTATTCAAATGGACTCTATGTATTTGTAGAAGGTATTTAGAAGTAGAAATACTTATGAATGTATATATGTATATATACTAAAATATATTTAAAATCAAAGTAAATAAACTAAAGTAAATATAATATTAAAATAGATTTTGAGGCTAAAATATCAAGGACAATTTTGAAATCAAAATATAACAAAATGATAAATATGATTTTGAGGCTAAAACATTTTTGGAAATGTGAACGAAGGTTTTTCTTTTGAAAAGGAATATTTGAAAATCATTTTATAAAACAAGAGATAATTTTGAAAATCATTTTGAATCAAAATTAGTGGATAACAAAATAGGGCTACTATCCGTTCCACTAGATATTTCGTGAGTTCCATCTCACTAGGGTTCCATCCCTTTAACAAGAACGAAGTGGATTCCATTCCACGAGTAAATTGGATAAAAAAGAATGATAGTGCTTTCAAGGAGTTTTAACAAATATCTAACCTAACTATATTATTTGTCTTGAACTCTTGAATATCTTGAATCTCATGAGTCTTCAATCTTGAACTCTTGATCTTTGTCTTCATTAATTTTGTTTTCTTTACTGTACAGTCTTCTTTTGTTGATACCTGCATATAGATTTCCTGCACATATATATTTTATAACACTTCTATAGTTGTTGTCATCAAAACCACTATCCTATAGACTAACATTCTCCCCCTTTTTGATGATGACAACCTTTGTTTATAAAATATTTATATTCTCCTTATAATTCCCCCTAAATCTAATAACTCCCCCTTAATCTATGCCTAACTAACCTATTTTATATTTCTCCCCCTTTGTCATCAACAAAAACTATCTCTAAACTATATAACTCCCCTTTAATGTAATACTCTATGACATGTGATTATAATGATAGTGTTATCATAAATAATCAACACTTAGATCTAAAACTAAAACTTAGTCCTAAACTACTAATTATACAACTCCCTCTTAAACTAATACTAAAACAAAGTATAGTAAATGAATTGTGAAAGATATTAACTTAATTATACTATAATTATTCAATAAATATGTATAAATATATTTCAGACATTACAATCAACACACACATCAAAACCAATCATGTCAAACAAGTCAAACAAATCAATCAAGTCAATCAAATCAAACAAGTCAATCAAGTCAAACAATTCAAACAAGTCAATCAAGTCAATCAAATCAACCAAAAACTAATAATCCTATATTATAAGACATTACTACAACCTCCTCCTAAATAAAATACACTCGTTATATATACATGTATGTAGTTTGTAAAGCAGTATGAAGTGTATAAAATATGCAATGTAGCATGAAATAATATGAGAAATGAAGTGCGACTTGTAATGCAAATGATTATGATATGCATTGTAATTTATGATGTAATATGCAATGAAATGTGATATGAAATAGAATGCATAATGATATGTAATAAAATGACAATGAAGTAAAATAATTTGCAAAATGATATGATGATATATATACTATGGTAAGAGATGTTCAGACTATAAGATAAACATGAGTGATAAGTAATATCTAGTTGACAAGCATATATATATATATATATATCTGTGTATGTGTGTGTCTATATATGTATGTATGTATACATATATCAAACAATTTATTATACTTCAACCAAACAAAGGTAAAACACACCAATTACTAAACCTAAATTAAGGAAACTAATGAATGGGACAGAAAGAGTTGTAAAGACAATAGTTTTAAAGGTAATAAATGGTATTAAAACTGTAACATAATCGTGAAAGGTAGTAATCAAACTTAATATCAAAATTAACTGCTAAGGAATAAGAACTTATACTATATATGATCAAATATGGTTTTTTATAAAGATTAATAGCCTACTTATTTAATTCATTTAAAATACTTATTTTAATTTAATTACTATAATCCAAACTTCCATGTTTATAAAATACTTATCTTACTAATTAAAACCTTTATATTAAATTATTACTGGTATAAATATTTAGAAACATGTTTAAATATTTTTTTTTAAAAAGTATCATAATGAAATATTAAATAAAATAATAAAGATTGAAAAACTAAAATGAACATGTGTTACATTAAGGCTTCTTACATTAAAAAATTTCAGTAATTGTTAAAAAATATTTTAAAAATGAAATTACTTTTAAAATATTCTAATATAAGTTAGAAAATAACTCTAAAAAGAATAAAAAAATACTTAGTTTAAATATCATTTTTTATAATTTAAAAATTTCAAACAGAAAAGACAGCATTTACAGACTGCTATAAAAAGTTTTTGTAATAAAATATATTCAAAACAATATAAAATAGAAACTGTAGCTTTTACCAAATGCTGTGTAAAGTTTCAGAAACACTAAAGCGTTTCAAACCAAATGACAGGGACGCAGAAGATGATCTTAAGGCTATTTAACACTAGAGGGGGGGTGAATAGTGTTTTAAGAATTTCTTTAAAACTTCTTTGATTTAAATTGAATTAACTAACTTAATGCAAATACACAATCACAGATCAAATCACAGAATCACAAACAGATGCAAATATAAATAAAAAGCAAGTAAAGGAAAGAACACACCAGGAATTTTATACTTGTTCGGTGTTACCCTACATCCAGTCCCGCACAACCCGTACGGCTTTCTATTCAATAATAATCTAGATTACAATCCCTCGATTCCAAGGCAATGAGGTACACCCTCCAGATTCTCAGGTCTCTGGGTAGAACCACTTGATTCACAGGACACAAGTTCACCCGATCGATTTCCAAGGACACGATCACACCTTTATAACCCCACACAAGTTTCTTTGAGTACAAATGTATCTATAACTCTGATAAGCACTGAGATTCTTTGAAGAGAGTGGCAGAGAATCAAACTAGAAATATTCTGGTTTGATTCACTTAAGATTTCGGCAGAATATGGATAGGATGATTAGAAAATAAGATAAGAGAATAAAGAGGAGAGAAACTAATGAAAGTAGTTACTGGAAAACGTCCATAACAGTCTCTATTTATAGAGAATGAATGGATGTGTCCATTCAAAGAGGTTTAAGCGAATAGACACTTCTTTTGAAAACAACCTTTGCTATAACGGGAAGCATGTCGACATGACGAGTAAATATGATGTCGACATGGTCTAGTAAAAATGATGATTTGCTTTACTTTGAAAATGATGATTTAAAACATATGCAACTTTATTCAAATGGACTCTATGTATTTGTAGAAGGTATTTAGAAGTAGAAATACTTATGAATGTATATATGTATATATACTAAAATATATTTAAAATCAAAGTAAATAAACTAAAGTAAATATAATATTAAAATAGATTTTGAGGCTAAAATATCAAGGACAATTTTGAAATCAAAATATAACAAAATGATAAATATGATTTTGAGGCTAAAACATTTTTGGAAATGTGAACGAAGGTTTTTCTTTTGAAAAGGAATATTTGAAAATCATTTTATAAAACAAGAGATAATTTTGAAAATCATTTTGAATCAAAATTAGTGGATAACAAAATAGGGCTACTATCCGTTCCACTAGATATTTCGTGAGTTCCATCTCACTAGGGTTCCATCCCTTTAACAAGAACGAAGTGGATTCCATTCCACGAGTAAATTGGATAAAAAAGAATGATAGTGCTTTCAAGGAGTTTTAACAAATATCTAACCTAACTATATTATTTGTCTCGAACTCTTGAATATCTTGAATCTCATGAGTCTTCAATCTTGAACTCTTGATCTTTGTCTTCATTAATTTTGTTTTCTTTACTGTACAGTCTTCTTTTGTTGATACCTGCATATAGATTTCCTGCACATATATATTTTATAACACTTCTATAGTTGTTGTCATCAAAACCACTATCCTATAGAATAACATTCTCCCCCTTTTTGATGATGACAACCTTTGTTTATAAAATATTTATATTCTCCTTATAACTCCCCCTAAATCTAATAACTCCCCCTTAATCTATGCCTAACTAACCTATTTTATATTTCTCCCCCTTTGTCATCAACAAAAACTATCTCTAAACTATATAACTCCCCTTTAATGTAATACTCTATGACATGTGATTATAATGATAGTGTTATCATAAATAATCAACACTTAGATCTAAAACTAAAACTTAGTCCTAAACTACTAATTATACAACTCCCCCTTAAACTAATACTAAAACAAAGTATAGTAAATGAATTGTGAAAGATATTAACTTAATTATACTATAATTATTCAATAAATATGTATAAATATATTTCAGACAATACAATCAACACACACATCAAAACCAATCATGTCAGACAAGTCAAACAAATCAATCAAGTCAATCAAATCAAACAAGTCAATCAAGTCAAACAATTCAAACAAGTCAATCAAGTCAATCAAATCAACCAAAAACTAATAATCCTATATTATAAGACATTACTACAACCTCCTCCTAAATAAAATACACTCGTTATATATACATGTATGTAGTTTGTAAAGCAGTATGAAGTGTATAACATATGCAATGTAGCATGAAATAATATGCGAAATGAAGTGCGACTTGTAATGCAAATGATTATGATATGCATTGTAATTTATGATGTAATATGCAATGAAATGTGATATGAAATAGAATGCATAATGATGTGTAATAAAATGACAATGAAGTAAAATAATTTGCAAAATGATATGATGATATATATACTATGGTAAGAGATGTTCAGACTATAAGATAAACATGAGTGATAAGTAATATCTAGTTGACAAGCATATATATATATATATATATATCTGTGTATGTGTGTGTCTATATATGTATGTATGTATACATATATCAAACTATTTATTATACTTCAACCAAACAAAGGTAAAACACACCAATTACTAAACCTAAGTTAAGGAAACTAATGAATGGGACAGAAAGAGTTGTAAAGACAATAGTTTTAAAGGTAATAAATGGTATTAAAACTGTAACATAATCGTGAAAGGTAGTAATCAAACTTTATATCAAAATTAACTGCTAAGGAATAAGAACTTATACTATATATGATCAAATATGGTTTTTTATAAAGATTAATAGCCTACTTATTTAATTCATTTAAAATACTTATTTTAATTTAATTACTATAATCCAAACTTCCATGTTTATAAAATACTTATCTTACTAATTAAAACCTTTATATTAAATTATTATTGGTATAAATATTTAGAAACATGTTTAATTTTTTTTTTTTAAAAGTATCATAATGAAATATTAAATAAAATAATAAAGATTGAAAAACTAAAATGAACATGTGTTACATTAAGGCCTCTTACATTAAAAAATTTAAGTAATTCTTAAAAAATATTTTAAAAATGAAATTACTTTTAAAATATTCTAATATAAGTTTGAAAATAACTCTAAAAAGAATAAAAAAATACTTAGTTTAAATATCATTTTTTATAATTTAAAAATTTCAAACAGAAAAGACAGCATTTACAGACTGCTATAAAAAGTTTTTGTAATAAAATATATTCAAAACAATATAAAATAGAAACTGTAGCTTTTACCAAATGCTGTGTAAAGTTTCAGAAACACTAAAGCGTTTCAAACCAAATGACAGGGACGCGGAAGATGATCTTAAGGCTATTTAACACTAGAGGGGGGGTGAATAGTGTTTTAAGAATTTCTTTAAAACTTCTTTGATTTAAATTGAATTAACTAACTTAATGCAAATACACAATCACAGATCAAATCACAGAATCACAAACAGATGCAAATATAAATAAAAAGCAAGTAAAGGAAAGAACACACCAGGAATTTTATACTGGTTCGGTGTTACCCTACATCCAGTCCCGCACAACCCGTACGGCTTTCTATTCAATAATAATCTAGATTACAATCCCTCGATTCCAAGGCAACGAGGTACACCCTCCAGATTCTCAGGTCTCTGGGTAGAACCACTTGATTCACAGGACACAAGTTCACCCGATCGATTTCCAAGGACACGATCACACCTTTATAACCCCACACAAGTTTCTTTGAGTACAAATGTATCTATAACTCTGATAAGCACTGAGATTCTTTGAAGAGAGTGGCAGAGAATCAAACTAGAGATATTCTGGTTTGATTCACTTAAGATTTCGGCAGAATATGGATAGGATGATTAGAAAATAAGATAAGAGAATAAAGAGGAGAGAAACTAATGAAAGTAGTTACTGGAAAACGTCCATAACAGTCTCTATTTATAGAGAATGAATGGATGTGTCCATTCAAAGAGGTTTAAGCGAATAGACACTTCTTTTGAAAACAACCTTTGCTATAACGGGAAGCATGTCGACATGACGAGTAAATATGATGTCGACATGGTCTAGTAAAAATGATGATTTGCTTTACTTTGAAAATGATGATTTAAAACATATGCAACTTTATTCAAATGGACTCTATGTATTTGTAGAAGGTATTTAGAAGTAGAAATACTTATGAATGTATATATGTATATATACTAAAATATATTTAAAATCAAAGTAAATAAACTAAAGTAAATATAATATTAAAATAGATTTTGAGGCTAAAATATCAAGGACAATTTTGAAATCAAAATATAACAAAATGATAAATATGATTTTGAGGCTAAAACATTTTTGGAAATGTGAACGAAGGTTTTTCTTTTGAAAAGGAATATTTGAAAATCATTTTATAAAACAAGAGATAATTTTGAAAATCATTTTGAATCAAAATTAGTGGATAACAAAATAGGGCTACTATCCGTTCCACTAGATATTTCGTGAGTTCCATCTCACTAGGGTTCCATCCCTTTAACAAGAACGAAGTGGATTCCATTCCACGAGTAAATTGGATAAAAAAGAATGATAGTGCTTTCAAGGAGTTTTAACAAATATCTAACCTAACTATATTATTTGTCTTGAACTCTTGAATATCTTGAATCTCATGAGTCTTCAATCTTGAACTCTTGATCTTTGTCTTCATTAATTTTGTTTTCTTTACTGTACAGTCTTCTTTTGTTGATACCTGCATATAGATTTCCTGCACATATATATTTTATAACACTTCTATAGTTGTTGTCATCAAAACCACTATCCTATAGACTAACAAACACTCCGGTTCATCGAGTACAAGGCAAGTTCGGGAGCAACGAAAAAGAGCGGAATTTTCAAAGCCTCCTCCCCCTATTCCCGCGGCTGACCCAACCATAGCGGAGAAAATGGTCGAACTCAGGGCCAAATTCCCAAAAATCTGCTTCGACGGTCTGAAATTTCTCCCAGTTATTCACCACATCCCTGGGCATGTTAAACAAAGCGCGCTTGCCTACAATAACGACGTCTACGTTCAACATGACGCGTTTGCCCACCTGGTTGAGAAGGTCTCTGAGGTATCTATTGAGCGACAGCATGAAATTGATCGCTTGAAATTAGAAGCTAGCTTTGGCAAGGACATTATCAAGGGTCAAGATGAAGAGCTTGCTTCATATAAGTCAAAACTTGAAGTCGCTGAGCAAAGTGCAAAAGATACCGCTGAGGCAGTCACTCGTTTGGAGGCAACCCACAAGAAGGAACTTGATGAAGTAGTCCAGCGCAGCGGTGCCCTTGCCTTAGAAAAAGATTCCATCCAAAAAGAAAGGGATGCGCTTGCCATACAAGTCAAAGAGTTGAAAGAATTACTTTCCAAAGAGAAAGAGGATAAAGTGGCCGCTCAAGAAGAGTCACAACGATACTGTGATGAAATCGTCGCTACTCGGCTCTTGAAGACGAAACTCGATGGTGAACTTGCTGGGGTTGAAAAAATGAAAGATGAAGCTCGTGAGGAGGGCAAAAGAAAAGCTACGGAGGAGATTGATTCTCGTCTTGAGGCGGCCGCAGAGGCCGGCAGGGAAGAGGTCAAACGCCTGTTTGACCCGTTAATCGTTGAGTATGGCGCCCGCGTCCTTATGCATCGCGACTTGACATTCTTGGGCGATGGCTATCTCGAATCCCTAGTTGAGGCCTGGGAAACTTTAGTAAAGATCGTGAAAATCGAGTCGGGCTCCGAGGAAGTCGATGAGGATGCTCTGGTGAAGAAATTTCTTAGGGGGAACGAGCCATCGGACTTATCTATAGCTTTGGCGCTTTTCAGTAAAAGTTCTCCCCTACCAGAAGAGAAAAATGACGAAGCTGGCACATCTGGGGCTGAGACTACGGCTCCTCATATTGCTGCTCCTTCCACTGCTCAACCGGCTTGTCGGCCGACACTTGACCCGTTCGAGTAGCATGCCGGCTATGATCCTGAAGATCCCGGGCTTGGCGTTCACGTGCTATCTCCTATTCTGGAGGGTGAAACCCCACGCGTAACCGATAGCCAACCAGAACCCGGTAGGAAACTCTCCTTTTCTAGAAGTCAAAAGATCTTGTTATTTTCCAGCATTTATTCGTTCTAATGTTCATTTTTTATGTTTTCATGCAGGCTGCTCTGATCCCGAGCCAACTCCGAGGAGCGATGACGCCAAGGAGGAGGCAGAGAAAACAAGCGATGTTGCTCACGCGGGAGTAACCCCTGGTCCCGACGCTCAAGTGATCGGGGCGCTAGATGATGATAAGCTTGACACTTCATCTCCTGCCGAAGGGAGCGATGAAATCGAAATCACCGGCGCCTCTGAGCATACCTCAAAGATGAGCATGAAGGACCGCCTCGCCGAAGAGGAGAAGAAAAAGGTCAAGGTCAAAGTTGAACCTGAAATATTGGAACTTACCGACCCGCGGAACAGACCTTTAAAAATCATTCTCCCGGGCAGGTCCAAACCACTGGATGTTCCGTCTCCTACTCCTGACTCCGCTTATTTAGCAAGCAAGAAATCCAAGAAAAAGCGCGAAGGAGAGGAGTCGTCGGAAAAAACAAAGGAAGACAAGAAGAAAAACCGAAGAAATAATAGATACACTCGTTCAACGAGCTTCTTGCTTAAGCCTTATAGTTGCTTTTATCTTTTGTAGCTTGTAGTTTGTATAGATAGGTTCTTAACTCTGAGTTTTGTAGGAGTAACTGTGTAACCCCATTTTGAACTATTGAATGAAGTTTAGTTTCTTTCTCGTTTGAATGATTCTCTTGCTTTTCTTTGGTTTGCTGACTATCTGTAGTCACAACTAAAGTTCTTATGAGTTGCGTTATTTCCCAGTCCATTCTCGTGTTGTTCAAACACTTCCAGACGTAGCATACTTCTTGTACCACATTTCTCGAGTACTTGGACTTTTTTCTAAATCTGCGCTCCGGGGATTTAGAGTAAGTTGATCCGCGTTCCGGGGATTCGGAGGTTCGCATCATTTATACTCTAGTCCGCACTCTGGGGACTTAGAGAACTCCGATCCGCGCTCTAGGGATTCGAAGATTTGAAATCGTTTATACTCTTGTCCACGCTCTCGGGTCTTAGAGTACTCCGATCCGCACTCTGGGAATTCGGAGATTTGAAATCGTTTATACTCTAGTCCGCGCTCTGGGGACTTAGAGTACTCCGATCCACACTTTGGGGATTCAGAGATTTGAAATCGTTTATACTCTAGTCCGCGCTCTGGGGACTTAGAGTACTCCGATCCGCACTTTGGGGATTCGGAGATTTGAAATCGTTTATACTCTAATCCGCACTCTGGGGACTTAGAGCACTCCGATCCGCACTCTGGGGATTCGGAGATTTGAAATCGTTTATACTCTAGTCTGCGCTCTGGGGACTTAGAGTACTCTGATCCGCACTTTGGGGATTCGGAGATTTGAAATCGTTTATACTCTAGTCCGCGCTCTGGGGACTTAGAGTATTCTGATCCGCACTCTGGGGATTCGGAGATTTGAAATCGTTTATACTCTAGTCCGCGCTCTGGGGACTTAGAGTATTCTGATCCGCACTCTGGGGATTCGGAGATTTGAAATCGTTTATACTCTAGTCCGCGCTCTGGGGACTTAGAGCACTCCGATCCGCACTCTGGGGATTTGGAGATTTGAAATCGTTTATACGAGTTCGTGTATCGTACAGGATAATGTAGTTCTAGTAATTCATCACCCGTCTATGGGATATAGAAACATTAGTAATTTGTGGAAAATACGGCTTCAAGCCTTTATTAATGAAAAACAACTAAGCTGCTTGATTACATAGTTAAAAAGAAACTAAGTTACGACTGACGAAAACATACAGGAAATAACAGTGCCTAAAACAAGGAAGAAAACACGCTAAATGTAATAGTGCCGCAGATGTTCACTGTTCCACGCTCGGGGGAGTGTCGTGCCGTCAACGGTCGCTAGCTTGAATGTTCCCTCTCCAAGCTTCCGTTCAATGACGTACGGACCTTCCCAGCTGGGATTCATACGCGAAGGTACCGGGAAAACTCGTTTCAAAATGAGATCACCCACATCAAATATTCTTGGGCGGACTCTGCCGTCGTAGTAACGCTTGACTCGGTGCCTATGTGCTGCCGCCCTTAATTCGGCCTCTTCACGTTTTTCATCGATACAATCTAGTGATTCCAACAAGAGGTCCTGATTTGTCTTGGGATCATAATATGTCACCCGGTGCGATGGAACTTCAAGTTCCACGGGTATAACGGCTTCAGAGCCGTATGCCAAGGCAAATGGAGTGTGGCCGGTCGCGGACTTGTGGGTAGTTCTATAAGCCCATAATGCGGTCGGGAGTTCATCTACCCACTTGCCTCCGACTTTCTCCAGACGCTTCTTCAGTATTGACTTGATTATTTTATTAACGGCCTCGACTTGTCCGTTGGCTTTTGGGTGTGCAACGGCGGTGAACTTCTTCTCGATGCCATACTTTAAACAGAACTCTTTGAACTCTCTGCTTTCAAATTGCGTCCCGTTGTCTGTAATGATGGTGCGAGGAAGGCCAAAGCGGCATATAATGCTTCGTACAACGAAGTTAATGACCTTTTTAGAGGTGATTGTGGCCAAGGGTTCTGCCTCAGCCTATTTTGTGAAATAGTCGACTACAACTATCGCGTATTTCGCACCACCTTTGGATATAGGCAAAGAGCCGATTATGTCGATTCCCCAGATTGCAAATGGCCAGGGACTAACCATTTGTGTGAGTTCCGTCGATGGAATCCTCGGGATTTTCGCATATCTTTGACACTTGTCACATTTCCTTGCGTAGTCTGCAGCGTCCCGATTCACGGTCGTCCAGTAGTATCCGTAGCGGAGGATCTTTTTTGCTAGCGTTTGCCCCCCGGTATGGTCGCCACATTCCCCTTCGTGAACCTCTTTCAAGACTCGCTTTGTCTCGTCATGAGCGATGCACCGTAATAAGGGGACTAAGAACCCTTTTCGATACATTAATCCATCTTGCATCACGTATCGCGCGGCCTTTCGAAGGATCTGTCGTTTTTCGCTCCTTTTTTCTGGTAAAGTCCCGGTCGTCAGGTACAGTTTGAATGGGGTTATCCACGATTCCTTCTCGATTTCCGTTTCCAATATACAATCAACTTTCATCTCGTCTATGCTTGGGGCGTGCAAGGCCTCAACGGGATACAATCCCATTTGTTATGCATCGCCTGTGCTTGCAAACTTAGCCAACAAGTCGGCTTCTTTATTCTGTTCGCGCGGGACATGCGAAATGTCATAATGCTCGAGATTCGACAGTAGTTCTTGGACCTGAACAAGGTACGGAGCAAGCTTCTGTCCCTTGGCTTGGTAATCTCCCCGCACTTGGTAGACCACCAACTGTGAGTCACAAAAGATCTCAACTGATTTGATCCCGAGTTCTCCGATGAGCTTCAAGCCAACAATCAATGCTTCATATTCTGCTTCGTTATTCGTAGCTGGGAAATCAAGCTTCAAAGCATAACAAATTGATCGGTTTTCCGGAGTTATAAGAACTACACCCACGCCGGAGCAATGGTCGTTGGATGCCCCATCAGTGTATAATTTCCATCGAACGGGGGGAATGGCGTCATCATTATCTGGTTCTATGGGCATGGTAAACTCAGCGATAAAATCTGCTAATGCTTGCCCTTGTATTGCTCTCCGTGGCAAGTAGGCGATATCGAACTGACTCAACTCGATGTTCCATTTTAACAATCTTCTAGAAGTTTCTGGTCGTTGGAGTACCTACCGCAGGAGTTGATCGGTATAAACACTGATTGAGTGTGCTTGAAAATATGGGCGTAGCTTACGTGATGCAATCACCAAGCAATAGGCCAATTTCTCGATTTTAGGGTAATTTCTTTCTGCCCCCGTTAAACGCTTGCTAACATAATACACCGGCTTTTGGATTCAGTCCTCCTCGCGAACTAAAGCCGCACTTATTGCATGTGGGGATACAGCCAAGTATACGTACAACATCTCGTGGTCTACTGGTTTTGACATCACTGGTGGACTTTCCAGATGCCTCACCAGATCCCGGAATGCTTCCTCACAACTAGACGTCCATTCGAAGTTCCTTTTCCCTTTCTTTATTATGTCAAAGAAAGGGATGCACTTGTCAGTTGCCCTGGATATGAATCAACTTAGCGCAGCTACTTTTCCATTCAAGCTCTGTACCTGTTTTATAGTCCTTGGCACTTGCACATCTCGAATAGCTTGGATCTTTTCGGGGTTAGCTTCAATTCCCCTAGCATTGACGATGAATCCCAAAAACTTCCCCGACGCAACGCCGAAGGAACACTTCAGAGGGTTGATCTTCATCCCGTAATACCTGAGTATGTCGAACATTTCAACCAAGTCTCGAATGTGGTCGTTTGACTGTCGTGACTTCACGAGCATGTCATCCACATAGACTTCCATCGTCCTACCAAGCTGGTCCTTGAACATTCGATTCACCAAACGCTGATAAGTCGCTCCTGCATTCTTCAGTCCGAAGGGCATTACTACATAGCAATATAGCCCGAAATCTGTAATGAAGCTGGTGTGTTCTTGGTCCGAAATATGCATCGGGATTTGGTTGTACCCCGAGTATGCATCCATGAATGATAACAGCTCATGTCCTGCGGTGGAGTCGACCAACTGATCGATCCTTAGTAACAGGAAACTGTCCTTGGGGCACGCTTTGTTCAAATCGGAATAGTCTACGCATGTTCTCCATTTCCCATTTTCCTTTTTCACCAGTACGGGGTTCGATACCCATTCAGGATAGAGGGCATCGCGGACGAACCCATTGGCTTTGAGTTTGTCCACCTCCTATCTGAGAGCAGCGGACCTCTCCGGGTCTATTCCTCTCCTCTTTTGTTTAACCGGGACGTATTTCGGGTCTATGTTCAACATATGACTCGTGATGGCGGGAGAAATCCCACACATACCAGAATGTGTCCAGGCGAAAACATCAAGATTCGCCCGGAGGAAGTCACTAAGGTCCTCAGTCATTGCGGGGCCAAGCTGTGATCCGATCTTCAGTATTCGCGAAGGGTCGCTTTGGCTGACTGAAATATCAACCGTTAGTTCAGCCGGCGCCGCCTTTTCTTCCCTGGGTTTCTCATCGTCGTCTCTCGGATCTATGTCTCTGAAGATCCGAGAGTTATGCTCGAGCCAGGGCTCGGGCACTACTTGTCAATTATCCATATTATGGATGCGGAAGGGATTGTCCGCAACCTTTCCTTTCTCCCTCCGGTGGGCCTCTTGGAGCTCAGCCACATAACAGGAGCGACCAGCTGCTTGGTCGCCATGAACAATACCTACTCCTTTGTCAGTTGGGAACTTCAAAGTTAAACACCACGGGGCCAATGCTGCCCTAAACTCAGCCAGGGCCGGCCGGCCCAAGAAAACATTATATGGAGAATCCACATCCAAAACTACGAAGGGTAGGATTCGCACCCTCCGACGCTCGCCTTGTCCCAGTTCAACTGGTAACTCGACATACCCCACTGCATCAGTCGCAGCGCCGTTAAAGCCGTGAATACGAGCCTTGGACGGTTTCAAGTCCTTTGTTTCCATTTTCATTTGGTCATAAGCCTTCTTGAAGATGATGTTGATAGAACTTCCACAATCAATCAAAATTCTTTTCACATATGCCGGTCTGATTGTCGTAGATATGACCATCGGGTCGATGGTTGGAGCCTCTACTTGATCAGCATCCCTGTTTCTGAATATTATGTCGTCTGTCATTACGCGTTGCTGCTTGGCAGGAGTCCCATCCTCCATGTTTGAACAGCACTCAAAATCTGCATGCTTCAGGGAGCTTGCATACCGCTCCATCTCTTGCCAATTCTTATCCGCGGGGTGAGGTCCGCCGATAATAGTATTTATGACTAGTCTACCCACGGTTCGGGCAGGCTCCTCGGGGTGACGCGGGGCCGGTGCGCGACCTGGGTTGGACGTTCCCTATCCTCCTTCCTGTGGATCCTTCACAAATTCTTGCAACTTCTTTTGCCTGATCAACTTCTCGATAGCGTCGTGCAGGTGTCTGCACTCTTCCGTATTGTGCCCATAAGTCTCATGGAAGCGATAATATTTCCCGGTTTGCTTCTGCTCCTCGGTTGATTCTTTTGGACGTGGCTTTCTGTACTGAAAAGTATTGTAGGTAGATAGGTAAATGTTCTCAAGAGGAGGATTCAACGGGGTATACTCGTTGTAACTTGGAATTCTCGATTTCCACTTCCCCGCTTCTCTCTTCTTCCCTTGATTTCTTCCTCCTGACTCCTTAGGTTGCCCAGGCTTGTTCTGGACATTGACTTGGACCTTTCCCGAGTTGTCTCCGGACTGCTTCACAGCAATGTTGCTTTTCACGGACTCTTGGACAGGTCCTGGTGCCTTATCTCGCCTTACCCACCTAGCCTCCTCTCTTCTTATGAACTGATGTGCCTTTGAGTAAAAACGTTCTAGTGTGGTCGGAGGTTTCCCTGCCAACCAGTCTCCAAATTCGGACTCTGGATCCACACCTCTCATTACAGCCATCAGAATTGCATGATCATTGGGGTTACTGACTTCAGTCGCCGCAACATGGAATCTTTGTAAATATTCCTTCAATGACTCCCTAGGATTTTGGGTTACACTTGATAGAGACATTACGTCCTTTGGACGCGTAGTGTGTATTCTGAACTGCTCAATAAACTTCTTCGCCAGCTCCTCGAAATTGGATACGGACCGCGGAGGAAGTCGGGTAAACCACATAGTAGCGATCCTAGATAGAGTGATCGGAAAGCATCTACACTTGGTGGCATCATTTGCTCTAGCTGAATCCATCATCCACTCGTACCTCATGACATGCTGTCTGGGGTCGGTCTTTCCCTCAATACACAGGGATAGTAGGCATATTAAACTTTCTGGGGTACGCCGCCTGTAACACAACATCTGTGAATGGAGTGTGACTCCTTGATACTCCCCAATCATCATTCGACAAGCCTTGATTTTCTTTCATCAATTGCCTGACCATGGCTATCAGGTCTGGTGTCTGTATGGAAGGTGGGAGGTTAGGGTCCGTTCTACGTGACTGTCCATGTTGATGCCTCCTCTCCTGGCGATCTGCCAATCGGGCGTCTTGAGGTTCGACATCATTAGCGTTTTGATGGTCTGGGCCTCCAGCTTCCACCTGTACTCCAGTTCCTAAGTTTCCAGCTTCGACTTTGTTGCGGTTTCCAACTGTTTGGGCAGCAGCACCCGTCCGTGCAGCTTCAGTCCTACGGCGTCTATGCTTGGGAGGTTCATCAGAAGAAGTTGAGCTGTCGGATGAGGAATAGGGAGCGGGATTGCCCCCAACATTTTGTTGTTGCTGTTGAGTGAGTTGTGCCATCAGGTTGGCGTTAGCTTGCATCTGCTCTCCTAGTTGTCTCCTGCTTTCCCTGAGTTCTCTCATCAAGTCGTTGAACTCTATTCTGGTGACAACTGGAGCTTGGTCCTGGGTGGCAATTCCTACACCCGGAATTGTTGGCTGATTGCTAGGTCCTGCTTGTTGCATGTTAGCAGTCTCATGGGCATCCGCATTATGAGAAGCTGACCTGGTACGTGGTCTTGCCATTGTAGAGTTATTGGTATGAACTCTGAGTAGAATCAACGGATGTCCTATCAATGAGTCGGATCTTCTTTGGGGGATTTGTTCAATCCAGTAGCTTCAAAGCAGATCCTTAAGGTCTGAGAATTCAGCTCTCAGTGAAAGCACCAAAGTGTTAGCACCAAAATTGGTCACTAACCTCGTAGAGAAAGATTGTGTAGAGATATAAGTGACGAAGATAAATTAAACAAGGAAGGGAATGCTAATTTAAATGCAGAAAGTGAGAACACCAAATTTATAGTGGTTCAGCGTAATTGCCTACGTCCACTTTTAGCTTAAACTTTATTGATCTTCTAAAGAGTTGATTACAAATACAATTCGTGAATCAAATGCTTGAATGAAGTTGTTAAGTAGAGAAGATGAGTCTCCAAAATGGCAGAGTCTCCCCAATGTTCTCCCAAAAAGCTCCCTTTTCACTGTGACCCTGCCCCTCTATTTATAGACAAAGATGGGCTGGACTTCCCAGGTGGGCTCGGTAGCCAAACACTCTAGCCCAATTATAATGGTCGCTGTATGCCGAAGCAGGTAGGCCGAACAGAATGACGCCGAACAATCCTTCCTACGTCGAACGGTATGTTTGATGTGTGGGAAGTGCAGAATTGTTGGTCGAAGCCGAACGGTATGTCTGATGTGCTTGACCGAACAATGCTCTCTGGCCGAACGATACTGCCATGTCGAGCAGTCATATATGCCGAACGCCTTATGATGCCGAACACCACTGGATGCCGAGTACTACGTCGAGTACTCCTATTACCGAGTTCCACTGGATGTCAAGCGCTACGCCGAGTACTTCTAGATGCCGAGTACTACCTGATGCCGAGCGCTACGCCGAGTACCTCTAGATGCCGAGTACTACCTGAGTACTATGAGACGCCGAGTACTCCTTGATGCTAAGAACCATGGATGTCGAGTACTCCTTGATGCCGAGTACCGTGGATGCCGAGCGCTACGCCGAGTACTTCTAGATGCCGAGTACTACCTGATGTCGAGCGCTAGTTGCCTAGTCAAATCTCCAGGAAACAGCCATACCTTAGTTTATGAAGATAAACCATAGATTCTCTTCTTTGGCATAATAGATTGATGAAAAACCAACATTAAATATATTAGGATTGTAAAACATATTTTCATAAATGTACCAATAGAAATATGTTGGTATAATGCGCATTGTAGTTTATAAAAACTTATCATGTAAAAGGGATATGTAACCAACATATGTTACTTGAGAAGAGGAAACAAATATTAATGTTTCAGGCAGTCAATGAATATGACCAAAATTATAAGCATTCATACTCGTAAATTCGGTTTATCGCTATTAGAAGATTAACATGAGGGTTGGTTAATTTACTTGTAGAAATGCAGGTACCTATTTCAACTTCTGTCCCACTTAATAATATTTTGTAATAAATTACTTATCATGTCAATTTAATTAAACACTGGCATGCTCAGCTCCATAAAATTTGTTATTAGTAGTGCATGACCCAGCGAAGGTTGAATTCAATACCAATACATAGTAGAGCATAACCAAATAAATATTTTTAACGAACAATATTACAATAGACATTTATGTTTTATATATAATATCGCATAAAGGTACTCAACATTCATACATAACACATACTAATGGATATTGTGATGCACAATTGAAGTAATTGTATACAAACATCATTCTGACAGACATGAATCTAATTTCCGTTAGTAACACCAATATAAGCACTGAGTGAGTTGTGTAAGATCGAGCATGAATGAAGCAGGTTAAGATTTTAGCATAAAATTATTTATAATCGGAAAGAACACAGTAAACCTTATGACAGCAAACATAAGCATAAATAATGCATACTCTATTGATACATTTTTGCACGATAACAGTGAATGAATTTTACAATGATTAAGTGAATAGAGTAAACACTGTTTCATATAAATGACAAATTGAAAAAAATAGTTAAGCTATCAAAATTAACAATTAGTTGTAATTATTTCTACAAAATTCAGATCTTATTCCTATTATCTCCATCAATGACAGTGAGTACCCCAGTCTGACCCATCTAAACTGAAGCAGTGGGATTAAGAATATGAATCAAATATTAGTTATAGTGAAACATACAATGACTTCCAAAATTTTACTATTCGAAGATTTTGAAGCAAAAAAAAAAAGTTCCATGCTACTGCAAATCAAGCCCATTCTACTTTGGTAAGACGATGAACAAATATCAACGTCGATGGTTTTTAATCTGATATTATTAAAAGATTTAAGATTCTTTCTAATACCATAAATGACGACGGAAACTTGATTTTTTTCGATTTTACCTCATTATTTCTCGTATCTGATGCAGCTGAAGAAAGATCCATACTACTGCAAATCGAGCTCAATCTGTTTTGGTAAGAAGATGAACAAAGATCAACATCGACGATTTTTAATATAATATTAGCAAAAGATTTTAGATTCTTTCTAATACCAGAATTGACGACGAAAACTTTATTTTCACGATGACGGGTGTACCAATTGGCCGGCCAATGGTGGAAATTGAAGGTAGATTGATTCCAGTGGATATGTAAATCGATTTAGGATCTGCAATTAGGAGAACAACAAAAAGTATTGGTTACCGTATTAAAATTGGAAAAGCAGAAGTTTAGAACGTGGGGTCCTTTTGTTTTAATTTTTTATGATAAATAAATGTTTAAAAAGTAGAGGGAGAAACGAACAAGAGAAGAGTATTTAGTAAAGGCAGCTTGTTGTTTGTCCACGTATTCATTGTAGGAATTGTGCTTTTAAGTTTAAGTAATAGATAGATTAGTGGGAAATGTCATCTAAGCGACCAAGTTTTTCAAGCATAGATGAAGAGGATGCACATGGTAACGTACTAAATTTTTGAACGTCAAAGAAATCTTATTACCTACTTATTTGGCCTTTCTATAGATTTAGCTTAGTTTCTACAAATACTTTACTTTGGAAATTAGGTTAGAAGACTTCTAATTCTAGACAACAGGAAATTATTGTCAAGGACAAAATTTCTCAACGTTTTAGCCTCAAGGACAAACCTTCAGTATTTTAACCCGAAGAACAACTTTCTTTAGGGATCAGTTTTTAGTTATTGATAGCAGTTTTTAGGTATCCGTTTGTAGTTATCGATAGCATTTTTTAGATATCCATTTTTAGTTCGGTAGCAGTTTTGAAAGAATGTTTGTCCTTATGATTAATTTTTAGGAGAACATTTGTCTTTGTGGTTAATATATTGAGGTCATGTTCTTGAGACTAAAAATATACCAATTTTAAGTTAATTCCCCTTTTACATTTTTGAAAATTTTAAGTACAACACTTATAAATAATTAGTTTTAAGGACAATTTATATAAAAATGATAAATTCATTTATCTTTTTGAGTTATTCAAGAAAATGATAAATTTATTTATCATTATTTCTGTATAACTGAAATGATATATTCATTTATCCTTTTCATATAAATTATACTTAAAACTAATTTTTTAAAAGCACCATCCCTAAAACTTATTACTTTGAGCGAAAATCCCCTACTTTATTTTCGTATGAAGTTACGTGTAATTATTTGGTGTGGCTTGATCATGATTTATTTGGTTGTACGTGAGCGCTGAATAGACTATGTGACTGATTGAATCCGATCATTAACATGACCAGTCGCTCAAATTCTGCAATTTCAGTCTATAACAATATCAGAACAAAGTGGGTCTACTTCGTTCCTTTAAAATTATCGTCTAATATTAAAATCAACGGAGAAAAGTGAGGAAGCTTATTAGAAGGTAAAAAACCATTAAACAATATGCCATACAAAATGATGAATCAAGAGAGAAAAGCGAGGAAGCTTATTAGAAGGGAAAAACCGAAATGGAATTCCAACTATTATAGGTTTGTTTCATGAACGAAAGCTAGACATTTGAGCATGACATTTGAGCGGGGAAGTTGAGTGAATGTCAAATGCGTTTGACGATACGAACGGAGTATTTAAGTGGAGTATTTAAGTTGTGAATTTAATTTGATCATTTATATTTAATTAATTAATTGTATTTTAATAAATATATATGTCAACAATTTACAAAACGAAATAAATAAATCAATAGATTGTAAAATTACAAATTATCCAGATTCAGTTCAAACTAACTTCGATCACTTTGATATGATCGTAACTCAAAAACTGGGTTTCAGACGGACCTCATTTGTGGATGTTACTAATTTTAGAAATTTAAAAAAGAAATTAAATTTATTAATTAAAACCTTAACTTATCACAAATGGACCATAAATCTTCATTTATCCCAACGGGCCAGTTGCTCCATTTCGAACGTTTGAACGTCTGATGCATCAGACGCGTCACCAACATGAACGGGACGAAAAAAGACTGCGAACGGTACTATTGCAATGATTGGAAATGGGGTATTTGAATGAGGCGTTTGAAAAATCCATTTGAGCGGGGAAGTTGAATGAATGGAGATTGTGTTTGGCGGTACGAATGAGGTATTTGAACGGAATATTTGGATTGTGATTTTTTATTTAATTGATTTATATTTATAATTAATTAACTATTTGTTTTTTTAATAAATAACATGTGTCAATAATTTTAAAAAATAAATTGTAAAATTATAAATTGTTTGAATTCAGTTCAAACCAACTATATAATATAGAGTACATCGATACGAGCATAACGTAAAGAACAGCTTCTCAAATGGATCTAATTTGTACAAGGTATTAATTTTAGTAATAAAAAAAATTACATTTATTAATTAAAATCTTATCACAAACGGACCATAAATATCAATTCATCCTAACATGCCAGCTGTCCCGTTTCCTTACAGGTCGGACCTGTGTGAACGGAGTTAAAATAAGACTGCGAACCGTGCCTATGTCCACACCATAGATGTTGGTTTAAAATTTACTTAGCATTTCAGGCGATACATGATGTGTTATGATATTATGGGGTACTCCACTCCACATACAATCGGCTTTTGAAGACAAAGCGATAGATGTGAAGTATGTGAGAATATCGGTCTTCCCGTGCTTTTGTGGCTCTCAAATTTTTTTCTTCCATATTTGCTCAATTTTTTAACACCAATACTTTAATGTTTCTATCCGCTTATCTAATAGATGAATTCGTCTACAAACAACTTGTATAATTTCTTATTTTTATTATCTTGGCTTCGTGCTTAGTGTGTTTAAATAGAATTGATTCTTTCCTTTTTTATTTAGGTACTTTTAGGGATTGAAAATTGAGTTAAAATTGTTTGGCTTGATGTCTAACAAAATTTCTTAAGTAATTTTGTGATATAGTTATGATTTGAGTGGGGAAGTTGATTAAACGGCAAATGCGTTTGACGATACGAACTGGGTATTTAAGCGGGATATTTAAGCTGTAATTTTTAATTTGATCATTTATATTTAATTAATTAATTGTTTTTTAACAAAATATATATGTCAATAATTTGCAAAACTGAATAAATAAATAAATAAATAAATTGTAAAATTATAAATTGTTTAGATTCAGTTCAAACTAATTCCATAATGTAGAACACTTTGATACAATCGTAATGCAAAAACCGCATCTCAAACGGACCTCATTTGCAGATGTTATTAATTTTTGAAATTTAAACAAATTTAAATTTATTAATTAAAACCTTAATTTATCATAGAAGGACCATAAATCTCTATTTATCCCAACGGGCCAGTTGCTCCGTTTCGAACGTTTGGGCATCCGATGCGTCGGATACGTCACCAACGTGAACGAGACAAAAAAAACTGCGAACGGTACTATTGCAATGAATGGAAACGGGGTATTTGAATGAGCCATTTGAACAATCCATTTGAACGTGGAATTTGAGTGAATGGAAAATGCGTTTGGCGGTACGAACGAGTCATTTGAGCGGGATATTTGAGTTGTGATTTTTTATTTAATAGACTTATATTTATAATTAATTAACTATTTGTTTTTTTTAATAAATAATATGTGTTAATAATTTGCAAAAATAAATAAATAAATTGTAAAATTATAAATTGTTTGAATTTAGTTCAAACCAACTACATAATATAGATTACTTTGATACGAGCATAATGTAAAAAACAACGTCTCAAATGGATCTCATTTGTACAAGTTATTAATTTTAAAATTTTAATTTCTTTTACATTTATTAATTAAAATCTTAACTTTTCACAAACGGAGCATAAATATCCATTCATCCCAACGGGCCAGCTTATCCAAACATTAGGCAGTTGCGCTTTGCATAGAGCAGATCAATCCACATTTTGCAGCTGGAGCTTTGAAGCTTACCAGGACACTCTTCCACACACATTCTACAAGACAGTAATAACATCGTTCAATAGATAATGCATGCAGTGTCACTCCTTATCCGACATTTTATGAATCAAGACGTTCTTCTTAATGCTCTCGAAACCTATGGTTTTAAAAGGTTCCTTTTCTTTTGCCAAGTCACTCTCAAACACTAACTAATTCCTTAGAGCCAGTAACAAGTATGTTTCTGATCATACATCTTTGTTATCAAAGCTTGATTGCATTGCCAAATCCTGTTAGGTTTGAATACAGACTATTATTCAACCACACTTAATAATATAGAAACTTGTCGTAAGGGCATGCAATCATTATCTGATATTTCTAATGTTTTGTTTAACACAAACAAGCATCTGAAAGTGCATTTATTTAATCCCGTTCTCTTTCTCTCATTATTTGAAAGTTTATATTTTAGGTTTGTGATAGCTTATTAGATGGGCTCTAGCTTCTAACTCCTTTCCATTAACTTGTAAGTCACAGGTAGGAGATGAAATGCTATAAGCATACGATACACGGTGTTCAATATTACAAATATGCACACTCAAGCCGTATGTTATAATAAAAGGAGCAACCAATTCATGAATCTGCAGCTTTTCATAAATTAAGGAGTTGCCATATTTTCTTCAAGCAAATATGGTTACACATAGGATTTCCTGTCAAGTAAAAGGATAAAGTAAGATTACTTGGCATGCCATTTTGTGCCTAAAGGAGGATAAAGTTAATCAAGTAAAGTTTTTCATAACATGCAACTTAGGCTTATGAGAAGATCAAATGCAGTACATTCTGTTGTATTCGTGACAAATCAGGTTGGAATATTCTTTGTTACCTAGTATAAAGCACTTATTATGGGCACATTTCTTTTCGAAAGGAAGGATAAAAGCAGGATTTGAGCATCAAAGGGATCATTGAGTTACACTGCAATGGCTGATATTCTTGTGTTTCCTTCACCACTTTCAACATTCAGGCATCCATTTACAAGAGATTGGACAAAGAGGCGACTTTAATGCTCGAAAAATATACAATTTAGCCTGTGAAGTATAATGTGTTTTGATTTGGTGTAGGATCAGAGTTGTAGAGAGAGTCAGCATATGCTGGTTGGTTGAGTAGAGCATTATCGATTAATTGCTTGAAGATCGGTCTTCCACAGTTTGCCTTTTGGTTTTGAATAATTGTTCATTTATTTGAAAGATTGGTGTTTCATAGTTGAGTATGATTGCTTGAAGATCGGTCTTCCATGTTCTGCTGGGAACCGTCTCATATCCGAGAATTAATATAATTATGCATTTCCATAATAAGAGGAAATCTTTTAAACATATTATGGATGTTCTGCTCCAATCATTTATCATATCAGAATCCTCAATTTGGATTTTTTTTGTATTTGTTGTGGTGCTTCTAGCTAGAAAGTTTCTCTTGATGAGTTTTAATGAACCTAGCCAGTCTCAAAATCTGAGTTATTAAATACATAATCTAATGATTTTGGTTACTGGGTGTTTATATGCAGTAAAAACTATAAAAGGTTATGTTAATGTATGTTAATAGTTATCAATGAAAAAGATCATGAATATAACCAGAAACATCTTCATTGCTTAATCACACCAGATTCTTTAAGAATTCCTATATGTTCCCCATGTCTCTAAGAAGTCGAGCCATGCATAACTTGATAAATAATTTGATTAAAATAATTGATGTAAAAATTACCGGTAGGGATTATTTGGAGATGCGGAGTAAAAGCATTTGGAAGCCGAGAGCTCAAGGTCTAACGACCAAATGGATGTAATTGATAAAAGCTATTTTAATAAATACACAATCTTAAAACGTTTATAGCTTGCACGTACTAACATTTCTCAATTATGAAATCATGATATTTTTTTGGATTATGCCTCAGTCAACAATGTTTAGTTAGTCACATGTATACATATAAATCTGTTCTGTGAGTAGTCTATGGCTGTCAATGGATACTCGAAAAATCCAAAATCCATCCGCATTCGAAAAGCGGATATATATCCAATATCCGGGAAAACGAATGGGGATGCGGATACGAAAATATCCGCATTCGAAAATTATCCGTCCGGATTTTGTCAAGATTATAGTTCAAATTATGTGTATTTTAAGACGGTGAAAGATAATTGTTTATTATTTTATTGAGTTCGTAGTTTATATTATATGCACTTAATGCTTTTTAACTGTTGAAACTATTTATTATCATTATATTTGTTAATTTTTAACACTTTTATAATGAATGGTATTGAAAAATATTTATGTTAAAACAAAAATTTTCTTTTTATAATTTTTGATTTATCGGTGGTTGACGATATGATAATTATCCGATATCCGTCCGTATCCGCGGATGAGGATATCCGATATCCGAAAATGATTTCAGATGCGAATGCGGATATGGCACTATCCGCATCCAAAAACGTCCGTTGACAGGTCTAGAGTAGTCTGTGCATGTTTTATTATGTAGGAGTTCTAGTGGGAAAATGCAGAATTGGTAGAATTGTATGAGAAGAGGTTGGGTGATGCATAATTAGTAAATTTTATTATACTCGCATTTGAAGAATAAATATGACATATTGTAGGAAGCTTATTATATTCATATTTGAATGACAAGTTTGGTGGAAAAGATATGTTTTAAAAAGGAAGTATCAGCACATGATGGTTCTACTGCCAACTGTTTAATTCTTTATTTATAATTAGTCCTCAACATGCGAAAATCAACTGCAAATTAGGTACCAACACATTGAAATAGAAAATCAATAACATCATTCCATTTTGTTACCTGTCTTGCAGTTGTAGTTAGTCAAGGGTTTGTAGGAGTTGGCATGAATATTTAGAAATACAGCAGGTCCTACAAACATTTAGCGGTTGCGCCACGCACAAAGCAGATCAATCCACATTCTGCAGTTGTGGCTTTGAAGCTTACCGGTACACTCTTTACATTTAGAATCACAGTGATGTTGATAAATGGACTACTTTTGAATAAGCTACTTTCATTAAGTGAAGCCTTTTTTGCTTGAACTTGCATAGCTATTTGTATGTCCCTAAACCATCCTCAGTCAATGCCATTAAGTTCATTATTTGACGTTCTTTCATAATTTACTAAGAGGAAGTAAAAGTATGGAGAATACCAAAAAAAACAGTAACTCGATTCCCTTACCTCTCATTTTTTTAGTGTAATACTGCATGCACGGAGACCTTTACCGACTAATAATATAAAACTAGTGTCAAAGGTTCTATCTTGTTATATATGTAGTTATAATTAAGAAGATATGTTTATTTTCATATTTCGTATTTCATAATTCATATCCACTAGTTTAATACTAATCATCTTTCATAATCTATAGTCCGTTATTAATTACACTTTAGTAAGTAGATCATTTTTCGTTTACACTAAACCAAAGTGTTAACAAATTTTGAAATAGAGTTTAGGCAGTCTAACATTGCTCATTTGGTGTGCATGCAGTAGTCATGGTTTACTTGGTTTCTAAGTGTCCAACTTACCCAGTGATTGGATAATAAGTTTAAATGTCACTGAGTTTAGCATACAGCAATTTTCAAATTACCAAGATATAACGACCATTTAAGGTTAAATAAACCAATCTTGACCGAAATTCATGCATTTTAATTTTTACTCTAGAGCTCGTGCATTTTATCACATTTTATTTTATATACAGTGACAAAATGATAATTACTTTAACATAAAAAAATACCAACTTTAAATTCAATATATACCAAATTGTTATTATAATTTTAAACGAAAATTTATCTCAACTCAAATATCTTCGAATAAAATAATAGCATTATCGTCTAATATAACAACAAAAATAGAATATAAAAAAATTTAGAATTTTCATTTAAATTTATTTAATTATTTACTCTACACACCCAATTAGATGGAACAAAATTCGCAAGGACTATTCTTTGATAACTACTTCCAATCAAAAAATACATTCCTGCAAAAAAAAATTCTTACCAATCTTATATCAAATCAACTCAAAACACTTAATTACAAATCAATGTAATACACTTAAAACATTTAGTGAATACAAATCTGTGAAACACAAACATAATGGCGTAGAATATAAAATAAAATTGCTAATCTAGCTCATTGCATCAATTTAAATTAGCAGTCGCTAGAAACAACTATATCTAGTTATCTACCTAGCATGCCATACAATACAAGATAAATTTTACAGTTCAACAACTCAACATACATTAATTTTTAATTTACCAAGATACAATACATTCGTTTACAGTTAAAAAACCAGTTATCTCAACACCAGATTAGGTTTGTAAACATCTATTTACAACTACGTAAGTATGACATGATTTGTAATTTAATTTTTTTTCATAGTAGCATTAATCATACATACTCTACCTATGAAGCTACAACCTAATCACTATACTTTAACAGGTACTTCCACAAAATTCACATAAAGGTATGTGCTCACAGAAATTGGAGTAAATACTAGGGCTGTTACGGTTGAACCGTTCAACCGTTCAACCGTTCATGCGGTTACCATCTATAACGGTAACAGTTACGGTTGAAAATTTGAAAACCGTGGTTAACTGTTATCCCAACTTTTGACAAAGCCGAGATACCCAAAGATTAACTGAAAATCAATTATTATTAATCATGAACATCGATTGTGCATCGCAGGTTCACCATGGATATCGATGAATTTTGTCCGAGTCCGGATCGGGCTGCAATTGATGAGACATGTCAAGCAAGACCAGATGAAACAACGTTCCAAGTTTCGAGTCAATCCGAGTTCGTATGCTCAAGATATCGTCAAAAGAAGATGGATAAGATGGTATAAGGTCGAATCCATCAAACATACGTTGCCTCGAATCCATGAGAAGTCAGCTTACTTCGAATCCATCGATCAAGCCTTTGCCTCGAATCGATCACGACGAGCCTTGCCTCGAACCCATCGGAATACGCCTTACTTCGACTCCATTGAGCAAGCATTAGTTCGACTCCGATAGTTCGAGTCCACCCTCACATTCCCACCTTCGAATCCGTTAATGAGAAACTCTTCGAGTCCATAAAGTTAAAGAGCTTCGACTCCATCCCGCGAGCATCTTCGAGTCCATTCAGGCAAGAAGCCTTCGTATCGATTAACTGAAACCTACCTTGATCGATTCGAAGAGAACGTTCATCCAATCGATTCGATGAAGTCATACCTTCGAATCCATTACATCGAATCCACCAAGTTATAACAGCTGAAACCACGGAGTCGACCCAGTCAACTCGGCATAGAAGTCGGATCGATACGAAGAAGGTGCTCCACATCATCACAGAAGCGCGCGCTGGATCGATTCGAACAAATCGATTCGAACTAGATCGATTCGAACCAGGCTAGTCAACCAGAAATGCAACCTTGAATCGATCATAACTTGAGATCTACACATCCAAATGCTATGAAATTTTCACAGAAGCTTGAGCACATGTTGAAGAATGTTCACGCCAAATTTCAGTTAGATTGGACACTTTCTTGATCGATTCGAATCAAGGGTCGAATCGATCCCAAAGTGGGCCCGGATTTCCATAAAGCGGGCATGTGGGCCCCATGACGTACCAGAACTGGTCTCCCTTCATTTTAGGCGAAATATCAGCCTTCTACACCTATAAATAGAACCCCTAGTCATTCAGAAAAGGGGTCGGACAAATTTGAGAGCTAAAGAGCGCACAGATTCTGCCAGAGTTACTCCAGATCACCATTGCTGCCTTAGATTCAGACTTAGTTCAGCAAATCAGTTGTAATACAACATACGAAATTGTAATCTTCAAGCATCGAACAATAAAATCATAAAAACCTTGAAGTGGACGTAGGCCGGAGATAGCCGAACCACTATAAATTGTGTGTCACTGTTCATTATATCTTAATTGCTGCTTGTTACTTGCTTAGATCTGTGATTTGTGTGTGAATACTGTTGATTCGTATTCATACGCTGGTTGCTTTCACTACACTTGGGGTTTGTGACCATTTTTGGTGCAAACACTTTGGTGCTTTCACCGAGAAGAACTAGCACCCGCTACACCAGATTCAAAGTTTAGATTTAAGATTTCAAGGATTCAGATCTGACTCTACAATGACTCGACAAACTAGACAAAGAACTGAGAGGAGCCAACAGGCAGGAAGTCAAGAGGCATCCTCTGGTGCTGGAGAAGGACAAGCTTCGATCTACATTACTAGAGATGAGATGGAGACTATGAATAACTTAATGCAGGAAAGAATGATGAAAAGCCAACAAGAGATGCTGCAGAATTTCTTCGAGCAGATGAGAGCTGCAGGGACGCAGAACCCTGGACCAGCTACAGCGGCTGTGAATGCAGAACCAGAAGGCAACCAACAAGGGCTTGGGGGCAGGCCCGCAAGATCCGACGCGGAAGGACCTTTGGAAGGAGCTCAACCGGCTAGGGCCAACGCAAATGCTAACGAGCCACCCGAAGAGTACGTACCAGAATTCCCTACAAGGCTCGGAGGGCAAGACAGGGACATGACAAGGGGCAACCCCTGGATGGAGATGAAAGAATGATCGGCCTAGTGAGACGACTCATGAGAGGAGGGTTTTCAGGAGGAGGATTGGAAGAAGTTAGTCGGAGTCCGTTCGCTCCAAATATCAGGAATGCAAGGAACCCTCCGAAGTTCAAACTACCAACGCTGAGTCCTTATGACGGAAAGTCAGACCCGACCATGCATATCACCAGATATATCAGACACATGGAAGTGCTGGGAGCATCCGAAGAAGTGATGGCACGATGTTTCCCCTTATTCTTATCAGATTTGGCTGCGCTGTGGTTTAAGCAGCTAGAAACCGGATCAATCAGGACATGGGGCGAGCTTGTGGATTGCTTCATGAAGCAGTTTAGAGTTCACGTGACGCGACCTAAGAGCGTGATGACTTTGGCATCAATAAAACAAAGGACCGGAGAGTCCATAAAAGATTTTTTGTTACGATTTAATGCGACGGTGACTTCTGTAGATCGCCCGGACCCATCAATGATTTTGATGGCGGCGGTGGCAGGAGTTGGAGAAGGCACCGAATTCAAAGACTCTTTGACTAAAGATCCACCGCAAGATCTTGGAGATTTTTTCCATGAAGCTGAAAAATTCATTCGATTAGAGGAATCACGAGCTGAGAGGCAGGAAATAAATGTTGCACAAGGCGAAGGAACCGCCAGGGAACAGTCCAGGGCAGACAAAGGAAAGAGAAAGCAGGATGACGCACATGATGGTCCTGACAAACGAAAGAAATTCCGAGAGCCCAGATTCAGGCAATACACAGACTTGGTGGCAGGACTGGAACGAATTTACACCGAAACTCGGGGGCAACTCCCCTATCGAAAACCACCCAGGAGAGATCCCACGGAGCGGGAACGTAAGACTGGAAAGTATTGCCTATTCCATGAGCTGGATGGGCACACTACCGATGAATGCCGCCACCTGAAGGATGAGGTGGAAGAACATGCCAGGAGTGGTAGATTGCCACAGTATGTCGGAGAACGTGCAACGGCGGTCAGGCCCGAACAACTACCGCCTCAACCTAACAGGACTGATCCTGGATCGGGATCACGACTCGTCATCAACTGATCACGATGGCAAAGGCCAAGTTCAGGATATGAGCTTTGGTCACTTAGTTTTCTTATATTTGATTTTCAAAATAAAACGGCTATCACACTTACTCATGTACGGGAACCGGAGAGATCCCTAGGCATGCTCTGAGATGGAAATAGACCGCTCCACCCGGAGAGGCATTATCTTGTTTTTCCTAGTGTTTGAGATTGAACATCTAGGATTTGAATTTAATAAAGAAACACTTATTAAAATAAACCTTTGACCGGAGAGTTAAAGGATAAACATTAAATATCAATATAAACATGATCGCTTTATGATCCTACCCGGAGAGGTAGAATCCGGAGTGCAAGAAGTGAGTTGCTTCGCCGGAGAGCTACATGATCAACTCACTTAAGCATCGTTTCCTATTCACCGGAGAGTGATTGGATCAGGATTCGATAAGAGCCCGGAGAGGCTATGATCGGCCCACGATTTAGGCCATGACATCGCTTAATGTTCAGATACACTGAACCGGAGTGCAGGAGGTGAGTCGCTTCGCCGGAGAGCGACAGGATTGACTCACTTAACGTTGTTTCCCCTTCACCGGAGAGTGACAGGATGGGATCCAGCATGAACCCGAAGAGGCTGTGATCGACCGACGATTCAGGTCATGACATCGCTTAATGTTCAGATACACTGAACCGGAGTGCAGGAAGTGAGTCGCTTCGCCGGAGAGCGACAGGATTGACTCACTTAACGTTGTTTCCCCTTCACCGGAGAGTGACATGATGGGATCCAGCATGAGCCCGGAGAGGCTATAATCGACCGACGATTCAGGTCATGACATCGCTTAATGTTCAGGTACACTGAACCGGAGTGCAGGAGGTGAGTCGCTTCGCCAGAGAGCGACAGGATTGACTCACTTAACGTTGTTTCCCCTTCACCGGAGAGTGACAGGATGGGATCCAGCATGAGCCCGGAGAGGCTATGATCGGTCGAGAACGACCAAGACATCGCTATACGCCCTAGCTGGGGCCAGAGTGCAAGGGATAGAAAGCAATATCGGAGTGCAATAGGATCTTTCTATTCAATCGCTAAATCTAGAATGGGTTTGACAAGGGTCCGGAGTGACCATCAATAGTACGGAGAGACCGTAGAATGTCATTCTTAACTTCCACTGGAAAAAATTGATAACAATTCGGCTTCGAACAGCCATGGACTTGATTGAAAATGCTATAAGCTATGAGTAAAACATGAACTCACTGCATTTAACTTGAGACTGATCAAAACACACCTTTTAACAAAAGGCATATTTTGGGGGGCAAAATGTTATCCCAACTTTTGGCAAAGCCGAGATACCCAAAGATTAACTGAAAATCAATGATTATTAATCATGAACATCGATTGTGCATCGCAGGTTCACCATGGATATCGATGAATTTTGTCCGAGTCCGGATCGGGCTGCAATTGATGAGACATGTCAAGCAAGGCCAGATGAAACAACGTTCCAAGTTTCGAGTCAATCCGAGTTCGTATGCTCAAGATATCGCCAAAAGAAAATGGATAAGATGGTATAAGGTCGAATCCATCAAACATACGTTGCCTCGAATCCATGAGAAGTCAGCTTACTTCGAATCCATCGATCAAGCCTTTGCCTCGAATCGATCACGACGAGCCTTGCCTCGAACCCATCGGAATACGCCTTGCTTCGACTCGATTGAGCAAGCATTAGTTCGACTCCGATAGTTCGAGTCCACCCTCACATTCCCACCTTTGAATCCGTTAATGAGAAACTCTTCGAGTCCATAAAGTTAAAGAGCTTCGACTCCATCCCGCGAGCATCTTCGAGTCCATTCAGGCAAGAAGCCTTCGTATCGATTAACTAAAACCTACCTTGATCGATTCGAAGAGAACGTTCATCCAATCGATTCGATGAAGTCATACCTTCGAATCCATTACATCGAATCCACCAAGTTATAACAGCTGAAACCACGGAGTCGACCCAGTCAACTCGGCATAGAAGTCGGATCGATACGAAGAAGGTGCTCCACATCATCACAGAAGCGCGCGCTGGATCGATTCGAACTAGATCGATTCGAACCAGGCTAGTCAACCAGAAATGCAACCTTGAATCGATCATAACTTGAGATCTACACATCCAAATGCTATGAAATTTTCACAAAAGCTTGAGCACATGTTGAAGAATGTTCACGCCAAATTTCAGCTAGATTGGACACTTTCTTGATCGATTCGAACCAAGGGTCGAATCGATCCCAAAGTGGGCCCGGATTTCCATAAAGCGGGCATGTGGGCCCCCTGACGTACCAGAACTGGTCTCCCTTCATTTTAGGCGAAATATCAGCCTTCTACACCTATAAATAGAACCCCTAGTCATTCAGAAAAGGGGTCGGACAAATTTGAGAGCTAAAGAGCGCACAGATTCTGCCAGAGTTACTCCAGATCACCATTGCTGCCTTAGATTCAGACTTAGTTCAGCAAATCAGTTGTAATACAACATACGAAATTGTAATCTTCAAGCATCGAACAATAAAATCATAAAAACTTTGAAGTGGACGTAGGCCGGAGATAGCCGAACCACTATAAATTGTGTGTCATTGTTCATTATATCTTAATTGCTGCTTGTTACTTGCTTAGATCTGTGATTTGTGTGTGAATACTGTTGATTCGTATTCATACGCTGGTGCTTTCACTACACTTGGGGTTTGTGACCATTTTTGGTGCAAACACTAACCATATCAACCATATATGATTGTTTTATATAATATTTAACATTAAAGTATAAAAATTAGTAATTTAAGTTAAAGAAATAGCTTGTACATTAATAATATGTGTCTTAATGAACTAATAACATGTGCATTCATATTGGTCGTTTTATAAACAAATAAATAAATTTGCAAAAAATAGTTAGAGGTATATCAATTTATCATCAATAATGCATATAATTGAAAATATATGTACGACATGCTTCAAAATTGAAAATACGACGGTTAACCATCATAGACGGTTACGGTAACGGTTGTAAGAATTTATAACCGTCAACAACGGTTACGGTTACGGTTGGTGGTAAACGACGGTTACCGCAACCGTAACACCCCTAGAACTAAATACACATAAAAAAATTAAATATAATATTCTTGGACATATAGAAAAATATTATAAGCCTAATCAGCATGTGCAGCAAATAGGCAAGTAAAAATATCAAATTAATGCAGTAAATTAAATCAACATAAGCCAATACCCATTACCACCAATCATCTTAACCCTTAAGACCAATAAAATTATGAGCAATTTCAATTTGATTGAGCTAATTGATGGTCAAAAAGACTTACATTCGCACCTTGCTACCTCAATTAAACTACTAAAACATATCTAATTTTCATTGCAAGACTTCATCCTGAAGCACTATAACTTATCTAATCATGTAGAACAGAGTTCACAATGGAAATCCAATATAACCCACCTAAAATGCTACAACTCAGCAATCCTCACCGTTGTACTTGAACATAAACAAAAAAATTACCACATAATTTTTTTAATTTCTTAATTAATCAAAACTCAAAACACACTCATAGTTGTTCCCTACTGGCTAATAATTTAATATTTTACTACAAAAATTTGAATCTAACCACAAAATATAAAATAAAATATTAAGCCCTTAATGCACTGCATCAATTTGACCTAGTACTCCGCACGTAACTAAAATGAGGAATTTAAAACATCAAAACAATGCGATACAACATATCAATAATTTTAGCAAATCACTACATTAACATTAATTCATTGTGAACCAATTTTTAATTTACCAAATTACGATACCATCATCAACATTAATCATATCTTAATTTACCTTTTTACAACATCGTCTCCTTTTCTATTAAAAAATAATGATACTACGATCTAAAGTATATCAGTTATCTCAATCATTAATAGAAATAACAAAATAGCTTTATGAGCCATTTAAAACATAGTACTATTTGGTAATTTGATCATAACTATTTCAAAAAGATAAAAGACAGTAATATCCTGTTGCATTCTAAATCAACCAATGTCGACCATAAAATTCCATGTTCAGGAAACTTAAAAATGTAATTCTTTCTTCAAATGAACTTTATATATTCATTGTTGATAAGCTTAGTGATTTCCAATTAATTAATAGATACTACTGTGCTTTTATTGCAATTGAAATGCACATTTTCCCCTCAAAACAATATGTTTACACCATAAATAAGGATGCCAAATTGTGTATCCGGTGTAACATTTTATCAATGTCGATTCAGCCTACTTGCCTAGAGGGGAAAGTGTCCCTATGTTTAAAATAAATAATAATTAGTTTGAACCAAATATAATAACATATAAAAGTATAACTAAATTAATGCTTGCTACACTAGAATAGCACACTTTACACTTTCTAACAGTACAGTAAGATATCTCTATCTCCAAGCGTGTATACTAGCAAGGTTATCTTCATATGATGATGTGGTGTTAACCACACCAAAATATACACTTCTGAAAACCAAATCATAATAGTAAAAAATGCCAAACTTGATGTTTTAAGCAGTAAAATTAAAATAGTGATAGTTTTTTAGATGCATATTGTATATAGGCCTGGAGGTTCATGCCCTAAATATAGAATTTATGTATGTTATTTTATGTAAAATAGGCAGTTATACATACCCTACTGCTGTAGAACATAAAATTAAGAGAAAACGCTTGTTGCTTTCTAAAAAGTAAACCACTTGGCTCCTGTTACATGTATGAAACCTGAATTCAATAATAACACCATACAAAATACAAGATAAAGAAATTTAACTATGCAAAGGAGGGAATGAGCAAAGGAGGCCATTCAAAAGATCACAGAAAACAAATCATTTCTGGATGATAACTTCGCCATTAGTTAGACTAGTTCTTAAATTTATCAAATGATGAAATTGCCTCAAAACATTCTTTGCTTAGAGAGTGCATTTGCAACCCAAAATTTTGTAAAGTAAGAAAAGGATAAATGCAATGTTCCAACCAAGAAATCAATCAAAGTACTACTCAATCAAGTCTACACGAGTGAAACTGAATTATGGTTTTGCAAGCTTTGTTCATAAATTATTTGAATTGTTTAATACTGGATTCAAAGAAGAAGCATTTTTGAAACAGTTCAAAAAGCATTTCTGAAAGCCATGATTTTTTTTTCACAAATCAAATGGCAAGAATATAAAATGAAAAGAGCAATGTCCAAGTTTAAAGGGCCTAGAAATCAAATCCAAGCAACTGTAACTAGAAATATTCATTATAATTTCGAAAGATTTATAAAGTTTTTTAAATCATTCTATGCCAAATTCAAACAAGAAGCTGAACTTGCTTACGTTTAAATTTAGGAACATAACAAATAAATGAAGCGATTTTTGAATGACAGAATTAGTGGAAGTCAAAGGAAAAAAGATTATGTTGGGGATATATATGACCGAGGAAAAGCATGGAATCTACGTTGGGGATCTCAATTGCAGATACTGTGTAACAATTTACGTATAAGTACTAAGCATAAATTCTACCTGCTTAATTATGCAAAATTAACTTCTTTTAAATAAGGAAAAAGGACATGCTAGTTTTAATGATGTTTTAGCAGGACATCAGTATATGCAAAGTAGTCGTACTACGTTGTAGAGGAGTTAATTCAAAGATCGTATCCAATAAATTACACTTGTTACTCCAAAAAAATGTAAAATTAATTGAAATGACTCTAACGTAAACTATGTGTAAAATTAATCCAATAAAATTACAGCTATTCGTGTAATTCAGTTTTGTTCCTTCTATCCACTCGTACACATATTACATAACATTTGAAAGTTAAAATAATAATTTGCAACATTTAATCTACTTTCTGTTTGAACATGCTATAACATACCACTAACAACATTTACATAAATAAATGTGTAAAATGAATGTTAAACAAAGGCTACAGCCAATTAGAAAACATAAAATGACATTTTTTAAATAGCAATATACCAACGTTCAACTAAAATTATGCAACATAAGCACAAGCTTAGTAAGCATCACCATGAAAAAGTATACTATACCATAGAGCACATTTATCTACAACTTTGACTTGAAATACGACTTATTTTTCAATGATTAGGTTCTTGTGAGCATCAATGAATCCAAAACTTTGATAAGCAAACCTTGGCCGCTTTACAAACTAATTAAAAGTTAGACTTAGCATTTGATAGAGCCAACAAAGGTATTAGTATGTGCACTTACAATCGTCTAATTAATGACTACTCACTCTATCGACCTTAATACTGATTAAAGTTGGAGGATTGGCATAATAAAAATAGATAAATGGTCTATTATTGAATTGGGTTACCGAACCAAATTGATAAATAAAATCCGGTGTAGTGAAAATAAATTAAGGAGATATTTTTAGCATTTGATGATATAAATAGAGCCACATAGCAACCATTTGTATACACATAGTTTTATTTTCTCTCTCTAAAATAATTCTCTATCGGTACCGTTATGGTAATAATAATAATAATAATAATGGTACCAATAAAAATTAAAAAGACCAAACACTAAGCCTAAGATGTAGTGTTTTCCTTTTAATTTCCATTCGTACCATTATTATTATTATTATTACCATGTTTTTCTTATATAATTACTTTTATCTTCATTTTTATATTTATCTTTATTTTTATTTTACTTATTATTATTATTATTATTAGTATTAGTATTTCATTAATTATTTTACTTTATTTTATTATTACTTTTAAATTGACTTTATCATTTAATTTTGGATTCCATCTCTAACTTACCCCAACTTGTTTGAAAATAATGACTTTGTTGATGTTGTTGTTTAATAGTGGACTTTGCATATTCACCATTAAGTCGGACAAATGTTCTCTATATGGAGAAACTGATGGTTCCAAGTGTTCTCGATTGGCTGAATCATAGAGAAAATTACATAATTTGATAATATAAACTTTTGTACTAAATCTTTCTTGAAATAAAATAAAATAAATTGTTTTATGGGACTTTGCACGAAAGGTCCATATTTCTGTTGTTGTTATAAGAAAAATCCCTATATAAATGAGTATGTAAATTAGATCCCTGTTTTTTCTAAATCAAAAAAACGCATGTTAGCTTGCGCTTTTTAGACATTAATTTTTTTTTAAATTTCAAAAATTTTAAAAATATTTCAAAATCAGAAAGCGCAAACTAGCTTGCGCTTTCTTGATATAAAACGCAAGTTACCTTGCACTTTTCAAAAATTTCAAAATATTCAAAAATTTTAAAATCAGAAAGCGCAAACTAGTTTGCGCTTTCCTGATAGATAGTGCAAGTTAACTTGCGCTTTTCAAAATTTTGAAAATTTTTAAAAATTTTCAGAATTTTGAAAAAAAATTCCAAAATCAGAAAAGTGCAAGTTATTTTGCATTTTCTGTCAGAAAATGACAATATTCCGTTTTTTATTTTTCAAAAAATAGAGACCAAATTTACATATTCATTTCTGCAGGGGCTTTTCCTATAACAACATCCCAAACAGAGACCTGTGACTCTTATCTTGTTGTTTTATTTTCTATTATATATATATATATGTATATATGTATGTATTGAGATATAAATAATATTAAAAATACATTACAGATATATAAGTAGAAAATTCCTATGAAAAGTATGTAAGCTATTGCATTTACGAATGAGTTTGTAACCATGAGTATTGAATTATACAAAAAAATATTCATCTTAAATTTTCCTACTCAAGATGTATTAAGAACAGCTATATATAAGTTTCATTTTAGATAATAAAAGAAATTAATTTTTATATATGTATAAATACACATAATGATATATGTATGAAATCAATATAATGTTATTCCAGTATCTTTTCGGAATGTCTAGAATAGTACCAATATATACAGCCATGAAAGGGAATACAATGATGCCAATAAATACGTTGGCAACTTTAGGTAGACTGCAGTGAATAATCTAGTCTACATAGCCCATGCTTAGGTGGTAAACTTTGATGCCTATTATGAGTGCAAGAATCCAAGAAATTACGATTATCTGCATTGAAATTAATTTTAATGTCTGTGATATACCACAATGATTTTTTTGTCATTTCAGATAATATAAGATTGTTAGGATGATTTTAAAATTTAGCATTCTGATCACTTAGATGTGTGGACCCATCTTTGTTTTGCTGTTGCTGAATTTGAACAAAGGAATAAGAGCAAATGGAAGCTCAAAAGAGAGTATCATCTATCTGGGACATATGCAAGTAAAGTAAGAAGAGACTGTATAAGGCCTGCAAGTAAATGATCTAGAGTGCAAAATGATGAAATTAGATGCAAATTAGCAAATACCGATGCCATGATGATAAGACTACCAGCACCAGAAGATCCACCAACTGTAGCAACAACGAGACTTGGTGTAATTGTAATTCATCAAGTCATGAGGTTTCTCAACCATGTTTTTATTTTGATATCCAAGAAGCCCTGCATGTGCATACAAAGCCTTCTTAGAAAATTATCATCTTACTTATTAAGGATAGTTACAGAGTTCCAAATGTTATTACCTACATGATGTATTGACCTGCATAGGAGCCATTTATGGTGGAGCTTTGCCCTGATGCTAGCAAGGTAATAGCATATACTGCTAAACTTGACCTGCCCAAAACGTTCTGTTAAAAAATACCGAGTTTTACTAACAAAGAGACAAGTACATATGTAACTAGCCTTGATTACTACCTCTAGCAAGAAAGACACCGAATTCCGTGTCAAATCACTACACTTCTGTATGCAGATAACACTGAATTATGCAAAAACAATAAAAAAGAACAAAATAGTACTATAAGCAAATAACACCATCCAAAAAATCACAGAAAAACAAATCACTTCTGACTGACAATTTCGCCATTAGGTGGACTAGTTTTTTAATTTAGCAAATGAAGAAATTGCCTGAGAACATTATTTGCTTAGGGACAGTGTGCATTAGCAAATCAAATTAGAAAAAACAATACAAAGATAAAAGCAATGCTACAATAATAAAGGGCAAAAAAAAAAAATCATATCGAACACAACTCCAACACAATATAATTTCCAAGTTGCATAAATTTCATCCAGAAATTCAAATTTACATGTTACAAATGCAATTAAATTACTTCTTGCTCTTTTTAAAATTGTGTACTCTAGGGCGAATCCATGATGTTTGTCCAGAGGGGTCGTAAATCAAAAGAGGAAATACAAATAAAATTTTAGCATAGCATATAACAGTCCCAGTTTATATCATGATATCATTTACTGAAATTGTTGCATAATACGGCCAATTTTCCTAAACGTGTTTTCAATATATCTAATTAAATAGGAAACATAACTGATTTCACTCACTTTCCAAAATAAATAACAAACTTAGATCACTTTCAAAACTCATTTCGAATATAGACCCATTTCAATCACATTGACACCGAATCAGTATTCTCTCATGGTGCAATTTCAAAATGCATGATTAAGAATTACTTCAACTTTCTTCATTAAGCATGTTCACATGGTAAAGAAGATAATTTCTTTTTAGCAATTTCTTCGGTCTCCATTTGAAAGTGCATCATGATAAAAGTTAATTTATTTCATCATAAATTATTAAAATATGCCATTATAAAACGCTTATTCAGCCTCAGCGCAGTAGGACTAGACCTATATCTAAGTTTTGTAAATGGCCTAAGCTTGCTGTTAGTTTTGAGAAATAGCCAAAATTAATAAAAAGAAATCCAATTAAATAAGCATTGGGTGAATGTCCATCATGTTACTATGCAGTAAATACCTTAAGATTTTTGTTGCAATAAATGGTATTTCAACAATAGCAGTTGTTACTAATAGAGTGAAAACCTGTACAATTAGCAGTAGTTGTTCCTGGTTGAATGAAAACTAATATGATGAGCTTGTAAACAAAAAAATAAATAACATGTGCTAGCAACTTCAGATTGATTAAATGATAATCAACCAATTCCAAGGTCAACCATTGAACAACGTAGCTAATTTAAATAGCAATTCTATCTTTAATTTAAAACAATATTTGAGAGGGTGGCTTTTTAAAGAACCAGTCCCCTAACATATTATGCAAACTTAAGGGGGGGTCAGCTGACCACTCTCACATACAAGTAGATTCTCCATTGAGTGTACTGCATCCAAATTTGAACTTCTAAATATCACAATGAGGTACCAAAGTGTAAAATCTAATGACTTTAACTTTATACGGTGGGTGGCGTGGTATACTAAACACTAAGTTATGCATTTCCTGATACCGCGCTATGCCGTTTTGAAGTCAAAACTAGGACAATTTTAACATTACAATTAAAACACTGTTAATTTTTTCAATATATATTGTATATAAAACATGAGGTTCATGCATTAAATATACAATTTTCCAATGCAATTTTACGTAAAATGGGTAGCTACACCATGCTGCTGTAGAAAAAGTTAAGACAAAATACTAGCTGCTTTTTAAAAATGAAAGGCACTAACTCCTATAACAGGTCTAGAACTTGTATTCAATATCCATACTGCACTATACAAGAAAAGGAAGTTGAACTTAAAAAAAATTGAAACATTGCTATAGGCAAACGACACCACTCACAAGATCATTGAAAAACAGAGCACTTCAGGCTGATAACTTCGCCATTAGCTGGAATTTTTTTTTAATTTAGCAAATGAAGAAATTGCCTCAAAACATTATTTGTCTAGGGACAGAGTGCATTTGCAAATCAAAATTTTGGAAATCAATAAAAAAAGATAAAAACAATGTTCCAGTAATAAAAGACCACGAAAATCACATGAGTACTGCTTAGCCAAAACCAGACGAGTGAAAGTGAATTGTTGTTTTGCAACATTCGTTTATGAATTGTTTGAATCGTTCAATACTGATTTCACACAAGAAGCCTTTCCTGCATATCATATCCAACGCTATAGCTGAATCCAATCAATGTATAAAATGTTTAAGAAGAGATGTCGGCATCAATAATTTTGAAGCCTATACCTGCTCTGAGTACAAATTAAAACATTAGAAAGAAAAACGACATTTTCTGGTTTGGAACAGTTTCAAACAATCCTTTTTGACCGCAACGATTATTTTGAAAATCAAATCTTAATAAATAAAATGGAACGATGTCCCAGTTGTAAAGGGCCTAGAAAATCATACCAATTAATCGATCAATCCAGACGAGTGTAACTGGAAATATTCATCATAATTTCGCAAGATTTATTTATGAAGCTGTCCGAATCGTTCAATACTGAATTCAAACAAGAAGCTGTACTTGCTCCCGTCTAATTCGAGAACAAAAAAGAAAAATGAAAATTAAGCTGATTTTGAGTCATGAAGGAATAACGTGGAATTAGCGGAAATCAACGGAAAGGTGATTTTGAAATAACGGAAGAGTAAAAAGCAGATGTTAGTGATCTATGAGCAGAGAATTTAAAGGAAAGGGTTAGGGTTTGGTGAACTTAAAATGGCAAGTTTAACCCCAGTTCTAGAAAATGGACCGCTTATTCTAAATAATACCATGTAGCGCTTCTACTTAAATTATTTTATGCCAGAAAAAATATAATATTAGCAGATAAGCATAAAGATACGAAGATAACATTATAAATTTTATGTTATTTTATTTGTATACCCATTTCCGCATGTAAACTAACTAAATATTATTTATCTATTATATATATATCTATGATTTACTATGTTATATGAAAGTTGAGTTTTAATTTGTATGTCCTTTCAATATCAGTTTTCACATTTCCTTATAATTTAATTCTCCTAAACGGTTTATTGCCCATATATTTGTTCTCTATTTATTTCCTATCTATCTATCATCTATGAAAAGTAAATTTTATCCTTTTATTTTCACATTTCTCTCCATATCATTTATTATCTTGAACGAATATTCAAAAGATTCTTTAAAAATTAGAATATAACTTGTTAATATGAATTATTCTTATCCTCGTCGTTATTTAATTTAATAGTTTGAAAATTCTTTAAATTATATACCATACAAAAAACTACTATTTGAAAATAACTAAATGAAAACTCCTATGTCTGTGCTAATATAGTTCAATATATGGTTAATATTTTTCTCTCACTCCTTTTTTCTCATTCTAAGTGATTTATATCCATAAATTCTAGATTAAATTTTACATTAAAGTCCAGTGTACACTTTAAACATTTTTTGAATTAATTATATAAGAAGTTCAATATAGGTTAATGTTAATCTCTGTCCTCATTTCAAATTAATTTTCATAAATTTTAACTCAAATTTACACTAAAGTCCATCTTCCTCTATGAATATTTACCAAAAAAATTATTTTGTAATCGTCCTCATTTATAAATTACCTCCATTGAAACATAAATGCTACACTTTTCCTTCTGACATTTCACTTTCCTTACTTTCGGCCATAATTATGATAGTTTATGTTCATGGACTAAATTAATTTTCATTTCATAACTCGGTTGTCATTCACCTTCTATAAATAAAACAAATCAATTAATTTGAAACATGTCATCTTCACCTCGCTAATTGGATATTCTATCTCGTTCGTACATATTTTGTTTATTTCATCCAATCTATCTATTGTCTATTATTTGTTAATATTTTTGTGGTAACTTTTATTTCCATCATTATCAAACAACTTATTATCCACACATTCGTTCTCTATTCATTAGCTATCCATCTATCATCTGTTGTGAAAAGTAAATTTTATCCTTTCAGTCCACGTTCCTCTTCTTTTCATGTCATCTTTTCGTGCTATGCGGCAAGTGTTCCAATTATATTATTATTTTTATACCTATAATTTATTATTTACTATATCAATTTATTCATATTTATTCCCATATCTGTTTATTTATATTCAAATTTGTATCCATACCTTTTCCATTTCTCTCCACATTAATTTCAATATGTATGCTAATCTCTCCTATTCTCTCTTTATGCAAATATTTTACATTTTTCTCCTAAGATATATTCTACTCTAAATCTCTCTCCGTCTTTCATCTATCATGTATTATCAATTCTAATCCATGTCATTATACATTAGTTTGAATAAATTTTCAAAAGACTCTCTAAAAATTAGAATACGTCTTTTTAATATGAATTATTGTTATCGTCGTCATTATTTCGTTGAATAGTTTGAAAATTCTTAAAACTATATACCATACAAAAAACTAATATGTGAAAATAACTAAATAAGAATTCCTATATCTATGCTAATATAGTTCAATATATGGTTAATACTTTTCTCTCACCCCTTTATTCTCATCCTAAATGCTTTATTTTCATAAATTGTAAAATGAATTTTACATTAAAGTCCAACATACACTTTAAACATTTATTGAATCAATTATATAAGAAGTTCAATATAGGTTAATGTTAATCTCTATCCTCGTTTAAAATGTTTAATTTTCAAAAATTCTAGTTCAAATTTTACATTAGAGCCCATCTTCTTCTATGAATATTTAACGATAAATTATTTTGTAATCGTCCTCATTTACAAAATACCTCCATTGAAACATAAATCCTATAATTTTCCTTCTCACGTTTCACTTTCCTTATTTTTAGCCATAATTACAATAGTTTATGTTCATGGAATAAATTAATTTTCATTTCATAACTCAGTTGTCATTCATTTTTTATAAGTAAAACAAATAAATTAATTTGAAATGTATCAAAATCATTTTGTTTTAATATAGTACGACATATGGTTAATATTTTTTTCTCGCTCCTTTATTTTCATCCTAAATGCTTTGTTTCCATAAATTCTTGATTAAATTTTACATTAAAATCTAGCGTAAACATTTGTTGAACCAATTATATAAGAAGTTCAATACAGGCTAAGATTAATCTCTATCCTCATTCCAAATGTTTAATTTTCATAAATTCTAACTCAAATTTTACAATAAAGCCCATCTTCCTCTATGTATATTTACTAAACATTTATTTTGTGACCTTCCTCATTTATAAAATACCTCCATTGAAACATAAATCCAATACTTATCCTTTTAACATTGCGCTTCTCTTATTTTCAACCATAATCATTATAGTTTTCATCGACTAAATTAATTTTCATTTCATAACATGTTATTCATTCACTATTTATAGATAAAACAAATCAATTAATTTGAAACGTCAAAATTTCTTCATTCGATAATTTAGTATTTTATCCCCTTTGTACATATTTCGTTTATTTTATCCAATATATATATATATATATATTATTTGTTAATATATTTATGGTAAATTTTATTTTCATCCACTACTTCTTTAAGTTGAACCACAATATAATTTGATTAAGTTAACCCGCAAATATTTGTAAGTTAGTCTACACGTGGATTAACTGGTAGAATCCACAATATAGTCTTTCCGAACTCTGAAACAAACTTCATCTCAAACACTTCCTTGAATTGGGCCCAGGAGAAGTCCTTCTCCTGGACATCTAAAGTGACCAATCCATTGCAGCATCTGTGACGACCCGCAATCCGTACCCTTTGAATCGACAATATCCACACATGTCCGATCCAAAAAGCACAGACTGATGGAAAGTCAAGAGAAAGAAAAGAAGAGAGAAGAAGAGAAGAGAAGAAAGAGAGAAGATAGAACAAAACAGAACAGTACAGAATCTAACATCGCATCGGAAAACATATAATATCATATCAATGATCTTTACAAAACAGAAACTGTATTTACATACATGAATCGGAGTCAACAATCAATCAATAGTTATCAGTCTGGACAGTTATAATAACATGTCCTCACTAATGCTGATAATATAAAACAACTAAGCACAACGCATAATCAACCAAAATAGGTACGTGTATACGAAAATGAAGATCTACAGCTCTCTTGCTAAAGCTTCAAAAGCACCAATCTGAACCTGTAAATATACTCGGTCTAACCCGAGCATTGAAAGGGAAGAACGCCCGGATCAGTTTGGTAAACCAACGTGAGAAACACACTCAACTGAATTTATTAGATTACCAAAACTTTTCCTTTATTCAAAACAAAAGTATATCATAACACAAGTCCTCACATAAACACATACATGTTTTTACCTTACGATAACTAAAACATCTCATATCAAATCATGTGATATTATACTAATGTCTAGTATACAAATAATATTAATCATAGCCGAAATTGTTATATTGATTAAATTCCAGCATATATCCCAAAATGGGTAATACAATCAAAATGGCAGGTACGTAGTGGAGTTTGGATTTCCATAAAAATGACCAGGAAAAGGGACTACCTTCCGAAGGGGTACACCTCTAGATGGATGTCCCGAGGCACAGAACATCTGCCCTCTACCAACACAAGACCGGCCCACCTCTATAACTAGATGGTACCGAATAATATGTCATCCTTCGGTCGTTACCAACCTTTACCGAGAGCCCTCGAAGCATACAAACCACAATAATCAGATATACGACATCATAGCATGTAAAGATATATCTAGAAGAGGATGATCATACCCTACTTGGGAGCGACCCACTTAGCCTTGTCGCATCTAACCCTGTTTTGGTCATTTTCGGTTGATGAGGCCTGAGGTAACGATTACCTTTCACAATCACATATTACATCACTTTGAATGCCACACGGCCATTTCTGTTGACTACTAATTGCCTTCCACAAAAATACAACCCTTAAGCTCATACGTCTCAAGGAGGGTGTTAAGCTAAGAGAAGTTGCCTTCTCCGCCACCACTGATGTACGTTTGTAAAAACCAACGTACGTAATATGTAGAAATGCAATGTCAAACAAACATCCATACAAGTTGTCCATGAACAGAACAAACCGAAGGTACTCTCCTACCACATCCTGTCGGGAAATCCCTAGGACTAGTAGCGAATAGCCCATGCATTGGATATTTCATAATGAAGAGACTACTGCTACTGGATGTATATTGGGATTTTAACCCCAAACGATCAACAAGCAATTCCCCACTATGAAAATCCGGAATATCAGTATCATCACAAGCAACCTGCACAATCGTCGCATATACGTTGGTCCGAAGTGGTTTTCAGATAAATCTGATCCCGGTCTCTTCGCACCAACAACGCAAAAGTGCTTCTCAACCTCACACAGAAACTAAGTCACATAGACTTATCACGTCTCCAACTTTCAACTTGCTATCCTTCGGGCCATGAAGGAAGCTCGATAGATTGGAGTAATACTCTGCACTATACGAATCAACATCCTCAACACAAACGATAATCAAGCCTACACAGAAGGCACGTACTAAGTGTACGACTAAATAGTTCACACATCAAGTCGAGGAACTAAAATGGCCAAATTTGATAGCTGGTTATTTAACTATCAAAACAAACAAACAAATATTTAGTACCATATACAATCACTAGGCTCTTTTTTTACCATTTATTATTTAAATCACTTGCCAAATATTCACTTCAAATTATCTTTAAAAAGAAAGATATAATGTCAAAACCATTTCAACCTTTTCAATATTGGAAAACATTCCAAATGCTTATTTAATAATAAGTAATTCACAAATCAATTTATTTCAATACTTAGAAAATATTTCATATACTTAAATCAGGATTAAGTATATATTTTATTCTTTTAAGGAAAACATTCTCTTAGCATATTTATTTGGATCAAAACGAATGTTGCGTAAATCATCGTTACGACAACCCAAAATCACTAGTATAGGGATTTGAAAATTAGATAGATATATAAATCACAATACTATACAAAAACATTTTCGAAAATCATTTACTATAACAACAGTGTTATTGTCCATCATTTCCTTATTTCTCGAAAACGTCTATTTCAACAATGAATGTTGAAATCTACGGTTTCGATACTTAACATATTTTAAAACATCTTAAAATCATTTTACTTCATTTAAAATAATCACTTTCCAAAAATATCAATTTTATTTACTATATTATTCACTGTCCAAAATCGTGAATATATTATTCTCTAACAAAATTCATTCTTTCTACACTTTTAATTTAAAGGATAATTCACTGTCCAAAATCGTGAATATAATACCTTTACCAAATTCATTACTATTGCACATTAAACTAAAGGATTATCCACTGTCCAGAATCGTGGATGAAATTCTTTTAATAATCTTCTATATTTAACTTATCAAATTCAATTTGATTTCACATTTATAAAACAATGTTTATAAATTCACATTTATATATTATAAAAACTTCAAGTTATAAAATCCCTTTATTAACTAATTCCATTTATCTCATTTATATGCAAAAATCCAATTCATAAGATAATTTCTTATAAATCTATTTATTTCCAAAGTCATTCTTTTATAACTTCATCAATTAATAAATCTGTAAATCTTATTTACTTATAAAATCCATTTATAACTTCACTTTAACATTTATAAAACTCCTTTATAATTCCAATATTTTGATTTATAAAATATCAATTTTATAAATCTTATATATAAACCATTTATAATAATTCAAAAACCTCAATTTAAAAAAACTTATCATTTTAATAATTTACAAATCATTATTAAAACTTATATAACTCCAAAAATCATACTTAAGTATATTTCACAAAAATCATAATTTTTATAACATAAAAATTATAATTTTTATTTATTTAAATAAATTCATTTCCTTTAACAATTCAAAAATATATATTTTCAAAATCGCTTTAAAATCCTTTTAAATTCGAAATCATCACTTTAAAATTTTTAAATCACCAAAAATAGGCCCAATGATGCAAAAGCACCAAATACATCAATCACGGCATTCAAAACATCATATATCATATGATAACAACATATATATCTCAATATTTGTAAATAAACCAATACTGGTGAGGAATCCAGTTGGATCCCTCCAACTTGTCACTTGCAACAAATATACATATTAGAAAATATGTACAATGTCCGCTTCGAGGCAGACGCGCGTACAAAGGGTAATTTGCTCATACTAGGGAACGTATAGGGTCTCATCTGCTCCAATAGGCAGGAATATATCCAAATACCATTAATTGGCAACTTTAGGTGGACTGTTGTGAATAATCCAGTCTTCATAGCCCGTGCTTAGGTGGTAAACTTTGATGCCTGTTATGAGTGCTACTAGAATCCAAGAAATTACAGCTATCTGCATTGAAATTAATTTTAGTGCCTATGGTACATCACAATGATTCTTTTTTGTCATTTCAAATAACATAAGGTTGTTAGGATGATTTTAAGATTTCACATTCTGATCAGTTACATAGATAGAATTTTTGTGTGGACACATCTTTGTTTTGTTGCTACTGAATTTGAGCAAAGGAATAAGAACAAATGGAAGCTAAAAAGAGAGTATCATCTACCTGGGACATATGTAAGTAAAGTAAGAAGAGATTGTATAAAGCCTATAAGTAAATGATCTAGAGTGCAAAATGAAAAAATTTGACGCAAATTAGCAAACACCATGCCATGATGATAAGACTACCAGCACCAGAAGATCCACCAACTTTAGCAACAACGAGACTTGGTGTAATTGTAATTCATTAAGTCATGAGGTTTCTCAACCATGTTTTCATTTTGATATCCAAGAGTTCCAAATGTTATTACCTGCATGATGTATTGACCTGCATAGGAGCCATTTATGGTGGAGCTTTGCCCTGATGCTAGCAAGGTAATAGCATATACTGCTGAACTTGACTTTCCCAAAACATTCTGTTAAAAAATACCAAGTTTTACTAATAAAGAGACAAGTACATATGTAACTAGCCATGATTTCTACCTTTAGCAAGAAAGACACTGAATTGCATGTCAAATCACTACACTTCTCTTTGTTGTATGCAGATAACACTGAATTATGCAAAAACGATAAAAAAGAACAAAACGGTACTATTAGCAAATAATACCATCCAAAAAATCATAGAAAAACAAATCACTTCTGGCTGACAACTTTGCCATTAGTTGGGCTAGTTTTTTAATTTACCAAATGAAAAATTGCCGAAGAACATTATTTTCTTAGGGACAGTGTGCATTTGCAAATCAAATTAGAAAAAAACAATACAAAGATAAAAGCAATGCTACAAGGGCAAAAAAAATCATACCGAATACAACTCCAACGCAATATGATTTCCAAGTTGCATAAATTTCATCCAGAAATTCAAATTTACATGTTGCAAATGCATCTAAATTACTTCTTGCTCATTTTAAAATGGTGTACTCTGGGGCGAATCCATGATGTTTGTCCAGAGGGGTCGTAAATCAAAGAGGAAATACAAATAAATTTTTAGCATAGCATATAACAGTCCAGTTTATATCATGATATCATTTACTGAAATTGTTGCATAATACGGCCAATTTTCCTAAACGTGTTTTCAATATATCTAATTAAATAGGAAACATAACTGATTTCTGTCACTTTCCAAAATAAATAACAAACTTAGATCACTTTCAAAACTCTTTTCGAATATAGACCCATTTCTATCACATTGACACCGAATCAGTATTCTCTCATGGTGCAATTTCAAAATGCATGATTAAGAATTACTTTAACTTTCTTCATTATGCATTTTCACATGGTAAAGAAGATAATTTCCTTTTAGCAATTTCTTCGGTCTCCATTTGAAAGTGCATCATGAGAAAAGTTAATTTATTTCATCATAAATTATTAAAATATGCCAGTATAAAACGCTTATTCAGCCTCAGCGCAGTAGGACTAGACCTATATCTAAGTTTTGTAAATGGCCTAAGCTTGCCGTTAGTTTTTGAGGAATAGCCAAAATTAATAAAAAGAAATCCAACTAAATAAGCATTGGGCAAATGTCCATCATGTTACTATGCAGTAAATACTTTAAGATCTTTGTTGCAATAAATGGTATTTCAACAATAGCAGTTGTTACTAATAGAGTGAAAACCTGTACAATTAGCAGTAATTGTTCCTTGTTGAATGAAAACTAATATGATGAGCTTGTAAACAAACAAATAGATAACATGTGCTAGCAACTTTAGATTTATTAAATGACAGTCAACCAATTCCAAGATCAACCGTTGAACAATGTAACTAATTTAAACAACAGTTGAACAAGCGCCTAGTTCTTTTGTGTTGAAAATTTTGATGGGTTACATTTTCTAACCCTAAAAATGTAATAATTGACCTCCAAACTGTTGGAGATGCTCTAAAATAGTTGGGAGCATCCATATTTTACATTCTGAAACATTTTTTTCCTTTTAGTTGCATAGAAGTAATTTAAATTAGTTCATCAACTGTTGATGCAAAATGCTTACCTCCAATCCTTCAGGTTTGAAGCATGGATACTCAAAGTTCTTTGTATTTTCGAGTCAGCATTTTCAATTTTCAAGGATAAACTTACAATTTACAGTTCTGGATGTTGCACTCAGCAAGTATAACTTGCGAGTTTGCACATCTCAGTGCAGACTATTAGTTTGCACTCAAAGTGCAAACTGGTAGTTTGTATTGAGTTATCTTAAAATGACAAATATATTTACATGAAAGCCAAATATATGTCAAAATAAAATTAAAATTTAGTTCAAGTAAAAATATATTTACACGAAAAACAAATATATGTCAAGAAGAGCTTAAAACTACAAAATATAAGGAATAACTCTACTAGCACCCTAACAGCAAGCGCATAACAAAAACACAAGCCTTTTACCACTTTAACCAAACTAGCATCATAGGAAACATGTTAGCCGAAACATGATGATATCATGATTATTTAAGTGTGGCTGGATGTAAAGTGTTGCCATATAAAGGAAGCTTTATGGAGGATCAGGTGGCAACATTTCAAAAATGTAGCTTGGCCATAACAGAACTGCAGCTAGCCACTCTGTAGAATGCACATAATCAACTCCATGTCTTCATAAGCTATTAAGGTGGTTTCATCATAATAGACTTAGGAACAATGGCCTGAATACAACCAACACATGACAAGGTGTAGTTTCATCATTCATTGAAATAATAACGAACTGCTGCAACATCCACTCCTAACCCACTACTCCTGAATCAAGACTCCAAAAATAGCCAATAAGTGAACTCAGTGGTGAGTGTTAATGCCAACATAGCTGAACATGTTCAAACATGTAATAATTAATAGTTTCTCAACACTCACCTTCCTCTATCTTCGGATTTTATTGCAATTTGTATTCTCCAAGTAGTCATCACTGGCAGCTCTTTCTAATGTTCAAACATGCCTCGAAGATATCATTGGAGCAACTCCTTACTAAATCTGCAGAATTCAACTCAGAACAAACAACGGTCAACAGATCCTGACTAAACAAAAGATAATTTTGTTTCTCAATTTATCAGCAAATTATGTACATGTATATGTTGTGACATTTTCAGAAAAATATTTCATTTCAACTTTGTGATGATTGCTATATGTCATAACGTGATGTAATAAAAACATACAATTTAATATATTTCGTTCTTTTAAGAAAAACTAAATGTTACCATCTTTGTTATTTAAAATGACAATTTTTTTTAAAATATAAATTCTTTTATCCTTTACATATGAGAAGATACGCTTTTTCATATAAAAGATAAATTCTTTTGTCTTTTGTATAAAATAACACCAACAATTTTATTTTCATTCAAAACTGATTTCGCATCAATTTGTCATTGAACTTGTATTGTAAATTTATTGTTTGTGAAAAGGCTAAATGGACTTGTTTCTTTTTAGCATTAAGCACCTCATGTACTTCTATCAAAAAACTGCAGGAAAAAAAACACAAGTCTACAAGGATATTTGAAAGATTACTACATAATGATAACTACACGAATCATTTTATCTAAAAAGATAATTTCTTTCATCTTTTGTATAAAATAATAAATGCTATGTGTCATAACCTGATGTAATAAAAACATACAATTTAATATATTTCGTTCTTTTAAGAAAAACTAAATGTTACCATCTTTCTTATTAAAAATAACATTGTTTTTTTAAATATAAATTCTTTTATCTTTACATATGAGAAGATACGCTTTTTCATATAAAAGATAAATTCTTTTGTCTTTTATATAAAATAACACCAGCAATTTTATTCATTCAAAACTGATTTTGCATCAAATATTTCTTTGAACTTGTATTATAAGTTTTTTGTTTATGAAAAGGTTAAATGGACTTGTTTCTTTTTAGCATTAAGCACCTCATGTACTTCTATCAAAAAACTGAAGAAATGAAAAAAACACAAATCTACAAGGATATTTGAAAGATCTACTACATAATGATAACTACATGAATCATTTTATCAAAAAGGGAGAAACAATTACAGAGTTGTAACTTTTATCATAATTAACTAATGATTTATGATATATCACAATTGATTGATGATTTATTATTATCATTCAAATAAAATGAAATAGAAAATTTCTTTTTCACAAAAGCTAAATTGACGCAGCGGCGGAATACAAAAATTGTTGATACGATGAATGTAACAATCGGTGGATTGATGAATACTGAAATGCCGAAATTCGTTGATCCGAAGATACCAAATTTATCTATCTACGTCACATTGATCGATCTCGATACCGTGAAAGTAGATCTTCAATTCTTCGAGCGTTGATCAAGCGCACTTGATGCCGTGAATTGGCTTCACGATCGTTGAATCGAGCGCACTCGATTGACCGAAGGTGGAGATAGGAGATCACACTCGACTACCAATTGGATGAAAGCACAAAGCTAACAAAGGAAATTTTATTTCAAATTCAACAACCTTTTACAATGACATTACGTCCCTATTTATAGGGTTTACAACACGGCACAACGACTTAAGAAAATTACAACACTTTACACACCAATGTATAAGAAAACAATCACGACTTATCAACAGTATTTATAACGACTTATCAACAGTACTTATCACCAATGTTTAACGACTTATCAACAGTACTTCATGACTTCCAAATCATCTCGCGACTTAGAAGAAACTCGCGACTTATCAAAACGTTTTCCGCTTATCAAAACTCGCGACTTATCCCAACATCTCCATTTATCAAATCTCGCGACTTATCCCAGCATCTCCGACTTATCAAATTAATTTGCGATCTAAAAAGAAAGCTCGTTCGCGACTTATGGAAGGCGGCACGCGACATAAGATGGCGGCACGCGATTTAGGAAAAGCTCGGAGGAAGATTTTCTCTTAGGGTTAGGTCGGGAAGGGAAATAGGTCGGGGAAATTATGTCGAGGCTTTGGCTCATGTCAGTGTTAGGTCGGGAATGATTGGGGAAAGGAAATTAGGTCGGGGAGTTTTATAGGTCGGGGAGTTTTATAGGTCGGGGAAGTTAATTCGTAGGTCGCGGTAGGGTGGATTTAGGTCGTTCACGACCTATGGAATGGGCTGGAGCTCGCGACACAAGGAGGAGGGACGACTCGCTGGAATTAAGTCGCTGGCGACTTAAGGCGTACGACCTATCAGGCTTTCGCGAATCAGAGCTTCGCAATTCAGGTATGTTTCGCGATTTAGGGGATCTTCTTTTTTGCGACTTATGTTTCGTGATTAATGATTTGCGCGCTGCATCATCCTCCCCTGGTTGAAAAGAATTCGTCCCGAATTCACACTTTCTTCTTCTTCGAGACTCTGTCTTCCATTCATTATCTGGTCTGGTGCGGTTCTGGTGATAACCACTCTCGAGATTGATCTTGACTTGACCCTTTGAAGATGTGGCTCGACATAAGGAACACATTGCGTAAAACAGACGTGGCATTAGGCAGGCGACATAAGGAAGTGATCTGAGGGAGATGACATATGAAAAAGTGTGGCCTGAACTAAGCACTAGGTGCCATATCCAATTCATGTAGCACAGAACTTCATAAGAATAGTGTCGTATACCATATTGCTTGTGCCAATAGGAAGACGTGATACAGAACCAAAACGTGTCGAAAATGTGAGACGATATAAGGAAGTTTAAAATCATGGAATGACTTGGGAAATCACGACCGAAAAAGTGTGAGGACTCATGCTCAGATTCTCGTCTTTCCTGATCTTTCAGATTCTGAAGATCATACGATCCCTGTAGTAGAATGGCAACTGGTACTTGTTCAGTGTGAGGTTGAATGTCCTGTAGTGGTGGTAACTCTTCGGGTAGTTCTTCAGGATATTCGCCTTCAGATTCAACGAATTCTGATCCAACTTCCTCAAAAACATCAAGATCTTCACTCGTTCCTTGCCCGGTCAACACAAACAATTCATTCCTCATTTCCACACACTCTTCCAACAATAAAAAATTAATTTCTTCAGGCAGTTTCCCAGAAATCTCATCTTCACAATCTTCAAATACTTCAATCTCTTCAGAATTCTCAAAATTTAAACTTTCTCCAGGTTCAATCAACATTGATAGTTCATCACCATCTTTTATTTCACTGTCGAACTCTTTCAAAGATAATAAATCATCTGATTCTGCCTTCTCTTCTGTTTCATGTTTACTTTGTTCGGACTCCTCGAAAACTAAAAAAGTTTCACTTGGCTGGTCTTCCTCCATAAACTCATGTGTCAAGCAAGAATCCTTCATCGTCAAATTATTTCCTTCAACTCCGAACACAATTTCTTCTTCCACACTATCAACATCAATCTTTGGTGGTGAGGAATAATCAACTTCTACATCCACATACTTTGACTCAATTTCTTCATCATCATCAAATTTCGATGGTTGATAAAAGTCAATTTCAACAGTCCTCCTCAACAAGTTACCTCCTTTCTCTATTGACAAAACTTCTACTTCCCCTGACAAAGATTCCTCAAATCCTGGCAGAAATTCTTCATCGTCGTCAAATTGTGGTGGTTGATAAAAGTTAACTTCATCAATCCTCCTCAACAAATTACATTCTTCGTTCTCCAACTCGACCTCTTCATCTTCGTTGTCAAACTTTAGTGGTAAGGCTGCGAATGATTTTGTAGGACCGACCTCTTCAAATTCTTCTAACATTGGCTTAACCTCCTCGAGAGTTTTAAGCTCTTCACTTGCCTCATACCTAACCAAGGTTTCAACACTACCTTCCAATTCTTCAGCACTTTCGCCGAAAGGTAATGGATTAGTTGGTTCCTCTTCCTCTTCTGTCTCGTTTTCAGTAGAATCATCCACATCCTCGCTTTCATATTCTTCTACAACAAAGGGTTTCTTTTGGGACTTTGTACATTCAAAACTTCGATGGTCAAACTCCTGATAATGATATCGCTTAACTCGTTCATCAACACTTGTCCTCGTGATTCCATATACAACTGGTTCGTTGACTCTCTTAAAAACATTTTTACTGTAATGAACATCATGATTCTGATTGCTGGAGTTTGTAACCACACCCTTTCCTCGATTCCCTTGACTCAACTTCTGCAATTGTTGATCAATACGAGCTTGATAATTGTAGGGTAAGAAATTTGCTTTCATCATCCTTTTCATCTTATCCCACTTGACAACTTTAGACTTCTTCATCCTCTCTCTGGTTGATTTAGTTTGTTGCCACCAGTCCATGGCTTTTCCTTTCAAACTTGCAGCAACTAACTTCACTTGACGATCCTCAGGAACGTAGTTGAGCTCAAAAACATTTTCAATCGTGGATAACCAGTCCAAGAATTCCTCTGCTTGTAGTCCACCTCGGAATTCTGGAATCTCCGTATCCTTTCTTGATTTCCATGTATAACCATCCTCTTCGATATTCTTGTATCGATTTTGCCCTTGATCGGAATATCGAAAATGAACACGATCACCGTAACTTTCCTCTTTAAAATTAGTTGAACTTCGTCGTCGATTCTGAACATCGACTCTTCTATGCCCATGCACGTCCTCTCTACTTATTTTCTCATAATCATAAGATGGCTCATGCTCGTAACCACGATACACTCTTCTTTCTTCCTTCTGATAATCACGATTGTCTCGAGCTCCACGATCTCGATTTATTGACAAAGATGATTCTCTTCTTTCTCTATCATAACGTGGCGACACTCTCCGTTGATTTCGATTCATGTCAAACTTCATTCTCTCTACTTTCTCGAAATCCTTATTGAATCTTTCATCACTACGTTGCTTCATCTGTTCAGGATCTTCTCTCCCATACAAATCTGCAACAATATGATGACGGTTATCATATCTCGGAGGCATGATCAAGTCTTCAACAGATCCAAACAAAAACTTCACTTTGATCCAAAAATTTTCGAATCAAACTTTCCCACTTGTTTGAAATTCACAAACACCCAAATAAACAAACGACTTCAATCGAACTCCAAACTTCAAATCTCAAAATTGATGCCCAATGAACTTGAACAAATCTCCCACACACTTGAACAAGTTCGCCTCTAGCTCTCCTACACTTCAAAGAAAATTCAAACACAATTCAAATCCACGTTTGGCGTGCAAACTTCCACGGTCAACTCAAACACTTTTCCCTCCTTAGATCCAAAATGAAATGGATCGAAATCTTCCAAGTTGTTGCAACTTTATGATGAACACGACGCACACCAAAAGATGCACGGCTTCACTTCAAGCTCTCGGCTTTAAACAACAAATGATGTATGATTTGAATTCTTCGATAGAATATTGGCTCCAAGACTCGGCTTAGCTATGATTGGCTAAAACAAGCTCTGATACCAAATGACGCAGCGGCGGAATACAAAAATTGTTGATACGATGAATGTAACAATCGGTGGATTGATGAATACTGAAATGCCGAAATTCGTTGATCCGAAGATACCGAATTTAGCTATCTACGTCACGTTGATCGATCTCGATACCGTGAAAGTAGATCTTCAATCCTTCGAGCGTTGATCAAGCGCACTTGATGCCGCAAATTGGCTTCACAATCGTTGAATCGAGCGCACTCGATTGACCGAAGGTGGAGATAGGAGATCACACTCGACTACCAATTGGATGAAAGCACAAAGCTAACAAAGGAAATTTTATTTCAAATTCAACAACCTTTTACAATGACATTACGTCCCTATTTATAGGGTTTACAACACGGCACAACGACTTAAGAAAATTACAACACTTTACACACCAATGTATAAGAAAACAATCACGACTTATCAATAGTATTTATAACGACTTATCAACAGTACTTATCACCAATGTTTAACGACTTATCAACAGTACTTCACGACTTCCAAATCATCTCGCGACTTAGAAGAAACTCGCGACTTATCAAAACGTTTTCCGCTTATCAAAACTCGCGACTTATCCCAGCATCTCCATTTATCAAATCTCGCGACTTATCCCAGCATCTCCGACTTATCAAATTAATTTGCGATCTAAAAAGAAAGCTCGTTCGCGACTTATGGAAGGCGGCACGCGACATAAGATGGCGGCACGCGATTTAGGAAAAGCTCGGAGGAAGATTTTCTCTTAGGGTTAGGTCGAGAAGGGAAATAGGTCGGGGAAATTATGTCGAGGCTTTGGCTCATGTCAGTGTTAGGTCGGGAATGATTGGGGAAAGGAAATTAGGTCGGGGAGTTTTATAGGTCGGGGAAGTTAAGTCGTAGGTCGCGGTAGGGTGGATTTAGGTCGTTCACGACCTATGGAATGGGCTGGAGCTCGCGACACAAGGAAGAGGGACGACTCGCTGGAATTAAGTCGCTGGCGACTTAAGGCGTACGACCTATCAGGTTTTCGCGAATCAGAGCTTCGCAATTCAGGTATGTTTCGCGATTTAGGGGATCTTCTTTTTTGCGACTTATGTTTTGTGATGGATGATTTGCGCGCTGCATCATAAATGATCTTATCTTTAGCACAAAACTTTTATCTTTTTTCACAAATGATAAATACCTTAATCCATTTATCAAAAAGACAAGTCCAAGACTAAGTAGAAATTCATTTACAGAGTTGTAACTTTTGGTCAATATTCTGTGTTCAACTACAAAATCAATCATAGGACCCTATCTTATGTATATCTCCACTCAACATTACTATGAGCCTACTATGTGTATATCCTAACTCATTTTTCTGTCAAGAATCAATCACTTTCAATAAAAAATTACCATGATCAGCATTTCATTTTTTTCCACTGCTACATTTTTTCACTTTAGATGATAAAATACAAATATATTTTTGCATAAAAGAGAAATTCATACATCTTTTTGTGTTTCTGTTTCCTAGTTCTTATAGTTTATGATATACCTTGTTTTGTCTTTTTTTCTCTCAAATATTTACCATGCATTCATTTTTATGTTAAAGCATTTTTTGTCTTCTCTTTTTTGGATTTTATTTTTCCCTGATAAAACTAAATGGGTTTTTCTTTCAGCACAAAAGCAAGCATATAACAATGTCATTTACAGCATACTACTCATATTATTTAATTTATCAAAAATATTAAATGCTTATTCCTTTTATCTTCATAAACATTTTCTTCATATCACACATATTTGAGGAATAATGGGTATCATTTCACCTTTAAATGCAAATGTATTTTCTTCGTATGTTTTTTGCCCATATACTAGAAATAAATTACTTAATCTCCAAAAACAATTAGGAAGACAATCACTTCAACAAAATTAAAATTAATAATAGATAACTTTAGAAAGGTAAACTAGTTGAAAACTTTGATATAACCTTGAATCCGATAAATATATAAGCCTTAAAAGGTAAAACAAGAAAAAAGAAATCATTTAAAATTAACCCAAAATCATTTCATGCAACAGCAAACCACATTAAAATCAACCTAAAAAAAATATCATGTTGAAACGAGACTGCAAGGAATTTGCTTACCTTACAACGAGACTATAAGGCTGAAATCGATTTACATTTGAAACTTCATGTGATTAAAACAACAAAGTAAAATCAATGTCGATTTTGGAGAAATAATTATTTTTGTGATTTATGTTAGATACATTGAATTGGAAAAAAAATTAAGTTACCTATTTAAAAATTAATCTCATTTACTTTCAATAAAAATAACATCAAGTAATCATCTCAACACTCAAGGCCTTCTGTTCCAAATAATGCATTCAATTTGGATGGGCTAATTAATGGTTAAAAATACTTACATTTGCAACTTGCTATCTCAGTTAAATAACAGAAATTTATCTTTATTGTCATTGTGACGTTTTATTCTTAAGCACTGTAATGCTTCTGTCTAAAGCACTATAATGTATCCAATCATATAGAACAAAGTTCATAATAGAAATTCAAATATAACCCACCTACAATGCTATAACTCATCAATCCCCACCACTGTACTTGCACATAAACAAAAACATTCCCACAAAATTTCTTAATTTCATAATTAATAGAACTCAAACACATTCATTGTTGTTGCCTAATTAGTAAATATAAAACAATTTACCACAAACTTGAATCTAACTATATATAACTTAAAATAAAATATCAAGCTTCTAATCCACTGCATCAACCTATCTTAGTACTGTGCATGTTATAATGATAACATGGGGAAAATTAAAAAAACAAGGCAATGCAATATGGCACATAAACTTATAAATCAATGCGACCCAACCTTTAATTTACCTATTTATGTTATCGTCATTAACATAAACAAGATCTAAATATTTACAATACCATCTCTTTTTCTATTAAAATAAACAGTGATGCTAAAATCAAAAGTATATAGGTTATTTGATCGCAACTATTTCAAAAAAGAAAAAGGACAATAGTATGTTTTTACATTGTAGATCAACCAATGTTGATCATAAAATTCCACATTCATGAAACTTACATATGCGGAAATTTTATTCAAATGAACTTTAGATATGCATCATTGTGACACCCATTGATTTCTAATTAATTAGTAGATAGAACAGTGCTTTAACTACAATTGAAATGCAAATTTTCCTCTCAAAACAATATAGTTATATCGACAAGCACCATTGTCCAAGTGGTTAAGTGATCAGGCTTTTGTGCGAGAGGTCACAAGTTAGAAACTTGCGTAGCGTGATTCGAATGTTTATTGACATGTGATATGTTGTCCCAGTGACATGTTGTATACAAAGTAGCATTAAAAAAAACAATATAGTTATATCAGAAATACAGGATGTCACATCCAATGCCATGTATAACATTTTATCAACGTCGGTTTCTAATGGTTTGCCTTGGAGGAACAATGTCTAAGGTATTCGTATAACGAGATAGAAAATTTGAACAAATATACCAATATTTTACAGCTATTAAACTTTCAATTAAAATGCAAAACTATAACTACAAAATTACTACTTTCTCCACTAAAATAGTGTAGCGCTAAAAACATCCAAATTTGTACTTTTAATATCATGATGAGATATCGAAGGTGTAAAGTCTGATCACTTTATATTTATATGATAGCGCAGTATGGTATTAATGAAGTCTGCGTTTTGCATTTCCTAATACCACATTATGATAATAAAAAATTCAAACTTAGATAGATTTAGCACTGCAATTAAAACACTGCTAAATTTTTTAATATATATTGTATATAGAAATGGAGGATCATGCTAAATGTACAATTTTCCTATGCTATTTTACATAGAATGGACAACTACACAGTACTGCTGTAGAACTTAAAATTAAGAAAAAGAGACTAGCTGCTTTTTAAAAAGAAAACAACTTAGTTTCTATTATAGGGATAGAACTTGAATTCAATAACCATACTGTATAAAATATATGTTAAAAACATTGAATTATGCAAAAAATGAAAAGTAATGAAAGTTTACTATTAGCAAGTAACAGAATCCAAAAGATCATAGAAAAACAAATCACCTCAAAAAATTATTTGTTTAGGGACAGAATGCATTTGAAAATCAAAATTTTGAAAAGCAATAAAAATATAAAAGCAATGTTGCTGTAATAAAGGGCCAACTAAATCATTCTGAGTGCTACTCAATGAAATTTTAGGCAAGTGAAACTGAAATATAGTTTTCCAATATTTGTTTATAAATTGTTTGAAATGTTCAGTACTGAATTCAAACAGGAAGCTGTTCTTGCATATTAATCTAACGCTATAACTGACTCTAATTGATTGATAAAAGACTTAAGCAGATGTATCATATCAAATAAATATGAAGCTTATACCTCCTCAAGTACAACTTAAAACATTACAAAGAAAAAAGACAATTTTTCTAGTTTAAAATAGTTCAAACGATCCTTTATAACAGCATTGATTATTTTTCAAAACCAAATTATAACAAATAAAACGAAAGGAATGATGTTCGAGTTGTAAAAGGCCTAGAAAATAATAGAGATTAATCAATCAAAGTATATACAAACTGTAAAACAGAGTTGTAAAAGGCCTATAAAACAAATCTTAATAAAAAAACAAAAACAGAGTACAAGTATATACAGACATCAATCAGAATATACTAACCTATTTCAGCTCGGACAGTTATAACAGCATGTCCTCACAATTACTGGTAGGTACAATAATGAATGCAGTAGAAAATACCCGTATACGTGAATACATCTCTGAGCCTCCAATTCGTCTTCTAAAGCTCCAAAACCTCCAACTAAACCTGAAAATATAGGAAATTCAATCTGGTAAAACCCGAGCATTATAGGAAAACAATGTCCAGGTCAATCTGGTTTTACTAGACTGACCCGGCCGTTGTTTTCCTATAATGGAGCGTATTTTCAGGTTTAGTCGGAGGTTTTGGAGCTTCAAGAGACAAGCTGGATGCCCAAAGATGTATTCACGTATATGGTTATTTTCCACTGCAGCCATTGTTGTATTTATCTACAATTTTGAGAACAGACTGGTTCAACTGTCTGAGCTGAAATAGGCTAGTATACTCTGATTAATGTATAAACATACTTATATTACAGTTTGTTTTTGTATTAAGATTCATTGTATATTATAGATTATTCATTCCGCTTTGAGATTCTATGTTGTTTAGTTTCTTCTTGTCTTCTTTCTTATTTCTTTCCCCTAACTATCCACCTTTCTGTTTAATTTTAGTGGGTCATATGTGGTTTACTGGCCACTTAAACTATATGAAAAAGTGGGTCATTACAAGAATGAACCATTGATGCATCATGTGTAGATGTCAACAGCAATTCCATACGCAACCACTGAAGTTTATTTATAAATTAATTAAAAAAAATCAAAATAAAAAGCTCAAACATTCATTCCTCTTTCACTCACACTTTCGCAGCACAAAAATATATTTCTCCTTAGTTGAACTTACAACTTTTGTGCGCATTTCATACATGCATTTCACATGATCCTTTCGCTTCACAAAAAACATACCTTTAATTGTTACTATTGGAATATGATATCTTCAAAAAGTTCTAATAAAATATGATGTTAATCTTTGATGGTGATTTTTATCAATCTATCATCGAACGAGCATGCAACTAAAATTTAATGTACCTTTTGATTTCTGTTTTAAGTTATAATTATATTCCATATTTCCATTGTAATGTTCGAGTACTAAAGATGGTAAAGCTGTAGAGGGCATGCAACTACAACTCTCGGTTTTCGAACGAAAATAATTTACTGAAATAATTTATGAACCTTATAAATTATTATTATTATTTAGAAATTAAAATAATTATTATATTAATTTATTTATTGTGGTTTTTAATATTATTAGAGGGCTTGAAAATAAATTAATAAAATTGGTATATGCTTGTTTAGTTAATCATATAGAAAAATATTTATCAAATAATAAATAATTTATGATAGTCAAAATTATTGGTATTGATTAATAATTGGAGGACTGGCTATAATAAAAATAGTTAAATGGTCTATTATTTAATTAGATTATCACACCAAATTAATAAATAAAGTCCAATCCGGTGGAAATAAATCAAGGAGATATTTTTAGCATGTGATGATATAAACATAGCCACCATTTGTATACACATAGTTTTATTTTCTCCTCAAAATAAATTACATTTTAATAATGGACTAGCATATTCACCATTGAGTTGAAGAAATATTCTCTATATGGTGAAATTGATGGTTTAAAGTGTTCTCCGCTGGTTGGATTATAGAGTAAAGCTTATTTACATTATCATTTTCAAACACACGCACATATATATAATTTTGAATTGAATTTAGTTTAAATACATTCTAATTTTCTTTTTTTAATTTTATGGATTATATATGTGTGTGTATAAAATATGTATGTAAATTATTTTTTAACAACTGTTTAAAATTGTATGTAAATCCATTCATAAAATAAAAAAAACCAATTAAAATGTTTGAAAATTGATTTCAACTAAATTTATACATATACATACATACATATATATATACATATATATATATATATATATATTATACAAAAGAATAAATTATTTTTCCTCTCTACTATTCATGTTTGCATGATTATCTCATGCACATTATGATATAGTTAAAGTGTGCCTTAAAGACTTATGTAATTTATTACGAAACTTAACTCTCATAAGAGAATCTTGTTCGATGCCTATATATAAGTTTAATTTTAGATAACAATTTTTTTTATACGTATATATACTCACATAATGATATCTGTATGGAAATCAATATAATGTTATGGCAGTATCTTTGTCAAGTATAGTACCAATAAAATATATACAACCATGAAAGGAAATACAATGATGCCAATAAATACGTTGGCAACTTTGGGTAGGCGGTTGTGAATAATCCAGTCTACATAGCCCGTGCTTGGGCAGTAAATGTTGATGCCAATTATGAGTGCTACTAGAATCCTAGAAATTACAATTATTTGCATTGAAATTAATTTTAGTGTCTGCGATACATCACAATGATTTTTTTTTTGGTCATTTCACATAATATAAGATTATTAGGATGATTTTAAAATTTCGCATTTCGATCACTTACATGGATAGATTTTTTGAATGGACCAACCTTTGTTTTGCTGCTATTGAGTTTGAGCAAAGGAATAAGAGTAAATGGAAGCTCAAAAAAGAGTAAAGTCAGATGAGACTGTATAAAGCCTTGCAAGTAAATAATGTAGAGTGCAAAATGAAGAAATTTGGTGCAAAGTAGCAAATACCGATGCCATGATGACAAGACTACCAGCACCAGAAGGTCCACCAATTGTAGCAACAACGAGACTTGGTGTAATTGTAGTGCATCAAGTCATAAGGTTTCTCAACCATGTTTTCATTTTGATTTCCAAGAAGCCCTGTATAGTGTATAGTGTATATAGAACCTTCTTAGAAAATTATAATATTACATATTAAAGATAGTTACAGAATTCCAAATGTATAGTATCTGCAAGATGTATTGACCTGCATAAGTGCTGGTTATGGTGGAGCATTGCCCTGATGCTAGCAAGGTAATAACACACACTGTTGAACTTGACTTGCCTAAAACATTCTGTTAAAGTATACCAAGTTTTACTAACAAAGAGACACGTATATATGTAACTAACCACATGATTGATTTCTACCTTTAGCAAGAACGACACCGGATTCAGTGTCAAATCACTACAATTCTCTATATTATCTGCAGATAATGCTGAATTACGGAAAAAAGGTAACAAAACAGTACTGTTAGAAAATAACAGCATTCAAAAGATTATTTGCTCAAGGATGGAGTGTATTTGCCAATCAAATTGGAAAAAAAACAGTAAAAAGATAAAAGCAATGCTACAATAATAAGGAAGGGCAAAGAAAATCATACTGAGTATTACTCAATCAACTCCTTGCGAGTGAAACTGAATTATAGTTTCAGAGCATTTGTTTATAAATTGTTTGAATCGTTCATTACTGAATTAAAAAAAATAATGCTTCTGTGTATCTTAATTTAACGCTATAACTGAATCCAATCGATTGATAAAAGTTTCAGTAGAGATGTCGGCATCAAAATATATGAAGTATATACCCCGCTGAGTACAAATTAAAACGTTATAAAGGGAAAAAAGACAATCTTTCTCGTTTAAAAAAGTTCAAACAAACAATCCTTTTGACAGCCATGATTATTTTGCAAATTAAGCAGAAAAAAATAAAATGAAAGGAACAATGTCTCAGTTGTAAAGGGCCTAGAAAATCATACCTATTAATCTATAGAATCGAGGCGAGTGGAACTGGAAATTTTTATTATAATCTCTCACGGGATTTACTTATAAATTTATCTGAATGGTTCAATACCCAATTCAAATAAGAAGCTGAACTTGCAAACGTCTAATTTTAAGAACAGAAAAGACAGAAGTAGTGTTGTGGCTTTCCAATCACAGACGAAAGACATGGAATTAGTTACGTTAAACAAAAAAGGATTTTGAAATATGGGAGAACCGAGAAGAAGCGGATTGTGACGCCCCACCTTTATGCTCATAATAACAAAGAGTATTAAAAGAAATACTGTCTATTATTACGAAGAATAAGGCTGGATAGGAGCGACCATCCGTAATTGGCCTTACACTAACATTGGTTATCTCGATGGGAGTGGTACATTCTTTTTTGTTTTCTTCTATTATTTATTTACTCCCATCGACACACCCAACACTAGTATAAAACGAACTACGACGGTTCATAATAGTTTAGGACATTAGATATAACAATAACACAGATAATATAAATGCGGAACACAGATAAAAACAAAAGTCTCAGATATATATAACTGATGTCAGTTAATACATAGTTGACACTATACATATGATACAACTACAACTGTCGACTCTAGAAGTTATATATACAAGTACATTATCGACTAATATACATGAATACATATCATTCTATACAATGACACGACTACTACAAAATGACTGACAACTTCAGTAGATGTGAAAAGTCTTCAATCCCGAACAGCAACTCAAAGAAAGAAATCTACAACCTGAAATACTCGGGTCTGACCCGAGTATTACATTCAAAAGAAAATAATACCCAGGTCAGTCTAATTCAAACCAGTTTATTAGTGCATATAGGCAGTAATAATTTAAATAGACGACAGTCACAATAATTCCCGTCCATCCGATTCTTTAAACAAAGAAACCGGATAACGGTCAATATAACACTTAACAGTGTTTAACAAAAATCAGCAGATTTAAATCATCAACAGAGATCAATAATCAATTTATCAAATCGACTAAATCAATTTAAAACTATCAAAGCTGATAGGGCTGCAGTACACGCACGCGTGTACTGCCTCGCCACTATCGCAAGAGATACACAAAAGCTCAGTGAAAGTCAAAAGTGATCACAAGGTCAAACCCCGAAATCGGGTTCAACTCGAGTGAATTTTAGAACAAATCCCGACAGGGGGAAAAACTGCAAAGCACATGCAACTGCAGACATACGCGAATACGAAGCAACCAGCACTTTTGGGTCTATAGTAGCAAACCGTTGCAAGGACAAGGGCAGAATGCAACTACACATATAGTTCCAAGGGCAGACAGTAAGGTAATATGAAGACACTGCATCATGAGGCCATATGAATACTGACTCGAAGCATGCCTATGGTCAGGCAACGTGAAAGACAAAGCAATGCATAGGCATTCAACTAACAACCAAGGCCAGAGCAGAGTACATGTACAAAAGTGATGACTACATTAACTCAACTTGGTACGACATCAAGAATCACAATTCAAGTGAACAGTAGATGGTACATGACTGAACCAATTGAATTACTACCAGTGATCAAAGCATGAGACAGTCAATTAATACAGAGCACTTTCAAACAGCCAGGACTAAAGAGGAGCCAAAGTCACATTGATATGCTCAAAGACACATGCGCAAAACTCAGTGAATTTAAAGACCAGAATCAAGGGAGACCAAGTACAAACTCCATTGAGATACAACGGAAAGAAGAATCAGACTTAACAATGCCCAAAAACATTTCAAGACTTACACTTCAAAATATGCAGTCTCAAACCAACCAGAAGCAAGGATACCTCACGAAACAAATGGTGCAGCAGGCCTTAATCATGTAAAAATGTGCACCACAAAACTGAATGCAAAACTAAGTCAAGCAGTGAACACTTGAACATTAGCGGCAGTACGACAGGGTCAACCTACGGCTACTTACCCCATACCAGATCCAACATGTTAACATCAAAACTGTACTCGGTAAAATGTACAGAGAATGGTAAAAGCTCACGGGTTCTAGTATACTCAAGTGCAACTGAAATTAGACTCGACTAGGCCAACCACAAGGTCATCAAATACAACATTCGAAGACCAATTGACCAGAGTAGTGAAACAGCAGGTAAAGTCGAACGAGGATAAAATGCTAACAGAGCCGATGAACAATATGGTCGAAGTTACCCCAAACCAAAGTCGAGTTCAATGTAGCTACACCCAAGTGGAGTTCAGTTTACAAACCAACCAAAACAGATGGCCAGAACAGCTAAGAAAATAGTCTGCATACCGAAGTCGATTTCTCAAGTAGTTTGACAAAGAACAGGATTCATAGTATAGCCGAAATCATGGGACAAGTCAGTGAAGTGGTAAAAAGGTTCTCACAAAAATAAATTACCAGATGGTAACAACATAGGACAGTGAAGAATCAGAGTCTAAGCCGAAAATTTTAAAAACCAAGTCCAGGCCGAAGTCAATGTGAAACAAGTCAAATTCAAATCAAAGCAGTATTATCGAGTAAGAGATTCAAAGCCGTGGAAAACAAGCCAAAATATACGAGAATACGCGCATAAGAATTAGTCGCAATAATCTCAAGCATCAAAACAACATCATATTCGAAGTTAACAACCAATTGATACTAATAAAGTCTAATATCAGTTTCGAACAAAACAAAGGAAGTTGCAAAGCATTTAACAGTTGAAACAAGTTCGACCGTATTCAACATAAAATCCATGAAAACCAAACAGTGCCATAAAACCCAGCTAATCAAGGAGTCGAGCCAAGTCTCAGTTCAAACCGTCTGAATAAAAATCAGAGAAACCAACGACATCCCAATGAAATCAAATAACCGAAGTAATGCACTGAAGTTAGAATTAGGATGTGAGTGAAACCACTCACCTTTGCCATCGGAGCACGAATGATTCACCGGCGACGTCATTCGATTGATTGATTGAGGATGGCGCCTTCGATTTTTAAACGCGCCTTAGCTTCAAAAGGGGGATGACGAGAAGGTGCCGCCCTAAATTGCCGCAGCCCTAATTTGTGAAGCCCTAGCATTTCGAACGAACGAACCAGAAATTTCGTGGCCGCCATTATCGTTTTTTTTCCGTTTATTTGATTAGGTTTTCCCATGGACCCAAAAATGAAAGGGGGTATTTTTATTTATCACGGCCTTAAAATTAAGTGGGATGAGATAAATTTTTAAAGCCCACTTAGTTCCTTTACCAGATTATTAAACAAATTACAACTGATTAAAATGCCTATAGCACTTAGCAAATCAATCTAATCGTCATTTGACGATAATAAATTTTCAAATAAATTTTAACTTGATTCAATTCTGCATTAGCAATAAAAAAGATTTAATCATCATTTATAAACTGACTCGAAAAACCGGGTTGTTACAGACTCCCCTCCTTAAAGAAATTGCGTCCACGCAATCATAGAGAATAAATGGATAAAAGGTAACAACCAAAAGAGCATGGCACTGTCGAATGTATAAGCAAAGCAAGTGTCAGCGGGGAAGTATTAGATAAGAAATCGAAAGGTTCGACTGATTCAAATCAAAAGAGTTAACATCGTGGGGATCAAGGAAATCAAAATCAGACGACTGTCTAAAGCAAGAATCAATCGAGTTCCAGCAACTAAAAGAGAAGGAAAACAGAGCAGAAATCCCACACAGAACACGAATTGAATGTGAGTAGATCAAATTACTCACCTGAATTGCCAAAGAAAAGACGAAACTCAAATCTCAAAATCGCAAATATTCAATCATCAAAAACGATAATCAAATTTCTCAAATCAACAAATATTCGATTATCACAAACGATAATCAAATTTCAAATTCAACAATTAATTAATTATCTAAAGCGATAATTAAATTCGAAATCAGCAAATATTTAATTATCTAAAGCGATAATTAAATCTCAAAGCAACAAATATTTAATTATCTAAAGCGATAATTAAATCTCAAAGCAACAAATATTTAATTATCTAAAGCGATAATTAAATCTCAAATCAGCAAATATTTAATTATTAAAAGCGATAATTAAATTTTATATCAACAAATATTTAATTATCCAAAGCGATAATTAAATTCGAAATCAGCAAATATTTAATTATCTAAAGCGATAATTAAATTTTATATCAACAAATATTTAATTATCCAAAGCGATAATTAAATTCGAAATCAGCAAATATTTAATTATCTAAAGCGATAATTAAATCTCAAAGCGACAAATATTTAATTATCTAAAGCGATAATTAAATCTCAATTCAGCAATTATTTAATTATCTAAAGCGATAATTAAATCTCAAAGCGACAAATATTTAATTATCTAAAGCGATAATTAAATCTCAATTCAGCAAATATTTAATTATCAAAAGCGATAATTAAATCTCATATCAACAAATATCTAATTATCACAAGCGATAATTAGAAACAACAAATATCTGATTATCAAAAACGATAATCAGAACTCATATCAACAAATATCTAATTATCACAAGCGATAATTAGAAACAACAAATATCTGATTATCAAAAACGATAACCAGAACTCATATCAACAAATATCTAATTATCACAAGCGATAATTAGAAACAACAAATATCTGATTATCAAAAACGATAACCAGAACTCATATCAACAAATATCTAATTATCACAAGCGATAATTAGAAACAACAAATATCTGATTATCAAAAACGATAATCAGAACTCATATCAACAAATATCTAATTATCACAAGCGATAATTAGAAACAACAAATATCTGATTATCAAAAACGATAACCAGAACTCATATCAACAAATATCTAATTATCACAAGCGATAATTAGAAACAACAAATATCTGATTATCAAAAACGATAATCAGAACTCCTATCAACAAATATCTAATTATCACAAGCGATAATTAGAAACAACAAATATCTAATTATCAAAAACGATAATCAGAACTCATATCAACAAATATCCAATTACCTGCAGATAATTGGAAACAACAAATATCTAGTAATCAATTAAGAAGACTAGAAAATCAACATAAAAGCTTGGATCGATCCCATCAGATGGCGAGTTTTTAATTCGCCGCACGTGCATCTCAGAGTGGCCGAAGCCTACCAAGTACTCAACATAATTTTGGCGCCCATCAGATTGACCCGGAGGTCCGCAGAGTGACCCGAAGGTCTAGTACTGGTATTTGACCCGAAGGTCCATCATATGACCCGAAGGTCCATCATATGACCCGAAGGTCCATCATAGTGGCTCGAAAGCACACGAAAACATCAAATATTTCAATTAACGAGTCCGGAATTAACCGAAATAGCAAACGCACATGTCCCATACCACGTGTTTTACTAAATCGTTTGATTCTCTTCATCGTTTCCTTGAAAGTGTGAAATCATCAAATTCATCAAAACAACAGATATTCAATTAACGAGTCCGGAATTAACCGAAATAGTAAAAGTGTGGTTCCATACTCCGCACTTTTGCTAAATCGTTTAAATCACTTCATCGTTTCCTTGAAAGTGCACAATTGTGTATTTTATAAAAATACATTTTACATTCTCAAACGGACAAGTCCGGAATTAAGCGAATCAGTAAAAGAAAGGGGTCATAGTCCTCGATTTTGCTGAATCGTTTAAATCGCTTCCTCATTCTTTTGAAATCGCAAACTGTAAAATTTTTGAAAATAATTTTATTTATTTTGTAAAAATAACAATTCGCATTCTCAACTGAACAAGTCCGGAGTTAAGCGAAACAGTAAAAGAAAGGGGTCATAATCCTCGATTTTGCTGAATCGTTTAAGTCGCTTTCTCATTCTTTTGAAAACGCAAACTGCTAAAATTTTATAAAACAATTTTCATTTTAAAAAGATTTTCCAATCACGTGATTAGAACAGTAAATCAGTAACAATTTCGGTAAGGAAATTGTACTTCTCAAAATACCGTAAAAACGGTTACACATCGGTATTGCGGAATAACCGCTTGAAAATCCACTTTTAAAAATTTGGTTGTTACTGAAGTCAAAGCGACAGTAATTTTAAAACATCAAATATCTCATCAAAAGAATTCACATCAAAATGTGACATCAGTGAATTTTCATTCATTAAAATTTTCAACAAAACACTGTGCTTCAAAATTCAGCATTGGTGTAAAAATCCCGTTATAAAAATAACGGCAACAAAATACGTATCATAACCAAGCATCGGTTCAACGTAAAATAATTGCAATAACGTGCAATTCAAATTTTTGCACGTATTATAAAATGAGCAAAGAAATCATTCGAATGTATCTTCAATGAAGATAATTTAAAATAGCAGGAATCTAATCAATAGATGATTAGTACCAAAAGAAAGCCAGCGGAAATTTCAACAAAAATTACATATCTGCAATTTCTTCGAATCCTCAATTCGGATTCGAAGTTCTCAAAGAAACAAAATAATTACAGTTATGTAAACAACAAATGAAATTCATATCAATTTCGTATTTTGATTTTTAAATCAAAAAGATTATCAGTTGTACTCAGCGAAGACAGTTTCACTGTTTCCGCTGCGCACTCTGATAAACAGAACACAAATCAATCAAATCATCAGAACACAATTTCACTATTATTTTTAAATAACGATATTTAAAAATTTCATCCAAATTTCAAAACTTTAGTTTTGACTCAAATCACAGATAAAACATCGACCAATAGTTGTAACATATGTTCTATCCAAGTTATGTTTTATATTATGTCCATAAACCCCAAGCTCTGATACCAACTGTGACGCCCCACCTTTATGCTCATAATAACAAAGAGTATTAAAAGAAATACTGTCTATTATTACGAAGAATAAGGCTGGATAGGAGCGACCATCCGTAATTGGGCTTACACTAACATTGGTTATCTCGATGGGAGTGGTACATTCTTTTTTGTTTTCTTCTATTATTTATTTACTCCCATCGACACACCCAACACTAGTATAAAACGAACTACGACGGTTCATAATAGTTTAGGACATTAGATATAACAATAACACAGATAATATAAATGCGGAACACAGATAAAAACAAAAGTCTCAGATATATATAACTGATGTCAGTTAATACATAGTTGACACTATACATATGATACAACTACAACTGTCGACTCTAGAAGTTATATATACAAGTACATTATCGACTAATATACATGAATACATATCATTCTATACAATGACACGACTACTACAAAATGACTGACAACTTCAGTAGATGTGAAAAGTCTTCAATCCCGAACAGCAACTCAAAGAAAGAAATCTACAACCTGAAATACTCGGGTCTGACCCGAGTATTACATTCAAAAGAAAATAATACCCAGGTCAGTCTAATTCAAACCAGTTTATTAGTGCATATAGGCAGTAATAATTTAAATAGACGACAGTCACAATAATTCCCGTCCATCCGATTCTTTAAACAAAGAAACCGGATAACGGTCAATATAACACTTAACAGTGTTTAACAAAAATCAGCAGATTTAAATCATCAACAGAGATCAATAATCAATTTATCAAATCGACTAAATCAATTTAAAACTATCAAAGCTGATAGGGCTGCAGTACACGCACGCGTGTACTGCCTCGCCACTATCGCAAGAGATACACAAAAGCTCAGTGAAAGTCAAAAGTGATCACAAGGTCAAACCCCGAAATCGGGTTCAACTCGAGTGAATTTTAGAACAAATCCCGACAGGGGGAAAAACTGCAAAGCACATGCAACTGCAGACATACGCGAATACGAAGCAACCAGCACTTTTGGGTCTATAGTAGCAAACAGTTGCAAGGACAAGGGCAGAATGCAACTACACATATAGTTCCAAGGGCAGACAGTAAGGTAATATGAAGACACTGCATCATGAGGCCATATGAATACTGACTCGAAGCATGCCTATGGTCAGGCAACGTGAAAGACAAAGCAATGCATAGGCATTCAACTAACAACCAAGGCCAGAGCAGAGTACATGTACAAAAGTGATGACTACATTAACTCAACTTGGTACGACATCAAGAATCACAATTCAAGTGAACAGTAGATGGTACATGACTGAACCAATTGAATTACTACCAGTGATCAAAGCATGAGACAGTCAATTAATACAGAGCACTTTCAAACAGCCAGGACTAAAGAGGAGCCAAAGTCACATTGATATGCTCAAAGACACATGCGCAAAACTCAGTGAATTTAAAGACCAGAATCAAGGGAGACCAAGTACAAACTCCATTGAGATACAACGGAAAGAAGAATCAGACTTAACAATGCCCAAAAACATTTCAAGACTTACACTTCAAAATATGCAGTCTCAAACCAACCAGAAGCAAGGATACCTCACGAAACAAATGGTGCAGCAGGCCTTAATCATGTAAAAATGTGCACCACAAAACTGAATGCAAAACTAAGTCAAGCAGTGAACACTTGAACATTAGCGGCAGTACGACAGGGTCAACCTACGGCTACTTACCCCATACCAGATCCAACATGTTAACATCAAAACTGTACTCGGTAAAATGTACAGAGAATGGTAAAAGCTCACGGGTTCTAGTATACTCAAGTGCAACTGAAATTAGACTCGACTAGGCCAACCACAAGGTCATCAAATACAACATTCGAAGACCAATTGACCAGAGTAGTGAAACAGCAGGTAAAGTCGAACGAGGATAAAATGCTAACAGAGCCGATGAACAATATGGTCGAAGTTACCCCAAACCAAAGTCGAGTTCAATGTAGCTACACCCAAGTGGAGTTCAGTTTACAAACCAACCAAAACAGATGGCCAGAACAGCTAAGAAAATAGTCTGCATACCGAAGTCGATTTCTCAAGTAGTTTGACAAAGAACAGGATTCATAGTATAGCCGAAATCATGGGACAAGTCAGTGAAGTGGTAAAAAGGTTCTCACAAAAATAAATTACCAGATGGTAACAACATAGGACAGTGAAGAATCAGAGTCTAAGCCGAAAATTTTAAAAACCAAGTCCAGGCCGAAGTCAATGTGAAACAAGTCAAATTCAAATCAAAGCAGTATTATCGAGTAAGAGATTCAAAGCCGTGGAAAACAAGCCAAAATATACGAGAATACGCGCATAAGAATTAGTCGCAATAATCTCAAGCATCAAAACAACATCATATTCGAAGTTAACAACCAATTGATACTAATAAAGTCTAATATCAGTTTCGAACAAAACAAAGGAAGTTGCAAAGCATTTAACAGTTGAAACAAGTTCGACCGTATTCAACATAAAATCCACGAAAACCAAACAGTGCCATAAAACCCAGCTAATCAAGGAGTCGAGCCAAGTCTCAGTTCAAACCGTCTGAATAAAAATCAGAGAAACCAACGACATCCCAATGAAATCAAATAACCGAAGTAATGCACTGAAGTTAGAATTAGGATGTGAGTGAAACCACTCACCTTTGCCATCGGAGCACGAATGATTCACCGGCGACGTCATTCGATTGATTGATTGAGGATGGCGCCTTCGATTTTTAAACGCGCCTTAGCTTCAAAAGGGGGATGACGAGAAGGTGCCGCCCTAAATTGCCGCAGCCCTAATTTGTGAAGCCCTAGCATTTCGAACGAACGAACCAGAAATTTCGTGGCCGCCATTATCGTTTTTTTTTCGTTTATTTGATTAGGTTTTCCCATGGACCCAAAAATGAAAGGGGGTATTTTTATTTATCACGGCCTTAAAATTAAGTGGGATGAGATAAATTTTTAAAGCCCACTTAGTTCCTTTACCAGATTATTAAACAAATTACAACTGATTAAAATGCCTATAGCACTTAGCAAATCAATCTAATCGTCATTTGACGATAATAAATTTTCAAATAAATTTTAACTTGATTCAATTCTGCATTAGCAATAAAAAAGATTTAATCATCATTTATAAACTGACTCGAAAAACCGGGTTGTTACACGGATGATATTGGTGAACGAAACAGAAAATTTATACTGTAGGATAAGGGTTTGCTAAATTTCAAATGACAATTTTACCCCTAGAGATAGGCGGATAACAAGTCCAAGCTTGTTTTTGTTTGCTGTAAAATGTGTAGGATGCGTACTTATCGATGCACTGTTTCGTTTCTATTTCGATGTGTGTCAACTGCAAACGAGAACGTGGTACCTTAACTTACTTCGATTAAGGGATCCATAAAAAATATTAAAAATCAAATGAGCCGTTTAACAAACAAAAATCAAAATCAACTAATCATCATAAAATTCCATAATCATCAAACTTGGAAGTGCAATTTTCTTTTCAAATGAACTTCGGATAAGTATTTATTGAAAGGTCTAGGATTTCCAACTAAATAATAGATATATTGTGCTTTAATTGCAATCTATAACAATTTACTAACATCAGTTTTAATAGTTTGCCTTGGAGAAACAGTACGTACGGTTTCCATAGAAAGACAACTAATTTAAACAAATAAAACAGTATTTATAACTATTAATCATTCAACTACCTCTATTACAATAATGTACTGCTAGAAATATTCAAATTTGAACTACATTATACCATAAATTTGTATCAAATTGTGTAATTCTAATGAATTTAGTTTTATACGGTGGTGGGGGTTAATAAACACCAAGTTATGCATTACATGTGCGATGCCCCACCTCTATACCCACGCTAGCCAAGAACACTATGGAGTAATGCTGTCAACTAGTACGGAGAATAAGGCTATTGAGGAGCGACCATCCGTGTAATTTCTTTGTGCGAGCACCGATATGTCAGATAGTATAACATGCATTTCATTTAAGGAGGAAATCCTACATACCGATACAAACTCCAAGCTATCACATGGTGGCTATATAAAATCTTCGAAAACGAACATAGAAATAAACATAACACAATTAGTCACAGACATCCATATCACAAAGGCGGAATAAGATATGAATATATATATATATATATATATATATATGAATGACACATGAAAGTGTACATCAGAGTAGTGGTCTGAAAGATCCACGATAATACAAAAGAATAGCTACAAGCTACACAAAAGAATACACAAAAGAATAAGTATACATCACGGAGTCTATATCTCAAATGTATACATACAAAAACTACTAATCTAAGTAGTTAGCCAAAAGTCAGAGTAATCCCAGAAGAGAAGTCAAGCAGAAGTACCTGAAACATCTCGGTCTGACCCGAGTATTATTTATAAGAAAATAATAAACGGATCAGTCTAGCTATAAATATCAGATGATATGGTATAGAATAAAAGACATGGCATGAACATATAATAACCATAATGACATACTACTATAAGTATGTAAATGAAAATCAACAAGAGATTAATCGATATCACAAGAATCTTCTCAAAGATAAAATAGGGTATCATACCCTAAACTTGTATTCATAACAAGTCAATGACACACAAATTCACCAATGCACAAAAATTGATAAAACTTATCAATGGAAATCACGAAAATTGGTGAATCACAAAATTCCAGAAATCATCACAAGACATCCAGAAATCACAAGAAGAGGGAGGCCTATCACAAAACGGGAGTATGAAAACTCACCAACACGTGTATCACAAAATGAGACGCTATCTCATGGTAGCTAACCATTAATTTTGAGCCGAAGCTCCACAAGAATGGCCCGAAGACCGTGGGGCGCTACCCCACATATGTGATGTAGAAACATCACACAAACGGGGTTTAGTCTCCCTCGTAGACAAAGAGACATCGCACAATTGCTAGTCTAAATCACAAAAATGATCGTCATGATCATCAAGAAGTGTCAATCACACCAAGCTAGTAAATATATGAGTTTAGCTTCATGTCCCATAACCACTTGCTTAACTTAAATATTTACGAACAAGCTGTAGATCTTCACTAGAAAATTGTCACAAGAGGTTCAATCGAACAAGTCTAAGAATTAACCGACGAAGTGAACGCAAGCGTTTCATACCACTCGTTTTACTAAGCCGTTTAATTAGATTTCTCGTCCGAGTGAGGTAAAGGCTTGTATATACTAATAGATTGGAAAACGATTTAGGAAAAGAGCTTTGTAGAAAAATAGTGTTGAAATCGTTTTGATGAAAGAGTTTTGTTATTTACTACTAGTATTGAAACCTTCATGTTTTTAAAGTGACAAACCACAAAACGATTGTTGAAACAAGTCAATTCACTAAAATTCACATTCGAAGACGTGAGAAAAATCCAAGGAATTCAATTCCAAATCCATCAAAGTAGAAATGCAGACCAAACTCCACGGCCTACCACCTAGGGGATCTGCGACCTAATGAGGTCGACCTAAGGTGCATACGACCTAAGGAGCTACGGCCAAGGAGTAGCACGCGACCTAAAAGATGGCGCGACCTATAGTGCAAGCAGGTCGAGCGACCTAAAGTGATGGAACAACCAAAGCATGGTGCGACTTAACGTGCAAACAGGTCGAGCGACTTAGGGTAGTGAGGCTGAGCAACCAAGGGTGTTACGACCTAACGAAAGCAGGCTGAGCGACCTAAGCACAGAATGACCCAACAAGGCGCGATCTAACGTGTTTTGACCTAAATGGCGCGACCTAGTATGCGTGTGACCTAACGCCGAGCGACTTAAGAAAATGAGCTAGGCATGCGACCTAGTGTGGAACTCTCTTTGCCGAGCGACCTAAGGTGATTTTGAGCTAACGAGGTGCGACATATAACAGGTGAGTGTTCTTCGATGCTGAGCGACCTAGGGGTTGCGACCTAACTGCCGAACGACCTAAGGTGTATAGCAACCTAACGAATGCCGAACGACCTAAGGTGGCGTGAGCTATATGAAGGTGCCAATTTTCAACTGCCGAACGACCTAAGCCCAGTTTTGCCAAAACACTAAAAATTGGGATTCTCCACCGATTGAATTCAAACCAAAAGCAAATTCACATGAACAAGTGCTAGGAATTCATACCCAACAATCATAGATAGTCATAGACAAGAATGTGAGATAAAAATCTCACCTTTCCACGAAGATTGATGAAGATGAAGCTTGAAAGCAAAGCAAGAATCAACCACAAGCTTGAATCAATCTCTTCTCTTTGAATTTGGAGTTGAATGTTAGATTTGCAAGAGAACTTGAGCTTGGAGTTTTAATTTCCCATTCCCTCCTCCATTTTTGATGAAGCTTGAATGTTTAAGCAATTAGAAATGAAGTTATGAAGAGAAGGAGGGGGTTGGGCTGAGTTAGTAAGTGGTTCAGCCCAAACCAAAGCCATAAGAGAAAAAGTGGCGAAAATTCCACTATCTCCAAACATATCAAAGTTTATACTCAAAAAGATCGCAAACGTTATTTTGAACTCAATGGGGGTGGTCTCGAGTCCTAATTTGACCGTATGCAAAAAGTAGTTTTTCAGACTAAAATCCGACTAATGATAAAATATTTAGATATAAAATCGACAAATATGCAGGTTGTTACAGACTCCCCTCCTTAAAGAAATTGCGTCCTCGCAATATATAAGATGGAAATAAAAAGTAACAACCATAAAAGCATATTAACACAAAAGAAATTTGAAAGAAGTTTACCTCAAAGAGCATGAGAAAGTAAGTCTGGATGTGTTCGCTCAATGAATTCTCTAGATTCCCAAGAACAATCTTTAGGATTTGAGGACCATTGAACTTTCACAAGCGGAACATCTTTATTTCGAAGTCGTTTGACCTTCGAAGCAATAATTCAAATAGGATGCTGCTCATAAGTTAAATTAGGCGAAACTTCAATCTCTTCCACAACACCGGGCTCAAGAATAGAATCGGAATCCCGAAGGCACTTCCGTAATTGAGAAACGTGAAACACGTCATGAATGGCAGAAAAATGAGCCGGTAACAATAGGCGATAAGCCATGGAACCAATACGTTCAGTGATAGGAAATGGCCCAATATATCGAGGCGCTAATTTTCTCGATCAACTGAAGCGTACAACACCCTTCATAGGTGAAACACGAACGAATACAAGATCTCCAACAGAAAATTCTAATTTCCTTCTACGTTTATCGGCATAGGATTTTTGTCTACTCTGGGCTTCTTTCATCCTATGTCGAATAAGGTCAATCTTCTCTGTGGAATCTCGAATAAAATCTGGACCTAAAACCAGCTTCTCACCGGCCTCAAGCCAACAAGAAGGAGATCGGCATGGCCTTCCATAAAGTGCCTCGAAAGGTGCCATACCACTACTAGACTGGAAGCTATTATTATAGAAAAATTCAACAAGTGAAATACGATCCTCCCAACTTCCACCGAAATCAAGCACACAAGAACGAAGAAGATCTTCAAGAGTTTGATTCACACGCTCGGTTTGTCCATCGGACTAGGGGTGATAAGCGGTGCTAAAATTAAGCTTCGTTCCCAAAGCTTTTTGAAGACTCTTCCAGAATCCACTAGTAAATAATGGATCACGATCACTAACAATAGAAGTAGGAACTCCATGCAGTTTAACAATTTCTTTAATAAAGAGTTTGGCCAAAAGAGGAACAGTTCGGTTAGACCGAACGGGAATAAAATGGGCGGATTTAGTAAGTCTATCAACAATCACCCACAAGCTATTATGACCCGAACGAGAGCGGGGAAGGCCATCTATAAAATCCATGGAAATTTGATCTCACTTCCAAACTGGAATTTCCAATGGTTGCAATAACCCACCGGGCCTTTGATGTTCGGCCTTGACAAGTTGGCAAGTCATGCAACACTTAACAAAGTTAGCAATATCAGATTTCATTCCCTCCCAATAATAAAGTCGCTTCATATCCACGTACATTTTACTACTACCGAGATGTATGGAAAATTTGGAACGATGAGAATCTTCTAGAGTATCTTTACGAAGATCACTAATATTTGGTCTGATAAGTCTACTAAATTTTCGAATGCCGCCACGAGAATCAATATCAAAGTCTTTCAAACCTTCAATATCGACTTTATCCTTAATATTTTGGCCAAGAAGAGCCAATTCGGGATCTAGCCTTTGAGCTTCAAGAATGCGGTCTAAAAGAGAAGGATGAGCCTCAAGGCTACATAAAACAAAAGATGAACATAAATCGGATACACGATCTCTAATCTCACAAGTGGATAAAACCTCGAGATCATGCCATTCGGATATCATCATTGAAACAACTGCTTGTTGCTTACGACCAAGAGCATCAGCAAATCGATTTCCCTTTCCGGGAGTATAAAGAATATCAAGATCATAAGATGCAAGGAATTCGAGCCAACGCTGTTGACGCAAATTAAGTTCCTTTTGAGAAAATAAATATTTCAGAGACTTATGATCAGTATAAAGTATAAATTTCTCTCCCAAAAGATAGTGTCGCCAAATTCGAAGGGCGAAAACGATAGCCGCGAGTTCTAAATCATGTGTGGCATATCTAGTCTCAGCCGGCTTCAATTGCCTAGAAGCATAAACAATAACACGTTCTTTTTGCATAAGAACGGCACCCAAACCAACGCGACTAGCATCGGTATAAACAACAAAATCTTGATTCCCTTTGGGAATAACAAGAATAGGAGCATCAGAAAGGAGCTCTTTTAATTTCTGAAAAGAAGTTTCACATTTGTCCAACCAAATGTATTTAACACCTTTCTTCGTTAAGCTAGTAAGAGGCACGGCAATTTTAGAAAAATCTTTTATGAAACGGCAGTAATAACCAGCCAATCCGAGAAAGCTACGGATTTCAGTCACGCTCTCCGGTCTCTTCCAATTTTGAATCGCTTCAATCTTTGAAGGATCCACTGATATTACGGATTCGGAAATAATATGACCGAGAAACTTCACACTAGATTGCCAAAAGTGCCATTTAGAAAATTTTTCTTTTAATTGATTGCTCCTAAGAGTTTCCAATACAATCCGAAGATGCTTTTCATGTTCCTCCTCGGTTTTAGAATACACAAGAATATCATCAATAAAGATGAGAACAAACCGATTGAGGAAATCTTTGAAAACTCGATTCATAAGGTCAACGAAATAAGCCGGAGCATTCGTTAAACCAAATGGCATAACTAGCCATTCATAAGATCCATAACGAGTACGGAACGAAGTCAAAGGAATACTATCCTCTGCAATACGAAGCTGATGAAAACCAGTAGCCAAGTCCAATTGTGAAAAGACCCTAGCACCACTAAGTTGATCAAATAGATCATCAATCCGAGGTAAAGGATATTTATTCTTAATAGTAAGATCATTAAGCTTGCGGTAGTCGACGCAAAGCCTAAGTGTACCATCGGATTTCTTCACGAAAATTGCTGAAGCTCCCCAAGGCGAGGAACTAGAGCGAATAAATTGCTTCGTTTCCAATTCGGATAATTGTTTGCGCATCTCTTCATTCTCCTTATTGGACATGCGATAAGGAAGACGAGTAATAGGTTGAGCTCCAGGCGTAAGATTAATTTTGAACTCAACTGCTCGCTTAGGTGGTAATCCTAAAACGGGCTCAAAGATGTCGAAAAATTCACGGACGACGTGAATACAAGAGATGACATCTTCCTCATCATCATTATCATCATCACGAGGATTTAAAGAATATAAAGATGCGGCTAAAGTGGAATCCGAATCCTTAAGAATAATAGAAATCTGCTTAACAGATAGTGGATGTCGAAGATAAATAGTCCGCTCAGGACATAGGATATGAGCTTCATAACGGTTAAGCCAATCCATACCCAAAATCATTCCAAAACCTAAATAACGCATGACATGCAAATCGGCTAGGAAAGGAAAATCACACAAAAAAATCTCCACATCTTTACAAAGCAAACTAAGAGTTGCGGATCCACCAACCGGATTCGCAATTCTTAAAGAAGTCATTAAAGCAACAACACTTAAAGAAAAAGTATCGACAAGTTCCTTTGATATAAAAGAATGGGATGCACCCGTATCAAAAAGAACTCGAATAGGTTGATCATGAAATATAATAATGCCATCAAGGATGGAATGAGACATACCTTGACCGCGAGATGTGTTGCAAGGGGCTTGAGCCACATTAAGATTTCCCTCCTTCTTTTCTTGAAGTCTGGGGCATAAATGTATATAATGATCCGGGCTCTTACAATAGCGACAAGAACGTGGCTTCGAACACTTGTTCGCAAAATTGTCCTTAGAACCACAGTTATAGCATTGCCTGCTACTAGGGGTAGAAGTCTTCACTGCCGGAGGTGCAGGTTTCCCCTTTTTGTTGGGATAAGGACCTTTGAATTTGTTTGGCCTCTTCTTGTTGTTGAAGTTTGGTTTGGCACCCACCACTTCAACATCACTTTCCCTATCTGCCTCTTCAAGACGAAGAGCGATATCAGTGAGTTGATCGAAAGAAACTTCTAATTTACGAAGTAAGGCTTCTTAAGACTTTTGTTTAGGCCATAAACGAATCTCTGGTTCTTCTTCAATGGGGTGTTGATGTATTCAACCCCATATTTAGACAGTGACTCGAAGGATGCGACATAATCTGTCACAGAGGATTCACCTTGAACAAGGTCTATGAAACATCGAGCCAATGTCACCTTCTCTGCTTCTGGTACAAATTTCAATTCGAAGCGTTCCCGGAATTGCTCCCAGGTGAGGTCCGCTTCATTGATTTCAGAAATAAGAAGTTCGTACCAATCCAATGCTCTCTCTTGGAGCATACTGGAGGCCACCTGAACACGGTGAAGATCAATAAGATTCATGCGAGAAAAGATTCGGTCGCATGTTCTTAGCCAAGCCTGGACTTCAATAATGGTTTCAGAACCTTTGAATGGCTTCCCACCCAAGTTGGTATAATCGTTGCACAAGCATGCAAATACAGACTTAAGGTGGGTAGGTTCCTGATTAGGACCAGCTGCCTGAGCATTTTTTACTAAATCAAGAAGCTGTTGAGCAGTCATAAAAACTCCATCCTGGGGAGTAACAGTAGATGGTCCGGCTCTGGGACGGCCTGGTCTAGACATTCTCTTCTTTAACAAAGAGAGAAGAAGAAAAGTTATTCTCCAAATAAATATCAAGGAAATCTTGATAGATAAAACAAGGATACATAAAAGGAAATAGGATGAATCGGTACGAAGACTCGACTTAAATCCTAAGGCACGACTCCTAAGTTGGACTTAGGACGATGATCCTGGTTAAGTTGTTCTACATTGTTCCGAAGTTTGGCTCTGATACCAAGCTGTGACGCCTCACCTCTATACCCACGCTAGCCAAGAACACTACGGAGTAATGCTGTCAACTAGTACGGAGAATAAGGTTGTTGAGGAGCGACCATCCGTGTAATTTCTTTGTGCGAGCACCGATATGTCAGATAGTATAGCATGCATTTCATTTAAGGAGGAAATCCGACATACCGATACAAACTCAAAGCTATCACATGGTGGCTATATAAAATCTTCGGAAACGAACATAGAAATAAACATAACACAATCAGTCACAGACATCCATATCACAAAGGCGGAATAAGATATGAATATATATATATATATATATATATATATGAATGACACATGAAAGTGTACATCAGAGTAGTGGTCTGAAAGATCCACGATAATACAAAAGAATAGCTACAAGCTACACAAAAGAATACACAAAAGAATAAGTATACATCACGGAGTCTATATCTCAAATGTATACATCCAAAAACTACTAATCTAAGTAGTTAGCCAAAAGTCAGAGTAATCCCAGAAGAGAAGTCAAGCAGAAGCACCTAAAACATCTTGGTCTGACCCGAGTATTATTTATAAGAAAATAATAAACGGATCAGTCTAGCTATAAATATCAGATGATATGGTATAGAATAAAAGACATGGCATGAACATATAATAACCATAATGACATACTACTATAAGTATGTAAATGAAAATCAACAAGAGATTAATCGATATCACAAGAATCTTCTCAAAGATAAAATAGGGTATCATACCCTAAACTTGTATTTATAACAAGTCAATGACACACAAATTCATCAATGCACAAAAATTAATAAAACTTATCAATGGAAATCACGAAAATTGGTGAAGCACAAAATTCCAGAAATCATCACAAGACATCCAGAAATCACAAGAAGGGGGAGGCCTATCACAAAACGAGAGTATGAAAACTCACCAACATGTGTATCACAAAACGAGACGCTATCTCATGGTAGCTAACCATTAATTTTGAGCCGAAGCTCCACAAGAATGGCCCGAAGACCGTGGGGCGCTACCCCATATATGTGATGTAGAAACATCACACAAACGGGGTTTAGTCTCCCTCGTAGACAAAGAGACATCGCACAATTGCTAGTCTAAATCACAAAAATGATCGTCATGATCATCAAGAAGTGTCAATCACACCAAGCTAGTAAATATATGAGTTTAGCTTCATGTCCCATAACCACTTGCTTAACTTAAATATTTACGAACAAGTTGTAGATCGTCACTTGAAAATTGTCACAAGAGGTTCAATCGAACAAGTCCAAGAATTAACCGACGAAGTGAACGCAAGCGTTTCATACCACTCGTTTTACTAAGCCGTTTAATTAGATTTCTCATCCAAGTGAGGTAAAGGCTTGTATATACTAATAGATTGGAAAACGGTTTAGGAAAAGAGCTTTGTAGTAAAATAGTGTTGAAATCGTTTTGATGAAAGAGTTTTGTTATTTACTACTAGTATTGAAACCTTCATGTTTTTAAAGTGACAAACCACAAAACGATTGTTGAAACAAGTCAATTCACTAAAATTCACATTCGAAGACGTGAGAAAAATCCAAGGAATTCAATTCCAAATCCATCAAAGTAGAAATGCAGACCAAACTCCACGGCCTATGACCTAGGGGATCTGCGACCTAATGAGGCCGACATAAGGTGCATTCGACCTAAGGAGCTATGGCCAAGGAGTAGCACGTGACCTAAAAGATGGCGCGACCTATGGTGCAAGCAGGTCGAGCGACCTAAAGTGATGGAACGAGCAAAGCATGGTGCGACTTAACGTGCAAGCAGGTCGAGCGACTTAGGGTAGTGAGGCTGAGCGACCTAGGGTGTTACGACCTAACGAAAGCAGGCTGAGCGACCTAAGCACAGAACGACCCAACAAGGCGCGATCTAACGTGTTACGACCTAAATGGCACGACCTAGTATGCGCGCGACCTAACGCCGAGCGACTTAAGAAAATGAGCTAGGCATGCGACCTAATGTGGAACGCTCTTTGCCGAGCGACCTAAGGGGATTTCGAGCTAACGAGGCGCGACATATAACAGGTGAGTGTTCTTCGATGCTGAGCGACCTAGGGGTTGCGACCTAACTGCCGAACGACCTAAGGTGTATAGCGACCTAATAAATGCCGAACGGCCTAAGGTGGCGCGAGCTATATGCAGGTGTGAATTTTCAACTGCCGAACGACCTAAACCCAGTTTTGCAAAAACACTAAAAATTGGGATTCTCCACCGATTGAATTCAAACCAAAAGAAAATTCACATGAACAAGTGCTAGGAATTCATACCCAACAATCATAGATAGTCATAGACAAGAATGTGAGATAAAAATCTCACCTTTCCACGAAAATTGATGAAGATGAAGCTTGAAAGCAAAGCAAGAATCAACCACAAGCTTGAATCAATCTCTTCTCTTTGAATTTGGAGTTGAATGTTAGATTTGCAAGAGAACTTGAGCTTGGAGTTTTAATTTCCCATTCCCTCCTCCATTTTTGATGAAGCTTGAATGTTTAAGCAATTAGAAATGAAGTTATGAAGAGAAGGAGGGGGTTGGGCTGAGTTAGTAAGTGGTTCAGCCCAAACCAAAGCCATAAGAGAAAAAGTGGCGAAAATTCCACTATCTCCAAACATATCAAAGTTTATACTCAAAAAGATCGCAAACGTCATTTTGAACTTAATGGGGGTGGTCTCGAGTCCTAATTTGACCGTATGCAAAAAGTAGCTTTTCAGACTAAAATCCGACTAACGATAAAATATTTAAATAAAATATTTAGATATAAAATCGACAAATATGCGGGTTGTTACAACATGATACGACAATAAGGTATAAGCTAGTTCAAACTAGGACAATTTTAGCACTATAGTTAAAACACTCTTTGTTTAGGGGCAAAGTTCATTTGCAAATCAAAATTTGGAAAAATAGGAGAATGAAAAAAGCAACGTTCCAATCAAGAAAATAATACAGAGTACTACTCAAACTTAGCCTTAGCAAGTAAAGTCGAATCATGGATTTGCAAGTTTTGCTTAAAAATTGTTTGAACTGTTTAATAATGGATTCAAACAAGAAGCTGTTCTTGCATATTATAACCTAACACTCTAACTGAATCATATGGACCGATGAGAACATCTGCACAAAGGCCACCATCGAATTGATATGAAGCCGATATCTTCTCAGCAAGTACAAACTAAGACAGTACAAAGAAAAAAAACAATCATTCTGCTGTAAAACAGTTCGAAAAATCCTTTTTGAAAGCCATGTTTTATAACACACATCAACTAGCAAAAATATTATAAAATGAAAGGCACAATGTTCAAGTTTGTAAAGGAACTAAAAACCCAAACCAAGTAATCATTCAAATCCAAGTGATTCATGGGATTTATTTATAAATTCAAACACGAAGCCAAACAAGCTTACGTTTAAATTTAAAAACAAAATATACAGATGAAGCGATTTTATCAAAGTTGGGGATTTCCATTACAAAGGATTTCAATTACAAATACCAAGTATAACAATATACGAACAAGTAGTTAGTGTAAATCCTACCACTTTATCTATGCAATATTAACAGCTTTCAAATGAGGAAAAAGAGCCCATACATGTTTTAATGATGTTTCAGCAGAATACCAGTGTATACAAAGTAGCCATATTACATCGTAGAGGAGTTAATTCAAAGTTCATATCCATATATCCAGTAAAGTGGATATCCAATAAAGTACAGGTGTTATTCGAAAGTACGTAAAATTAATCGATATGACTCTAACATAAACAATGTACACATATTACATAACATTCCAAAGTTAAGATAATAATTTGCAACTATTAATCTACTTGCCGTTTACACATGCTATAAAATATCGCTAATAATATTTACTTAAATAAACATGTAAAATGAATGTGATCAATGGCTATAACCAATTAGAAAACATTGGATTTTTTTCAATTGCACTATGTCAACATTCAACTGAAATTATGCAACAAAAGCACAAGCTTAGTAAGCATCACTATGCAAAAGTACACTACGACAGTGCATATTAATCTTCACCCGTGACAGGATGGCTCCTTGGTCGCTTTACAAACAAACTGAAATGTATAGACTACTTAGCGTTTGATAGAGCCAACAAAGATATTAGTATGTGCAGTTACAATCGTCTAATTAGTGACTACTTGCTTTATTGAAATTTCTTAATGGGTATCTTGATTTCATACAATCTAAGTACAGTAAACCATCCCTAACTCAAGAATATGAACATGACAAATGGTTACTGCACACATATAAATGAAGTAAAATTGACTCTGAAAATCTCCTTTAATATATCACAGCAGGCTAATGTCATCATCAATGCAAACGGAACAGCGCAACAAGCAAAATATGATTTCCAAGTTGCATAAACTTCATGCAGGAATTCAAATTTAACTGTTACAAATGCGACTAAATTACTTCTAGCTACATTAAAACGATATACTGCTAAAAAGATCCAAATTTGAATTTCTTAATATCATAATGACGTATCAAAAAGTGTAAAATCTAATGACCTTAGGTTTATATGGTGGCATGGTATAATAAACACCGAGTTATGCATTACCTGATACGACACTCCAACATTATGAAGTCCAACCTAGGACAATTTTAACACTACAGTTAAATTACTGTTGATTTTTTCAATATATATTGTATATAAAACATGAGGTTCGTGCTTTAAGTATACAATTTGCCAATGCAATTTTATGTAAAATAGGTACCCGCGCCATACTATTGTAGAAAAAGTTATGAAAAAATACAAGCTGCTTTTAGAAAATGAAAAGCACTAGATCCTATTATAGGTATAGAACTTGTATTCGATATCCATACTGCATAAAATACAAGAAAAAGAAGAACTGCACCAAAAAAATTGAAACATTGCTATAAGCCAACAACACCACTCAAAAGATCACTGAAAAACAAATCACTTTAGGCTGATTTCACATATGAAGCTTTTCTTGTATATCATATCCAATGCTTTAACTAAATCCAATCGATGTATAAAATTTTAAGCAGAGATTTCAACATCAAATAAATTTGAAGCCTATACCTGCTCCAAGTACAAATTAAAACATAAGAAAGAATAAAGACAATCTTTCCCGTTTAGAACAGTTTAAACAATCCCTTTTGATAGCAACGACTATTTTGAAAATCAATTCGTAAAAAATAAAATGGAAGGAACAATGTCCCAGTTGTAAAGGGCCTAGAAATATAAATCATAATTTCGCAAGATTTATTTATAAAGTTGTCTGAATCGTTCAATGCTGAATTCAAACAAGAAGCTGAACTTGCTTAAGGTTAGTTTGATGAACATAAAAGATAAACGAAGCGACTGTGAATCACACAGAAAAACATGAAATCAACGGATGTTAAAGGGAAAACGGAATTTGAAATATTGGAAGAAGAATAAGCGAACGGTGGTAATAGACGAAGCAGAAGTTTATACGATAGAATAAAGGTTTCGTGAATCTGAAATGGCAATCTTACCCCATGTAGATGATGGATCGCTAATTTGAACTAAGGCCCATGTGACGCTGTTGCTTGAGTTATTTTACCATTAGAAATATTATATTAGCGCATAAACATTAAGTTATGAAGATAATAATATAAATTTTATGTTAATGTATTTGTACACACATTTAGTGCACATGTAAATCAATAAATTAATTAAATATTATCCATCTATTATATGAGAATTATGGTACGCGCTTGACGTGTGAACTATAAATTGAATATGTTACACATTTAAGTAAAAATGATTTGCACAAATATTTAGTCATGTTTTTTAAAATGTGAACTCGTGTGTAGTTAGTTTGAATTTTTATTTCTACATCTAATTATTTTTGTTAGTTTGAATTTTTATTTATAATATTAATTAATAAAAATAGAATTTGTTAAAAAAAGATTATTTGTTAGATCTTATTTTTAAGTGGTATTAAGAGTTGATAATATTTATAGAGAAGCATTTTGAATTTGTAAAAAAGTTTAATGCTAGCGATATTAAAATTTGGTAATTTATATAGAGGGACATTTTTGATATTTCATGCTGATATCAAAAAAGTGTGACAAAAAAGGTATTATGGCTATTATTAAAGATTATGCAAAAGATGTTTTAATTTGTGTGCCCGTTTCGAGTTTTCTCAACAATCTCCCATGTTACCACATGTCCATACAATTTAATTCTCTCGAACAATTTATTATCCACAAATTTGTTCTTCAATTATTACCTACCTTTTTGTCATATAATATGAAATGTAAATTTTATCCTTTCAGTTCCACGTTCCTCCGATCAATGGCGAAACCTCCCTCTATCATTCCCATTTTCCGCTTCCAGTCTCCTTCTGTTCTCCAACTCCTCCTTCTCATTCTTCTTTATTAACCTACTTACTAACTATTCGATCAATGTCTGATTCCCCACTTTCTCGATCTCTTCCGCTTCCTTGCTCTCCTCCTATTCCAATTCACTACACGGGTTTAAAATATTCATTCTGGATTCAAATTCCGATTCCGTTCACACCTATGACTCCAAAAAAAGATCCTGGGCTGAATTTCTAGGGCTGACTCCATTACCCACAGTTCGAAATCACATCAAATCGGACTATCCTATCGCGGATCTCTCCTTTTCACAACCCCCAAAACTTTTTCAATAGTTGGATTCAACTCAGAAACAGGAAAATGGGGTCGGAATGTAAAAGCGGTGCTTTCGATTGAGCCGATGTTTGTAAGGTTGGTGAGTAGTTGTATTTGGTGGGCGGGGTTGGAAGGGATGGAATATCTAGAGGCATGAGAGTTTGGGTGTAGAATGAGGAGGAGGAGGTATGGGAGGAGGTCGGGTACGTACCAGAGTTGATGTGCAGGAAGTTCGTGTAAGGTTCCTGAACTCGGCCTTCGAAAATCGGCACCCGTACTTCACTTGTACTCAAATGCTGTAGATTCAAACGCCGAATCTGGCTCTCCGGAGCTTATAACACAGTAAGTATAACAACACAGCGGAATAAAGAAATCAATGATATCATATACAACTCCAATGAATATAATATCCAGAATGATATACAACAATGATATCAATATGATACAAGAATATCAGAGATAAATAATGATACAGCGGAAAACAAAAGTGATACTCCAAGTGATTCGACAAAGAGAATAAGACCAATAACTCCAACATCAGCTCGAACCACCATCACGTTGCACCAAGATAAGCAACGTCAGTCATCCGTGAACTCCGAACACTGTACTAGCTCCCGATAATCTACTAAACCTGACTATCTGAAAAAACCCAACTCTAGACTGCCCATGTGGAAAATTGTAGGCACCCAGAGTTTAGGAAAGGAACAATAAACTCCAAGTCAGTCATGGGACTGGTGTGAGTAACAAAAACAGTTTATCTTTAAAACAAACAACAAAAGAATTTTAAACATTGAAATCCGCAATGCTTTTTGGAAAATGAAACTACCATAAGACCTCCCACCACACACACAATGCAATCACAGACTAGGAGGAGATTTCTTCTTATGATAGTCAAACATGATTACTACGCAAAAGAAAAACTCTTTTGATATTATTACTAGTGCATAGTGTGAAAATCCTTTCGAAAATATAATATTAATCTTAGCCAGCATAGGTACCATTATATTATGCCTGCTATAGCTGTCGCCTGAGGAGACAGGTTATACAAATTGCAATCGTAAAGGGCTCGTATTGTTTCTTTAGATTTTCCAACAAATGGTCAGGCTAAGGAACTTCCTATGCCACATGGGAATGCCTCTGGAGGGACGCCCCGAGAACTAACTAGCTCTCTGCCAACACAAGGCCGGGTTACCTCTTACACTAGGTAACTACTACATGAATATGCCACCCCCCGGTCCTTTGGGACCTTTATCCGAGGCGCCTCGATCACACAGCAACAATCACACAGTAAATGAGATTGGAGCAACCACACAGGTAAATATCTAGGCTCCATACCATGATACCACCTTTTTCCAGAAGGAAATGACATACCCTAAAGGGAGCGACCCTCATAACCTTGCCGCATCTTTCCTGTTTCGACCATTTCCGGTTTGTGAGGTCCTGATGAAGTCTCGTCCACAAAGCTACGCTTTTCCACAAAGCCATGCTTTGATCACAAATGATCAACGAATGACCATCAACACACAGCAACACTCAGCATGCCACACTACCAAATTTGGAGTATATCACTGATAACCTTCAACTACATAACCTCTGAGCTCGTACGTCTCAGAGAAGGGTGTTAAGCTAAGAGAATAAATTCTCCGCCACCAAACAGAAATGTATTTGAAAGAAATCAGCTTTATATCTCAAAGTGTAGTGTCAGACACACAACCATACAAGTCTGTTCCGGGTTGGAACAGAACCGAAGGCACTTCCGAAGAATCCCTTACAATCCGGGTGTTCACAATCCCGATCGGACTTCCCATCACTTAGGGAATCTCTACACCGGGTGCTACCCAGTGCAGAGACAATCGATAGGTTATCCTATCGTTTTCACAAATACCCGGTCTTCAACACCGGTCTTCAATTGCTTTCCATATACGACGTATCACTTATACGGAATGGGTTATATGACACAAAGGTCCTCTCCCGACTATACCGAATAGTGAGCGTAATATTTAAAAACATATGGATAATGGGATTTCAATTAAGTCACAACTTATTATCCAAAACTTTCCTTTCGAATGGTTTAAACAAATCACCATTTTAATATTTTACAAAAAGATTCATCTCACAAAGTTCTCCCAGTTTCACAAAGATCTATTCATAGATTTCCAAATCGATTTCCATTTCAATTGTATTAACTCATTAAATCTTTAAATCAAGATTTAATTCGTAGCTTTCAAAAAGAATTCACTCATAACTTGGAAAACCATTTTTCAATTCAAACTTGAAATTCCTTTAATTCAAATTGGAAATTCATTTCTTATATGAAAGCTTTTGAAAACAAATAGTTTTCATTTCGGAAAATCTGATTCATTAATACGAGTTAAAGTCCCTAGGTTAAATTCAAATTCTCAAAACCATACTTTTAAAATGGTTTAAATTCATATAAACACACTTATAAAATTTTTAACCATAATTTCCAAACATGGAATTCAATTCCAAATTTTGAATTCAAATTCAAATTAAATTATTTAAATTCGAAACTTTACCAAATTATTCAAAATTACTTTTATCCTAAAAACTCCTTTTCGAAAGATTTAACATTTAACCCAAATCCATTTCCAAAATCAATTGAAATTAAAATTTCAATTTCAAAAACATTAAATTTAAATCATTTGTGACTTAACTGATTTCCTCGTGAAATCCATATTTGTGTGTGTATAGTGTAGTCCAGGGGTTTCACACAGTAGTGCAACATCAATAAATCATCACAGATCAAAATACAGAAATATAGTTGATAAGCGGTATAAACTATAACGCTTATCCTTATTCATAGATCCACAGATAAATCACAGATAAAATAAATTACATTCATCACAGCTTGAATTTAAAACAATTCATATTACACAGCATCACATAGTAGGGATATCGAACAATTCAATCATCCAATAGAATACAGTTATCCATAAGTGAAACCAATTAAAATATCTGATTAATTTTTCTTTAATCATTTATTAATTAACCATTAATAATAAATTAATTAACCTTTAATTATTTAATTATCCTTTAATTAATTATCCTTAATTAATTATCCTTAATTAATTAATTAATTAATCCTTAATTAATTATTCTTATTAATTATCCTTAATTAATAAGTGATTATCCTTAATCACTTTCATTAATTAATTCATTATCCTCAAATTAATTGCCTTAATTAAATAAATAAATTAATTATCCTTTAATGTAATTACACAAAGTAATTATACCTTAATCAAGTTCATTAAGTAATTAATAATTAATCTTTAATTATTTTCATTTATAAACCCTTAATTACTTAAGAACTTTAAAAGATAAACATTTTATCTTAATTAATTACTTTAACATATTTAAAGCATTTAACTTTAATTAAATTACTTTATTAAAGTTAAAAATAAATTTTACATCCTTTGTCTATCCAAACACCTGAATAAACATTTATTATTAAAAAGAAATCTGTTTAAGGAAATAGTTTAAACCTTGATTAAAATTGAAATTTGAAAACTTGTTTAATTTTTTAGATATTAAAAACTGCTTTCAACCCAAACCTGAAACCACTTCGGGTTCCAACCTGAGACCCAACCACTTTTCCCCGAGCAAACCTATTTTCTAATCTGCTTCGAGTCAAACCATCAACTCCCCGAGCTCGAACACGAGAACTCATCTTCCCTTCCCCCTGCTTTAATCCTGACACAATGGATATGCCGTGCACATGTACAAGCAAGCTGGCCATCTCCGACCCAAACTCCGATCATCAATACATCGACAACAACCTCCACCGGACTCCCAAACACCCAGATCGATAAGATCACCCATGAAATTGAAATGAGCTGATCGACAGAAACTGGAACCCAACTACCATCCAACGTCTCGACACCGACGATCTACTCCACCAGAAATCATACAACTCCAGCCACCACTTCGTCAACCCCAAAGCCATCACTCCCTAATCGTACGTGCAACTCGATGCACAAACGAACCCGCTTTGATCAAATTCTCGACCTTAGCTAAAACTAGGTTTAAAAATTTCAAATATTCGCCGCCTCCTCCATGATGATCGAGTACATCTCCGACCATTTTTCCCACCATCACCGTAGGCTTCTCCACCTCCACACGGAACCCCAGCCTCCAGAACGTCGCCCATCGCCGAAATTTGGCAAAACTCCACTTTCCGTTCAACTCGCAAATTCACATCAACCCCAAACTTAAAAATCATGATACTATTATTAAAATTCGTCATTTTTCAGTACGAATCCAGATATATAATCAAACTATGGAAATTTAACAATCAAATTTATGTCTTGAATTTATTTTTACTGTAATTTCTTCTTTTCAAAATATTGACTTAATATATTCGCCTGAAATATTTTTTAAAAACAAGATCTTTTGATATTAATGTTAACTCCCGTTTTTATGCCGACCTAAAACTCTGCGACCTAAGGAAGTTAGCGACCTAACGACCTAAAGTTCTTCACGAACTAAAAGTCCTACACCACCTAGCGACCTAAAGTTCTTCACGACCTAAAAGTCCTACATGACCTAACGACCTAAAGTTCTTCACGACTTAACAGACTCTACGACCTAACGACCTAAGGAAGTTAGCGACCTAACGACTTAAGGAAGTTAGCGACCTAACGACCTAAGGACGTTAGCAACTTAACGACCTAAAGTTCTAACGACCTAGCAGACTTCACGACTTAACTCCAGAAAGAAGAGAACGACCTAACTACAGAGATGACCTAACTTCACAAAGCAGCTTAACGAGCTAAAAGAAAAGAAAGGGTGCACGACCTATCTTAGGTCGCTCATGACCTATCTTAGGTCGCTTACGACTTACCGCTTCAAATGAAACCAAGTGCAACTCCATCAGACCAACTTCCTAAGTCGCGAGGGGACCACGACCTATCTTAGGTTGCTCGCGACCTACGACCTAACTTAGGTCGTACACGACCTAAGACTTGGGGCAAATTCCGTCCAGAATCACTCCTATAAATACCCCCCTAACTCCAACGGCAAAAGGACTTTTGGCCAATCATTTTCTGAAGCGTCATTACTCTACCGAACTCTCAACTCATCCAACACTTGAAGAACTCCAAACATTGAAGATACTACAACAAGCTTTGAACGAGATTCTACACATCCGACATGGATTCAACAAATCTCATCATCAAAGTTTGAATTACTAATCTGAAGTGTTTGTGTGATCAAAGTGAATTGTATTCGAGGTGCATTGTATCGAATTGTAATCAAATCAGCAATAAAAGAATATAAAGTGGACGTAGGCTTAATTACGGGCCGAACCACTATAAATCTGTTGTCCCTTTACCGTTTTCTGCTATTTTCAGCTTATATTCTGTTCCCGTACCAACGGGTGGTGCTTTCACATTATTACTACACACACCGGGTGTTAGCGTTCACTTTTCAGCGTTAAAATTTTGGTGCTTTCACTGAGAAATCCAACTCAGGAATATTGTCATCATTGCTTCATAGAGGTTCGTGGAAAAAGTTTCTTTCAAGACGAGAAGTCTATATGAAACAATGGCTCCGGGTAGAAGAGGTAGACCTACCAGATCCGGAAATGCTCATGAAGGGACCTCCGCTTCTCCAACAAAGAACCGGCCAACTCCTACCATTGGAGTCACACGGGCTGAATTAGATGACATAGTGTCTGGATTATACCAGCAAATGGAAGCTCAAAACGCTTCAATGATGGATAGATTAAACGCTCTGCTTGGGGAAAATCGTCAGCCAGAAAACCATGAAACAACCTTTGCAAAAATGCCACCTTTCCAAGCTGAAGTTTCTATGCCACAGCCAACTTTTCACGAACATGAGCCCAAGCAAACTTCCGAGAGAAGGACTGATGCCTGCCCGGCGATGCCTCTGAACAATAAAGAGTACTTATCAGAGATGATTGGCCGCATCATGAAAGAGAGCATGCAGAGGGAAGAAAATGAGAATAACTGGGGATTTGCACCAAGTAAAACTCCGTTTACTGAAAGGATCCTGAAAGCAGAGTTTCCAAGAAAATTTGTACCTCCTACTATCCCAGCTTATAGAGGGACAAGTAACCCTAATAATTTCCTATACAAGTATGATTGGCATATGACCGGTGCAAGGGCGTCAGATGAGATTAAATGCCGATACTTTCCAGTGTACTTGGAAGGAGTAGCCCTACTTCGGTTCACGAAGCTACCGGTTCGGTCCATAGATCAATTCTCTGATTTAACTCGAAAATCCAGGATTAGTTCAGGCTGTATGCTTCAAGAGCTAAGGATATGATGTCACTATCTAATCTTGAACAGGTTCCCGGAGAATCTATTAAATCTTTCTTGAACCGTTTCAATATAGCCCTAACCGAAGTGGATAATGCAGAACCCCATATGATCCTGACTTACCTGATGCGAGCCATCAACAAATCAAGTGAATTCGGAAGATGGTTAAAAATGAAGGAACCAAATTCACTTGAGAAGTTTTATAAAAAGGCCGACGAATTTATTCGTCTGGAGAACCTCTCCACGCCAGCAAGAGTGGTTGTTGCCGAAGTCAAGAATAACGGTGCTACTTCTAACAAAAGAGGATCCGGAAACCAGAAAAGGGAAAGTGATGGAGAAAAGAAGCAGGGGAATGAGAAGAAACCTCGCCGCTTTAATCTTTCAGATTTTACTCCTTTAACTGATACACCGAAAAATATCTTCTTCGCAACAAAAGATGTTGTCAAGTAACCTAAACCACCTGAGATGGGAAGAGGTGCAGTGCGTAATGGGAAATTCTGCCGATTCCACAATCAACCTGGCCATGACACTGACCAATGTCGCCAGTTGAAGAATGTGATTGAAGAGTTGCTGAAACAGGGAAAACTGCAACAATATGTGAAGAAAAACGGAGTCGACCCAACCTCATCCACTCAGGGGCAAGAATACCCTGCCCATCAATCTGACTCTGGCAACAACACTACAGTGCAAGAATCTGAAAAGCTTGTCATTAACGTTGTCACAGGAGGTCCCCACACAGTAGCCAGGATTTATGACGACTATTAACTACCCATAAAACTACAGCTGGGGCATCTTCCAATATCTCTAGAATATGAGTCAAAAACTACGAATCCAATGGAAATGGAAATTCAATCTGGAGACTCTGGAACAACAATCAGTTGCATCCATTTTTACTCAACAGCATTGCTTAATTTTGCAAAATGATGATGGATGTATAACTCTTGTATTGTAAACCACTAAGAAATCAGTGCGGATTAATAATAAAGAATGTGTCCTGATGCTATAAAATGCCTGTTTCATTTCGATGTGTAAATACTCTAAATGTATTGCTAAAATATCGATTTAATATTACAGGTCATTAAAACAAAGCTTACCCATCGCAATGCCAAGTGAACCCTGTAAATCACTCAATAAACAAATTTCAAGCCACAGAAAGTTCCAAACTCAAATCCAACATAAGATGAACTTTACACCAAAAGTTGATGATTCCACCGAAGAGACACTTTTCCAAAGAAAAGGAACTAGACGCTTGTTAACTAATGACGATCGTTTGTATAAACAGACATCTGATTGAATAACTTGCGCCTGACCCATGGAATCAGTCAACAGTGAAGTACACTCCATTGGATAGAGCAAACTGCTTACAAAGGAAAGGAACATAGGCTCGGAGACAATAACAGGGGATCATTGATGAGCAAACAACAAAGAAACATGGGCGAGCTGATCAACAAAAGCCCTCTTCGGAGGCACAAGACCTCTTCGGAGGCGCAACTCTTCGGAGGATAAAGACCTCTACGGAGGCACAAGCCCTCTTCGGAGGCACGCCAATAAATGGAAATGCTCTTCTCAACAAAAAGGTTGGTGGAACCACTGAGGCAAGGCCTTCGTTAACTAATTGCAATCGTTTGTGCAAACGAACATCCAATTAAATAACTTGCGTCCGCCCTGTGGATCCATTTAACTGTGAGAAAGTAATTTCCAGGCAATCAAATAAAGACCTCCCCGGAGGCACAAGACCTCTTCGGAGGCACAAGACCTCTTCGGAGGCATAAGACCTCTCCCGAGGCACCAAAAGCCCTCTTACGAGGCACAAGCCTTCCCCAAAGGCACACACTGCCCTCTTACGAGGCAGAAAACCTTCCCCAAGGCACACAAGACCTCTTCGGAGGCACAAGACCTCTTCGGAGGCACAAGACCTCTTCGGAGGCATAAGACTTCTCCAGAAGCACAAACAAAAGACTTCTCCGGAAGCACAAGACCTCTCCGGGGGCACAACGCTACTTCACAAAGCATAATGCTACTCTTCGGAGTCCAAATGCTACTCCTCAGAAATACCAAAAAGCCCTCCTCAGAGGCACACTTCAACTCTGAAGGAAGATCTACTTGTTCATCTTGAAAACTTCTTCCCCACAAATTGAAGTGCTAAGTAAAATCCTCTTTAGAGGCCCGCTCTACCGCGTAGGAGAATTCACTTCTCAAAAATATGAAGTAACCATCTCCGAAGGTTGAAGCGTAAAAACTTCTCCAAAAATGAGACACGCTTCATTTAAGTAGAATAATTGTTTCCTCAAAGACGGAATAATTATTTTCCAAAAATAAGAGTACAAGTCTTGCCAAAGCAAAAAGATATTGCAATGCACTTGTGGTATAGGGGCAATATCATACAATACAACTACAACAATAAAAGTAGTATTCAAGCGACATACCACAAGCACATTACAATATCACGCGGAAAAGATGTGGAATAAATGCATTCTCAAACACAGACAAAAAGTTTGTACAAGTAAAAAGAATCGCTTATTCTACACTAAAATGAGAAATAGATGCATTCTTACATACACAAGAATTCATACAAGTAACAGAATTATTTTATTCAATACTGTGAAAATTCTTTACATGTGCAGATCTCAAAAAAGCAGGGACCGGTACCCGCACAATCTCCGGTCGATACAAGCAAAAAGCAAAACAAGAAGCATAAAGTCCAGCTCGTCACTCCATCTTCCCACCACCCTTAGAGCCCTTTCCCGGCTTAATAGCTAGTTTCGGAAGCCGTTGTGGACGGGTCGGGGGGGAAGGAGAAATAGGAGCAGTTGGATCTTCTTCAACATTTTCTTCATCAGCCAAAGTGCTCTTCTTCTTCTTCTTCATTGCGCGCTTCCCTTTCCTCTTTGAAGAAGACTCACTTCCAGGAGTAGTAAGCAGTGTGGAAAGTTTCGTGTTATCATCAAGGGACTGCTCCGGAGTCTTCTCGCCTTCTTCAAGTTCCACAGTCTTTTGCTCTTGCGAAACAACCGGATCATCCTAGTCTTTGAGGGCGTCTATTTTCTCTTCTTGCGATCCTGGTTGAGAAGCAGAAAGAGGAGTAACTTGGGAAGAAGGAGGAATGACATCTAAAGAAGAAGAAGTTTGCGCAGCTTCCGGTGCTTCCGCTACAGAAGAAAAGAAGTTAAAATCAGTATTCTCCGAGAAAAGAGAAGATAGTGGCTCATCAGGGCTTAAGTAGTAAGTAAGAAGTTCATCGATCTCAGTCAAGTCAAACGAGCAATCTACTTGGCTTGGGTCGACATCAAAGTTACCTGGAGAAGTCGGCTTTGCAAGATCAATCTCAAATTTTTGAGCCTCCATATCTTCCAGGGCCTCTTCCTCGGTGGGAGTGGTCACTATTTCTTTGTCGACTTTAACAAGAGGCGAAGAGTGAGAACTGGAACCAATAAGATCGACATCAGCTGAAACCGAAGTACGGACAGGGGCAGTAGGAAGTACTTCTTTTTCGGAACGCTTCTCTCCCGCCGCTTCGGCTCGCGCTTGGGCAAGTTGCTCCTTTCCCCTAACAAGTGCAGCACAGGCATCTTCATCTAAATAAGTTGCTTCAAGATCCGTTTCGGCATAACCAGCGCCACCAAACATGTCGATTCTCGTCTCCCACACTTCAGCCAAAGTGGCTTCATATTCCGGCCCCAAAAACGAGAGGCTTCCGCGCCCCAAGACACTGTGAATATAAAAGTAAAATAAGGTAGAGCTGACTTTGGCCTTCGTTGCCTCATGCGACTGCTCAGCCGCTTCTTTTTCGGCAACGGCTGCAACTTGGCCGACAACTACATCGTCCCGCTCTTTTTCGACTTTAAGAAGTCGAGCTTTTAACGCAGCAATCTCCAGATCTTGCGAGCTAACTTTTTCATGCAGTTGAGCAGTATCTTTGCGATATTTTTCAGTAATATGCTGCTCAGCCTCAAGTTTTATTTCAGCGTCCCATTGCGCAGCATGTGCGTCCCGCACTTGTTTCTGAAAGACTTCTTCTTTTTGAGTGTGCGAGGCAGAAGAAGTGGCGAGATCTTCCTTAAGTTTCTTGACTTCGGACTCAATTCTCGCATTATCATCTGCAATGCTCGCCATCTCCGCATCGTGCTGTTTGCAAATTTTATCCCATTCCGTCTTGTCATTCTCCATTGTCAACATGGCTTCAAGATTCATATGGTTAACTCTCTGAAGCTCGTCAACAAGTTTCTGCCAGCCAGACATCCTATCAATATCTAGTTTGACGGCATCGACGTTTCTTAACATAGCTTGCTTATCAATCGGCACTAAGTCCAAGTCGAAACACACTCCCTTTAAACACCAGTTTGCATGGACGGAGGAAGCCGGGTCTGCTTTTGAACGAATCAAAGATCTTTTGACCTCTGCACCAATTCTAGTGCTACCTGATTTTCAGTTGGTGTTTGAACTACATACTGATGCATCCAAGGTTGGGATTGGAGGGGTGTTGAGTCAGAAGGGGCGTCCTATTGCATATTTCAGTGAGAAGTTGTCAGGAGCGAAGATGCGATACAGTACTTATGATGTGGAGTTTTATGCTGTTGTACAATCTATTAAACACTGGAGACACTATCTATTTCAGAAGGAGTTTGTTCTTTACACTGATCATGAGGCATTGAAGCATTTACAAGGGCAAGACAAGATTTCAGCGAGACATGCATCGTGGATTGCATATCTGCAACAGTTTACTTTTGTTGTTAAACACAAGTCAGGGGTGACAAATCGTGTGGCTGATGTTTTGAGTAGGAGGAGTCATTTGTTGACTACACTGAAGGTTGAAGTGACGGGGTTTGAAATGTTGCCAGACTTATTTACTAATGATCCTTACTTTGCGAAATTTGTTGATAAAGTCAAGGAGGGAAAGACAGATGATTTCGTGATGGTAAATGGTTTTCTGTTCAAAGGGAATCGATTGTGCATACCGGAGGGTAGTTTGAGAATGAAAATTATCAAGGAATTACATGAAGAAGGGCATGTTGGAAGAGACCGTACCTTACAGTTAATTTCACAATCCTACTTTTGGCCATCGATGAGGAAAGAAGTGGAGAGGTTTGTTGAGAGATGTCATATCTGTCAAGTTTCGAAAGGAACTGCGACTAATGCGGGTTTATATATGCCGTTACCGGTACCAACTAAACCATGGGTCGATGTGAGTATGGACTTCATGTTGGGATTACCAAGGACACAGCGTGGTAACGATTCCATATATGTGGTGGTGGACAGATTTTCGAAGATGGCACATTTTATTGCTTGTAAGAAGACGGCGGATGTTGTTCATGTTGCTCAGTTGTTTTTCAAGGAGGTCTATCGACTTCATGGATTGCCAGAATCTATTGTGTCGGATAGAGATACTCGATTTCTGAGTCACTTTTGGTTGAGTTTGTGGAAAATGGTGGGAACGAAGCTGAAGTTTAGTAGTGCTTATCACCCACAAACGGATGGACAGACTGAGGTGGTTAACAGATCATTGGGAAACTTGTTGAGGTGCCTTGTTCAAGATAATCTGAAGAGTTGGGATGTGAAGTTATGCCAGGCAGAGTTTGCCCATAATCATGCTGTGAATCGAAGTACTGGGTTCAGTCCATTCCAGATTGTCTATTCGAGCTTACCGAAGGGACCATTGGATTTAACAGCGATACCACACTCAAAAGGGATAGTTAAGAAAGCTGCTGATTTTATTGAAGGGCTGACGGAGTGTCATAAAATCGTTCAAGAACGATTGGAGAAAGCAAATGAGAAATATAAACGAGCTGCAGACTTGAAACGACGAAATGTTGAGTTTAATGAAGGAGATATGGTTTATGCGGTATTAACAAAAGATCGTTTTCCAGTAAGCACATACAACAAGTTGAAAGCCAGGAAAATTGGTCCGGTGGAAGTTGTGAAACGAATCAATGAAAATGCTTATAAACTAAGGCTGCCAAAGGATGTGTATACATCTGACGTATTCAATGTTAAGCATCTCGCACCATATCATGAGGATGAGTTTGTTGGGAATGAAGAGTGTGCAAATTCGAGGTCGAATTTCTCTCAACCTGGGGAGGATGATGCAGCTAAACCCAGAGATGAAGTCCTGAGTCGTCCACGAGATAAAACTAACACGGCAGATATAAGTCGTCTACGACTTAAGGGCAATGTGATGAGTCGTCCACGACTCATAGAGACAGACATGAATCGTATGCGACTTAAGGAAGCGGTGATGAGTCGTCCACGACTCATAGAGACAGGCATGAGTCGTCTACGACTTAAGGAGACGGTGATGAGTCGTCCACGACTCATCTGGAAGACCAAAGGGAAAGATGTGACGAGTTTACGACTTAACAGGGAGATGAGTCGCTCACGACTCAAGGGGAAGAATACAAAAGTGATAAGTCGTCTACGACTCAAGGAAGGTGAGGAGATAAGCCATCCACGACTCAAGGGCGAGGCTGGTATAAGTCGTCCACGACTTATCAAAACTGGGTTAAGTCGTAGAGGCCTGGAGCTGGATATTCTGATGCCGCTGTAATCCATGCCGTAGATTCTCCTGACGAGTTAATCTGAACCGATTGTTTTCTAAGTCGCATCTATTGTAAATCATAAGTCGTAGTGTGTTGTAATTTGATAAGTCGTAAACGACTTATGATGAGTCGTCTGATTATGAGTCGTTTACTTTTGAGTCGTGTTGTATGTTGATAAGTCGTTGAAGATTAATATTGTAACGTTTTGTATAAGTCGTAAGTCATGTTGTAATGTGATGAGTCGTATACGACTTATGATGAGTCGTAGAGCATAGCTATGAGTCGGAAACGACTTAGGAGTTGGAGAAATTTCTGTTGTAAAATTGTTCGCCTATAAATAGGCCGTGAGTCTCATTTGTAAAAAGGTTGTTGAATATTGAATAAAATTCCCTTTTGATTGCTTTGTGCTTTCATTCAAATTGGTAGTTGAGTGTAATCTCCTATCTCCTCTTTCGGATAATCGAGTACGCTCGATTCAACGATTGTAGAAGCCGATTCGCGGAATCAAGTGCGCTTGATCAACGCTTGAAGAATTGAAGATCTTCGAACCCGGTATCGTGCGCGATCAACGAGTTCAGGATAGCTAGAATTCGGTATCTTCGGATCAACGAATTTGGGCATTTCAGCATCTTCTAATCCACCGATTGCTACATTCAACGATCTACATCATTTTAGTAATATCCGCTGCGTCAGTACTCTAGAATGAGTTTGAGTGTATTAATAGATATGAGCGCGTATTTGTTATTTGAATATGAAATTGTTTTGTATTGTGTTGACTTATCGGTTGATTGTTTATAGATTCTGGTCGGTGCAGTCTAGCTAACTGGAATCGATAGGAGTTTCTAAACTCTAAACAAGATAAACCGACACAGTATTGTTTTAAAATGGGGTGAATGAGATAATTTTGCCCAAAACTATTTTTGTATAGAAAGGAAATGATTTTCTGTATATTATTACAGTATATGGATGCATGGTTGTTAGGAAATTAATAATATTGAAATGTTATCATTACTATTGAAACTGAATAAGAAATTGAAATCGTAACTCCAAAGTTAAGAAATAAATTCACATACAAATGAAATTTAAAGAATGTAAATTATAAATGTGATTTGTAATTTGAAATAGAATTCCAGAAAAGAATTTGAAAATTTTGGAGATTTGGAAAGTTTAAATCTTTTTGCAGTTGAAAATGAATTTCAAAGGTTTGAAAAATGTTTTGAAGAGATGAAAAGCTCTAAACTCTTTTCGGTCGCTGGAAAATAATTCTGATGATGATCGCGACATCACCGGTGTTCATTTTCGGGTTTCCAAAAGAGAAATTGCTGCCAAATTGTTTTAAATGGAAGTTGTTTGAAAATTTGGGTTTTGTTTTGGAAATTCAAAGGATGATTTGAATTGTTTTCAAAAAAAATGGTTTTGAAAAGGTTGAAAAGACTCTGGAATTGAGAATTGAATTATGAAAATAAACTGTGAATGAATGAATCAATTTGCAAATTGCAAGTACATGAATGTAAATTGAAGTCGAATTAAAATCCAGTTTAATATAAGTGGTTATAAACCAAAATAGTGAATTGAAAATATAATGTGTATATGGAATATTTATTGTTAATCCCCTTTTTGACCCACGACCTAAGAAAGTATGCCGAGTTAAGGCACTTGCCGACCTAAGAGAGTATGCCGAGTTAAGGTGCTTGCCGACCTAAGAAGAAGACGACCTAACAATTTGAAGGCGTGACCGACTTAAGGAAAGCTCCGAGTTAACAAGATCTCCGACTTAACAGGCTACGACTCAAGGAGAGATCTGACCCAACAGTTGCCGACCTAACTACTGAGAAAAGTTGCCGACTTAAGAGGTGTGCCGAGTTAGGAGTCTGCCGACTTAAGGTAATCTGTGACTCAGGGGCTAAGACCGAGTTAAGAAGGATGCCGAGTTAGGAGTCTGCCGACTTAAGGTAATCAGTGACTCAAGGGCTACGACCTAAGGGAAATTCCGAATTATGAAAGGCTCCGATTTAAGAAGGTTCCGACCTAACCCTATTCCTTAACTCGCCGCCGACCTAACCCTATTCCTTAACTCATCACCGATCTACCATAAGTCGGCTGCGACTTAAATACTTAGAGAAAATTCCTGAGTCCAGATCAGCTCCTATAAATACCCCACCACTTCCAACATGAAGCTGACTTTTGGCAATTCATTTCTAAAGCGCCGTTACTCTGTCGAACTCTCGAATCATTCAGCAAACAAGGATCCTCCAAGCATTCAAGACACTACAACAAACTTCGAGAGAAATTCCTAACATCCGACATGGATTCATCGAGTTTCATCGCCGAAGATTGAGCTAGTAGTCAAGATTGCTTCTTGTGATCGAGTTGTATTGTTTTCATAGAAGATTTGTATCAATTTGTAATCAGATTCAATAATAAAGAGATTCAAAGTGGACGTAGGCTAAATCTTAAGCCGAACCACTATAAATTGCTGTCTTTTACTGCATTTCTGCTATTTTCCTGCTTGATTTCTGTTCCCGTTACGCGGGTGGTGCTTTCACAATCTTACTACACACACCGGGTGTTGGCGTTCACATTTTGACGTTAACATTTTGGTGCTTTCACTGAGAACCCAACTCAGGCTGCCACTCACCATTGCTTCTCAGAAGTTTGCTGAAAGAATTTCCCACAAAATCAGAAGTTTATCAGACATAATGGCTCCCGGAAGGAAACGAAAGTCTGTCAGAACTGATGATGACCGTGACAATACTGCCACTTCTCTCTCTCCAAATCAAGCAGCTCCGAGCATCGGTGTTACGCGACAGGAATTAGATGCTGCTGTATCCGGACTGTACCAGCAGATTGAAACTCAGAATAACCTGATGATGGAAAGGCTGAATGCTCTATTTGGTACGAGTCAAAGACCAGTAAATAATGAAGGAAACTTTGCTAATGCTGCTCCCAATTCCGAGGGAAGAAATGTTCCTCACGGGGGGTCAGGTGCTGCCGAAGGGGCACCCCTCCAGGCCGAAGGATCTAGACCGTCACCAGTTCTTCATGAGCATTTACCTGGACAGACTCCTGAAAAGATGGCTGAGGCCTACTCTGCGAAATCTCTGAATAATGAGGAATATCTCTCTGGTATGATCAAGCAAATAATGAAAGAGAGCATGCAAAGAGATGAAGACGAAAGCGAATGGGGATTCGCACCAAGTAGAACTCCGTTTACGGAAAAGATTCTGAAAGCTGAATTTCCTAGAAAGTTTGTTCCCCCCACTATTCCTGCTTATCGGGGAACAAGTGATCCAAATCAGTTCTTGTATAAATACGATTGGCATATGACTGGCGCAAGGGCAACCGACGAGATAAAGTGCCGATATTTCCCAGTCTATTTAGAAGGGGTGGCACTTCTCTGGTTTACCAAGCTTCCAGCCCGATCTGTAGATCAGTTTTCCGATCTCACCCGAAAATTCAAAGAGCAATTCAGGCTATACGCTTCAAGGGCAAAAAATATAATGTCACTGTCCAGTCTTGAGCAGAACCCGGGAGAGCCCATTAAGTCATTCTTGAACCGCTTCAACTTAGCTCTGGCAGAAGTCGATAATGCCGAGCCACGAATGATCTTGACCTATTTGATGCGTGCCGTTGACAAATCGAGCGAATTTGGGAAATGGCTGAAGATGAAAGAGCCCAATTCGCTCGAGAAATTCTACAAAAAGGCTGATGAATTTATACGCCTAGAAAATCTTTCCGCACCAGCTAAAGTTGTGACAGCGGCAGCGGAAAATAATGCTTCTACTCAAAGCAAGAAAGAACCGGCAGATCAGAAAAGGGAAAGTAATGGTGGGAAAAGGCAGAAAGACTTCAAAAAGCCCCGTTTTCTTAAACCATCAGACTTCACTCCTCTGATCGATACCCCGGAAAATATCTTCATTGCCACTAAAGATGCTGTTGAATTTCCAAAACCACCGGCCGTGAAAGTTGGGAAGAATGCTGTTCAGAGCGGAAGATTTTGCAAGTTTCACAACCAACCAGGGCATGATACCAATGAGTGCCGCCATTTGAAAAGTCTGATTGAAGAATTGCTAAGAGAGAATAAATTGCAGCAATACGTCAAGAGGAATAGAAAGGATCCATCTTCATCCAGCCAAGGGCAGTTACCTCCAACTAATTCATCTGATTCAGGAGAAAGGCCAGTTGGAAAGGAAAGACCTGTTATTAATGTGATCACAAGGGGGCCTCACCCGGCTGGCAGGAGTTGGGGTGAAATGGAAAGGTATGCAAAAGCTTTGAAGTATGCACCAACCGAAGAAAGTGTCCTAATCCTGGAGGATGTTTCACCTCTAAAGCAGCAAAAAACTCTCCATGATGATATTATGTTCAGAGCCAGAGATTCTGTTAATGTGGAAGCTCCCACTGAGGACCCTATGGTTGTCTCTGTCGGTATCGGGCCGGCCATCGTCAGAAGAGTGTTGGTTGATAGTGGTGCCTCATGCAACATCCTCTTTAAAAGAACATTTGACCAAATGAAAATCCCGATGACTGATGTACATGCTTCTTCACACAAGATCGCCGGATTTACAGGAGAGCTGAAACAGCCGATCGGAACAGTAGACTTGTTTGTTGAAATGGGCGAAGGACCCAGAAAATTGGTTCGGAAGCAAACTTTTGTAATTGTGGACGGATTTTCTGCCTATAACGCTTTCTTGGGCCGGCCTACTCTTGCAGCTTTCAGGGCCGTCCTTGCTCCTTGGTGTTTAACAATGAAATTTCCTACTGATAATGGGATTGCTGTTATCAAAGGAGATCAAAACGCAGGACGAGAATGTTATCTTGTAGAACTCCGAGAGGCCAGGAGAAAAGAAATGGGGAAAGATGCGGCAGCTCCGCTCCGCATCAAGGAACCGACCCTGTAGCAACTACGGAGCGGCCCCTGTACTGGCGAACACAGCAATGCAAGAAAAGAAATGGATCCCAGAAAAGCCAGTACAGGGGAGAATAGAGTGGTACCCGTGGAGGTAACGGTACCAGTATCTGTAGACCCGAAAGACCCAAATAAAGTGCTCAATGTGGGTTCACAGCTAAGTATAACAGTTCAGAATACACTGATATCATTCTTAAAAGCCAATCTAGATGTGTTTGCTTGGTGTCATGCTGATATGTGCGGAATTTCTCCTACAATTGCTGTTCATACCCTGAATGTCGATCCGAAATTTACGCCAGTAAAACAGAAGAGAAGAACTCAAGGTCCAGAAAGGTCAGCAGCTTTAAAGGAAGAAGTAGATCGCCTCTTAGAGAATAATTTCATCAAAGAATCCACTTATCCAAATTGGTTTCGAATCCAGTACTGGTTAAGAAGGCAAATGGAAAGTGGAGAGTATGTATTGATTTCTCAGATCTGAACAAAGCTTGCCCCAAAGACTGCTTCCCGTTGCCTAGAATCGATCAACTAGTAGATGGGACGGCTGGACATGAGTTGTTATCTTTTATGGATGCTTATTCTGGATACAATCAAATTATGATGAATGAACCAGATCAGGAGGACACAAGCTTTATTACAGATGTGGGACTCTACTGTTACAAAGTCATGCCATTCGGTTTAAAGAATGCTGGGGCAACATATCAAAGACTTGTCAACGCTATGTTCAAGCCTCAGATTGGCAAAACGATGGAAGTCTATGTTGATGATATGTTAGTAAAGTCAAAGAAAGCAGTAGACCACATGGATCACCTAGCAGAAATGTTCTCAATTCTTCGAAAGTACGGAATGAAGCTAAACCCTTTGAAATGTTCATTCGGAGTAGAGTCTGGGAAATTCCTGGGTTTCATTGTGAGCGCTAGGGGCATCGAGGCCAACCCTGCTCAGATCACAGCTTTAAGAGAGGTTAAAGCCCCTAGAACAAAGAAAGAATTGCAAAGTCTCAATGGAAAGGTTGCCGCTCTTAGTCGCTTCATTTCCAAGGCCACAGACAAATGCATTCCCTTCTTTGATGCTCTAAAGAAAGGAAAGAAAAATTTCGAATGGACTCCTGAATGCCAGAATGCTTTCGATCAACTGATTCATCATATGGAAACTCCTCCGGTCCTTTCCAAGCCTAGTGATGGTGAAGACCTCTTCATCTACCTGGCAATTTCATCCCATGCTTTAAGTGCAGCACTCGTACAAGAAGATATGAAAATACAACGTCCGGTTTACTACATCAGCAAACGGTTCGCTGGGGCTGAAATGAATTATTCAAAGATAGAAAAACTTGCTTATTGTCTGCTAATCGCTTCCAGAAAGTTGAGGCCTTATTTTCAATCTCATCCTATCAAAGTCCTGACTGACCAGCCTTTGAAGCAAGTCCTGTATCGTCCTGAAACCTCGGGTCGTCTCTTGAAGTGGAACATAGAACTCAGCCAATATGACATCACTTACCATCCCCGAAGAGCAATTAACGGACAAGCTTTAGCAGATTTCATCGCAGAATCCACTGACAAAGGTGACAGTAAGGAAGAAACCACTGACTGCATTCCGATACAGTGGAAGTTGTATGTAGATGGCTCAAGAAACGATTATTGTTCTGGGGCAGGAATTGTGCTCGAAACTCCCGAAGGACGATCACTATGTTATGCATTGAGGCTGGAGTTTCCTTCGACAAACAATGAAGCAGAATATGAAGCCCTTATTGCCGGGTTGAGGATCGCCAAGGAATTGAATATCAAGGAGATACAGATTTTCAGTGATTCTCAGCTTATTGTCTGCCAGGTGAAGAAGGAATTTCAGGCCAAGGGAGGGAATTTGCCTGCATATTTGACAAAAACTTCCGAACTTCTCAATGATTTAGATCACTACTCAATAAGCCACATACCCCGAGAGGAAAATATGAAGGCGGATTCTTTAGCAAAGTATTCAAGTTCCGGAGAAGCTCAATTACTAGGATTAGTTCCTGTAGAAGTTCTGTCAGCTCCAAGTATTGATGAAATGGATGTTGATTGGCTTATGACTACGTCTCAAGAGCATGAATCATGGATGACACCAATCAAAGAATACTTACTCAGTGGTTCCCTGCCAGAGAATTCTAAGGAACGTCGAAAGTTATTAAGAAAAGCATCGAGGTATATAATTCAAGATGACCGATTATACAGGCGGGGATTTTCAACCCCACTACTCCGATGTGTAACTAAAGAAGAAGCCAAGACAATCTTAACAGAGGTGCATGGAGGAGAATGTGGAGACCATTCAGGTGGTCAAACACTTGCAAAGAAGATTCTTCGATATGGATACTTTTGGCCAGATATCAATCGAGATGCTGCAACTTTCTCCAGAAAATGTGACAGATGCCAACGATTTGCAAAAATCCCAAGAGCACCCTCCACTGAACTCACACAAATGGTCAGTCCATGGCCATTCGCCATTTGGGGAATAGACCTAATTGGACCGTTACCGATCGCTAAATCAGGAATTAAATATGCTATTGTTGCCGTTGATTATTTCACCAAGTGGGCTGAAGCTGAACCTTTGGCCACCATCACTTCTAAAAAGATGATAAATTTCATAACAAAGAATATCGTTTGCAGATATGGTGTGCCACAGAAGATAATCACCGACAATGGCACTCAATTTGAAAGTGAAGAATTCCAAGATTTTTGCAAACGATTCAGAATTCGAAAAAGCTTCTCAGCAGTGGCTCATCCGCAGGCAAATGGGCAAGTGGAAGCAGTTAACAAAATCATCAAGTCAACTATTAAAAAGCAACTTGAAAAAGCAAAAGGTGGTTGGGTTGATAAGCTTCCATTAGCACTATGGGCGTACAGAACGACTCACAAAACTGCGACTGGGCACACTCCATTTTCACTGGCATACGGATCTGAGGCAATGATTCCAGTAGAAGTAGAGGTTCCTTCACATAGAAGAGTTCATTTCAATGAAACCGAAAATGAAAAACTGCAACTTGAAGCGCTTGACTTTCTTGATGAAAAAAGAGAAGAAGCTAGGCTCAGAGTTTCAGCTCATCAGCAGAGGATAGCCAGGTATTTCAATTCCAAAGTTCGCCAACGCAGCTTTGAGGTCGGAGACTTGGTTTTGAAAAGGATCATGACAGCAACTGGTGTGTTTGGGCCAAACTGGGAAGGACCATATGTCGTAGGCACTAAACTTCTCGATGGCACTTTCAAACTCATAACCATTGAAGGAGATCCGATTCCAAGGGCCTGGAATAGCAACCATTTGCGTCCTTACTTTACCTGAAAAGAGCTCAGCTCAAAATTGTAAAATGATGATGAATGTATCAGTTGTATGGTGAAACATTGTAAATCAGTATAAATGAATGAAAGCTATAAAGTGGACGTAGGCCCGATTTTTGGCCGAACCACTATAAATCTTGTGTTCTTTACTATTTCATGATGCCTGTGTTATTTTGATATGTAAATACTTTAAATGTATCGCTAAAATATCGATTCAAAATTGCAGGACATTATAACAAGGCTTGCTCATCACAAAGCTAAGCAACTTCCATAAATCAGCTATTACACGAAAACCAAGCCACAAAATTTTTGTCCAAATTCAAATCCCAAGCAAGGAAAACTTCACATAAAAAGTTAGTGACTCCACTGTGACAAACCTTTGTTCACTAGTTGAGATTGTCGTTATGAATAGACATCCAACTAGATAACTTGCGTTTGTCTCGTGAAGTCATTCAACAGTGAAGTCCACTTCTTCGGATAAAGCAATTTACTTATAAGAGGAAAAGAAGAAGATGTGCTTGGAAACGATAATAAAAGAGCACTAACAGGCAGATGATGAGGGAAAGTTGCCAAGCAAACAAAGGAGCAGACAATGGGAGGTATGCATCTCAACAGGAAGGCCAGAAGATCCACTAAAGGGACGCCTTCCCAAGCGGAAGTAACAGGACCCTCGCTAACTGGTCGTGATGCATCCGATCAGATAGCTTACGTCCGTCCCGTGGATCCACTCGTCCCTGAGACGCAACCTACCCGGCGCACCAACCAACCAAAGCCCTCTAACGAGGCACCCCAATAAATGGGAGTGCTTTCCTCAACCAAAAAGATCGGTGGGACCACCAAAGGAGCATCTTGTTAATTGATTGCGGTCGTTTGTACAAACAAACATCCAATCAAGCAACTCACGCCTGCCCCGCGAACCCATCCGACCATGAGAAAGTAACTCCCAGGCACTCAAAAGCCCTCTTCGGAGGCACAAGCCCTCTTCGGAGGCACATGACCTCTTCGGAGGCAAAAGCCCTTTCCCAAGGCACCACAAGCCCTCTTCGGAGGCACATGACCTCTTCGGGGGCAAAAGCCCTTTCCCAAGGCACCGCAAGCCCTCTTCGGAGGCACAAGCCCTCCTCGGAGGCACAAGCCCTTTCCAAAGGCACAAGACCTCTTCGGAGGCACAACTCTTTAAGAGGAGCCCTCTCCGGAGGCATGTCCCAAAATAGAATGCTTGAACAAAAAGCATCGTCCAGAAGCACAGTTCAACTCTCAAAGGAAGGACTAACTTGTTCATCTAGGAAAGTTCCTCCTAAAAAAGTTGAAAAATGCTACAAAATTCTTTCAGAAAAGCTTATTTCACTTCATAGGGAAATTCACTTCTTAATAATTAAAAGTGATTATCCCCGAAAGTTGAAGCGTTCTTCAGAAAGGAAAAGTAAAAACTCTTCTAAAGACTGGATATACTCTATTAAGAGCAGAATAATTCTCCCCTTAAAAGCGGAATAATTGTCTTCTGAAGTAAGAGTATTAGTCGTAAAAAAAAAAAAAAAAGAAACTAGGAATGTTGCAATGCACTTATGGCATGGGGGCAATACTGTACAATTTAACATACTGTACAATTCAATTATATTAATAAAAGCAACATGCCACAAGTTCGTTGCAATATCACGGAAGACAGATGTGGAATAAATGCATTCTCAAACGCAGACAAAAAGTTTGCACAAGTAAGAAGAATCGTTTGTTCTACACTTAAAATAAAAGATAGGTCATTCTCACATACACAAGAGTTTGTACAAGTAAAATAATTATTTTATTTAGTACTACGAAAATTCTTTACATGTGCAGATATCTCAAAAAGCAAAAGCGGGGACCGGTACCCGCACAATCCCCGGTCAATACATGCAAAAAGCAAAAATAATAGGTGGAAAATCCAGCTTGATTACTCCTTCTTCTCACCACCCTTGGAACTCTTTCCCGGTCTGATGATTAGCTTTTGAAGTCGTTGAGAACGGGCAGGGGCAGAAGGAGAAAGCGGTACAGCCGGATCAACTACTGCTTCCTCTTCAGTGGAAGTCTTCTTCTTTTTCCTTACAGCACGCTTCCCCTTCCTCTTTGAAGAAGACTCACTCCCCGGAGTAGTCAGCAATGTTGAAAGCTTAGTATCGTCGTCAAAAGACCGCTCCGGGGTCTTCTCGGTACCTTCAAAATCCTCCGCCTTCTGCTCCTGAGAAGCAGCCGGATCATCCAAGCCTTGAAGAGCTTCGATTTTCTCTGCTTGTGATCCCGGTTGGGAAGCAGAGGGAGGAGTGATTTGGGAAGACAGAGGAACGGAAATCGAAGGAGTGGAAGCTTGTGTTGTGCTTGGTGCCTCCGCTGTAGAAGAAAAGAAGTTAAAATCAGCATCCCCCGAAAATAAAGAAGGCATCGATTCATCAAAGTTTAAGTAACATGTAAGAAGATCATCAAATTCGGCTAAGTCAAATGACTGATTCGTTAGACCCGAGATGACACCAAGAGTACCTGGAGGAGTTGGCTTTACAAGATCCACCTCGAACTTCTCAGCTTCAATATCATCCAGCGCCTCATCTTCAGTAGGAGTAGTTGCAGTCTCCTGGGCAACTTTGGCTAAATGTAGAGAATGAGGACTGGAATCTATAATATTAACGTCAGCTGAAGTGGAAGTTTGGACGGGGGCAGTCAAAGGAGCTCCTTCTTTTGGAGGCTCTTCTCCCACTGTTTCAGCTCGTGCTTTGGCAAGTAGCTCTTTCCCCTTAACAAGAGCGGCGCGATCCTCATCATTGAGATAGCGCTTCTCAAGTTCCAGTTCATTATAGCCAGCCCCGCCAAGCATATCCATCGCGACTTCCCACACTTCAGCCAATGTAATTTCATAATCGGGACCAAGAAAAGAGAGGCTCCCACGACCCAGAACGCTGTGTAAATAAAAGTCAAATAAGGTAGAGCTGACGTCTGCTTTCGTCGCCTCATGTGATTGCTCAGCCGCTTCCTTTTCAGCAACGGCAGCGATCCGACCGGCGGTAGCCTCATCACGTTCTGTCTCAACTTTAGCAAGTCGAGACTTTAATAACTCAATCTCCATGTTCTGGGAGGTGACCTTTTCCCGCAGTTCGGCGTTTTCTGTGCGGTACTTCTCTTTAACGTGCTGTTCGGCGACAAGCTTCATTTCTACATCTCTTTGTGCAGCATGTGCGTCCCGCACTTGCTTCTGGAAGACTTCTTCTTTTTGAGTAAATGATGCAGAAGAAGAAGCGAGATTTTCCTTAAGCTGCTTAACTTCAGACGCAAGCTTTGCATTGTCATCTGCAATACTCGTCATTTCCGCGTCATGCTGCTTGCGCCATTTGTCCCATTCTGCCTTATCATTCTCCATCGTCATCATCGCCTCAAGGTTAAGATGGTTGACCCTTTGGAGTTCATCGACCAGCTTCTGCCACTGTGACATCCTCTCGATGTTAAGTCTGACCGCATCAAGACTGCTAAGCATGTCTGATTTATCAATCGGAACAATGTCCAAGTCAAAGCGTACCCCTCTTAGGCACCAATTCGGAAATCGGCTCTGAAGCGTTGGAGGGCCGTCTTTAACTAGATATTGTGGCCTGTTAATGATGGTTTGAATGTCAGTTTCCTTTAGAGGAGGAGAACCTGCCGGAATGCCAGAAGAAATGGGAGCGTTGGTCTTTTCAGAAATAGCAGACGCGTCACTCGGCTTAGACCGTTTGCTCGATTCATCAGTAATTTGAGTCTTCCCTTTGTCATCATAAGATTTTCGCTTATGAGAATCGTAAGTTTTGTAAGAAGAATCGTATCGATCAGCATCTTTTCTTCTCTGCCTCTGCTCATAATCCCATTTTTCTTGAGCCTTCCTTTGGGCCCGTTCCTCATCTGTCTCTCTATGGTCACCAAGATATTTCCTGAAGTCATAGGTTCCACGGCCTCCATGGCGCTGAAATGAGTCATAATATGAGCCGGAGCGTCCCATTGGAGAACCTGAAAGCAGAAGAAGTGTATAATTTAGAAATTTCCAGGAAAAAGAGGATAAATGCTTATAAGTGCTGAAAAGCCCTAAGTGTGTGTGGCGTGCAAACTACATGCGTCAAACTACAGACCACGCTTTGGTGTGGAAACAGAGACGATTGGCGTAGTAGGCATTTGGGTTTGCTTAAGGGTAGAAGTTGCCTCGACAACAGGAGAAGTCGCTTTTTGACTGCTATCCCCGAAAAGCTCTTGGGAAGTTATCATAATGTCGCTCAAGCCATCAAAGGTGTCGTCGCCCAAGTGTTCAGCGGATTTCTCCTTCTCAAGTTCCACATCAGTTGATTTTTCAGAAGCTCGAGGATTCTCTTCTTCCTCAATAATTGGGGGAAGTGCCGGCTTGCCAGCCAACCCTACAACATCAGTGGGTCCGGAGCACTTTATCAAAGCAGTATCCATGACAGGTGTTTTTGAAGCAGCTCCTTCAGCAGGAACCGGGGCATTTGACGCCTCTGCTTGAGAATCCAAAGCAGCCGATGTTTCTGCATCAGAGCTAGGAATTTCATGAACTCGAGTCGACCTGGAAGGGTGCAGAAGCCCAAATTGATGCAGAAGCTCATCATCTAATAGAAATTGGATGCTCCTCTCCTCTACAGGTACCGCCATAAGCCTCTCGAAAGTCACCTTGTGACTGAGATTTTTGGAAGGAGGAGGAAGTGCTGAAAAGGAAAAAAGAGCGAAGTTAGCATTTGATAATCTGAACTTCGGTAAGTTCGAAAAAACGTAAGAAACAAATGCAAGTGATCTTACTTCCTATTCTCCAAATAGCATAAAACCCAGGAGGGCAGCGAACATAGAAGAACGGGCTCAGAAAACTGTGAACACTTTCAGGGAGACCGGTGATCAGCTTACGATTTCTCGCACTCCTCACGACTATGATGGAGGGATGATCTTTATTTTTGGCAAAAGTGCAAAGATAGCGAATTTCTCCGAAGGTAGGGAAGCGGCCCAGTGTTCTCCTAAAAAGCACGCATAGTCCCAGCAAGATGGCGTAGCCATTGGGATGTAACTGAAAGGGAGAAATAGATAATTGGAGAAGAAGTTCTCGAATGCAGTCATTGAATGGGGGGATAGCCCCGCTCAAGCACATTTGGCGGTTAACTGCGACAAAGCCATGGGGCGGTCTGTCAGCAGTTTCATTTATTTCGGGGAGCAAAGCGTCAGCCTCAGCAATACCAAACTGGATGCATAGTTGACGGAAGGCTTTATGGTTCAAAGTAGTAGGAGTCCTCTCTGGAGGATCGTTCAGCGGGATAGCAACTGGAAATACATCTTCAGCCTGCTCTGTTCCTTCTTGTGGAGAAGACATTCTACACAATCAGCTGAATGTTCAAATGTGAAGGTGCACGTTCCCTAAAAGTGTGAAGTGTTGTGCAAAAAACTAATGAAAAATAAACGGCAAGCATAACTGGAATTAAATTAGTTGACAATCAATCGATTACAAAATTTCAGAACTTGCCAATGATCAAGTGCAGTGTTAATACAAACAAGTTAGTTTCACTTGACTATTATGATTTTTGTTTTAATACTTCATTTGAATTGGTTATTGTACAGCATCTCGTTCATATTCATTTAATTTAACTTTCTTGTTATCAACTAATCCGTCACTCGATGTGGGCAGTCGGTGATAGTATATTCGTCCCAGTATTCTGTGAATGTTGTATTAAGCAGGATTGTTAGTTTGCAAAATTGAAGCAATGTGCAAAATGCATGTAACACAGTTCACAGTTCAACAGTTCATAGTTCAACAGTTCGAAGTTCGGGCACAGTTCAAAAATCATTTGTTGGGTCAAAGCCAGAAATCCTTAAGTCCTAACTCGGTGACGACCTAAGGAAGATTCCCTGGGTCAGAGACAGAAATCCTCTAAGTCCTAACTCGGAAGCGACACAAAACCTAGGTCGCATGAAACTGCTAAGTCGGCTCCGACTTAAGTCATGAAAGTCACTGGATCGCGTGAAACCCCTAGGTCGTGACCGAGCCAATACCTCGACTAATTTTCTTCCCTAACTCTTAACCCGTTAACCCAATAGCCTCACAGTCAACAACGATCCTCATTCCATCACACCATTGGACCATCCAAGGAGCCAATTCAAGTCGAATCAAATTTGCTGCGAATCCAATGTATTACTGCCCTATTACGATTACGACACGGTCAATGGCGATTGACGAACAATCAAAAAGTTATGCACGATGAATCGCAGCATCTAAACACAAATGGAAGTCAAAAACTGGGGAGTTATCGATTCGACAGTGAGCATGGGTGAACGACGACCAGATTGACTTACGGAGTATAACAAGAAAATGATCGGCGTCTGGATGGTTGGAATTTGTCTCTGAGAGCTCTAAAAGTGCTTCAATGGCAGATTCGAGAAAAAGAACAGATGAGGAAGAGGAAGAAGGATGCAACTATTTATATGATGGAAGGCGAGTCGACTTGCACGGTGTACGACCTAAGGCATTTGTTAAGTCGGCACCGACCTAACCAAAGAATTAAAAGAATCGAAGCATACGACCTATGGCTTAGGCATATACTTCGAGGGGCAAATGTTAATCCCCTTTTTGACCCACGACCTAAGAAAGTATGCCGAGTTAAGGCACTTGCCGACCTAAGAGAGTATGCCGAGTTAAGGTGCTTGCCGACCTAAGAAGAAGACGACCTAACAATTTGAAGGCGTGACCGACTTAAGGAAAGCTCCGAGTTAACAAGATCTCCGACTTAACAGGCTACGACTCAAGGAGAGATCTGACCCAACAGTTGCCGACCTAACTACTGAGAAAAGCTGCCGACTTAAGAGGTGTGCCGAGTTAGGAGTCTGCCGACTTAAGGTAATCTGTGACTCAGGGGCTAAGACCGAGTTAAGAAGGATGCCGAGTTAGGAGTCTGCCGACTTAAGGTAATCAGTGACTCAAGGGCTACGACCTAAGGGAAATTCCGAATTATGAAAGGCTCCGATTTAAGAAGGTTCCGACCTAACCCTATTCCTTAACTCGCCGCCGACCTAACCCTATTCCTTAACTCATCACCGATCTACCATAAGTCGGCTGCGACTTAAATACTTAGAGAAAATTCCTGAGTCCAGATCAGCTCCTATAAATACCCCACCACTTCCAACATGAAGCTGACTTTTGGCAATTCATTTCTAAAGCGCCGTTACTCTGTCGAACTCTCGAATCATTCAGCAAACAAGGATCCTCCAAGCATTCAAGACACTACAACAAACTTCGAGAGAAATTCCTAACATCCGACATGGATTCATCGAGTTTCATCGCCGAAGATTGAGCTAGTAGTCAAGATTGCTTCTTGTGATCGAGTTGTATTGTTTTCATAGAAGATTTGTATCAATTTGTAATCAGATTCAATAATAAAGAGATTCAAAGTGGACGTAGGCTAAATCTTAAGCCGAACCACTATAAATTGCTGTCTTTTACTGCATTTCTGCTATTTTCCTGCTTGATTTCTGTTCCCGTTACGCGGGTGGTGCTTTCACAATCTTACTACACACACCGGGTGTTGGCGTTCACATTTTGACGTTAACATTTATTGAACCTAAGGAATGAAGAGTGAAATTCTTAAGTAAAATTTGATATTGAAATTATTCTAAGTTGATGATTGAATGAAGATAAAAATGGAATTGAAACTGAATGTTGAAAACAAATTTGAATAAAGTGAACTAGAATTTGTGATGAATTAGTAAATGAAACTAATTTAAAATAGTGTAGTTATGAACTAAAGATAATTGATAAATTCAATATTCAGAAGTTAAATTGAATGGAAATGGTGAATTGAATTCAAAAGGAATTTGAAATGCAAAATTGAATGAAAATGGATATAACTTCAATAGTGAAGTAAAAATATATAAGAAGTTTATGTTGAAAATTTTGTAATAGAATTTGCAAAATGGTTTGAATGTTGTAACTAGATATTATGGCTAGTAGGATATACAGGTGTTATAAAAGGAATTGGATTTGATTTCAAAGATAAGATTTGAATTGCTCGACAAAAGGTAAGTATTTAAATTTCTATATGAGATTTGCTGATTTTATTGTCTAGCCGCTTGGCTTTTTCTTTTCTTTTTGAAATATGAGAGTCCGTAGGGACGTTTTGTAGTCGTGCCGTATTAGCCGCGCAAAGGAGACGCTGGCGAAATTTTTTGAAAATTTAGGGCATTAGAAAATTTTTGAGAAAATTTTGAAAGTTTAAATTTGAATTTGAATTTAAATTTGAATTGTTAAGGAAAACAATGATGTTTGAAAATTATGAAAATGTTTAGAAAGTTAGTTAAATTAACAACGAATCTTTAGTAGAAAGATTTGTTTTGAAAATTTGATAAAATTATTGGATATTAAAAATAGTAGACGAGTTAAGGACTTTTTTTTTCCTAACTTGTAATTTCGGGACGAAATTCTTTTAAGGGGGGAAGTTTGTAACGACCCTGAATTTTGAACAAATTAAATTGAAAATATTTAATTAATTTTAAATATTTGAACGATAATTTAATTTGAATCCCGATATAACTCTGAATTGGCGATTAAATTATAAAATTTAATCTATTGTAAGTTGAACGAAAATTTGAATCTTCAATTTTAAGCTGAAGAAAAATATTTCAAAAGCTTTTAAAATTCGTATTGATGATACTGAAGGTAATAGAAACTTCAGGATTGTATTTTTAGTGTTTCGTTCAGTTTTGAAATTAAATCGTTTAAATTGAATTTAAAAATAGCCGTCCGAGGCACAATCTCGGAATTTGACGAAACCAGTTCCATTGGGTCCGTAACGTTAAATTGTCACTGGGTTTTAAATTTCGTATCGTTCGGAGTTGCTGGGTGAGAATACGACACATAAACGCGGTAAAGTTTAAATCAAATACAATTTAAATTTAAAAATTTAAATTTTGCCGACATCAGTTTAGGGAGGCACGATACTCTCCCCTAACTCACACCTAGAATTGCGCCTAACATCACGTAACAAATCGAGCCAGCCATACTTCGTTCAATTTTAAATTCCCCTCCCTCTTCATAAAAATCAAACGAAATCGACAGTCTCAAACAAATTCAAAATCTCGTTCGCGAAATTTAAAAGAAAAATGGCCGAACTAAAATTCTTCTTCCTCAGTTCGAAAACCTTTCGTTTAAAATTCAAATCAATGGCTGCAGCGACGAGGGCGTAGCGACGCGGTGGCAACCACGAGTCGAGTCTCGCGATGGAAAAGGTGGCACTCGCGCGCGCGTGAGGCGGAGCGTGGAGCGATGGCTCACGGGGTCGACTTCGTCTCTGACGAGCGACTAGGGTTTCGCGGAGGCGACTGCAAAAAGTGGAGTTCGAGATTTTTTTTGAAGGCGAGGCCACCGCTGTGGGTTCGTCGAGCATTACTGGAGCAGCGACAGTGGGCGCGACATCGGGTTTGGGTGAGGCGACACTGTTTCTGAGCATCGGGTTTGGCATCGTGATGTTGGGTGGTTCGAGTTTGGGTTGGCATTGAGGTATAATTCATTTTATGATTTTCAATTTAATATTAAGGTATAAATATGTATATATAAATATACACTTACCTATTTAGTTAAATTTAAGTAGATAAACAGAAATTACTCTTACAGTAAATAAAACTTTGTATTCTTTATATAAAAAGAATAAAATAAAATAAAATAAATATATATATATATACGCACATGTATACATGTCTTCACTTACTTTTTAATTTTAAAAATAAATGGAGATTAATTTGTTTGATTAACTTGTTAAATTATTTTATTAAAAGAAATTAGTTTAAAACTAATTTGTTAGTTAACAAAATTTAATGAATAAATGGCAATTGATTGTTCGATCATCTCGGATATTAATAAACTGTATAAATTGTTTTATACTAGGTCTAAAATCATTGTGAAGATAAACTGGAAATTGGAAAATGGGATTGCAAAATTAAAGCTAAGGTGAGATTTTTCTCACTCAAAATAAATTTTGTATTTCAGTTATTTATTGACTGATTGATTGCTATTGGATGTGATATTAGATATAGTAGGATATATCTATGTATATATATAGCAATATATACATATTGGCATATGTATATATTGGATTGATTGATTTCCCGCCTCGTATAGCGGATGAGACCCTATTGCGCCGTTAGTAAGCAGATATATTATAAAAACCCATATACCGCGATATTCCACCTCGAAGTGGAATTGGTATTGTGCTAACATCTGTGGATGCAGGGAAACAGGTTGGATGGATCCAACTGGATTCCTCACCAGTATTTATTTATTTACAGATATTGATGTATATTCTGTTATCATATGTTGATATATGATGTTTGATGTTGTGATTGACTAATTGGTGCTGTTGCATCATCGGATTCAAGTTTTAAAAAATAACGACTTTTAATTTAAAAGGATTTTAAAGTGACTTTTGAAAGTAGACGTTTTATTGAATTTTTGAAGTGACTTATTTTAAATAAATAAACGTTCAAATTTTAAAGTTATAAAAGTTAAGATCTTTGTGAAATATAACCAAAAAGTGATTTTTGGAATAAATAGTTGATTGATTTATAAAATGTTTTAAATTGAGATTTTTAAAATATTATAAACGGTTTACTTAAAAGGTTTATAAAGTTGACATTTTATAAATTAAAATGTTGGTATTATAAAACGAGTTTTTATAAGCGTTAAAATGAATTTTTAAGAATTTATAAATAAATGAAATTTATAAATTGTGAACTTATAAATGGAAATGATTTTGTAAAATAAAGGAATTATAAGTATTTAACTTATAATATGGATTGTTGGTATAAGATTTGAGTTATGAATCGAATTGTTAATAAAGGAGATTTATTGAATTGAAGTTGTTAGAAAATAGAAATAGAATTTATAAACGTTGTTTTATAAACTCAAAATCAATTGGATTTGATAAATTAAATATAGAAGGTTGTTAAAGGAGATATATTCGCGATTTTGGATAGCGAATTATTATTGAAATAAAAAGTGTTGAAAATAGTGAAATGTGGTTAGTGAAGTATATTCACGATTTTGGACAGTGAATATATTTTTAAGTAAAATGGATATGGTTTTGGGAAAGTGATATTTAAGATGAAGTTAATTGTTTTAACGATGTTTTAAAATGATTAAATATCGAAATCATAGATTTCAACATTCATTGTTGAAATAGACGTTTTCGAGAAGTAGAAGGAAATGGTGGACTATAACACTGTTGTTATAGTAAATGATTTTCGAAAGAAAATGTTTTATGTAGTATTGGGATTTATATATATCTATCTTAAAATCTGAATCCCTATACTAGTGATTTCGAGTCGTCGTAACGATGTTTTACGCAACATTCGTTTTGACTCAAATAGATGTTAAAATTAATGATTTCCTTAAAGAATGAATATATATACTTAATATTGATTTAAGTATATCGAATATTTTCAAATGTTGGAAATAAATAGATTTGTGAAATACTTATTTTTAAATAAGTATGGAAATGCTTTTCTAATATGAAATGAACTGTTTTGAGATTTTATCTTCACAGATAAAATGAAATGTGGAAATTGATTTGAAATAGTTTTCAAATGGTTAAGTGTGGAAATTATATATCTAGTAAAGATATTTTTGGAAAATAAATAATTTGGAAAATTATTTGGAATCTGATGATGTTGCGCATCTTTATTGATAGTTAAATTGTCACATCCTGAAATTTTCGACTTTCGAAAATTCGACATCGATACTCACTTTATCGACTGCCGAGCAATCGAGTGCCGGAAACTCCAATAGTGAGGGTTTTAAGAAAGAAGAAAAAGTAGAAGAAGAAGAAGATAGAAGAAAAAGAGAAGAAAGAAAGAAGAAGAACAACAGAAAACACATCAGGACAGAAAACAATATCAGAATCTTACACATCGCAGCGGAACAATATACAATAGATAATTACTAGTCTTTTAAAACAAAGAACTATATCATTTTATACATACATCAATCATCAGAGTCAATATACAACAATGGACAGTTATATAAACTTGTCCTCATACAGAATACACAGCGGAATAAATATATCAGATACAAATACTACGTCTCGCCATCCAGCTTATCTCCAAAGCTCCAGAATATCCAGATAACCTAATAATCTAACTCTAGACTGCCCGTGTGGAAATTTGTGGGCACCCAGAGTTTAGAAGGGAACAATAAACTCCGAGTCAGTCATGGTGACTGGTGTGAGATCGTAAAATAGTTATTCTTTATAACAACAAAATATTTTTAAAGTCAATTCGCAATGCTTTTTGGAAAATGAAACTACCATAAGACCTCCCACCACACACACAATGCAAACGCAGAATTGGAGGAGATTTCTTCTTATGATAGTCAAAGATGCTTACTACGCAAAAATCAAATTCTTTTTGATATTATTACTAGTGCATAGTGTAGAGATCATTTCGAAAGTATAATATTAATCTTAGCCAACATACGACCAGTATCGTATGTCTACTATAGCTACCATCTAAACAGTGGTGACCACCGTACGTAAATGGCAGGTTCTACAACTAATACCGTACAAGGTGCGTATTGGAGTTTGGATTTCCAACAAATGGTCAGGCTAAGGAACTTCCTATCCACGATGGGTACGTCCCTGGAATAGACGACCCGAGAACCTAACCGGATCTCTGCCAACACAAGGCCGGGTTACCTCTGCAAAAATAGGTAACTACTGACACGCGTATGCCATCCCCCGATCGTCACCGATCTTCCCGAGGATCCCCGATTCGCAACAACCACAAAGAAATAAATTTTGCAGCAACCACAGAGGTTAAGTATCTGGGCTCCATACCATGATACCACCTATATCCAGAAGGAATGACATACACTAAGGGGCGCTACGCTTTCTACAAAAAGCCCTGCTTCGGGTCAAACAAAATGATCAACCTATGATCACAAAGATAAGATCAAACAAATGATCATATCACAATTGATCAAACACTGATCATTTCACAGCAACACTCAGTATGCCACGTTACCAAATTGGGATATATCGCTGATAAATTTCAACTACATAACCTCTGAGCTCGTACGTCTCAGAGAAGGGTGTTAAGCTAAGAGAATAAATTCTCCGCCACCAACAGAAATGTATTTGAAAGAAATCAAATTTATATCTCAAATTGTAACGTCAGACACACAATCCATACAAGTCTGTTCCGGGATCGAACAGAACCGAAGGCACTTCTCACGAAGCCCTTGCATATCCGGATAATTTTCAATCACGTCAGGACTTCCCGTCACTAAGGGTGATAAAACCTCTAAATCGGAGATCAGCCGATGTAGAGTAACTCGACGGTAATCCTTCCGTTTTCAAAAATATCCGGTCTTCAACACCGGTCTTCAAATGCGATTCATAACGACGTATCACATATTCGGAATGGGTTATACGACCCCATGGTCCTTTCCCAGCTAACCCGAATAGTGAGCGCTTATTCAAAAATAAGTGTGGCATTCAAATTCATCCAATTCACAACAAATACCTACTCAAGGTAATTATTGATAGTCGGTTATTTAACTATCAATAAAGATGCGCAACATCATCAGATTCCAAATAATTTTCCAAATTATTTCATCTTCCAAAATATCTTTTACTAGATGTAAAATTTCCACACTTCAAAAATAAATCAATATTTATTTTTCTAAACAGTTTCCATTTCCTTTATAAATTCCATAGTGAATTTACATTTTTCGAATATCTACAAATATTCTCTTTTCAATCGTTTTCAAATATTCATTTTCGATTTATCTTTAAGAAGATAAAATCTCAAAACGTTTCATTTCATTTTGGAAAACATTCCATACTTATTTAAATAATAAGTGTTTCACAAATCTTTTATTTTCAACATTTGAAAATATTCGATATACTTAAATCAAATTAAGTATATATTTCATTCTTTAAGGAAATCATTTACTATAACAACATTTATTTGAGTCAAAACGAATGTTACGCAAAATATCGTTACGACGACTCAAAATCACTAGTATAGGGATTCGGATTTAAGATAGATATATAAATCCCAATACTACATAAAAACATTTTCTTTCGAAAATCATTTACTATAACAACAGTGTTATAGTCCATCATTTCCTTATTTCTTTGAAAATGCCTATTTCAACAATAAATGTTGAAATCTATGTATTCGATACTTATCACGTTTTAAAACATCGTTTAAAACAATTACTTCATTCGTAATATCCCTTTTCCAAAACATATCCATTTTATTTAATAATATATCCACTGTCCAAAATCGTGAATATACTTCGTTATCCAAATTCAATCTTTTCTACACATTTATTTTCAAGAATTTACCCACTATCCAAAATCGCGGATAAAATTTCCTTAATAACCTTCTATATTCAATTCATCAAATTTGATTGATTTTCGAATTTATAAAACACCGTTTATAAATTCTATTTCTATTTTCTAACACTTTGATTTATAAATCTCCTTTATAAATCAATTCGATAAATATTCCATTTAAAGGCAAAAATCCCCTTTATAAGTTAATCTCTTATAACCCTTTTATTCTACAGTTTCATCCATTTTATAACTTCACAATTTATAAAGCTATAAATTTCATATCACTTTTCCAATTTCGTTTCAATTTGCCAATTAAATTTCAAATTGTACTTCTTACTTATTTCTTTTTAAATAAATCCCTTTTTAAAGAAAATAAATTTCAATTGTTTCTTTCAGTCTATTTAAAAATCCAGATTTTAAATTAATTTCCTCAATTTAAAATCACTATTATACGAAATTCATTTATTTAACATTTTCACTTTATTCTGGAATAAATTCGATAATGTTATAAAAATTAACTTTTTATACTTTAAAAATTTCTTTCTTCAAAATTTATTCAATTTCAAAAAAATCAATTCACTTAAAATTTTCTGCTTGAATTACCAAAAATTCAATTTCGTTTATTTTTGGAATCCAATGATATCAAACATCCATTCAGCTAAATTTTTAGCTTTCAACAATTTCCAGACATCAATTCAATAACATCAATAATCATTCACAGATTATCACATCACAGTAGAAATAAATTCAATCAATGTGAGGGGTCCAGTTGGATCCCTCGAACCTGTTTCCCTACATCCAAAGATGTTAGCACAATACCAATTCCGCTCCAGTACGGAATTATCGCGGTATATGGGTTTTATAAAAACCGCTTACTAACGGCGCAATAGGGTCTCATCCGCTATACGACGCGGTAAATCATCAATCCAATATATACATATGCCAATATGTATATATTGCTATATATATAGATATATCCTATTATATCTAATATCTCATCCAAATAGCAAATCAATCATCAACAATAACTGTAAAATCAAATTTCCTTCGAGTGAGAAAGATCTCACCTTAGCTTTTAATTTTCCATCCATTTTCCATTTTCAACTGTTTCTTGATTTACAAACCTTGTATAAACATTTATAATTTATTAATATTTGAAATGATTGAATAGTCAATTTCATTTAAATTTAATTAACTAATATTTTAGTATTAAACTAATTTCCCTTTTATAATAATTTCTAACAAATGTACATATATATATATATATATATATATATTCATAAAAGTAATCCATATGTATTTTAAAACATCAATTTCCTTTATATAAATTTTACAGCATTTATAAATTTCTATTTCCAAAATCTCCTGTATACATACATATTTTCTGCTTGACTATTTTAAACAGGCAAGTGTGTATATATATTCAAATTAAATTAAAACTTTAAAACTGGTATAAACTCTACTGTAAAAAAAAACTAAACTTTCAATATTAAAAAAAAAACAGAGATACCTCACTTTCTTAATCCAAACCCTAGCTTGGGGTTCCACCTTCCATCGCCGTTCCCAGAGTACGCAAACGCGGGCATGAGCGCCTCCTCACCAACCTTGCCGAGCTCGTCCCATCGCGACAGCCTCACCACGCGGAAGCACACGCACGATCACTACTTCCCTCGCGACCACGACGTCAACCTTCGGCATGGGCCCCGCTTCCATCGAGCAAACCCCTCTCCCCCTCATCGCATAAGCAGAAATCCCTACGCGATTCGATCGCGTGCCGCACCCCTCATCCTTGATTAGTGGCGAGCCCACATCACCGTGGGGGCCATCGAAGTCTCGAGCTACCGAGTCGCAGTCGCGACTCCCGCCTGCAGCCGCGTACGTGAGCTGCTTCTCCTCTTTCGCACATCGCCTCTCTTTCGATTTGAGAAAAGGAATGAGGAGAACGTGATTCACTTTCGATTTTGGAATCTTCTCGTTCCGCCATTTCGATTTATACAAACGTGATTTTGAATTTTAATTGAGAACTGAAGGGGAGAGATTTTAAGTGCCGGCCATTATAAATCTTCTTTGTTTTGAGGTTCGTTCACGTTCGATTTGGAACTAAGGAGGGAGAGACGTGATGATTTTTAAAAAGGAATAGGGAAGAGAACAAAGAGTAAGCGGCCATACTTCACACGATCTCGTATCGTGATATTCGACGTGTTTAAAGGAAGAAAAGTGTGCTGTCTTTGACCAAGTTTATAAATTTAAATTTAAATTCGAATTCAATTTAAATTTCAATGTGTTTAACCGCCGTATGGTCACATAACAACTCCGAAAAATACGAAATTGGAAATCCAGTAATAATACCATATTACGGACCCAATGGAACTGGTTTCGTCGAATTCCGAGACTGTTTGAAAATTGACTATTTTAAATATCAGTTTGAACGATTATTTTCAAAACTGAACGAAACCGTTTAAATTTCAATTCTGAAGCTGCTGTTATCTTCAGTGTTATCAATATAATTTTTACAAGCGTTCGAAATATTTTTCTTCAACTTTAAATTGAATACTCAAATTTTTTTTATTCAACTTCAATCGATTAAATTTTATAATTTAATCGCCGATTTCAAAATTATATCAGGAATTCAAATTAAATTATCGTTCAAATATTTAAAATAAATTAAATATTCTCAATTTAATTTGGTAAAAATTCTGGGTCGTTACAGACTTCCCCCCTTAAAAGAATTTCGTCCTCGAAATTACAAGTTAGGAAAAAAATGGTCCTTAACTTGTCTACTATTTTTCACAATCTAAATAGTTTTATCAAATTCTTTCAAAACAAATCTTCCTACTAAAGATTCGTTATCAATTCAACTAGCTTTCCAAACATTTTCATAATTTTCAAACAACATTGTTTACTTCAAAATTCAAATTTTAAATTCAAATTCAAATTTTAACTTTCAAAATTTCTCAAAAATTTTCTAACACCCGAAATTTTCAAAAAATTTCGCCAGCGTCTCCTTTGCGCGGCTAATACGGTACAACTACAAAACGTCCCTACGGACTCTCAGATTTCAAAAAGAAAAAGAAAAAGCCAAGCGGCTAGACCAGAAATCAGCAAATCTCATATTTGAAATTCAAATACGTACCTTTTCCGAGCAAATTCAAATTCATCTTCAAAATTAAAATCCCAATTCCTTTATAACACCTGTATATCTTACTAGCCATAATATCTAGTTATACTATTCAAACTATTTCGCACATTCAATTACAAAATTTTCCAATATAAACTTCTTATACCACTTCTAGTCTACTATTGAAGTTACATAACTATTTTCATTAAATTTTACAGTTCACATTCATTTGAATTCAATTCACTATTCCAATCTAATTTGGATTCCGTTCGACTTCTGAATATTGAATTTTTATCAATTAACTTTAGTTCACTTCAAACTAATCTCAAAACTTCATTTTATTTCACACAATTCAAATTCGTTTTCAATATTCAGTTTTAACTCCAGTTTTATTCTTTTGTTCAATCATCAAATTTTACTTAAGAATTTCACACTTCATTTCTTAAGTTCAATGTAAATATTCCATATACACATTATATTTATTTTCAATTCACTATTATGGTTTATAACTACTCATATTAAACTGGATTTCAAATTCCATATGAATTTTAATTCATCTCAAACCATATTAATTTGTCATTTCTTCAATTAGTTTCCGTTACTAATTTTTATTTCAATACTTTACTTTACAAATTTGAAATGAATTTTTCAACATTCAATTTACTTTCATTAAATTGATTCACTTGTACTTACATTTATTTAACTCATTCTTTTAAGTTAAATTTATTTTACCAAAATTCAATTTGTATAAGTTATCAACTTAATAATATTTCATAAGATTCCAGAGTCTTACCAACATTTCAAAATCATTTCGAAAACAATTCAAATTTATCCTTTGAATTTTCTAAAACAAAATCCAAATTTTCCAAACAACTTCTATTTAAAACAATTTGGCAGAAATTTCCTCTTTTGGAAACCCGAAAATGAATTCTAATGATGTGGCCATCATCATCAGGATTATTTTCCAGCGACCTAAAAGAGTTTAGAGCTTTCATCTCTCCAAAATACTTTTCAAAACCCTTGAAATTCATTTTCAAATCAAAAATGATTTAAACTTTCCAATCCTCAAAATTTTCAGATTCTTTTCAAAACATTTCCAAAAACTTCTCTGGAATTCCGTTTTAAATTATAAATCACATTTATAATTTACATTCTTCAAATGGATTTATTCCCAAATCTTTGGTTATTACTTTAATTTCTTATTCAATTTCAATATAACAATGATAGTATTTCAATGTTATTATTTTATAACAACCAACATCCATATACTACGATAATTCATAGAAAAATCATTTCTTTTATATACAAAAATAGTTTTGGGCAAAATTATTTCCTTCACCCTATTTAAAACAATATTGTGCCGAATTATCTTGTTTAAGAGTTTAGAAACCCCTATCGATTACAGTTAGCTAGACTGCACCGACCAGAATCCATAAACAATCAACCGATAAGTCAACACAATACAAAACAATTTTATATCCAAATAACAAATACGCGCTCATATCTATCATTACACTCAAACTCATTCTAGAGTACTACTGACTCTATCTCTAATGAGTAACACCCAACAGAGCAGGGTTGTCGCTTAACCATATGCTCTGATACCACTCTGTCACATCCTGAAATTTTCGACTTTCGAAAATTCGACATCGATACTCACTTTATCGACTGCCGAGCAATCGAGTGCCGGAAACTCCAATAGTGAGGGTTTTAAGAAAGAAGAAAAAGTAGAAGAAGAAGAAGATAGAGGAAAAAGAGAAGAAAGAAAGAAGAAGAACAACAGAAAACACATCAGGACAGAAAACAATATCAGAATCTTACACATCGCAGCGGAACAATATACAATAGATAATTACTAGTCTTTTAAAACAAAGAACTATATCATTTTATACATACATCAATCATCAGAGTCAATATACAACAATGGACAGTTATATAAACTTGTCCTCATACAAAATACACAGTGGAATAAATATATCAGATACAAATACTACGTCTCGCCATCCAGCTTATCTCCAAAGCTCCAGAATATCCAGATAACCTAATAATCTAACTCTAGACTGCCCGTGTGGAAATTTGTGGGCACCCAGAGTTTAGAAGGGAACAATAAACTCCGAGTCAGTCATGGTGACTGGTGTGAGATCGTAAAACAGTTATTCTTTATAACAACAAAATATTTTTAAAGTCAATTCGCAATGCTTTTTGGAAAATGAAACTACCATAAGACCTCCCACCACACACACAATGCAAACGCAGAATTGGAGGAGATTTCTTCTTATGATAGTCAAAGATGCTTACTACGCAAAAATCAAATTCTTTTTGATATTATTACTAGTGCATAGTGTAGAGATCATTTCGAAAGTATAATATTAATCTTAGCCAACATACGACCAGTATCGTATGTCTACTATAGCTACCATCTAAACAGTGGTGACCACCGTATGTAAATGGCAGGTTCTACAACTAATACCGTACAAGGTGCGTATTGGAGTTTGGATTTCCAACAAATGGTCAGGCTATGGAACTTCCTATCCACGATGGGTACGTCCCTGGAATAGACGACCCGAGAACCTAACCGGATCTCTGCCAACACAAGGCCGGGTTACCTCTGCAAAAATAGGTAACTACTGACACGCGTATGCCATCCCCCGATCGTCACCGATCTTCCCGAGGATCCCCGATTCGCAACAACCACAAAGAAATAAATTTTGCAGCAACCACATAGGTTAAGTATCTGGGCTCCATACCATGATACCACCTTTATCCAGAAGGAATGACATACACTAAGGGGCGCTACTCCCTAGAACCTTGCCGCATCCTTCCTGTTTCGACCATTTCCGGGGTGTGAGGCTCGACGAACTCTCGTCCACAAAGCTACGCTTTCTACAAAAAGCCCTGCTTCGGGTCAAACAAAAAGATCAACCTATGATCACAAAGATATAAGATCAAACAAATGATCATATCACAAATGATCAAACACTGATCATTTCACAGCAACACTCAGTATGCCACGTTACCAAATTGGGATATATCGCTGATAAATTTCAACTACATAACCTCTGAGCTCGTACGTCTCAGAGAAGGGTGTTAAGCTAAGAGAATAAATTCTCCGCCACCAACAGAAATGTATTTGAAAGAAATCAGCTTTATATCTCAAATTGTAACGTCAGACACACAATCCATACAAGTCTGTTCCGGGATCGAACAGAACCGAAGGCACTTCTCACGAAGCCCTTGCATATCCGGATAATTTTCAATCACGTCAGGACTTCCCATCACTAAGGGTGATAAAACCTCTAAATCGGAGATCAGCCGATGCAGAGTAACTCGACGGTAATCCTTCCGTTTTCAAAAATATCCGGTCTTCAAATGCGATTCATAACGACGTATCACATATTCGGAATGGGTTATACGACCCCATGGTCCTTTCCCGGCTAACCCGAATAGTGAGCGCTTATTCAAAAATAAGTGTGGCATTCAAATTCATCCAATTCACAACAAATACCTACTCAAGGTAATTATTGATAGTCGGTTATTTAACTATCAATAAAGATGCGCAACATCATCAGATTCCAAATAATTTTCCAAATTATTTCATCTTCCAAAATATCTTTTACTAGATATAAAATTTCCACACTTCAAAAATAAATCAATATTTATTTTTCTAAACAGTTTCCATTTCCTTTATAAATTCCATAGTGAATTTACATTTTTCGAATATCCACTAATATTCGCTTTTCAATCGTTTTCAAATATTCATTTTCGATTTATCTTTAAGAAGATAAAATCTCAAAACGTTTCATTTCATTTTGGAAAACATTCCATACTTATTTAAATAATAAGTGTTTCACAAATCTTTTATTTTCAACATTTGAAAATATTCGATATACTTAAATCAAATTAAGTATATATTTCATTCTTTAAGGAAATCATTTACTATAACAACATTTATTTGAGTCAAAACGAATGTTACGCAAAACATCGTTACGACGACTCAAAATCACTAGTATAGGGATTCGGATTTAAGATAGATATATAAATCCCAATACTACATAAAAACATTTTCTTTCGAAAATCATTTACTATAACAACAGTGTTATAGTCCATCATTTCCTTATTTCTTCGAAAACGCCTATTTCAACAATAAATGTTGAAATCTATGTATTCGATACTTATCACGTTTTAAAACATCGTTTAAAACAATTACTTCATTCGTAATATCCCTTTTCCAAAACATATCCATTTTATTTAATAATATATCCACTGTCCAAAATCGTGAATATACTTCGTTATCCAAATTCAATCTTTTCTACACATTTATTTTCAAGAATTTACCCACTATCCAAAATCGCGGATAAAATTTCCTTAATAACCTTCTATATTCAATTCATCAAATTTGATTGATTTTCGAATTTATAAAACACCGTTTATAAATTCTATTTCTATTTTCTAACACTTTGATTTATAAATCTCCTTTATAAATCAATTCGATAAATATTCCATTTAAAGGCAAAAATCCCCTTTATAAGTTAATCTCTTATAACCCTTTTATTCTACAGTTTCATCCATTTTATAACTTCACAATTTATAAAGCTATAAATTTCATATCACTTTTCCAATTTCGTTTCAATTTGCCAATTAAATTTCAAATTGGACTTCTTACTTATTTCTTTTTAAATAAATCCCTTTTTAAAGAAAATAAATTTCAATTGTTTCTTTCAGTCTATTTAAAAATCCAGATTTTAAATTAATTTCCTCAATTTAAAATCACTATTATACGAAATTCATTTATTTAACATTTTCACTTTATTCTGGAATAAATTCGATAATGTTATAAAAATTAACTTTTTATACTTTAAAAATTTCTTTCTTCAAAATTTATTCAATTTCAAAAAAATCAATTCACTTAAAATTTTCTGCTTGAATTACCAAAAATTCAATTTCGTTTATTTTTGGAATCCAATGATATCAAACATCCATTCAGCTAAATTTTTAGCTTTCAACAATTTCCAGACATCAATTCAATAACATCAATAATCATTCACAGATTATCACATCACAGTAGAAATAAATTCAATCAATGTGAGGGGTCCAGTTGGATCCTTCCAACCTGTTTCCCTGCATCCAAAGATGTTAGCACAATACCAATTCCGCTCCAGTATGGAATTATCGCGGTATATGGGTTTTATAAAAATCCGCTTACTAACGGCGCAATAGGGTCTCATCCGCTATACGAGGCGGGAAATCATCAATCCAATATATACATATGCCAATATGTATATATTGCTATATATATAGATATATCCTATTATATCTAATATCTCATCCAAATAGCAAATCAATCATCAACAATAACTGTAAAATCAAATTTCCTTCGAGTGAGAAAGATCTCACCTTAGCTTTTAATTTGCCATCCATTTTCCATTTTCGACTGTTTCTTGATTTACAAACCTTGTATAAACATTTATAATTTATTAATATTTGAAATGATTGAATAGTCAATTTCATTTAAATTTAATTAACTAATATTTTAGTATTAAACTAATTTCCCTTTTATAATAATTTCTAACAAATGTACATATATATATATATATATATTCATAAAAGTAATCCATATGGATTTTAAAACATCAATTTCCTTTATATAAATTTTACAGCATTTATAAATTTCTATTTCCAAAATCTCCTGTATACATACATATTTTCTGCTTGACTATTTTAAACAGGCAAGTGTGTATATATATTCAAATTAAATTAAAACTTTAAAACTGGTATAAACTCTACTGTAAAAAAAAACTAAACTTTCAATATTAAAAAAAAACAGAGATACCTCACTTTCTTAATCCAAACCCTAGCTCGGGGTTCCACCTTCCATCGCCGTTCCCAAAGTACGCAAACGCGGGCATGAGCGCCTCCTCACCAACCTTGCCGAGCTCGTCCCATCGCGACAGCCTCACCACGCGGAAGCACACGCACGATCACTACTTCCCTCGCGACCATGACGTCAACCTTCGGCATGGGCCCCGCTTCCATCGAGCAAACCCCTCTCCCCCTCATCGCATAAGCAGAAATCCCTACGCGATTCGATCGCGTGCCGCACCCCTCATCCTTGATTAGTGGCGAGCCCACATCACCGTGGGGGCCATCGAAGTCTCGAGCTACCGAGTCGCAGTCGCGACTCCCGCCTGCAGCCGCGTACGTGAGCTGCTTCTCCTCTTTCGCACATCGCCTCTCTTTCGATTTGAGAAAAGGAATGAGGAGAACGTGATTCACTTTCGATTTTGGAATCTTCTCGTTCCGCCATTTCGATTTATACAAACGTGATTTTGAATTTTAATTGAGAACTGAAGGGAGAGATTTTAAGTGCCGGCCATTATAAATCTTCTTTGTTTTGAGGTTCGTTCACGTTCGATTTGGAACTAAGGAGGGAGAGACGTGATGATTTTTAAAAAGGAATGGGGAAGAGAACAAAGAGTAAGCGGCCATACTTCACACGATCTCGTATCGTGATATTCGGCGTGTTTAAAGGAAGAAAAGTGTGCTGTCTTTGACCAAGTTTATAAATTTAAATTTAAATTCGAATTCAATTTAAATTTCAATGTGTTTAACCGCCGTATGGTCACATAACAACTCCAAAAAATACGAAATTGGAAATCCAGTAATAATACCATATTACGGACCCAATGGAACTGGTTTCGTTGAATTCCGAGACTGTTTGAAAATTGACTATTTTAAATATCAGTTTGAATGATTATTTTCAAAACTGAACGAAACCGTTGAAATTTCAATTCTGAAGCTGCTGTTATCTTCAGTGTTATCAATATAATTTTTACAAGCGTTCGAAATATTTTTCTTCAACTTTAAATTGAATACTCAAATTTTTTTTATTCAACTTCAATCGATTAAATTTTATAATTTAATCGCCGATTTCAAAATTATATCGGGAATTCAAATTAAATTATCGTTCAAATATTTAAAATAAATTAAATATTCTCAATTTAATTTGGTAAAAATTCTGGGTCGTTACATAAATAACCGACTATCAATAATTACCTTTAGATAGGTATTTGTTGTGAATTGGATGAATTTGAATGCCACACTTGTTTTTAAATAAACGCTCACTATTCGGGTTAGCCGGGAAAGGACCATGGGGTCGTATAACCCATTCCGAATGTGTGATACGTCGTTATGAATTGCATTCGAAGAGCGGTGTTGAAGACCGGATATTTTTGAAAACGGAAGGATTACCGTCGAGTTACTCTACATCGGCTGATCTCCGGTTTAGAGGTTTTATCACCCTTAGTGACGGGAAGTCCGGACGTGATTAGAAAATTATCCGGATATGCAAGGGCTTCGTGAGAAGTGCCTTCGGTTCTGTTCGATCCCGGAACAGACTTGTATGGATTGTGTGTCTGACGTTACAATTTGAGATATAAAGCTGATTCCTTTCAAATACATTTATGTTGGTGGCGGAGAATTTATTCTCTTAGCTTAACACCCTTCTCTGAGACGTACGAGCTCAGAGGTTATGTAGTTGAAATTTATCAGCGATATACTCCCAATTTGGTAACGTGGCATACTGAGTGTTGCTGTGAAATGACCAGTGTTTGATCATTTGCGATATGATCATTTGTTTGATCTTATATCTTTGTGATCATAGATTGATCATTTTGGTTGACCCGAAGCATGGCTTTGTAGAAAGCGTAGCTTTGTGGACGAGACTTCGTCGAGCCTCACACCCCGGAAATGGTCAAAACAGGAAGGTTGCGGCAAGGTTCTAGGGAGTAGCGCCCCTTAGTGTATGTCATTACTTCTGGATAAAGGTGGTATCATGGTATGGAGCCCAGATACTTAACCTCTGTGGTTGCTGCAAATTTATTACTTTGTGGTTGTTGCGAATCGGGGATCCTCGGGAAGATCGGTGACGATCGAGGGATGGCATACGCGTGTCAGTAGTTACCTATTTTTGCAGAGGTAACCCGGACTTGTGTTGGCAGAGATCCGGTTAGGTTCTCGGGTCGTCTATTCCAGGGACGTACCCATCGTGGCATAGGAAGTTCCTTGGCCTGACCATTTGTTGGAAATCCAAAGAAACAATACGAGCCTTGTACGGTTTTAGTTGTAGAACCTATCATTCACTTATGGTGGCGCCCCACTGTTTGGATGGTAGCTATAGTAGGCATAGTTCGAAATGTCTATGCTGGCCAAGATTTATATTCTACTTTCGAAATGTTTTCTACACTATGCACTAATAATAATATCAAAAATAATTTGATTTTGCGTAGTAAGCATCTTTGACTATCATAAGAAGAAATCTCCTCCAATTCTGCGTTTGCATTGTGTGTGTGGCGGGAGGTCTTATGGTAGTTTCATTTTCCAAAAGCATTGCGAATTTGTTTTATTTTCTTTGTGAAAAATAACTGTTTTACGATCTCACACCAGTCTTGCTATATTACAGCATGATAGGGGATTCTCGCTTCGCAGTTTGGTGGCGAACGGGAGACTCTTACCCCTACATGTCCCTGAGAGGGATGGGTTGGTTAGGCGAAGGCCGTGACAGTCGAAAGGCTGGCCGTAAAAGCAAGTTTGGGGTACCATTGTCAGCCACGGTGGGACTGGGATGGTTGCAAAGCCTACCGGTGGACGCTTACTTCGGTATGTGACAGCGTGGTATCAGAGCATATGGTTAAGCGACAACCCTGCTCTGTTGGGTGTTACTCATTAGAGATAGAGTCAGCAGTACTCTAGAATGAGTTTGAGTGTATTAATAGATATGAGCACGTATTTGTTATTTGAATATGAAATTGTTCTGTATTGTGTTGACTTATCGGTTGATTGTTTATAGATTCTGGTCGGTGCAGTCTAGCTAACTGGAATCGATAGGAGTTTCTAAACTCTAAACAAGATAAACCGACACAGTATTGTTTTAAAATGGGGTGAATGAGATAATTTTGCCCAAAACTATTTTTGTATAGAAAGGAAATGATTTTCTGTAAATTATTACAGTATATGGATGCATGGTTGTTAGGAAATTAATAATATTGAAATGTTATCATTACTATTGAAACTGAATAAGAAATTGAAATCGTAACTCCAAAGTTAAGAAATAAATTCACATACAAATGAAATTTAAAGAATGTAAATTATAAATGTGATTTGTAATTTGAAATAGAATTCCAGAAAAGAATTTGAAAATTTTGGAGATTTGGAAAGTTTAAATCTTTTTGGAGTTGAAAATGAATTTCAAAGGTTTGAAAAATGTTTTGAAGAGATGAAAAGCTCTAAACTCTTTTCGGTCGCTGGAAAATAATTCCGATGATGATCGCGACATCACCGGTGTTCATTTTCGGGTTTCCAAAAGAGAAATTGCTGCCAAATTGTTTTAAATGGAAGTTGTTTGAAAATTTGGGTTTTGTTTTGGAAATTCAAAGGATGATTTGAATTGTTTTCAAAAAAAATGGTTTTGAAAAGGTTGAAAAGACTCTGGAATTGAGAATTGAATTATGAAAATAAACTGTGAATGAATGAATCAATTTGCAAATTGCAAGTACATGAATGTAAATTGAATTCGAATTAAAATCCAGTTTAATATAAGTGGTTATAAACCAAAATAGTGAATTGAAAATATAATGTGTATATGGAATATTTATTGAACCTAAGGAATGAAGAGTGAAATTCTTAAGTAAAATTTGATATTGAAATTATTCTAAGTTGATGATTGAATGAAGATAAAACTGGAATTGAAACTGAATGTTGAAAACAAATTTGAATAAAGTGAACTAGAATTTGTGATGAATTAGTAAATGAAACTAATTTAAAATAGTGTAGTTATGAACTAAAGATAATTGATAAATTCAATATTCAGAAGTTAAATTGAATGGAAATGGTGAATTGAATTCAAAAGAAATTTGAAATGCAAAATTGAATGAAAATGGATATAACTTCAATAGTGAAGTAAAAATATATAAGAAGTTTATGTTGAAAATTTTGTAATAGAATTTGCAAAATGGTTTGAATGTTGTAACTAGATATTATGGCTAGTAGGATATACAGGTGTTATAAAAGGAATTGGATTTGATTTCAAAGATAAGATTTGAATTGCTCGACAAAAGGTAAGTATTTAAATTTCTATATGAGATTTGCTGATTTTCTTGTCTAGCCGCTTGGCTTTTTCTTTTCTTTTTGAAATCTGAGAGTCCGTAGGGACGTTTTGTAGTCGTGCCGTATTAGCCGCGCAAAGGAGACGCTGGCGAAATTTTTTGAAAATTTAGGGCGTTAGAAAATTTTTGAGAAAATTTTGAAAGTTTAAATTTGAATTTGAATTTAAATTTGAATTGTTAAGGAAAACAATGATGTTTGAAAATTATGAAAATGTTTAGAAAGTTAGTTAAATTAACAACGAATCTTTAGTAGAAAGATTTGTTTTGAAAATTTGATAAAATTATTGGATATTAAAAATAGTAGACGAGTTAAGGACTTTTTTTTTCCTAACTTGTAATTTCGGGACGAAATTCTTTTAAGGGAGGAAGTTTGTAACGACCCTGAATTTTGAACAAATTAAATTGAAAATATTTAATTAATTTTAAATATTTGAACGATAATTTAATTTGAATCCCGATATAACTCTGAATTGGTGATTAAATTATAAAATTTAATCTATTGTAAGTTGAACGAAAATTTGAATCTTCAATTTTAAGCTAAAGAAAAATATTTCAAAAGCTTTTAAAATTCGTATTGATGATACTGAAGGTAATAGAAACTTCAGGATTGTATTTTTTAGTGTTTCGTACAGTTTTGAAATTAAATCGTTTAAATTGAATTTAAAAATAGCCGTCCGAGGCACAGTCTCGGAATTTGACGAAACCAGTTCCATTGGGTCCGTAACGTTAAATTGTCACCGGGTTTTAAATTTCGTATCGTTTGGAGTTGCTGGGTGAGAATACGACACATAAACGCGGTAAAGTTTAAATCAAATACAATTTAAATTTAAAAAATTTAAATTTTGCCGACATCAGTTTAGGGAGGCACGATACTCTCCCCTAACTCACGCCTAGAATTGCGCCTAACATCACGTAACAAATCGAGCCAGCCATACTTCGTTCAATTTTAAATTCCCCTCCCTCTTCATAAAAATCAAACGAAATCGACAGTCTCAAACAAATTCAAAATCTCGTTCGCGAAATTTAAAAGAAAAATGGCCGAACTAAAATTCTTCTTCCTCAGTTCGAAAACCCTTCGTTTAAAATTCAAATCAATGGCTGCAGCGACGAGGGCGTAGCGACGCGGTGGCAACCACGAGTCGAGTCTCGCGATGGAAAAGGTGGCACTCGCGCGCACGTGAGGCGGCGCGTGGAGCGATGGCTCACGGGGTCGACTTCGTCTCTGACGAGCGACTAGGGTTTCGCGGAGGCGACTGCAAAAAGGGGAGTTCGAGATTTTTTTTGAAGGCGAGGCCACCGCTGTGGGTTCGTCGAGCATTACTGGAGCAGCGACAGTGGGCGCGACATCGGGTTTGGGTGAGGCGACACTGTTTCTGAGCATCGGGTTTGGCATCGTGATGTTGGGTGGTTCGAGTTTGGGTTGGCATTGAGGTATAATTCATTTTATGATTTTCAATTTAATATTAAGGTATAAATATATATATATATATATATAAATATACACTTACCTATTTAGTTAAATTTAAGTAGATAAACAGAAATTACTCTTACAGTAAATAAAACTCTGTATTCTTTATATAAAAAGAATAAAATAAAATAAAATAAATAAATATATATATATACGCACATGTATACATGTCTTCACTTACTATTTTAATTTTAAAAATAAATGGTGATTAATTTGTTTGATTAACTTGTTAAATTATTTTATTAAAAGAAATTAGTTTAAAACTAATTTGTTAGTTAACAAAATTTAATGAATAAATGGCAATTGATTGTTCGATCATCTCGGATATTAATAAACTGTATAAATTGTTTTATACTAGGTCTAAAATCATTGTGAAGATAAACTGGAAATTGGAAAATGGGATTGCAAAATTAAAGCTAAGGTGAGATTTTTCTCACTCAAAATAAATTTTGTATTTCAGTTATTTATTGACTGATTGATTGCTATTGGATGTGATATTAGATATAGTAGGATATATCTATGTATATATATAGCAATATATACATATTGGCATATGTATATATTGGATTGATTGATTTCCCGCCTCGTATAGCGGATGAGACCCTATTGCGCCGTTAGTAAGCGGATATATTATAAAAACCCATATACCGCGATATTCCACCTCGAAGTGGAATTGGTATTGTGCTAACATCTGTGGATGCAGGGAAACAGGTTGGAGGGATCCAACTGGATTCCTCACCAGTATTTATTTATTTACAGATATTGATGTATATTCTGTTATCATATGTTGATATATGATGTTTGATGTTGTGATTGACTAATTGGTGCTGTTGCATCATCGGATTCAAGTTTTAAAAAATAACGACTTTTAATTTAAAAGGATTTTAAAGTGACTTTTGAAAGTAGACGTTTTATTGAATTTTTGAAGTGACTTATTTTAAATAAATAAACGTTCAAATTTTAAAGTTATAAAAGTTAAGATCTTTGTGAAATATAACCGAAAAGTGATTTTTGGAATAAATAGTTGATTGATTTATAAAATGTTTTAAATTGAGATTTTTAAAATATTATAAACGGTTTACTTAAAAGGTTTATAAAGTTGACATTTTATAAATTAAAATGTTGGTATTATAAAACGAGTTTTTATAAGCGTAAAAATGAATTTTTAAGAATTTATAAATAAATGAAATTTATAAATTATGAACTTATAAATGGAAATGATTTTGTAAAATAAAGGAATTATAAGTATTTAACTTATAATATGGATTGTTGGTATAAGATTTGAGTTATGAATCGAATTGTTAATAAAGGAGATTTATTAAATTGAAGTTGTTAGAAAATAGAAATAGAATTTATAAACGTTGTTTTATAAACTCAAAATCAATTGGATTTGATAAATTAAATATAGAAGGTTGTTAAAGGAGATATATTCGCGATTTTGGATAGCGAATTATTATTGAAATAAAAAGTGTAGAAAATAGTGAAATGTGGTTAGTGAAGTATATTCACGATTTTAGACAGTGAATATATTTTTAAGTAAAATGGATATGGTTTTGGGAAAGTGATATTTAAGATGAAGTTAATTGTTTTAACGATGTTTTAAAATGATTAAATATCGAAATCATAGATTTCAACATTCATTGTTGAAATAGACGTTTTCGAGAAGTAGAAGGAAATGGTGGACTATAACACTGTTGTTATAGTAAATGATTTTCGAAAGAAAATATTTTATGTAGTATTGGGATTTATATATATCTATCTTAAAATCTGAATCCCTATACTAGTGATTTCGAGTCGTCGTAACGATGTTTTACGCAACATTCGTTTTTGACTCAAATAGATGTTAAAATTAATGATTTCCTTAAAGAATGAATATATATACTTAATATTGATTTAAGTATATCGAATATTTTCAAATGTTGGAAATAAATAGATTTGTGAAATACTTATTTTTAAATAAGTATGGAAATGCTTTTCTAATATGAAATGAACTGTTTTGAGATTTTATCTTCACAGATAAAATGAAATGTGGAAATTGATTTGAAATTGTTTTCAAATGGTTAAGTGTGGAAATTATATATCTAGTAAAGATATTTTTGGAAAATAAATAATTTGGAAAATTATTTGGAATCTGATGATGTTGCGCATCTTTATTGATAGTTAAATAACCGACTATCAATAATTACCTTTAGATAGGTATTTGTTGTGAATTGGATGAATTTGAATGCCACACTTGTTTTTAAATAAACGCTCACTATTCGGGTTAGCCGGGAAAGGACCATGGGGTCGTATAACCCATTCCGAATATGTGATACGTCGTTATGAATTGCATTCGAAGAGCGGTGTTGAAGACCGGATATTTTTGAAAACGGAAGGATTACCGTCGAGTTACTCTACATCGGCTGATCTGCGGTTTAGAGGTTTTATCACCCTTAGTGACGGGAAGTTCGGACGTGATTAGAAAATTATCCGGATATGCAAGGGCTTCGTGAGAAGTGCCTTCGGTTCTGTTCGATCCCGGAACAGACTTGTATGGATTGTGTGTCTGACGTTACAATTTGAGATATAAAGCTGATTCCTTTCAAATACATTTCTGTTGGTGGCGGAGAATTTATTCTCTTAGCTTAACACCCTTCTCTGAAACGTACGAGCTCAGAGGTTATGTAGTTGAAATTTATCAGCGATATACTCCCAATTTGGTAACGTGGCATACTGAGTGTTGCTGTGAAATGATCAGTGTTTGATCATTTGCGATATGATCATTTGTTTGATCTTATATCTTTGTGATCATAGATTGATCATTTTGGTTGACCCGAAGCATGGCTTTGTAGAAAGCGTAGCTTTGTGGACGAGACTTCGTCGAGCCTCACACCCCGGAAATGGTCAAAACAGGAAGGATGCGGCAAGGTTCTAGGGAGTAGCGCCCCTTAGTGTATGTCATTCCTTCTGGATAAAGGTCGTATCATGGTATGGAGCCCAGATACTTAACATCTGTGGTTGCTGCAAATTTATTACTTTGTGGTTGTTGCGAATCGGGGATCCTCGGGAAGATCGGTGACGATCGGGGGATGGCATACGCGTGTCAGTAGTTACCTATTTTTGCAGGGTAACCCGGCCTTGTGTTGGTAGAGATCCGGTTAGGTTCTCGGGTCGTCTATTCCAGGGACGTACCCATCGTGGCATAGGAAGTTCCTTGGCCTAACCATTTGTTGGAAATCCAAAGAAACAATACGAGCCTTGTACGGTTTTAGTTGTAGAACCTATCATTCACTTATGGTGGCGCCCCACTGTTTGGATGGTAGCTATAGTAGGCATAGTTCGAAATGTCTATGCTGGCTAAGATTTATATTCTACTTTCGAAATGTTTTCTACACTATGCACTAATAATTATATCAAAAATAATTTGATTTTGCGTAGTAAGCATCTTTGACTATCATAAGAAGAAATCTCCTCCAATTCTGCGTTTGCATTGTGTGTGTGGCGGGAGGTCTTATGGTAGTTTCATTTTCCAAAAGCATTGCGAATTTGTTTTATTTTCTTTGTGAAAAATAACTGTTTTACGATCTCACACCAGTCTTGCTATATTACAGCATGATAGGGGATTCTCGCTTCGTAGTTTGGTGGCGAACGGGAGACTCTTACCCCTACATGTCCCTGAGAGGGATGGGTTGGTTAGGCGAAGGCCGTGACAGTCGAAAGGCTGGCCGTAAAAGCAAGTTTGGGGTACCATTGTCAGCCACGGTGGGACTGGGATGGTTGCAAAGCCTACCGGTGGCCGCTTACTTCGGTATGTGACAGCATGGTATCAGAGCATATGGTTAAGCGACAACCCTGCTCTGTTGGGTGTTACTCATTAGAGATAGAGTCAGTAGTACTCTAGAATGAGTTTGAGTGTATTAATAGATATGAGCGCGTATTTGTTATTTGAATATGAAATTGTTTTGTATTGTGTTGACTTATCGGTTGATTGTTTATAGATTCTGGTCGGTGTAGTCTAGCTAACTGGAATCGATAGGAGTTTCTAAACTCTAAACAAGATAAACCGACATAGTATTGTTTTAAAATGGGGTGAATGAGATAATTTTGCCCAAAACTATTTTTGTATAGAAAGGAAATGATTTTCTGTAAATTATTACAGTATATGGATGCATGGTTGTTAGGAAAGTAATAATATTGAAATGTTATCATTACTATTGAAACTGAATAAGAAATTGAAATCGTAACTCCAAAGTTAAGAAATAAATTCACATACAAATGAAATTTAAAGAATGTAAATTATAAATGTGATTTGTAATTTGAAATAGAATTCCAGAAAAGAATTTGAAAATTTTGGAGATTTGGAAAGTTTAAATCTTTTTGGAGTTGAAAATGAATTTCAAAGGTTTGAAAAATGTTTTGAAGAGATGAAAAGCTCTAAACTCTTTTCGGTCGCTGGAAAATAATTCCGATGATGATCGCGACATCACCGGTGTTCATTTTCGGGTTTCCAAAAGAGAAATTGCTGCCAAATTGTTTTAAATGGAAGTTGTTTGAAAATTTGGGTTTTGTTTTGGAAATTCAAAGGATGATTTGAATTGTTTTCAAAAAAAATGGTTTTGAAAAGGTTGAAAAGACTCTGGAATTGAGAATTGAATTATGAAAATAAACTGTGAATGAATGAATCAATTTGCAAATTGCAAGTACATGAATGTAAATTGAATTCGAATTAAAATCCAGTTTAATATAAGTGGTTATAAACCAAAATAGTGAATTGAAAATATAATGTGTATATGGAATATTTATTGAACCTAAGGAATGAAGAGTGAAATTCTTAAGTAAAATTTGATATTGAAATTATTCTAAGTTGATGATTGAATGAAGATAAAACTGGAATTGAAACTGAATGTTGAAAACAAATTTGAATAAAGTGAACTAGAATTTGTGATGAATTAGTAAATGAAACTAATTTAAAATAGTGTAGTTATGAACTAAAGATAATTGATAAATTCAATATTCAGAAGTTAAATTGAATGGAAATGGTGAATTGAATTCAAAAGAAATTTGAAATGCAAAATTGAATGAAAATGGATATAACTTCAATAGTGAAGTAAAAATATATAAGAAGTTTATGTTGAAAATTTTGTAATAGAATTTGCAAAATGGTTTGAATGTTGTAACTAGATATTATGGCTAGTAGGATATACAGGTGTTATAAAAGGAATTGGATTTGATTTCAAAGATAAGATTTGAATTGCTCGACAAAAGGTAAGTATTTAAATTTCTATATGAGATTTGCTGATTTTCTTGTCTAGCCGCTTGGCTTTTTCTTTTCTTTTTGAAATCTGAGAGTCCGTAGGGACGTTTTGTAGTCGTGCCGTATTAGCCGCGCAAAGGAGACGCTGGCGAAATTTTTTGAAAATTTAGGGCGTTAGAAAATTTTTGAGAAAATTTTGAAAGTTTAAATTTGAATTTGAATTTAAATTTGAATTGTTAAGGAAAACAATGATGTTTGAAAATTATGAAAATGTTTAGAAAGTTAGTTAAATTAACAACGAATCTTTAGTAGAAAGATTTGTTTTGAAAATTTGATAAAATTATTGGATATTAAAAATAGTAGACGAGTTAAGGACTTTGTTTTTCCTAACTTGTAATTTCGGGACGAAATTCTTTTAAGGGGGGAAGTTTGTAACGACCCTGAATTTTGAACAAATTAAATTGAAAATATTTAATTAATTTTAAATATTTGAACGATAATTTAATTTGAATCCCGATATAACTCTGAATTGGCGATTAAATTATAAAATTTAATCTATTGTAAGTTGAACGAATATTTGAATCTTCAATTTTAAGCTGAAGAAAAATATTTCAAAAGCTTTTAAAATTCGTATTGATGATACTGAAGGTAATAGAAACTTCAGGATTGTATTTTTTAGTGTTTCGTTCAGTTTTGAAATTAAATCGTTTAAATTGAATTTAAAAATAGCCGTCCGAGGCACAGTCTCGGAATTTGACGAAACCAGTTCCATTAGGTCCGTAACGTTAAATTGTCACCGGGTTTTAAATTTCGTATCGTTCGGAGTTGCTGGGTGAGAATACGACACATAAACGCAGTAAAGTTTAAATCAAATACAATTTAAATTTAAAAATTTAAATTTTGCCGACATCAGTTTAGGGAGGCACGATACTCTCCCCTAACTCACGCCTAGAATTGCGCCTAACATCACGTAACAAATCGAGCCAGCCATACTTCGTTCAATTTTAAATTCCCCTCCCTCTTCATAAAAATCAAACGAAATCGACAGTCTCAAACAAATTCAAAATCTCGTTCGCGAAATTTAAAAGAAAAATGGCCGAACTAAAATTCTTCTTCCTCAGTTCGAAAACCCTTCGTTTAAAATTCAAATCAATGGCTGCAGCGACGAGGGCGTAGCGACGCGGTGGCAACCACGAGTCGAGTCTCGCGATGGAAAAGGTGGCACTCGCGCGCGCGTGAGGCGGCGCGTGGAGCGATGGCTCACGGGGTCGACTTCGTCTCTGACGAGCGACTAGGGTTTCGCGAAGGCGACTGCAAAAAGGGGAGTTCGAGATTTTTTTTGAAGGCGAGGCCACCGCTGTGGGTTCGTCGAGCATTACTGGAGCAGCGACAGTGGGCGCGACATCGGGTTTGGGTGAGGCGACACTGTTTCTGAGCATCGGGTTTGGCATCGTGATGTTGGGTGGTTCGAGTTTGGGTTGGCATTGAGGTATAATTCATTTTATGATTTTCAATTTAATATTAAGGTATAAATATGTATATATAAATATACACTTACCTATTTAGTTAAATTTAAGTAGATAAACAGAAATTACTCTTACAGTAAATAAAACTCTGTATTCTTTATATAAAAAGAATAAAATAAAATAAAATATATATATATATATATACGCACATGTATACATGTCTTCACTTACTATTTTAATTTTAAAAATAAATGGAGATTAATTTGTTTGATTAACTTGTTAAATTATTTTTTTAAAAGAAATTAGTTTAAAACTAATTTGTTAGTTAACAAAATTTAATGAATAAATGGCAATTGATTGTTCGATCATCTCGGATATTAATAAACTGTATAAATTGTTTTATACTAGGTCTAAAATCATTGTGAAGATAAACTGGAAATTGGAAAATGGGATTGCAAAATTAAAGCTAAGGTGAGATTTTTCTCACTCAAAATAAATTTTGTATTTCAGTTATTTATTGACTGATTGATTGCTATTGGATGTGATATTAGATATAGTAGGATATATCTATGTATATATATAGCAATATATACATATTGGCATATGTATATATTGGATTGATTGATTTCCCACCTCGTATAGCGGATGAGACCCTATTGCGCCGTTAGTAAGCGGATATATTATAAAAACCCATATACCGCGATATTCCACCTCGAAGTGGAATTGGTATTGTGCTAACATCTGTGGATGCAGGGAAACAGGTTGGAGGGATCCAACTGGATTCCTCACCAGTATTTATTTATTTACAGATATTGATGTATATTCTGTTATCATATGTTGATATATGATGTTTGATGTTGTGATTGACTAATTGGTGCTGTTGCATCATCGGATTCAAGTTTTAAAAAATAACGACTTTTAATTTAAAAGGATTTTAAAGTGACTTTTGAAAGTAGACGTTTTATTGAATTTTTGAAGTGACTTATTTTAAATAAATAAACGTTCAAATTTTAAAGTTATAAAAGTTAAGATCTTTGTGAAATATAACCGAAAAGTGATTTTTGGAATAAATAGTTGATTGATTTATAAAATGTTTTAAATTGAGATTTTTAAAATATTATAAACGGTTTACTTAAAAGGTTTATAAAGTTGACATTTTATAAATTAAAATGTTGGTATTATAAAACGAGTTTTTATAAGCGTAAAAATGAATTTTTAAGAATTTATAAATAAATGAAATTTATAAATTATGAACTTATAAATGGAAATGATTTTGTAAAATAAAGGAATTATAAGTATTTAACTTATAATATGGATTGTTGGTATAAGATTTGAGTTATGAATCGAATTGTTAATAAAGGAGATTTATTAAATTGAAGTTGTTAGAAAATAGAAATAGAATTTATAAACGTTGTTTTATAAACTCAAAATCAATTGGATTTGATAAATTAAATATAGAAGGTTGTTAAAGGAGATATATTCGCGATTTTGGATAGCGAATTATTATTGAAATAAAAAGTGTAGAAAATAGTGAAATGTGGTTAGTGAAGTATATTCACGATTTTAGACAGTGAATATATTTTTAAGTAAAATGGATATGGTTTTGGGAAAGTGATATTTAAGATGAAGTTAATTGTTTTAACGATGTTTTAAAATGATTAAATATCGAAATCATAGATTTCAACATTCATTGTTGAAATAGACGTTTTCGAGAAGTAGAAGGAAATGGTGGACTATAACACTGTTGTTATAGTAAATGATTTTCGAAAGAAAATATTTTATGTAGTATTGGGATTTATATATATCTATCTTAAAATCTGAATCCCTATACTAGTGATTTCGAGTCGTCGTAACGATGTTTTACGCAACATTCGTTTTGACTCAAATAGATGTTAAAATTAATGATTTCCTTAAAGAATGAATATATATACTTAATATTGATTTAAGTATATCGAATATTTTCAAATGTTGGAAATAAATAGATTTGTGAAATACTTATTTTTAAATAAGTATGGAAATGCTTTTCTAATATGAAATGAACTGTTTTGAGATTTTATCTTCACAGATAAAATGAAATGTGGAAATTGATTTGAAATTGTTTTCAAATGGTTAAGTGTGGAAATTATATATCTAGTAAAGATATTTTTGGAAAATAAATAATTTGGAAAATTATTTGGAATCTGATGATGTTGCGCATCTTTATTGATAGTTAAATAACCGACTATCAATAATTAACTTTAGATAGGTATTTGTTGTGAATTGGATGAATTTGAATACCACACTTGTTTTTAAATAAACGCTCACTATTCGGGTTAGCCGGGAAAGGACCATGGCGTCGTATAACCCATTCCGAATATGTGATACGTCGTTATGAATTGCATTCGAAGACCGGTGTTGAAGACCGGATATTTTTGAAAACGGAAGGATTACCGTCGAGTTACTCTACATCGGCTGATCTCCGGTTTAGAGGTTTTATCATCCTTAGTGACGGGAAGTCCGGACGTGATTAGAAAATTATCCGGATATGCAAGGGCTTCGTGAGAAGTGCCTTCGGTTCTGTTCGATCCCGGAACAGACTTGTATGGATTGTGTGTCTGACGTTACAATTTGAGATATAAAGCTGATTCCTTTCAAATACATTTCTGTTGGTGGCGGAGAATTTATTCTCTTAGCTTAACACCCTTCTCTGAGACGTACGAGCTCAGAGGTTATGTAGTTGAAATTTATCAGCGATATACTCCCAATTTGGTAACGTGGCATACTGAGTGTTGCTGTGAAATGATCAGTGTTTGATCATTTGCGATATGATCATTTGTTTGATCTTATATCTTTGTGATCATAGATTGATCATTTTGGTTGACCCGAAGCATGGCTTTGTAGAAAGCGTAGCTTTGTGGACGAGACTTCGTCGAGCCTCACACCCCGGAAATGGTCAAAACAGGAAGGATGCGGCAAGGTTCTAGGGAGTAGCGCCCCTTAGTGTATGTCATTCCTTCTGGATAAAGGTGGTATCATGGTATGGAGCCCAGATACTTAACCTCTGTGGTTGCTGCAAATTTATTACTTTGTGGTTGTTGCGAATCGGGGATCCTCGGGAAGATCGGTGACGATCGGAGGATGGCATACGCGTGTCAGTAGTTACCTATTTTGGCAGAGGTAACCCGACCTTGTGTTGGCAGAGATCCGGTTAGGTTCTCGGGTCGTCTATTCCAGGGACGTACCCATCGTGGCATAGGAAGTTCCTTGGCCTGACCATTTGTTGGAAATCCAAAGAAACAATACGAGCCTTGTACGGTTTTAGTTGTAGAACCTATCATTCACTTATGGTGGCGCCCCACTGTTTGGATGGTAGCTATAGTAGGCATAGTTCGAAATGTCTATGCTGGCTAAGATTTATATTCTACTTTCGAAATGTTTTCTACACTATGCACTAATAATAATATCAAAAATAATTTGATTTTGCGTAGTAAGCATCTTTGACTATCATAAGAAGAAATCTCCTCCAATTCTGCGTTTGCATTGTGTGTGTGGCGGGAGGTCTTATGGTAGTTTCATTTTCCAAAAGCATTGCGAATTTGTTTTATTTTCTTTGTGAAAAATAACTGTTTTACGATCTCACACCAGTCACCATGACTGACTCGGAGTTTATTGTTTCCCTTCTAAACTCTGGGTGCCCACAAATTTTCCACACGGGCAGCCTAGAGTTATGTTATCAGGATATTCTGGAGCTTTGGAAGCAAGCTGGATGGCGAAACGTATCACCTATATTTTGTATTATTCCACTGTGTATTATGTATGAGGACAAGTTTATATAACTGTCCATTGTTGTATATTGACTTTGATCGATGTATGTATAAACTGATATAGTTCTTTGTTTATAAAAGACTAGTGATTATTTATTATATATTGTTCCGCTGCGATATGTGAGATTCTGATATTGTTTTCTGTTCTAATGTTATTCTGTTGTTCCTTCTTCTTCTGCTTTCTTCTTCTTCTGCCTTTTTCTTCTTTCTTAAAACATCAATATTGGAGTTTCCGGCACTCGATGGCTCGGCAGTCGATAAAGTGAGTATCGATGTCGAATTTTCGAAAGTCGAAAATTTCGGTATGTGACATAACCCAATATCAAGTAATTATCTTTAATTAATTGAACTTAATTAATTAATTAAAATTAACCACATTAACTTAATTAATTACACTGAGTAATTAATTACTTAATTTACTTTATTAAGTAGTTACCTTCACATTTCATTTCAAATTCAAGATTTAAAATGATTTCAAATTTAACTTTAACAAAATTTAGATCAAATTTACAAACCTTTTAAATCAGGGTTAAAGAACACTTATCTTATAAAAGAAATTTATAAGAGTTTAAAACCAAATTATTTAAAATCAAGAATCTTGTTTTTTTTTTTAAACTTTAAAAACCTGTTTCCAAATGCTGCTTCGGGTGTTCCCCGAGCCAATGTGCTCCTTGCTTCGAGGTTTCCCACAAATCGACCCGGTACAAAAAATTTCAACTTAAAATTTGTTTAAGTTTTTAAATGACCCGGTACAACCCAAAACTACACGAGCTCAAACTCGAGCCAGCAACCCACCTTCCCGAAGACAACTTCGAGAAACAAAAACCTTTCGTTCCCAACGTGATACTGATACACGCCAGAGGTTGTGCACGTGTACCATCAGATGCCGGAGCTCCGGCCTCCAAAACCACCACCGACCAGTCACCTTCGATCTCCCCAAGCCATCCAAACACCCAGAAACTCGAATTAAATTGGAAAACGAGATCGAGTCGTCTCGACCAATTAAACCCAACGAAGCATCATTAGATAATTGCCCGGTGCCATCACCTCAGGCCATCGAAGATCACGCGAATACACACGAACCTTCCACAATGTCCGACGCCTCGTTTGGCACTGGTGCTGTCTATTCCGGTTCAATGACGAGTCGCTAGCAACCCAAATTCCGACCTTAACTAAATCGTGCGCTTAAACCCTAGCTTAGTGATTTCCGGCCACCACGATGATATGAAAATTCATTGAGCATTTTTCCCTGATTCCCTGATCACTCACCTAGCCTCAGCCCAAACCCTGACCACCCTAGGACTTCCGACCGCCTGAAATTGGTCGAAACCCAATTTCCGTTCAAGAGCAAACTGCTCTTGAATTTCAAAATGAAAAATCATCATTTTAGTTTTAAAAATCCTAACTTGCAATGTGGATTCAAGTTATGAAACTTAGTTAGCAATCCATGATACTCGAATTTATCATATATTTAAATTTTTGCTCTGTAAAACTAAATTTACAGAGGCAAAACATTTCCAACATGCTCAAAACAGATTTTAGAACATATTTTAAGTTTAAACAAACATATTTTGTTCGTAACTCTAAGCTTAATACTATGTGGATGAAGAGGTATTAAATTTTCTCTGGTTTACTTTACCCCGTAACTAGAATTGTAACCAGAAACTAGAAAGGACAGGCTATTCAAGTTACACAGTGCAACCATATATACATATAGGATTTACTTACATGAACCTATACAGCTGTAACGCCCCACTCCGAGACCCACTGTAACAAAGAGTATTACGGGAGTAATACTGTCTGTTAAAGCGGAGAATAGAGTATAGTGGAAGCGACCATTTATAATCAAGCTATAACTATCTACCGAATACGTCGAAAGGTGGAATCTATTTAAATTTTTCTCAATCAGGTGGTTCGACATATTCGGTAAATACTTATAACGAAATTACAAATGGCTAAAGATCTATCAGGACAAAGCATAATAACATAATGAAATAGCATCACAGAACAGAATCACATAACAGATATAAAATCCCAGAACAATACATCGTCAATACAGATCCAAATATCATAAGTGGGTACAAAGCCACTGCTCACACATGTGAGTCAAAAATATGTACATATAAGAGTCTGAATAATAACATAAGCGGACACTAAGATAAGCTATCTCAAAAGCATAGCAGATAAGTCCAAAGCGGAAGCACAGAGCAGCTAAGTCCAGAGACCTAACCTGAAACAACTCGGTCTGACCCGAGCGAAAACACTCGGGTCAGGCTAGCTAAACAATCAGTAATAACTGAGATATATAATAATGCGGTACATAAGTAAAACAGTACTTATCCAAAGAGAAGTATATTATGAACCACATGAATATAATAACGATCCCTAATCATCAATAAACAATAAAAATCTCCAAAGATAAATCAACACCAAAGTGTAGAATAAATAAAATCGCCTCATATCATCGGCGTAGCCAAAGCTATAAAAAGATGCCCATAGGCAATAATCCCAAGAGTGACCAGAGTCTGTAATCAATGCCCAAGCAAAGATCGATGCTCCAAAGAGCAATGGGGATATACTGAAAAATCAATGAAATCAAACACTGAAAAGCAGTGTCCAGAGACACTGTGAATCCACAAGGTAATCGCACTTACATCGTATGGTTCCATAGAACCAACGCCGAATGGCGGTACTCGAATGGATATAAAAATCATCAGATAATACAAATGTTGCACGTGCACCGACCAGAGTCGTTGTTGCCAAGTACTGTAGAGTTGTGATCGATCACTCGCACCGATGCGAAACGCGCGAGACGGCGAGATCCTTCCCAGAAGGATAAAGGCCCAGAGGCACACGCCGAAAAATAAACTGCTCCATAGAGCAGGTGTCCAGAGACGGTTGCCCAGAGGCATGGTGACCCAGAGGTCCAGTACTGGCCGCCCAGAGGCTAATGTGTCACTAACTTCTTGGAGAGGAACCCGCAAAGTGTTAACAATGAGTCTCATACCCCACGTTCGCACTAAACGGTTTCCTAACCAATAGCAAGCTCACACTCCAAACAATAAAAAGTCTACCTCATATCATCGGTAAACTAGACCCAAAGGTCAAAACGATCAATCGAATAGGTCGGGGATTAACCGGAAAGAAAATACACACGGTTTCCATAGACCGGAGATTTCCTAACCGTTTAAGCACCTTTCCACTTCGCTCGACGTGCTAAAAGTGAGTGTGAGATTTTTATTATAGAAAATAATGGTGTAAAACGGATTTATAATTGATTTTCGAAATCACTTTTAAAACGGTCTTTTGAAAGGTCTCCTATTATGGAGTAATTAATTTAATAATTAAAATAATATTATATAATAATTTTCAAAAGCCATTTAGGAGTGAAAAATCTTTTGAAAATGATTCATAAAACCCGTGTACGAAATCTAGAGACAAATCTCAAAGAAATCAATGAAAACCAGAAAATCATCAAAAATATTCTAAGTGTTTGTAAACATTCAAAAACAGCTGTGAACCCAAGTTCGACAATTTATTTGGACCAGCAAACTGTGTCCAAATGTCATGAAAATTTGCAGGCATGTAGTCCAACATCCCTACTTTAAGATGCAAAAAGAATTTCTGGATTCCGAGTTGAGACGAAGTAGCAGTGACGTCTCAAAGTTGGACCCAGAACAAGATTTACACTGTTTACAAACAGCGACCAGAGTTCAACTTCGACACGAAATTCGAAGTACCAAACGAATACCGATGAGGCCCAAATTTTACAGAGATGAAGGTCGAAACTCCACCTTTCCAACGAGACCAAAAACGTCAAATTCCGACTTCGAATGCGATCGTGGTGGCATTCCGAAGTGGAGCTCAAAAACTGGAAAAATACAGAGGTAATATTTTTTTTTTTTTCTCGGGCTGCACCATGGGTGCAGCCCTGGTCCAGCCCAGCCCGCCTGGGCTGGGGAGCAGACCCAGCCTGGGCGGGCTGGGTTCTTTAAGGCCCCAGCCCGGGCGGGCTGGGGGCAAGGCCCCAGCCCGCCTGGGCTGGGGACCGGACCCAGCCCGGGCGGGCTGGGTCAGACCCAGCCCGGGTGGGCTGGGTAAGGTAAGGCCCCAGCCCACCTGGGCTGGGGACCGGACCCAGCCCGGGCGGGCTGGTGCCTGAAGGCCCCAGCCCGTCTGGGCTGGGGACCGGACCCAGCCCGGGCGGGCTGGGTCAGACCCAGCCCGCCTGGGCTGGGGACCGGACCCAGCCCGGACGGGCTGGGTGCCTGAAGGCCCCAGCCCGCCTGGGCTGGGGACCGGACCCAGCCCGGGCGGGCTGGGTAAAAGGGGGGGTTTTTTTTGTGTGTGCCAGCCCTATAGGGCTGGCCTGCTCTGCTCTTGGCTAGCCCAACTGGGCTAGCCTACCCTGTTTGTTTTTGGGCTCTCAGGTTAATTTTCAGCCCGTTTTCAGGCTGTGCAATTCCAGCCAACAAGAAATGTTGATTTTAGTGATTTAGGGGTGTTTTTTTCAAGTTTTGACATCATATTTTCATCAAAAATTAACTAGCAATAATCACTAATTATTAGTAATTACTAATCAATAGTAATTACCAATATTACAACTAGCATTAATTACTAATCAATAGTAATTACCTTAATGAGGCAAAAGAACAAATAGTATTTGTGCACAATCAAGCAAGCCAAAAGCCTTAACCTCCAAGCAAAGATCAAGAGACTTCAAGGACCCAAAATCAAAAAAATAAAACAATAATTACAACATGAAGGTTGAGATAAATATGGATTAAGAAGGAGGATTAGATAATATAAGAGATTGCATTACCTTTCTTTTTTTTTTCTAGGATTAAACTAATTTATGAAGAGAAGGAGATGGAGCTTCTAAATGGAGGCCATTAATTTTGTTTAGATCTAGGTTTTGAAGTTATGAAGAGGAGGGTTAGGGTTTGGATGGGTTTGAGATATTATAAAGGAGTGGGTTAGGCTAATGGGTAATGGTAAGGGGTTTTAGAAACCCATTAGGACTTAGTTTTATTTTCTAATGTTATCATGTGAACCAAAATCCTAAGAAGCATTCTATTTTTGATTAAAACCTTATAATTGTCTTATTTAGCCCATTAGCCTATAATCACTTTTTATTTAAAAATTCCTCATTTCAACCCAAAATATTTTAATTTGCAAACAAATTGTAAATTTAACTTCTCAAAAATTTGTTTAGCCCCTTTTTAACTTAAAAATCATAATTTTACTCCATCATTCGGTAATTGCAATCTCAGGGTTGTTACAGACTCCCCCCCTTAAGGAAATTGCGTCCTCGCAATTCCTTAAATATAGGAGTCGTCTATAACATCTAATCCACAAAAGGAATACATAAGATAAAATATAGATGCTCACCCGTGCCGGAAGATGAAAGAAAACCAGGATAAGTACGCTCGATAAATTCTCTGGTCTCCCAAGTGCAGTCCTTAGGATTAGACGACCATTGAATCTTCACAAGCGGAACCTCTTTGTTTCGAAGACGTCTGATCTCCGAATCAAGCACACGAAGAGGTTGATGCTTTATAGACAAATTGGGTGAGATCTCCAAATCAGGCACAATATGAGGCTCGATAATAGAATCAGGATCGCGCACACACTTGCGAAGCTGAGAGACATGGAACACATCATGTATTCCAGAGAAATGAGCAGGTAGAGCCACACGATAAGCAACGGGGCCGATGCGTTCCGTAATAGGAAATGGTCCGACATAACGAGGAGCCAACTTCCCTGTAGAGCTGAAACGCACAACCCCCTTCATGGGAGATATCCGAATAAAGACATGATCACCAATGGAGAACTCAAGAGGCTTCCTACGGCTGTCCGCGTAGGATTTCTGACGGTTCTGCGCCTCTTTCATTCTCTGACGAATAAGAATAATCTTCTCAGAAGATTCCCGAACTGAATCTGGACCAAGAAGGTGCTTCTCCCCAGATTCTAACCAACAAGCAGGAGAGCGACACGGCCTTCCGTAAAGAGCCTCGAAAGGTGCCATGCCGATACTAGACTGAAAGCTGTTGTTGTAGGAGAACTCTACAAGCGGTAAGTGATCCTCCCAACTACCTCCGAAATCCAGAATACAACAGCGCAAAAGATCCTCTGAAACACGATTCACCCTCTCTGTCTGACCATCAGTCTGAGGATGATAAGCAGTCGAGAAATTCAGCTTTGAGCCCAAAGCTGACTGTAGGCACTTCCAGAAGTGACTAGTAAAGATAGTGTCTCGATCACAGACGATAGAGCTAGGAATGCCATGAAGTCGAACGACTTCCTTCACATATAGCTTGGCAAGCTGAGGAGCAGTCCGAGTGGACATAATAGGAATGAAATGAGCTGATTTGGTCAAGCGATCGACGATGACCCAAATAGAAGTATGGCCTGACCTCGATCGAGGCAGACCGTCAATAAAATCCATGGATATCTGATCCCATTTCCACAATGGAATCTCTAACGGTTGAAGAAGACCGGATGGACGCTGATGCTCAGCTTTGATCTGTTGACAAGTCATGCAACGGCTTACATAACTTGCAACATCGCTCTTCATGCCCTCCCAATAAAATAGACGACACATGTCGGCATACATCTTACTCGACCCGGGATGAATAGTGTACTTAGTGCGATGACACTCGTCTAGAATGTCACGCCTAAGTGATAAATCAGATGGTACCAAAATACGGTTCTTCCTACGAAGACACCGATGATAATCAATAGAATAATCCAACAATGTCTCATCACTGGACCCGACTCAAGGAGATGAATGTATCGCAACAAGTCTGGATCCTGCCGCTGAGCATGGGCAATGCGATCCAATAGAATAGGTCGAGCTTCCAAGCTGAATAACAAGATCTGAGGGTCAGAAGACGGAGCTCGATTTCGAAAATCACACAAAGAAAGAGTCTCAAGAATATCCCACTCGGCTATCATCATAGAAACTACTGCCGAGTGTTTGCGACTGAGTGCATCAGCCACCCGATTACCCTTGCCAGGGGTATACTGAATGTCTAAGTCATATGAGGCGAGAAACTCAAGCCATCGCTGCTGCCTCATATTGAGATCTTTCTGACTGAATAAATACTTCAGCGACTTGTGATCGGTGTAGAGAATGAAACGTTCGCCTAATAGATAATGACGCCACATCTTCAAAGCAAAGACGATAGCTGCTAACTCAAGATCATGAGTAGGATAGCGAACCTCATTCGGACGTAGTTGCCTGGAAGCATAAGCAACTACCCGATCCTTCTGCATAAGAACAGCACCGAGCCCGCTACCACAAGCATCGGTGTAAACACCTAGATCCTGGTTACTCTCAGGAACCACAAGGATAGGAGCATGAGTGAGAAGTTCCTTCAATCGCTGGAAAGAAGCTTCACACTTATCAGACCAAATAAAGCGAACCCCCTTACGAGTTAGAGTCGTGAGGGGAAGTGCAACTCGAGAGAAATCCTTGATAAATCGACGGTAATAACCCGCCAGACCAAGGAAGCTGCGAATATCATGAACGTTCTCGGGCTGCTTCCAATTCCGAATAGCTTCGATCTTTGAAGGATCGACAGAAATACCCTCAGATGATACAATATGGCCCAAGAACTTGACCTTGCTCTCCCAAAAATGGCACTTGGAGAGCTTGGCCTTAAGCTGATGCTGACGAAGAGTATCCAAGACGATCCGCAAATGATGAGCATGCTCTGCCTCGGATCTAGAATAAATAAGAATATCGTCGATGAAGACCAGAACGAATCTATCGATGTATTCCCGGAATACTCGATTCATAAGATCGACAAAGAAAGCCGGAGCGTTCGTCAAGCCGAACGGCATGACCAACCACTCAAAAGAACCATAACGAGTGCGAAAAGCTGTAAGAGGAATGCTGTCTTCGGCGACTCGTAGCTGATGGAATCCGGTGGCAAGGTCGAGCTGAGAGAAGACCTTCGCACCGCTCAACTGATCAAACATATCGTCTATCCGTGGCAATGGATAACGATTTCTGATGGTCAACTCATTAAGCTTGCGATAGTCAATGCAAAGCCTAAGAGAGCCATCGGGCTTCTTAACAAAGACCACAGCAGCACCCCATGGCGAAGAACTGGACCGAATGAGCTGCTTCGCCTCAAGCTCCACTAACTGCTTCCTGAGTTCCTCATTCTCTTTAGTAGACATCCTCGTGGGAGGACGCCCAACTGGGTGGGAGCCTGGAATGAGATCGATGCGGAACTCAATGGCCCGCTTTGGCGGCAGGCCTGATACTGGCTCAAATATATCGGGGAAATCCCGAACAACAGGAATACGAGATATGTCTACCTCATCATTTCGTGAATCAAGAGAGAATAAAGTAACATCAGAAAGCCCAACATCTTGAAGAACAATAGCTAACGGAGAGGACGAGTCAGGGTGATGAATGAATAATATCCGCTCCGAACAAATAATTTTGGCGTCGTGTTGAATGAGCCAATCCATGCCAAGAATCATATCAAAGCCCAAATACTCCATAACGTGGAGATTTGCACGGAAAGAAAAGCCACAAAGATCAATATCTATATTCTCACAGAGCAAGCTAAGGGTCGTGGATCCACCAATGGGATTCACAATCCTTAGTGAAGAAACCATACAAGTAACATCCAAAGATAAAGTATCAACTAGTTCCTTTGATACGAATGAGTGAGAGGCACCCGTATCAAAAAGAACTCTAATTGATCTACCATGAAATAAAATAGAGCCTTCAAGAACGGAAGGATGTGTACCTTTAGGCTGAGCAGAAGTGGTAGAAGCCTTGGCAGCATTAAGCCTGCCAGGCTTGGCACTAGCTGGAGCAATAGGACAAGTGGTGATCCTGTGTCCCTCCTTCTTACAGAAGGTGCAATAGAGAGGTTTGGGACACTCTCGAATAAAGTGATCTGGGGAACCGCAATTGAAGCATTTCTTCGGAGGACGTGTCCCACTAGGCTGAGCAGAAGTCTGGGACTGAGGACGAGTCTGAGGCTGAGTCTGAACTGTGGAACTGTCAGTCTTCTTCTTCTTGTGCTGAAACGAAGAGCCAGACTTGCCAGGAGGAAACCTCTTCTTGGTGGGGTTTGTGGCACCCACACCACCATCATCACTATGCTCCATCTCGACTGACTCAAGATGTAGAGCTGCATCGACCAGCTTCTCGAATGAGAGCTCAAGCTGAAGCATAAGCTGCCTCTTCAGATATTTCTTCAAACCCTCAACAAATTTGAGGTTCCTCTTATAAGGAGTAGCAATAAACTCAAGGCCGTACTTGGACAGGGCCTCGAAGGAAGAGACATAATCGGAAACGGAGGACTTCCCCTGCTTGAGATCAAGAAAGCGGCGAGCAAGGGAGTTCTTCTCTGACTCTGGAATGAATTTGAGCTCAAATCTCTCACGAAACTGAGCCCAAGTAAGTGTAGTCTCATCGACCTCGGCAATAAGAAGTTCGTACCAATCCAGGGCACGACTCTGAAGCTGACTAGAAGCAATAAGAACACGGTCATGATCCGGGATATCCATACGAGTGAAAATGCGCTCGCATATCCGAATCCAAGCCTGGACCTCTAAGACATTCTCGGAGCCACTGAACGGCTTCCCTCCGAGATGGGTAAAATCACTGCAGAGACGTGCAAAAGCAGACTTGCGCGGAACATCAGCAACTGGGGTTGGAGACTGAGAATGAGATTGGGAATTCCGAACCAGCTCCATGATCTGGTCGGTGGTCATGAACACGCCCTCTGGATGAGTGTTGCTGGACTGCCCAGCAGCACTGGTCTGACGTGTGGGTCTCCCTCTTCCCCTTCCAGACATACTGAAAGTCAAACGGGAATTAGAGTTAGACATGATTCAATGATAGATATTTAATCAAGGAATACTACGGAATATAACAGATTCCTAAACATATTCCTAACTTATCTATCAATAAACATAAGGAAGGGATTTGATTTAATTCGGATCTAATTAAAATGTATTGTACTAAGTGTATCTGTTCTGTGTTTATTATGCTTATTCCTGAAACCAGGCTCTGATACCAAGCTGTAACGCCCCACTCCGAGACCCACTGTAACAAAGAGTATTACGGGAGTAATACTGTCTGTTAAAGCGGAGAATAGAGTATAGTGGAAGCGACCATTTATAATCAAGCTATAACTATCTACCGAATACGTCGAAAGGTGGAATCTATTTAAATTTTTCTCAATCAGGTGGTTCGACATATTCGGTAAATACTTATAACGAAATTACAAATGGCTAAAGATCTATCAGGACAAAGCATAATAACATAATGAAATAGCATCACAGAACAGAATCACATAACAGATATAAAATCCCAGAACAATACATCGTCAATACAGATCCAAATATCATAAGTGGGTACAAAGCCACTGCTCACACATGTGAGTCAAAAATATGTACATATAAGAGTCTGAATAATAACATAAGCGGACACTAAGATAAGCTATCTCAAAAGCATAGCAGATAAGTCCAAAGCGGAAGCACAGAGCAGCTAAGTCCAGAGACCTAACCTGAAACAACTCGGTCTGACCCGAGCGAAAACACTCGGGTCAGGCTAGCTAAACAATCAGTAATAACTGAGATATATAATAATGCGGTACATAAGTAAAACAGTACTTATCCAAAGAGAAGTATATTATGAACCACATGAATATAATGACGATCCCTAATCATCAATAAACAATAAAAATCTCCAAAGATAAATCAACACCAAAGTGTAGAATAAATAAAATCGCCTCATATCATCGGCGTAGCCAAAGCTATAAAAAGATGCCCATAGGCAATAATCCCAAGAGTGACCAGAGTCTGTAATCAATGCCCAAGCAAAGATCGATGCTCCAAAGAGCAATGGGGATATACTGAAAAATCAATGAAATCAAACACTGAAAAGCAGTGTCCAGAGACACTGTGAATCCACAAGGTAATCGCACTTACATCGTATGGTTCCATAGAACCAACGCCGAATGGCGGTACTCGAATGGATATAAAAATCATCAGATAATACAAATGTTGCACGTGCACCGACCAGAGTCGTTGTTGCCAAGTACTGTAGAGTTGTGATCGATCACTCGCACCGATGCGAAACGCGCGAGACGGCGAGATCCTTCCCAGAAGGATAAAGGCCCAGAGGTACACGCCGAAAAATAAACTGCTCCATAGAGCAGGTGTCCAGAGACGGTTGCCCAGAGGCATGGTGACCCAGAGGTCCAGTACTGGCCGCCCAGAGGCTAATGTGTCACTAACTTCTTGGAGAGGAACCCGCAAAGTGTTAACAATGAGTCCCATACCCCACGTTCGCACTAAACGGTTTCCTAACCAATAGCAAGCTCACACTCCAAACAATAAAAAGTCTACCTCATATCATCGATAAACTAGACCCAAAGGTCAAAACGATCAATCGAATAGGTCGGGGATTAACCGGAAAGAAAATACACACGGTTTCCATAGACCGGAGATTTCCTAACCGTTTAAGCACCTTTCCACTTCGCTCGACGTGCTAAAAGTGAGTGTGAGATTTTTATTATAGAAAATAATGGTGTAAAACGGATTTATAATTGATTTTCGAAATCACTTTTAAAACGGTCTTTTGAAAGGTCACCTATTATGGAGTAATTAATTTAATAATTAAAATAATATTATATAATAATTTTCAAAAGCCATTTAGGAGTGAAAAATCTTTTGAAAATGATTCATAAAACCCGTGTACGAAATCTAGAGACAAATCTCAAAGAAATCAATGAAAACCAGAAAATCATCAAAAATATTCCAAGTGTTTGTAAACATTCAAAAACAGCTGTGAACCCAAGTTCGACAATTTATTTGGACCAGCAAACTGTGTCCAAATGTCATGAAAATTTGCAGGCATGTAGTCCAACATCCCTACTTTAAGATGCAAAAAGAATTTCTGGATTCCGAGTTGAGACGAAGTAGCAGCGACGTCTCAAAGTTGGACCCAAAACAAGATTTACACTGTTTACAAACAGCGACCAGAGTTCAACTTCGACACGAAATTCGAAGTACCAAACGAATACCGATGATGCCCAAATTTTACAGAGATGAAGTTCGAAACTCCACCTTTCCAACGAGACCAAAAACGTCAAATTCCGACTTCGAATGCGATCGTGGTGGCATTCCGAAGTGGAGCTCAAAAACTGGAAAAATACAGAGGTAATATTTTTTTTTTTTTTTCTCGGGCTGCACCATGGGTGCAGCCCTGGTCCAGCCCAGCCCGCCTGGGCTGGGGAGCAGACCCAGCCTGGGCGGGCTGGGTTCTTCAAGGCCCCAGCCCGGGCGGGCTGGGGGCAAGGCCCCAGCCCGCCTGGGCTGGGGACCGGACCCAGCCCGGGCGGGCTGGGTAAGGTAAGGCCCCAGCCCACCTGGGCTGGGGACCGGACCCAGCCCGGGCGGGCTGGGTCAGACCCAGCCCGGGCGGGCTGGGTGCCTGAAGGCCCCAGCCCGCCTGGGCTGGGGACCGGACCCAGCCCGGACGGGCTGGGTGCCTGAAGGCCCCAGCCCGCCTGGGCTGGGGACCGGACCCAGCCCGGGCGGGCTGGGTAAAAGGGGGGGGTTTTTTTTGTGTGTGCCAGCCCTATAGGGCTGGCCTGCTCTGCTCTTGGCTAGCCCAACTGGGCTAGCCTACCCTGTTTGTTTTTGGGCTCTCAGGTTAATTTTCAGCCAGTTTTCAGGCTGTGCAATTCCAGCCAACAAGAAATGTTGATTTTAGTGATTTAGGGGTGTTTTTTTCAAGTTTTGACATCAAATTTTCATCAAAAATTAACTAGCAATAATCACTAATTATTAGTAATTACTAATCAATAGTAATTACCAATATTACAACTAGCATTAATTACTAATCAATAGTAATTACCTTAATGAGGCAAAAGAACAAATAGTATTTGTGCACAATCAAGCAAGCCAAAAGCCTTAACCTCCAAGCAAAGATCAAGAGACTTCAAGGACCCAAAATCAAAAAAATAAAACAATAATTACAACATGAAGGTTGAGATAAATATGGATTAAGAAGGAGGATTAGATAATATAAGAGATTGCATTACCTTTCTTTTTTTTTCTAGGATTAAACTAATTTATGAAGAGAAGGAGATGGAGCTTCTAAATGGAGGCCATTAATTTTGTTTAGATCTAGGTTTTGAAGTTATGAAGAGGAGGGTTAGGGTTTGGATGGGTTTGAGATATTATAAAGGAGTGGGTTAGGCTAATGGGTAATGGTAAGGGGTTTTAGAAACCCATTAGGACTTAGTTTTATTTTCTAATGTTATCATGTGAACCAAAATCCTAAGAAGCATTCTATTTTTGATTAAAACCTTATAATTGTCTTATTTAGCCCATTAGCCTATAATCACTTTTTATTTAAAAATTCCTCATTTCAACCCAAAATATTTTAATTTGCAAACAAATTGTAAATTTAACTTCTCAAAAATTTGTTTAGCCCCTTTTTAACTTAAAAATCCTAATTTTACTCCATCATTCGGTAATTGCAATCTCAGGGTTGTTACAACAGCAAAACACAAAATTATTGATGAAACAGATACACAAATTTAAGTTTAGAAATGTCATGTTTACTCACAGTTATTTTTTTTTGAGAGGATGAACAGAGTTGAAACAAGCTTGTTGAAACTGCAAGCTGAAGTCTTTTTTTTGCCTTTAATTCCCTTGTTGATCTCTGAGTTTAGTTGAGGTATTTGTTGTTTAAAGTGAGGTTGTAGTTCGTTTTAGATTTCCAGTTTAAATGAACGAAACGAAGATGAAGTTGATGTATATGAAAAATGAAGTTACAGGGTGGAGATGATATTTGTACTAGAGGATAATATGGGTTTGTACAATGTTTAGCAGGGATATTTTCTTTGCTTGCTGACTAATATATTCACTTGGTGGCTGCATTAATTAGTTGGTACAAACTCATATTTTTTTCATTTTGTTTGTACGAATATGAGATATTTTCTTTGGCTTCCTTTGCAAGCTTTTACTTTTTTTTTTCTTATTTACTTGTTTTTGTGTTTACTTGTTTCATTACTTTATAATGTAAATGAACTTCTATTTTATTTTATTTTTCTTTTATTATTTTTGTATCTATTTTATTTGTATTATTTTGTATTGATTTATTAATATGATATTAAGATTTATATTTTACTTTATATTGTATAAAACTATATATTTTTTTATTTTGTAATATAAATGAATTTCTATATTCAATATGTTGTTTAAATTTAGCTAATCTGTTACCTTATATTTTTTAATTTATCTTATATATTTGTATTCCTATTTTTAACTCAAATATTTATTTCTAACTTTAATACTAATTGTCTTGTATGTCTACATATGTATTTTTATATTTTTTTTGCCATGTTTCATTCTTGAATGTATATTAGTTTTCTTTTGTAAGCTAATTCATGTATATATTTTTATCATATATATTTGTATTTTTATTTATTTATTTCTATTTTTAATATAGACCATCAATCCTAAATTTTATCATTACAATTTATCTTTAAACCATTTAGTTAAAATTTAATTCAAAATCAATATATATATATACACATATATATACATATATATTCAAATTATTATTAAACCATTTACTTGAAATTTGAATCCAAATCACATATATCCAATATTTAAATTCATATGATTTAATATATATAATCTATTTAAATTGGGGAAACTCGCTTCAATTTACAATTAATTTTACAAATTTTAATTCAAAAATTCAATTAATTATCAATTTAAACTTATTTAAAATCCGGGATCGTTACAGTTTCCCCCCTTAAGAAATTTCGTCCTCGAAATTTGCTAGGGAGACACAAAGATAGATGAAGAATATTTCATCAAATCGAATTGAGCATCTATTCTGCATTTGGCTTACCAAATCAGAATATCAATAATAGATACGAGAACGAATCTTTTTAATTTTCCACAAGATACTCGGGTTATCCAGATATACGAAATATGCAGGGCATTGGTCAGTTCGAAGGAATAACTAACCATTCGTAGAATATATCCGGACCCAAAAATAGACAGATATATGGATACTATTCCAAAACTTTCAGTTTAGAACTAAAGTATACCTATCAACCATAGGAACCAAAGCAACCAATTCATCCAAACAAACGATTCTGACCTATTTGGAGTTTATGTCCCATGTAAATATATCAAATCTTCTTCCTGGATCTACCAGGAACCATCGAAGAATTGAAAAGAGATGTTGAACAAAAGAGATTGATAGAGAAAAGATTGTTTCCTTGTTGTTACAGGGTATTGACCATTTATAGTCGTATTCCCCTGTCCCCTATCTCATCCTCTTCTTGCACTCATACTTACTATCAGTGGATAGTAAGAGAATTTACTGAGGCATACAAAAAGATATCTTAGGGATACTCATTCTAGGGTATACTTCACCCTATCTCTAATGAGTTACTTAATGTGTTATTCTCCTGAGCTAAAGTTCAACCTTAGCTCTGATACCAAATGTAGCGATCCTGACTCGGCCTTCGAAAATCGGCACCCGTACTTCACTTGTACTCGAATGCCGCAGATTCAAACGCCGAATCTGGCTCGCCGGAGCTTATAACACAGTAAATATAACAACACAGTGGAAGAAAGAAATGGATGATATCATATACAAATCCAACGAATACAATATCCAGAATGATATACAACAATGATATCAATATGATACAACAATATCAGAGACAAGTAATAATGTTACAGCGGAAACAACAGAACTGATAACTCCAAATGATATGAAAAAAATGAGTCCACCAACTCCAACATCAAGCTCGAACCATCATCACGATGCACAAAGATTGTAACGGCTGCGGATTTTGCCCGCTCGAAAATCGACATCCATACTTTACATCGTACTCGAATGCCGTAGATTCGACCGTTCAAATCCGAGTCGCCGGAGCTTATAACACAATTAAGTAAATAACACAGCGGAATAAAGAATATAGATATACAACATCTGATATAATATCCAGATACAATGATGATATAATGAATATCTATATACATCAGAGATATGATACAACAAATAGCAGCGGAAAAGAAAAATAGATAACTAATATCAGCAGCGGAACAAATAACTCTAAGATAGTCTTCAAGAGAAAACTCCAGCAGTAGCTCGAACTTCCAATAACGATACACCAAGAATAAGCAAGTGCAGTCCGATCCAAAGACTAAACTAGCTTCAGAAAATCTACTAATCCTGACTATCTGAAAAACCCAACTCTAGACTGCTCGTGTAGAAAATTATGAGCACCCAGAGTTTAGGAAATGAACAATAAACTCCGAGTCAGTCGTGGGACTGGTGTAAGCAACAAAAACAGTTTATCTTTAAAACAAATAGCAAAAGAATTTTAAAGTAAATTCGCAATGCTTTTAGAAAATGAAACTACCATAAGACCTCCCACCACACACACAATGCAAACACAGACTTGGAGGAGATTTCTTCTTATGTTAGTCAAAGATGCTTACTACGCAAAAATCAAATCAAATCATTTGATATTATTATTAGTGCATAGTGGAAAACATTTCGAAAGTAGAATATAAATCTTAGCCGACATAGACATTTCGAACTATGCCTACTATAGCTACCATCCAAACAGTGGGGCGCCACCATAAGTAGATGGCAGGTTCTACAACTAATACCGTACAGGGTTTCGTATTTGGAATTGGATTTCCAACAATGATCAGGCCAAGGAACTTCCCATTGCCATATGGAAACGCCTCTGGATGGACGTCCCGAGAACCTAACCGGATCTCTACCAACACAAGGCCGGGTTACCTCTGCAAAAATAGGTAACTACTGACACGAGTATGCCATCTCCCAGTTGTAACCAACCTTTAACCGGGGCCCCGAGCAACAAATCACAAAGTAAGATATATATATACTTGCGACATCCACATAAGTTAAGTATCTGGGCTCCATACCATGATACCACTTCTATCCAGAAGGAAATGAACATACCCTAAGGGGCGCTACTCCCTATAACCTTGCTGCATCTTTCCTGTTTTGACCATTCCGGGGTGTGAGGTTCGATGAAGTCTCGTCCACAAAGCTACGCTTTGGCACAAAGCCATGCTTTGGGTCAATAGATGATCAAAGCAATGATCACAAAGGTATAAAATCAAACAAATGATCATATCACAAATGATCAAACAATGATCATCACACAGCAACACTCAGCATGTCACATTACCAAATTGGGAATATATCATTGATAAATTTCAACTACATAACCTATGAGCTCGTACGTCTCAGAGAAGGGTGTTAAGCTAAGAGAATAAATTCTCCCCCACCAACAGAAATGTATTTGAAAGAAATCTATTTTATATCTCAAAGTGTAATGTCAGACATGTAACCATACAAGTCTGTTCCGGGTTCGAACAGAACCGAAGGCACTTCTTAAGAAGCCCTTGCAATTCCGGGTATTCACAATCCCGTCCGGACTTCCCATCACAAAGGGTGATAGAATCTCTATACCGGGGACCAGTCGGTGCAGAGACATTCGACGAGTTGTCCTTTCGTTTTCGTAAATATCCGGTCTTCAACACCGGTCTTCAAATGCCATCCATATACGACGTATCATTATTCGGAATGGGTTATACGACCCAAAGGTCCTTTCCCGGTTAACCCGAATAGTGAGCAAAATATTTAAAACATATGGATATGGGATTTTAATTAAGTCACAACTTAATAATTCAAAACTTTCCTCCAAAATAGTTTAAACCAATCATCATTCCAAATCTTTAAATAAAAAGATTTATTTCACACAGTTCACCTCGTTTCATAAAGATCTATTCACAGGTTTCAAAACAATTCAATTTCAATTGGATTAACTCGTTAAATCTTTAAATTAAGGATTTAACTTATAACTTTCAAAAACAATTTCATTTCAAAGGGTTTAAACAAATCACCATTTTAAATCTATTAACAATACACAAATTCAATTCATGGCTTTCAAAATAAATTTCATTTCAATTTCAAACTTGAAACTTCTCAACACAAATTGGAAGTTCATTACTTACGTGAAAGCTTTAATTATTTGAAACAAACAGTTTTTATTTTCAGAAAAATCCAATTTTATTTAAACGAGTTAAAACTTTTGAATTTAAATTCAAATTCCCAAATCAATACTTTTAAAATAGTTTAACCCATATATAACTGGTATAACATCTTTCATTCCTAGTTTCAAATCTTAAGATTCAATTTCAAACTTGAATTCAAATTTAAATCAAATTATTTAAATTTCCAAAACTCGATTAAGTTATTCAAAATAACTTTTATCTTTGAAATTCCATTTCAAAAGCTTTTCACTTTAAACCCAAATTTCAAAATCAATTGAAATTAAAATTTCAATTTCAAAAACATCAAATTTAAATTATCAGTGACTTAACCGATTTCCATGTGAAATCCATATTTGTGTGTGTAAAAGTGTGGTCCAGGAGTTCAACACAATAGTGCAACATCAATCATCACAGATCAGAATACAAAATATAGTTGATAAGCGATATAAACTATAACGCTCATCTTCATTCATAGATCACAAAGATATATCACAGATAAATAAATTTCAGATCACAACATAAATCAGGGTATATCACAAAACATCATATATCAAGGATATCAAACAATTCATATCATTCAACAGAACCCAAACATTCATAAGTAAGATCAATGAATTTATCTAATTAATTTAAATCAAATTTATTACTTATGAATAAATTACTAATCCTGGTTAATTAATCATTAGTTAATTATAAACCATTTTAGATAAATTATCCATTAATCATTTATTAATTATCCTTCCATAATAAATTTATTAACCTTTAATTATTAATTAATTCTTTAATTAATTATCTTAACCAATTTACCCTTAATTAATCACATTAATTAATCACATTTATCAATTATCATTTAATTAATTACCCTTAATTAATTACAATAAGTGATTATCCCTAATCACTTTTTATAAATAAATCACAAATCAATTACATTGAGAAATTATCCTTTAATCACTTGATTAATTAACTTTAATCATTTATTAATTATTTTAAATTTAGTAATCATCTCTAAGTGATTAATCATCAAATTCCATTTGAAAAGCATTTAGAAATTAACAAAATTAACCTAACATATATTACTTTTAAAAACAAATCACTTTTTAACATTTAACTTAAAAATTTAACTTTGAACTTTGTTAAATACTTGTTTAAAATTCATTTTAGCTTCTAAAATATAGTTAATTTATCTTGAAAACTTGATTAAATTCATCGTTGCTTTTTAAACTTTGTTTACCTTCTTATGTTCATTTAAAAACTTGATTTAAACATTTACATTGTTTAAAACTTCATTAATTATTTATTTCAAATTTTAAAACTTGTTGTATTTCGAATAACCCGAGCCAACCTTCAGGAATCCCGAGACAATCATGAAATTCACCGAGCAACCCACTCCCCCTCTCGTACTCTTCTTCTTCGCCTTTTTATTTTCTTTTCCAGACTGTTACTATGTTAATTCCTTACGTACGAAAACAATTCCGAGCCATCCTTTCTTCCCCGAGACACCCACCATTTTTACTTCGAGTTACCACGCGATTTCCTTCGAGTATTTCTTCTTCTTCAACCTTACTAACAGTGAACCAGAAAATCAACGTGCACGTGCACGTCACCGCGCCGCCTCTCCAGTGGCCATCGCGACCTTCAGCCAATCGCGCTTCACCCCTACGCTCGAACCCAACGTTCGATTAGACACCAGGAACTCAAAATCGAAAATTTGATAGCTCGAGCCAAACCTGGGACAAAACATCTCGAACACCCCAAACCTGTCATCGCTTCAAACTTGATGCTCCGACCACTTGAGAGCCACCACTACCGGCCTTGGCCTCGTCAATGGCCATACTTCCCTGTCACCAAACCTCACTGCACTCGATCAAACGCTAAAGCCGTGCCGATCAATTTTCTAAACCTTCCAAAAACTAGGGCTACAGATAAGAAATCATCACCGCTGCTGCCATAGTGTTTTGCATCCCCATCAATTATTTTTCCCAGCTTCACCGATTACTCCTCTACCATCAAGAAGGATGCCGACCCTTCCACAACAATAGATCACCAGAAATCACTAGTTTCCCACTTTCTGTTGATCCCAGAATTTCTTCGCAAACCCCAAACTAAAAATTTTGATTCTTGTTTCAAAAATCATGTTATTGCTTATGTATTTAGTTTATAATACTGATTTTATAAATTAACAAGTTTGGGTTTTTACTTTATTTTAATATGTACTGATGTTTTATAATTTTCAGAGACAACATGCTTCATTATGAATTTCATAAAAGTTTTAACCAATAATTCATGTTAAATCAACCAGTATTAGTTTATAATCAGATCCTTTCACAAATTAAATTAGGTGGTAAAGGATTTTAAAATGTAAAAGAGGAACTGGGAGCATAGCAGAGCACATAACAACATGCATACCCATAAATATTTACTTCAGATTTTTATCTATCCACATACAGTACTTATTTATATCCAACCATACTAGCATGCAACTTCAGTTATAATTTAAGATTTAAAGGTTACTCACAGATTCTTAAACATTGGATTCAAAGAAAGGGTTTTAAAAGATTAAAGTTGCTTACCTGGTAAAAGTTTGGAACAGAGAAGATCCTGTTTTGCTTTGAACATTGCAGTTTGAACAGAATGAAGATTTATGCTTGGAAAAATTGATTTTTTTTCCTTTCAGGTTGAAGATTGGTTTCTGGTTCAATTTCTTGGATTCCAGATCATCATCCCTAGGCCGAAGACTTTGCATTTGATGATCATTATGTTGAGACTGAACTTAAAAACAGCAGATTACCTTTCGAATTTGATTTGCTATGTTTTCTAGTTGAAAGCTTCTAGTTGGTATTGATTTTGTTTTGTTTGTTTTTAATTGAATTTTTGTTTAAGATCAAGATGTTTGCTTGCTTTGCTTCAGATTTCTCAGCTTTGAAGATGGACGAAATAAAATAAAAAGGCTTGATATAAAGGAGAGGTTTACACTATTGATATTATTTTACTTGTACAAGATTTGTTTCAGAGAATTTTTTTCTTCGTGTGTGCAGGCTGGTAGGTTGTATATTGTGGCTGAAGTGATCTATATTATGTACTAGAGATAACAACATTAAATGCTAGTCTCCTTCCTGTCTACAAATACTCATTCTTTATCTTATTTCGTATGTACCTATATCATTTTCTTTTCCTTTCATTTCGGCTGTAGGTACTTGTATTAGTTTTCTTTCTGGTTTGCTTAGTTTCGAATGAACAAAACTGAGATGAAGGTGATTATATAAAAGAAAGTGTACAGGTATTATTACATAGTTTTGTACAACAATGTATATATTTTGTTTGTTTATACAATAGTTATGGGCTGAGATGTTCGTATTAAATGCTTATGTACCCTATGTCTTCCTTGCTTATCTTAGTTGTACAAAAGATGTTTTTATTTTTATTATTTATTATTTTTTTTCTTTTTATATTGCATGACCTTGCTTTGTTTCGGCTCTTCATTTTGTTGAAGTTGTTTACTTTGTTTATACTTGCATATGTATTTCGTTTTCTTTTGTAATATTATTTCAAAAAAAAAAAATTCCATAGTTACTATGTTGTTAGAATTGTAGCCAATGTATTCACTTTATTATTATCACATATATTTGTATATATATTTATAAGTAATTTGAAATGACAATTTCTATTTAAAAATAGGAATTCATTTGTAAAGACATTCTATTATTATTTAACTCTATATTTATTTTTAAAACCATTTATTTACAATTTAAATTCAAGTAACAATATATATATATATATATATATATATATTACAATATTTTAAATTGAAATGATTCATACAGAATATACTTGAATTCGGGGAAACTCGCTCCATTTTATCGATTTATTATACTATTTTTATTCAAAAATTTATTTAATTATTAATTTAAATAAATTAAAATCTAGGGTCGTTACAAACTTCCCCACTTAAAAGAATTTCGTCCTCGAAATTCGCAGGCACGAAAATAGCACAGATAGACAGATTCGATCTCCTATAATTCCTCAAACTTAAGATATGAATTCCAAATTCAAGTCGGAATATCTCAGAATACATACCAATTCGTCTCTCTTCGGACTTTGGTATCCACAAGAAATTACAATAGAATTTCAAAATTTGGTTTCAAACGATATCGTTTTATCGATTCGATTCAATTTTATCCTCATATTCTATTAATAAATTATATTCAATTTAAAATTTCCCATTTCAAATTCATTAAGGTTTAAATCGAAAAGCTGATAAGAAATCGATGAAGATAGAAAGGAAGAATTTTCTACAACGATTCGTAGGGCATTACCGCACCGAAACTTCTTTCTGGAGCTGTCACGAAGCAATCAAAAGAATTTGAAATCGAATAAAAGGAAATTGATAAGAAAGTTGTTTCCACTGTTGCAAGGTATTGACCATTTATAGTCGTATTTCCTTGTCCCCTATCTCGTCCTCTTCTTGCACTCATACTCACTATCAGTGGATAGTAAGAGAATTTACTGAGACGTTCAGACTGATATCTTAGGGATATACTCATTCTAGAGTTTACTTCACTCTATCTCTAATGAGCTACTTAACGTGTTATACTCCTGAGCTAAAGTTCAACCTTAGCTCTGATACCAAATGTAAAGAACGACCGTCGGCGGCCACCGGTAGGCTTTGCAACCATCCCAGTCCCACCTTGGCTTACACTGGCACCTCGCATTTACTTTTACGGCCAGCCTCTCGACTGTCACGGCCTTCGCCTAACCAACCCATCCCTCTCAGGGACATGTAGGGGTAAGAGTCCCCCGTTCGCCACCAAACTGCGAAGCGAGAACCCCATATCATGTTGTAATATAGCAAATGCGATCCATATACGACGTATCATTATTCAGAATGGGTTATACGACCCAAAGGTCCTTTCCCGGTTAACCCGAATAGTGAGCGAAATATTTAAAACATATGGATATGGGATTTCAATTAAGTCACAACTTAATAATTCAAAACTTTCCTCCAAAATAGTTTAAACCAATCATCATTCCAAATCTTTAAATAAAAAGATTTATTTCACACAGTTCACCTCGTTTCATAAAGATCTATTCACAGGTTTCAAAACAATTCAATTTCAATTGGATTAACTCGTTAAATCTTTAAATTAAGGATTTAACGTATAACTTTCAAAAACAATTTCATTTCAAAGGGTTTAAACAAATCACCATTTTAAATCTATTAACAATACACAAATTCAATTCATGGCTTTCAAAATAAATTTCATTTCAATTTCAAACTTGAAACTTCTCAACACAAATTGGAAGTTCATTACTTACGTGAAAGCTTTAATTATTTGAAACAAATAGTTTTTATTTTCAGAAAAATCCAATTATATTTACACGAGTTAAAACTTTTGAATTTAAATTCAAATTCCCAAATCAATAATTTTAAAATAGTTTAACCCATATATAACTGGTTTAACATCTTTCATTCCTAGTTTCAAATCTTAAGATTCAATTTCAAACTTGAATTCAAATTTAAATCAAATTAATTAAATTTCCAAAACTCGATTAAGTTATTCAAAATAACTTTTATCTTTGAAATTCCATTTCAAAAGCTTTTCACTTTAAACCCAAATTTCAAAATTTCAAAATCAATTGAAATTAAAATTTCAATTTCAAAAACGTCAAATTTAAATTATCTGTGACTTAACCGATTTCCATGTGAAATCCATATTTGTGTGTGTAAAAGTGTGGTCCAGGGGTTCAACACAATAGTGCAACATCAATCATCACAGATCAGAATACAAAATATAGTTGATAAGCAATATAAACTATAACGCTCATCTTCATTCATAGATCACAAAGATATATCACAGATAAATAAATTTCAGATCACAACATAAATCAGGGTATATCACAAAACATCATATATCAGGGATATCAAATAATTCATATCATTCAACAGAACCCAAACATTCATAAGTAAGATCAATGAATTTATCTAATTAATTTAAATCAGATTTATTACTTATGAATAAATTATTATTCCTGGTTAATTAATCATTAATTAATTATAAACCATTTTAGATAAATTATCCATTAATCATTTATTAATTATCCTTCCATAATAAATTTATTAACCTTTAATTATTAATTAATTCTTTAATTAATTATCTTAACCAATTTACCCTTAATTAATCACATTAATTAATCACATTTATCAATTATCATTTAATTAATTACCCTTAATTAATTACAATAAGTGATTATCCCTAATCACTTTTTATAAATAAATCACAAATCAATTACATTGAGAAATTATCCTTTAATCACTTGATTAATTAACTTTAATCATTTATTAATTATTTTAAATTTAGTAATCATCTCTAAGTGATTAATCATCAAATTCCATTTGAAAAGCATTTAGAAATTAACAAAATTAACCTAACATATATTACTTTTAAAAACAAATCACTTTTTAACATTTAACTTAAAAATTTAACTTTGAACTTTGTTAAATACTTGTTTAAAATTCATTTTAGCTTCTAAAATATAGTTAATTTATCTTGAAAACTTGATTAAATTCATCGTTGCTATTTAAACTTTGTTTACCTTCTTATGTTCATTTAAAAACTTGATTTAAACATTTACATTGTTTAAAACTTCATTAATTATTTATTTCAAATTTTAAAACTTGCTGTATTTCGAATAACCCGAGCCAACCTTCAGGAATCCCGAGACAATCACGAAATTCCTCGAGCAACCGATTCCCCCTCTCGTACACTTCTTCTTCCCCTTTTTATTTTCTTTTCCAGACTGTTACTATGTTAATTCCTAACGTATGAAAACAATTCCAAGCCACCCTTTCTTTCCCGAGACACCCACCATTTTTACTTCGAGTTACCACGTGATTTCCTTCGAGTATTTCTTCTTCTTCAACCTTACTAACAGTGAACCAGAAAATCAACGTGCACGTGCATGTCACCGCGCCGCCTCTCCAGTGGCCATCGCGACCTTCAGCCAATCGCGCTTCACCCCTACGCTCGAACCCAACGTTCGATTCGACACCAGGAACTCAAAATCGAAAATTTGATAGCTCGAGCCAAACCTGGGACAAAACATCTCGAACACCCCAAACCTGTCATCGCTTCAAACTTGATGCTCCGACCACCTGAGAGCCACCACTACCGGCCTTGGCCTTGTCAATGGCCATACTTCCCTGTCACCAAACCTCACTGCACTTGATCAAACGCTAAAGCCGTGCCGATCAATTTTCTAAACCTTCCAAAAACTAGGGCTACAGATAAGAAATCATCACCGCTGCTGCCATAGTGTTTTGCATCCCCATCAATTATTTTTCCCAGCTTCAACGATTACTCCTCTACCATCAAGAAGGATGCCGACCCTTCCACAACAATAGATCACCATAAATCACTAGTTTCCCACTTTCTGTTGATCCCAGAATTTCTTCGCAAATCCCAAACTAAAAATTTTGATTCTTGTTTCAAAAATCATGTATTTGCTTATGTATTTAGTTTATAATACTGATTTTATAAATTAACAAGTTTGGGTTTTTACTTAATTTTAATATGTACTGATGTTTTATAATTTTCAAAGACAACAGGCTTCATTATGAATTTCATAAAAGTTTTAACCAATAATTCATGTTAAATCAACCAATATTAGTTTATAATCAGATCCTATCACAAATTAAATTAGGTGGTAAAGGATTTTAAAATGTAAAAGAGGAACTGGGAGCATAGCAGAGCACATAACAACATGCATACCCATAAATATTTACTTCAGATTTTTATCTATCCACATACAGTACTTATTTATATCCAACCATACTAGCATGCAACTTCAGTTATAATTTAAGATTTAAAGGTTACTCACAGATTCTTAAACATTGGATTCAAAGAAAGGGTTTTAAAAGATTAAAGTTGCTCACCTGGTAAAAGTTTGGAACAGAGAAGATCCTGTTTTGCTTTGAACATTGCAGTTTGAACAGAATGAAGATTTATGCTTGGAAAAATTGATTTTTTTTTCTTTCAGGTTGAAGATTGGTTTCTGGTTCAATTTCTTGGATTCCAGATCATCATCCCTAGGCCGAAGACTTTGCATTTGATGATCATTGTGTTGAGACTAAACTTAAAAACAGCAGATTACCTTTCGAATTTGATTTGCTATGTTTTCTAGTTGAAAGCTTCTAGTTGGTATTGATTTTGTTTTGTTTGTTTTTAATTGAATTTTTGTTTAAGATCAAGATGTTTGCTTGCTTTGTTTCAGATTTCTCAGCTTTGAAGATGGACGAAATAAAATAAAAAGGCTTGAAATAAAGGAGAGGTTTACACTATTGATATTATTTTACTTGTACAAGATTTGTTTCAGAGATTTTTTTTCTTCGTGTGTGCAGGCTGGTAGGTTGTATATTGTGGCTGAAGTGATCTATATTATGTACTAGAGATAACAACATTAAATGCTAGTCTCCTTCCTGTCTACAAATACTCATTCTTTATCTTATTTCGTATGTACCTATATCATTTTCTTTTCCTTTCATTTCGGCTGTAGGTACTTGTATTAGTTTTCTTTCTGGTTTGCTTAGTTTCGAATGAACAAAACTGAGATGAAGGTGATTATATAAAAGAAAGTGTACAGGTATTATTACATAGTTTTGTACAACAATGTATATATTTTGTTTGTTTATACAATAGTTATGGGCTGAGATGTTTGTATTAAATGCTTATGTACCCTTTGTCTTCCTTGCTTATCTTAGTTGTACAAAAGATGTTTTTATTTTTATTATTTATTATTTTTTTCTTTTTATATTGCCTGACCTTGCTTTGTTTCGGCTCTTCATTTTGTTGAAGTTGTTTACTTTGTTTATACTTGCATATGTATTTCATTTTCTTTTGTAATATTATTTCAAAAATAAAAAAAAATTCCATAGTTACTATGTTGTTAGAATTGTAGCCAATGTATTCACTTTATTATTATCACATATATTTGTATATATATTTATAAGTAATTTGAAATGACAATTTCTATTTAAAAATAAGAATTCATTTGTAAAGACATTCTATTATTATTTAACTCTATATTTATTTTTAAAACCATTTATTTACAATTTAAATTCAAGTAACAAAATATATATATATATATATTTACAATATTTTAAATTGAAATGATTCATACAGAATATACTTGAATTCGGGGAAACTCGCTCCATTTTATCGATTTATTATACTATTTTTATTCAAAAATTTATTTAATTATTAATTTAAATAAATTAAAATCTAGGGTCGTTACAAAGATAAGCAACGTCAGTCGTGATCTCCAAAAACTGAACTAGCTCCAACTAATCTACTACACCTGATTATTTGAAAAACCCAACTCTAGACTGCCTATGTGGAAAATTATGGGCACCCAGAGTTTAGGAAGGGAACAATAAACTCGGAGTCAGTCATGGGACTGGTATGAGTAACAAAACAGTTTATCTTTAAAACAAACAACAAAAGAATTTTAAACATTGAAATCCGAAATGTTTTTTGGAAAATGAAACTACCATAAGACCTCCCACCACACACACAATGCAATCGCAGACTTGGAGGAGATTTCTTCTTATGATAGTCAAATATGCTTAATACGAGAAAACTCTTTTGATATTATTACTAGTGCATAGTGAGAAAATCCTTTCAAAAATATAATATTAATCTTAGCCAGCATACAACCATTATTGTATGCCTACTATAGCTACTATGTTCAATAGCATGTTACCGCCACATTCCATAGCAGGTTATACAACTAAAACTGTACAAGGCTCGTATTGTTTCTTTGGATTTTCCAACAAATGGTCAGGCTAAGGAACTTCCTATGCCTCATAGGAATGCCTCTAGAGGGACGCCTCGAGAGACAACTGCTCTCTGCCAACACAAGGCCGGTTACCCCCTTCCCGAGTAGTAAACCTAAGATATGCCACCCCCGGTCGTTTGGGACCTTTATCTGAGGCGTCTCGATCACAAAGCAACAATCACACAGTAAATGAGATTGGAGCAACCACACAGGTAAAATAACTGGGCTCCATACCATGATACCACCTTTTTCCCGAAGGAATGGACATACCCTAGGGGAGCTACCCGTGAAACCTTGCCGCATCTTTCCTGTTTCGACCATTTCTGGTGTGTGAGGTCCGATGAGGTCTCGTCCACAAAGCTATGCTTTACACAAAAGCCATGCTTTGATCAACAAATGATCAACAACACACAGCAACACTTAGCATGCCACGCTACCAAATTGGGAGTATATCACTGATAACCTTCAACTACATAACCTCTGAGCTCGTACGTCTCAGAGAAGGGTGTTAAGCTAAGAGAATAAATCTCCGCCACCAAACAGAAATGTATTTGAAAGAAATCAGCTTTATATCTCAAAGTGTAGTGTCAGACATACGGCCATACAAGTCTGTTCCGGGTTCGAACAGAACCGAAGGCACTTCCGAAGAAGCCCTTGCAATCCGGGTATTCACAATCCCGATCGGATTTCCCATCACTTAGGAAATCTCTATACCGGCGCGACTCAGTGCAGAGACAATCGATGGTTTATCCTTTCGTTTTCGAAAATATCCGGTCTTCACCACCGTTCTTCAAATGCAATCCATATATGACGTATCATTATTTGGAATGGGTTATATGACGTAAAGGTCCTCTCCCGGCTAAACCGAATAATGAGCGCAATATTTAAAAACATATGGATGATGGAATTTCAATTAAGTCACAACTTATTATCCAAATTTCCTCTTTCAAAATGGTTTAAACAAATTACCATTTTAATCTTTTACACAAAAAGATTCATTTCACAAAGTTCACCCAGTTTCACAAAGATCTATTCACAAATTTTCAAATCGATTTCCATTTCAATTGGATTAACTCGTTAAATTTTTAAATCAAAGATTTAATTGATAGCTTTCAAAACAATTCCATTTCGACCTTTTATACAAAAGGTATACCTTTCCAATTTCAAAACAAAGTTCAACAATCTTTCACAAAGATTTATTCATAACTCAAAAAACCATTTTCCAATTCAAACTTGAAATTCCTTTAATTTAAATTGGAATTTCATTCCTTATATGAAAGCTTCTATTATTTGAAAACAAACAATTTTCATTTTGGAAAATCTGATTCATTTATACGAGTTAAAGTCCTTGGGTTAAATTAAAATTCTCAAAACCATACTTTTAAAATGGTTTAAATTCATATAAACACATTTAAAACATCTTTAACCATAATTTCCAAACATGGAATTCAATTCCAAATTTTGAATTCAAATTCAAATTAAATTATTTAACTTGGAAACTTTACCAAGTTATTCAAAATAACTTTTATCTTAAAAACTCCTTTTCAAAAGCTTTAACATTTAACCCAAATTCATTTCCCAAATCAATTGAAATTAAAATTTCAATTTCAAAAACGTTAAATTTTAAATCATCTGTTGACTTAACCGATTTCCTCGTGAAATCCATATTTGTGTGTGTAAGAGTGTGGTCCAGGGGTTTCACACATATTAGTGCAACGTCATTCAATCATCACAGATTAAATACAATAATATATTTGATAAGCGGTATAACTATAACGCTTATCTTTCATTCACAGATCATAGATATATATATATATATACACACACACACAAATGTACCACAACAAATGAATAAATTATACATAGCTCAATCCATAGAACAAAATATCACAGATCAGATAGGACTATCAATTCAAGGCATCTCATACAATACAATCATTCATACGTAAGGTCAAGCATTCAATAATCATTTATAAGCAGGATTGATTAATTGTTTAATCCTAATTAATTCAATTTATTTCCAATTAAATAGATTACTCATGAATTAATTATCCAATCCTGATTTATTAATCACAAATCATTTGATATAAATTAATTTATCAAACACTTTAATTAATTAAATTATTCTTAATTAATTACAATAACTAATTAATTACTCCTTAATTAATTATCTTTAATTTATCCCTTACACAAAGTAATTGAATCCAACTTACTTCCATTACTAAATCATCTTCCATTAATTACATCCAGAAATTACCCTTAATTACTTCACTAAGTAATTACACTTCATTAATTACATTAAGTAATTATACTTAACCCAATATCAAGTAATTATCTTTAATTAATTGAACTTAATTAATTAACTAAAATTAACCACATTAACTTAATTAATTACTGTAACGACCCGGAATTTTCGATCCCGAAAATTCCAGATAGTTATGAAAAAGAAGAAAGAGATAGAAGAAAGAGATCAGAAACATCAGCACCTCACATTCGCAGCGGATAAAATATAATAACAAATATATCAGTTTACAAAAGCATACCATGTATGTCGATTACTTTTTAATACATCAGAGTCACATATATACAGACACTGAAATATACAATTATCATATCTCAGATGTACAACAATATAATACAGCGGAAACACTCCATACGTCCTGCAATCCAACTCGCCTCCCGAGCTCCAGGACGTCCTTACCTGAAAATCTATAATACTCGGTCTGACCCAAGCATTACATCAAAGTAACACTCGGGTCAGGCTGGAAACCAGCGTGAGTAAACCCATCTAACATAAATTTCAAAGGCATACAACTTATATAAAACCCGGGTAACTTGTATCAATTACAACTACACAAATTGTTATTGACCTTATTTATTTCACTCACCGGTTTCTAACTACCAAACTTAGATTTAATGGTCTAATTTGCCTAAATCATTCCATTTTAGCTTATTCTATTCAACTAGAAATTTAATAAGAATCGAAGTGGTTTCGGGTATTTACTAATACCCGACTCCGGTCTCTTCGAAACCAATGTCAATTTAACTTAAAATTTTCAAGTGAAATACAATTCAACTTAAGATACAGGATGTCACAGTATTTCATCATCAATAGATAACTACATCATCATAGTTTAAATCAAACATATCAGATCACATAGCATCACGAACCACATATTAAGGATAACAATATATCAAAGGTTTCCAATATCATTCTAATTATCCTTTAACTACATTTAAGTAACTAACCCTTAATTATTCCACAAATTAATTATCCTTATCCAAATATAGTAATTAACCTTTAATTACTTCATTAATTAATTATTTACCATAATTATTAATCACCATTGATTAATAACATCCAGTGATTAACTACCCTAAGTAATTAAAATCCATTAATTACATTAAGTAATTATTATCAAATCATCTAGTGTTTAAGATTAATTAAACTTAATTTATCAACTTAAACAAATCACATTGATCTCCATTAATTATATTAAGTAATTACTTTCTTAATTACTTCCATTAAGTAATTATACTTAAACAATTCACAAATGACTATCAATAAAATTATTATTTAATTTAAGAAAACATTTCTTACTAAATCAGAGTTTTTTTTAAAAAGCAATTTCAATTCAAAATTTTCGAACTTATTGATATATATAATCAACCGGCTATTTTTAACTTGCAAATTCATTTCTTTCACTCAAAAACTTTTACGAAAGAGTTTCTCAAATTCAATTAACATTTGTTTAAAACAAAATTTACTCTTTTAAACTGTTTTATTTAAACTATATTTTACTTAAACATTCAGAATTAAAAATTTATTTAAATTTCCAAATTTGGATTCAAAGTAAATTTGAATCCATCCACTTATCTTTAATTTTAAACCTGAAAAAAAATCAAGTTTATTTAAAGCTGGAATCCATCCTCTGCCTCGAGACGAACCCAGCCTGCTTCGAGTCTTTTCATCCTTTGCTTCGTGTCCCGCTTGCGATTTACTCGAGTTTCCTCCGAGAACAATTCCACACAAACATTTAACAGTTTCGATCAGAAACATACTACACTACTTCGAGATGCCTCGTCCCTGCTTCGAGTAAAACACCCAAAATCCCGAGTGAAACCCCGAGCACTTCAAACTATACCTTCCAAAAATCGACAGCCATCATAAATTTGCACGTGCACGTGTACCGTTCCTCCAGTCACCTCCGGCCACTCACCAGCATCGCACCCCATCGGCGATCGACCCACGACCACATCACAACCTCCAAAACCTACCACCTTCACTCGAATCAAAATCGAGTTACCTGTCATCAACCTAGAAACGCACTCGACCAACAATCCCAACCTGTCAACAGCTCGTCTCTGCCCCTCCAACCATCAGAGACATCACCGCCATCGGCCACGTCTTCGCCTACTCTCCCTTTACGCATTCCCAAGCACCGGTTGAACTCGATGCCCTGTGGCATTCGAACGAGACCAATATATAATCATAACAAAAACTAGGTTTACAGAAAGGATTTCATCGCCGTTGCCACCACGACGAACTACAGCGCCTTCCACCATTTTTCCCGGCCTCTCCGTTCACTCCTCCATCACCGCAGGGAACTCCAAAGCATTCCAATCTACTTGGTCACCCAAAATCGACGAAAACCCATTTTCCGTTCATCACAGCAATGCCAACTCAATTTTTCACAAAAAAAAATATGATTCAAGTTTTAAAAATCCTAATTTCAGGCAAGAATTCAAGTTGTAAACTTGAATTAATATTTTAAAATGTTTGAGGATTTGCTTATAATGATTATTGCCTGTTCTTCAAGTTTTACAGAGCTAGGCTATCTGATGAACTCGAATCTCGAATTTAAAAATTTGTTTTGTGATCTAACAGACATGTTTTGTTCAAATACTATGTACAAATAATCAATAGATGAAACAGGTTGATCTTGTTTTGAACCCGAGCTTCAAGTTTTATCACAGAGATGGTTTCCAGACTATAAACAGACAGGTATCAACACATATAAAGAATTTCATAAATATGTTCATCCAAACACCTTTTTTTAGACAAAAGAACATAGCAAATATACTTAATAGGTTTCAAATTTAAGTTACTCACCTTTGTTTTGCAAAAGAACAGAGCCTCTGCCTTGAGACAGTTTGAATTTTGAAAACTGGAAAGGCTTTGTTTGATCTTCCCACACATCTTGTTTTACTGCTTTGTAGTAGTTTGCTGATATTGTTGCATGCTTGTTTTAGCTTGTTTTAGAATTTAAATGGAGTTTTATTTCACTTTTACTTAGCTCGAATTTGAAATGAAAAGGTGATGGAAAGAAGTAGTGTACATGCTGAAGAATGAAGCAGGTTACATGGTTTATATTTTTTCTTCTTTCTTTTAAATGGTCAGAGATATTTTTATAAAGATGGAGGCTGAAAGGATTTTATGCAATTCGAATGGATTGTGTTGGCTGCCAATAAATGAAAGCATTGAATGTTTTAGTACTTGTGTCTCCCAATTTATTATTTTAAATTCATATGTCATAGATATTTTCTTTTGCCTGAGTCTTGTTTTACAAGCCAAAGCATGTTATATTTTTACTTGTTATCTTACTTTGCTTTGTGTATTTTCTTTTGCCTGCATACAAAATTTCCAAGTGCTGGTTTGCTTGCTATGTTGAACAAAAGAGAATGAGCAGACATACATATTGAATATCTATATTATGTGTTCAAAGTTATTTTGGTTTGTTATTTACCTTGTTTTATTAGTTCAAGTTTGCTTCAGCCTGCATACTTAACTTCATATGTATAAAATTCGCTAGAATTTATATATAAGTTTTTACTTGAGAGTTGTTTTGGTCATTATAGTTAAAATGTTAACTTGATTGATAATGAAATGTAAATGGATATTGTTTTAATATGTTGTTTTAGCCAAGGTTATAAAATTTTAACTTAAGTATAGCAATTTACAAATTTTATATTTCCATTATTTTAAACTTAAACTATTACACATTTAATTTACTTGTTATTTACTTTATTTCATACTTATGTTAATATCATACATTGGATTTACATTGAAGTTTAATATTTATAAAGTTTATTTTATTTTAAAACTTAACTATCCAATATTTTATTTATTCTACATCTACATTTACAAGGCTTATTTTAAATTTTAAACATTTTGAAAGAATTTATTTAAACTTTAAACCATAGCTCTTCCAATTATATACATATATATAACAATTTCTATTTATTAGATATTATATTATAAATAAAACTCGTTATCAAAATAAAAATGATTTATAAAAGAAATTATCACTATAAATAAATTACTTATTTTCTCGACTATATTTTAAAAAAACAAAACCCTTGTTAAATTTAAATTTAAGTTAAAAATCAAATTTTAAACAATTTAACTTTATTCTGTATACGTTTTAAAGTCAACTGATTATTCATTTAATAGCTTTTAAAAAGATGTATATATTAAATCAAACCAAAACTACCAAAAATATTAAAATAAGAAAACTTATCTTCATTTATTAAAATTCAAATCAGATCTTATCTATTTACAATATATACAAATATATATATATATATTATAAACAGAAAACAAATTTATTAGCTTTTTAAAATATAAATTATCAGTTAAACATTTATTCAGAAGAAGATTTTTAATCAAATTCAAATTTTATTAACAATTATTATCATATCAATTTAATTTCTATCGTAGATTATTAAATTGATATTGTCAAAATTTCCGGGATGTCACATTCCTCCCCCTTTAAAAGAATTTCGTCCCCGAAATTTAAACAAAGGTAATTTAAAACCTAAGTCTAGAAATACTTTAAAAATTCTATATAATATTTCTAAAATAGTTTTATAAAAATACTTTTATAACTCGATGTTTTGACAAGTCCATCCTTGTTCTCACAGAAATTCGGTCATACGTTGATCAGGCGTAGGACTGAAAATCTATAAGTACTCGGTAAACTCATTTTCAACACCCAGTGAAAATACCTTGGAGAATAATTTTATTGAAAATATAGGAAACAGTTTGAAAATAGAAGTAAAAAGCTTTGGTGAGAATGCTCTGGAAATCATCACACCCATCCATGGTCGCAGTTACATCCCGGGTTACGTTGCCGTCGCAGCAAAAGTCCATGTAACTGATTACACCACGGAACCCACAACAGATCGCATTTACATCCAGGGTTATGTTGCCGTTGCAGCAAAAGTCCATGTAACTGTTGGCTCTCAGCGGCACACACGATTACGCTGTCAAAATGAAACTTCTCCACTCCCACATAGGTCGCAGTCTACCGATGTAAAATCAAACATAGACTGTTGGCTCTCAGCGGCACACACGACTTTCGCTATGTTACCATAGTGTCGCAGTCTACCGATATAAAATCAAACGTAGACTGTTGGCTCTCAACGGCACACACGACTTTCGCTATGGTCTGCAGTAGATCGCAGTGACATCGAATTACACTGTCGTCACAGCATAACCCAAATGCCTCTGTGAGCACCAGCCCCTCGACTTTCGCTACACAAATAATCCTCAGGAACTAGTTTTGTCCGGACTCCTCACAGGATCAACTTTAGAACCTCCCCCTTAGAGGCTCAAGGTAGTGCCACCCTGTGGCACTCCTGAGAAGTTCATTTCAAGGGAGCGCCTTTTTCCCCAGAGCCAATCTCAAAGCACTTTATACTATACACATATAGTATCTTTCCAAATCATACACCTAGTATGAATTTCAAATATATGCCTTTACACAAAATCGATTCTCAAAATCGATAATCCACAAACTAGGCTTTTCAAATTTTCAATATTGATTTTACCCAAAAATCAAAAGCCTTTCCAAAGTCCATAGGTTCCAAAAACCTTTCCTCAAAATTATTTTCACAAAATCCTTTTTATCTTATCATATATATAATAATCTTGAAAAGCTTTGAATTAATTTATACTTGTATAAATTCACTTTTATACTTTAAATACTTTAAAAAAAATCTTTTTCTTCTGTCAATCGATTCAACAAGGGGAGTTTATCCAATATAACAAAGGAATATATAACTTCGTTTATTCCAAATCAAATATTCAAATTTGATTATTCTTTATATAAAGTCATTTACCCTATTACTTACTTTCATAAAGTAATTTTTTTTTTATAAAAATATCCAATTTTTATTTTTACTCATTGTATATTTCACAAAGTATACTTTTTATTTCAAAAACCATTTTACAATTCTGATGTAAAATTTCCATATCAATTTAATCTCAAACCGTACGATGTCCACATATCATCCGTACGCAATATCAATCTGATCGCTCACTCGATCATACAATTTCACTTCCGAACTAGTATTGTCCACCCGACTTCCTAGTGCGGACTCAGATCTGGTCTCTTGATCAGAAGCCGTCATTCTCCTTGCATAGTCACAACTATGATAGAGAATATCCAGAACCAATCAACAATCCATATCCAGGTTCACCGTCGAAAATCGAGCGAAAAATCCCAACTTGGATCGATAATATTATCTTGAAATTCTGTGCTCGAATCTGGATCAAATTACTATGCGAATAGAATAATATACGTACATCTTACGTATTTAACTTCATTGATTATTAGCCAAATCAATTTCCTTTCTATTCACATTTTCTTATTCACATTCACTTTTATTTTCATTCACTTATTCACAATTGCTTCAATCCCATTTGGATTATCACCTCAATCCTTATCTCAGTTGGGTATTCGATCAATAACAGTTTGAACTCCGACCAGTTAAATTTTTTTAGAAAATAGCTTGAAAATTTTAAAAATAGATAAATAGTTGAAAAATAATCATTAGTTTGTAAAATAGCTGTAAAACAGTTAAGTAATTATAAAATAGTTGGAAAATATTAAAATAATTGCAAAACAGTTGTAAAATAGTAATTAGTTATAGAAACAGTTGAAAAACAGTAATTAGTTCATACACAGTGGTAAAATTATTAAATAGTTTCAAAAATAATTGTAGAATAAGTATAAAATAGTTTGGTCTTGAAAAGTAAGGTTAGATATAGTAAATAGCTTAGAAAGATAGATTCAAGAAACTTATATTAAGATAATTTGTTGAAAATAGTTTCAAAGTCAAACTGTCTCACTACCCAACCTTTAACTCAATCATTCAATTTGAATTTCCATTTAAATTGACTCAATATCAAAATAACTTCAAATTTCAACCACTTCCCATTCCGATATTGATTCATTTCCAATCAAGTTGGATTATCCTTGATTTCTTTCCAAATTCAAATCAAATTTCATTTAAATCACAGTTTCAAACCATCTCGAATTATATAAATTCGAGTTAAATTTCCAAAGGTTGGTTTAACCCCTTTAACCAAATTAATCTTTATTTAAAGTTTTGAAACAATTTAATTTCTGAGTCCAATTCTAAAAATTCCATTTTAAATTATCTTTTACTTATGTATTTCAAAGTTCAAATAAGAGTTCAATACAATTTTATTTTAAAATTTTAATTTGTTACACAAATTTTATCTTCCAGTTTGAAGCCAGTTCTTAAACAATTTTAATTAACAAATTTAATTATTCAGATTTTCAATTTAGAGTAATTCCACATCCTTAATTTCAAATTAACGTTAGATTTCCTCTTTTTTTTCTCAATAATGGATATATTACCACACTTCATTTCTTATTCATTTAAACCAAACCAATTCACAATTTAAAGATTATTAATAAAATAATAATATCCAAATTATTTTAACCCATCCTTCCGTTTCCAATTTTCAGATCTCAAACCCATTTTGAGATTACAGAAACTCCCAATTCCAATTAACCATTTTTAACTCCTCAAGTTAAACCTTAATTTCACCTTGAAATTTCCAATTCAGGTTACTTGTTAACCTATTTAACTTTCCCAAAGTTAAATTCAATTTTCTTAACCCAACCAATCTTACCTAATTTGGATTCCCATTTCAAATTTTAAACTTCACATTAATAATCCAATAAGTTCAAAAACTTATCACCTTGGGTATCCCATCTCATCCCAATTTTTTTTTAACTCAACATTTAGAGTTTATTTCAACTCATATTTGATATTATGTATTCCTCATATATACATATTATTTTATTTACACACTAAGTTATCCTTAAATCTTAAACCACTTTTTGTTTTTAATTCGAAACAAATTTCTTTAAATTTCCAAACAATTCCTGTTTGAACCAAGCTTTATCATTCAAACAATATTATTTATTATTTCTTTATCACTTTGAAACAAATTTCAAATTCCAGACCCAGATTTAAAACTCCACAATTTAGATCATCTTTAGTTCTAATTTATAAGTCATATTTACCCCAATGGTTTTACTTCCCAAACATTTTATTTTGCTTACCCATTTATACTCATTTTATTATTAAACACAACAATCATTTATGATAATATCCAAGATTATCATATTAGGAAACCAATTTATTATTATCTTATTCTGGAACCCTTTTCCAAATTCAAGATTTTAATTTCAGTTTGAATCCATTCTAAACTTACTTTTTATTTAATTTCAATTTGGTTGTACTTCTATTTCCACTTAATTCTCATTATCTTATTTAATCCCAATAAATTTTTAACAACCAATAACTTTAACATTTATTAGTAAGAAATATTGCTTTATATATATCAAAATATATTCTTATAAAATCATCTAAAATCTTTTATATAAGAAAATAACAAGTACGCTCTCATATATATATATACACACACACACACACTCAACTCATTCTAGGGTACCATTGACCCTATTCTAAATGAGTACACCCACCAGAGCCAAGGTTCTCTCTTAACCTTTCAGCTCTGATACCAACTGTAACGACCCAGAATTTTCGATCCCGAAAATTCCAGATAGTTATGAAAAAGAAGAAAGAGATAGAAGAAAAAGATCAGAAACATCAGCACCTCACATTCGCAGCGGATAAAATATAATAACAAATATATCAGTTTACAAAAGCATACCATGTCTGTCGATTACTTTTTAATACATCAGAGTCACATATATATAGACATTGAAATATACAATTATCATATCTCAGATGTACAACAATGTAATACAGCGGAAACACTCCATACGTCCTGCCATCCAACTCGCCTCCCGAGCTCCAGGACGTCCTTACCTGAAAATCTGTAATACTCGGTCTGACCCGAGCATTACATCAAAGTAACACCTGGGTCAGGCTAGAAACCAGCGTGAGTAAACTCTAACATAAATTTCAAAGGCATACAACTTATATAAAACCCGGGTAACTTGTATCAATTACAACTACACAAATTGTTATTGACCTTATTTATTTCACTCACCAGTTTCTAAGTACCAAACTTAGATTTAATGGTCTAATTTGCCTAAATCATTCCATTTCAGCTTATTATATTCAACTAGAAATTTAATAAGAATCGAAGTGGTTTCGGGTATTTACTAATACCCGACTCCGGTCTCTTCGAAACCAATGTCAATTTAACTTAAATTATTCAAGTGAAATACAATTCAACTTAAGATACAGGATGTCACAGTATTTCATCATCAATAGATAACCACATCATCATAGTTTAAATCAAACATATCAGATCACATAGCATCACGAACCACATATTAAGGATACCAATATATCAAAGGTTTCCAATATCATTCTAATTATCCTTTAATTACATTTAAGTAACTAACCCTTAATTATTCCACAAATTAATTATCCTTATCCAAATACAGTAATTAACCTTTAATTACTTCATTAATTAATTATTTACCATAATTATTAATCACCCTTGATTAATAACATCTAGTGATTAACTACCCTAAGTAATTAAAATCCATTAATTACATTAAGTAATTATTATCAAATCATCTAGTGTTTAAGATTAATTAAACTTAATTTATCAACTTAAACAAATCACATTGATCTCCATTAATTATATTAAGTAATTACTTTCTTAATTACTTCCATTAAGTAATTATACTTAAACAATTCACAAATGACTATCAATAAAATTATTATTTAATTTAAGAAAACATTTCTTACTAAATCAGAGTTTTTTTTAAAAAGCAATTTCAATTCAAAATTTTCGAACTTATTGATATATATAATCAACCGGCTATTTTTAACTTGCAAATTCATTTCTTTCACTCAAAAACTTTTACGAAAGAGTTTCTCAAATTCCATTAACATTTGTTTAAAACAAAATTTACTCTTTTAAACTGTTTTATTTAAACTATATTTTACTTAAACATTCAGAATTAAAAATTTATTTAAATTTCCAGATTTGGATTCAAAGTAAATTTGAATCCATCCACTTATCTTTAATTTTAAACCTGAAAAAAAAATCAAGTTTATTTAAAGCTGGAATCCATCATCTGCCTCGAGACAAACCCAGCCAGCTTCGAGTCTTTTCATCCTTTGCTTCGTGTCCCGCTTGCGATTTACTCGAGTTTCCTCCGAGAACAATTCCATACAAACATTTAACAGTTTCGATCAGAAACATACTACACTACTTCGAGATGCCTCGTCCCTGCTTCGAGTAAAACACCCAAAATCCCGAGTGAAACCCCGAGCACTTCAAACTACACCTTCCAAAAATCGACAGCCATCATAAATTTGCACGTGCACGTGTACCGTGCCTCCAGTCACCTCCAGCCACTCACCAGCATCGCACCCCATCGGTGATCGACCCACGACCACATCACAACCTCCAAAACCTACCACCTTCACTCGAATCAAAATCGAGTTACCTGTCATCAACCTGGAAACGCACTCGACCAACAATCCCAACCTGTCAACAGCTCGTCTCTGCCCCTTCGACCATCAGAGACATCACCGCCACCGGCCACGTCTTCGCCTACTCTCCCTCTACGCATTCCCAAGCACCGGTTGAACTCGATGCCCTGTGGCATTCGAACGAGACCAATATATAATCATAACAAAAACTAGGTTTACAGAAAGGATTTCATCGCCGTTGCCACCACGACGAACTACAGCGCCTTCCACCATTTTTCCCGGCCTCTCCGTTCACTCCTCCATCACCACAGGGAACTCCAAGCATTCCAATCTACTTGGTCACCCAAAATCGACGAAAACCCATTTTCCGTTCATCACAGCGATGCCAACTCAATTTTTCACAAAAAAAATATGATTCAAGTTTTAAAAATCCTAATTTCAGGCAAGAATTCAAGTTGTAAACTTGAATTAATATTTTAAAATGTTTGAGGATTTTCTTATAATGATTATTGCCTGTTCTTCAAGTTTTACAGAGCTAGGCTATCTGATGAACTCGAATCTCGAATTTAAAAATTTGTTTTGTGATCTAACAGACATGTTTTGTTCAAATACTATGTACAAATAATCAATAGATGAAACAGGTTGATCTTGTTTTGAACCCGAGCTTCAAGTTTTATCACAGAGATGGTTTCCAGACTATAAACAGACAGGTATCAACACATATAAAGAATTTCATAAATATGTTCATCCAAACACCTTTTTTTAGACATAAGAACATAGCAAATATACTTAATAGGTTTCAAATTTAAGTTACTCACCTTTGTTTTGCAAAAGAACAGAGCCTCTGCCTTGAGACAGTTTGAATTGTGAAAACTGGAAAGGCTTTGTTTGATCTTCCCACACATCTTGTTTTACTGCTTTGTAGTAGTTTGCTGATATTGTTGCATGCTTGTTTTAGCTTGTTTTAGAATTTAAATGGAGTTTTATTTCACTTTTACTTAGCTCGAATTTGAAATGAAAAGGTGATGGAAAGAAGTAGTGTATAGGCTGAAGAATGAAGCAGGTTACATGGTTTATATTTTTTCTTCTTTCTTTTAAATGGTCAGAGATATTTTTATAAAGATGGAGGCTGAAAGGATTTTATGCAATTCGAATGGATTGTGTTGGCTGCCAATAAATGAAAGCATTGAATGTTTTAGTACTTGTGTCTCCCAATTTATTATTTTAAATTCATATGTCATAGATATTTTCTTTTGCCTGAGTCTTGTTTTACAAGCCAAAGCATGTTATATTTTTACTTGTTATCTTACTTTGCTTTGTGTATTTTCTTTTGCCTGCATACAAAATTTCCAAGTGCTGGTTTGCTTGCTATGTTGAACAAAAGAGAATGAGCAGACATACATATTGAATATCTATATTATGTGTTCAAAGTTATTTTGGTTTGTTATTTACCTTGTTTTATTAGTTCAAGTTTGCTTCAGCCTGCATACTTAACTTCATATGTATAAAATTCGCTAGAATTTATATATAAGTTTTTACTTGAGAGTTGTTTTGGTCATTATAGTTAAAATGTTAACTTGATTGATAATGAAATGTAAATGGATATTGTTTTAATATGTTGTTTTAGCCAAGGTTATGAAATTTTAACTTAAGTATAGCAATTTACAAATTTTATATTTCCATTATTTTAAACTTAAACTATTAAACATTTAATTTACTTGTTATTTACTTTATTTCATACTTATGTTAATATCATACATTGGATTTACATTGAAGTTTAATATTTATAAAGTTTATTTTATTTTAAAACTTAACTATCCAATATTTTATTTATTCTACATCAACATTTACAAGGCTTATTTTAAATTTTAAACATTTTGAAAGAATTTATTTAAACTTTAAACCATAGCTCTTCCAATTATATACATATATATAACAATTTCTATTTATTAGATATTATATTATAAATAAAACTCGTTATCAAAATAAAAATGATTTATAAAAGAAATTATCACTATAAATAAATTACTTATTTTCTCGACTATATTTTAAAAAAACAAAACCCTTGTTAAATTTAAATTTAAGTTAAAAATCAAATTTTAAACAATTTAACTTTATTCTGTATACGTTTTAAAGTCAACTGATTATTCATTTAATAGCTTTTAAAAAGATGTATATATTAAATCAAACCAAAACTACCAAAAATATTAAAATAAGAAAACTTATCTCCATTTATTAAAATTCAAATCAGATCTTATCTATTTACAATATATACAAATATATATATATTATAAACAGAAAACAAATTTATTAGCTTTTTAAAATATAAATTATCAGTTAAACATTTATTCAGAAGAAGATTATTAATCAAATTCAAATTTTATTAACAATTATTATCATATCAATTTAATTTCTATCGCAGATTATTAAATTGATATTGTCAAAATTTCCGGGATGTCACAATTACACTGAGTAATTAATTGCTTAATTTACTTTATTAAGTAGTTACCTTCACATTTCCTTTCAAATTCAAGATTTAAAATGATTTCAAATTTAACTTTAACAAAATTTAGATCAAATTTACAAACCTTTTAAATCAGGGTTAAAGAACACTTATCATATAAAAGAAATTTATAAGAGTTTAAAACCAAATTATTTAAAATCAAAATCTTGTTTTTTTTTTAAAAAAAAACTTTAAAAATCTGTTTCCAAATGCTGCTTTGGGTGTTCCCCGAGCCAATGTGCTCCTTGCTTCGAGGTTTCCCACAAATCGACCCGGTACAAAAATTTTCAACTTAAATTTGTTTAAGTTTTTAAATGACATGGTACAACCCAAAATTACACGAGCTCAAACTCAAGCCAGCAACCCACCTTCCCGAAGACAACTTCGAGAAACAAAAACCTTTCGTTCCCAACATGATACTGATACACGCCAGTGGTTGTGCACGTGTACCATCAGATGCCGGAGCTCCGGCCTACAAAACCACCGCCGATCAGTCACCTTCGATCTCCCCAAGCCATCCAAACACCCAGAAACTCGAATTAAATTGGAAAACGAGATCGAGTCATCTCGACCAATTAAACCCAACGAAGCATCATCAGATAATTTCCCGATGCCATCATCTCAGGCCATCGGAGATCACGCGAATACACAGGAACCTTCCACAATGTCCGACGCCTCGTTTGGCACTGGTGCTGTCTATTCCGGTTCAACGACGAGTCGCCAGCAACCCAAATTCCGACCTTAACTAAATCGTGCGCTTAAACCCTAGCTTAGCGATTTCCGGCCACCACGATGATATGAAAATTCATTGAGCATTTTTCCCTGACTCCCTGATCATTCACCTAGCCTCAGCCCAAACCCTGACCACCCTAGGACTTCCGACCGCCTGAAATTGGTCGAAACCCAATTTCCGTTCAAGAGCAAACTGCTCTTGAATTTCAAAATGAAAAATCATCATTTTAGTTTTGAAAATCCTATCTTGCAATGTGGATTCAAGTTATGAAACTTAGTTAGCAATCCATGATACTCGAATTTATCATATATTTAAATTTTTGCTCTGTAAAACTAAATTTACAGAGGCAAAACATTTCCAACATGCTCAAAACAGATTTTAGACCATATTTTAAGTTTAAACAAACATATTTTGTTCGTAACTCTAAGCTTAATACTGTGTGGATGAAGAGGTATTAAATCTTCTCTGGTTACTTTACCCTGTAACCAGAACTGTAACCAGAAACTAGAAAGGACAGGCTATTCAAGTTACACAGTGCAACCATATATACATATAGGATTTACTTACATGAACCTATACAGCAAAACACAAAATTATTGATGAAACAGATACACAAATTTAAGTTTAGAAATGTCATGTTTACTCACAGTTGTTTTTTTTGAGAGGATGAACAGAGTTGAAACAAGCTTGTTGAAACTGCAAGCTGAAGTCTTTTTTTGCCTTTAATTCTCTTGTTGATCTCTGAGTTTAGTTGAGGTATTTGTTGTTTAAAGTGAAGTTGTAGTTCGCTTCAGATTTCTAGTTTAAATGAACGAAACGAAGATGAAGTTGATGTATATGAAAAATGAAGTTACAGGGTGGAGATGATATTTGTACTAGAGGATAATATGGGTTTGTTCACTGTTTAGCAGGGATAGTTTCTTTGCTTGCTGGCTAATATATTCACTTGGTGGCTGCATTAACTAGTTGGTACAAACTCATATTTTTTTTCATTTTGTTTGTACGAATATGAGATATTTTCTTTGGCTTCCTTTGCAAGCTTTTACTTATTTTTTTTTCTTATTTACTTGTTTTTATGTTTACTTGTTTCATTACTTTATAATGTAAATGAACTTCTATTTTATTTTATTTTTCTTTTATTATTTTTCTATCTATTTTATTTGTATTATTTTGTATTGATTTATTAATATGATATTAAGATTTATATTTTACTTTATATTATATAAAACTATATAATTTATTTATTTTGTAATATAAATGAATTTCTATATTCAATATGTTGTTTAAATTTAGCTAATATGTTACTTTATATTTCATAATTTATCTTATATATTTGTATTCCTATTTTTAACTCAAATATTTAATTCTAACTTTAATACTAATTGTCTTGTATGTCTACATATGTATTTTTATATATATTTTTTCCGCCATGTTTCATTCTTGAATGTATATTAGTTTTCTTTTGTAAGCTAATTCATGTATATATTTTTATCATATGTATTTGTATTTTTATTTATTTATTTCTATTTTTAATATAGACCATCAATCCCAAATTTTATCATTACAATTTATCTTTAAACCATTTGGTAAAAATTTAATTCAAACTCAATATATATACACATATATATATATATACACATATATATTCAAATTATTATTAAACCATTTACTTGAAATTTGAATCTAAATCACATATATCCAATATTTAAATTCATATGATTTAATATATATATTCTATTTATATTGGGGAAACTCGCTTCAATTTACAATTAATTTTACATATTTTAATTCAAAAATTCAATTAATTATCAATTTAAACTTATTTAAAATCCGGACCGTTACATCCACCTAAAAAATCAAGATAAATAAAATACTAGATTGAAAAATGAAAAGTTTGGATCTACGGTTTGAATTGGAGAGATATGCATTTCTATGGTGGTTTGTTTGACCATGTAAGGGTTAGAGGAGATCAACAATGGATCACGTGTTTAAATTCTCCTAGGGTTTGGGTTCTCTGAAAATCTAGGCGACACGAGGCAAAGTGGAGGCTAGTTTCAGGTTTGTGAGGTCGAATAGCACATTTATGCCGATTTTTGTAGGGTACAGACTGGGGATCAAAACATGTCGATCTTGGGTCATGGGGGGTCCCCTACGCAGGTCAGGTTTGGGTGGAGGGGCGCGTGGCTAACGCGATGGTGTCGGGAAGGGAGATTTTTGATGCGGAATTCGATGGCGGTGTAAGATTTTGTTTTCGAGGAGCATGTTGGGAGCTTGGGTGAGGGGTTTGTGCATTTTGAATTGTGCACAAGAGAGGTTTTGGAGGGAGGAAGAAGGATTAATATAGGGTAATTACCATAATGTTGTAATTAAAGTGAGATTGACTAATATTTAAATTTCGATAAATTATAAATTGAATAACTTTTCCATACGAGGTCCAATCGAGACGAGATTTTTTGCATTGCACTCGTAATAGGGATTCACATTGGAATTGGTTTGTTGAATTTGGAGCAAGTGAAATTTTGGGCAAAAATCGAACGTTATTCGATTTTAGTTCAAACTGGAACGCCTAAGCATCCACTGGAATTTCGGTGAGTTAAACTCACTTTTTTGAATAATCAGCATGAAATATAGTAGATAAAATTTACTGCTTATGTTTGGATGAATTATTGGTTCGTTTGGTTAAATATCCACTTTTGAAAAACAAATGTTATTTAAATTGAAATACAGAGAATTTTATAGAGAAATCAGGATTTCACACCATAGCGATTTTAATTTCTAGTTATACACCGGTTGATTTTATTTTAGTTATATACATGTTATATAGATTATTAAATGCTAACATTTGATAGTTTGGCCATATTGGATGTGATGCTGCCATATGCTAAAAATTGAACCTTTTTAGAGAATAATGTAGTAACAACACCGGTTAAGTGCTATTGTAACAATTGGCCAAGTTATAGTAGTTTGAAACATACTATTAATTGTTGTTTGATTTGGAAATGGCTTCCGATTTGAAAAATGATTCTTAATTTGACCTTTTAGATTTTCTGTAATATTCTATTTAAAATTAGTCTTCGTACTTCTATTTTACTTTAATTTCTTTTATTATTCTTTTCAAATATATGTATATCTGTAAATGTTTTAAGATTATTAGAAAAGTATTTATTTTCATACAAAATTTATTTTAAAAAACGGCTGTTTATTTTAAAGGAAATAAAAAGGCTATCTTTTATTTTAAAAGTGATTTTGTGTTTTATAAGAAAATAAAAATATTTCATTAATAAAAATGTAGGAAACATTTTATATAAAATGTTGTAATAAAAGAACTGATTTATAAATGGTATTTATAACTAAAGAGAAGTTTTTTAATTTTCTGATAGCCATAGCCTTTTTCCGATAGAAAATCAAGGTGAGAACTCTAATTTTAAATGATTATAAGTAATTATAAATGTTTAACATAACTATTTGGATGCTAATGGTGTTTGGATGTTTGGTTGATGAATGTTTGAAAAAGTAATTAACAACATTAACTAAAAGTGAGAAACTCTTACTAATAATATATTCTAGGATGATGATATGATGTCTGCAATGGATGTTTAGTACTCTTTGATCGTAAAGTTTGGATGTTTAATATGAATGTTGAATATATATATATATATATATATATATATATGCAAGTCACGGAAATACACGTCGATAAGCACAAATGAAATCACTTTCCAATATTAAATGAATTGGTACATATGGATGTTAAACCTCTTTAAAATGGTTTAAAAATTAGTTTGAAATGTTTTATAAACATATGAAAGTGTTGTGGCGAAGTTTGAATGGTAATGGAGAATTTAGTCAAAAATAGGCACGTCGCGTAACGGTAGTTCACGATTTCGTGCCATAAAAGTACGAGTATATAAAATAGAATTTAACTTGGAATTTTTTTAGATAAGAATTTTCCGAACTATTATATCCATAGTTTTCATACAAAGAAGGAAAATTGAGATTTCAATAAGTAGGTTTTGAAATATGAGTAAAACAAGTCTTTGGAAAAATCATGGTTTTGCAATTCGTGATCCATAAAAGTATTTCTTTGAAAATGATATTTTAATTTTTTTTTAAATATGAGACAAATTCTAAAAATCTTTTAAAATGTTTTAAAAGTGATTTGAGTTAGAAAAATGAATTTCCAAATGAAAGAAAAGCCGTTTTAATCAATACAGCTTTAAAAGCACTTTCCGTAGCACTTTTCTATAACTTTTGAAATAAAGTTTTAAACGCAACCATTCTTTTCCAAATATTTTGTAAATGTTTTTAAATGATTAATAAGCTTTTATAAAGATGATTTTGAAGGATTTATGGAATGGTTAAACGTTATATGGTTTAGAGTCGATCAAATAACTCGACCGCCTTATGGGTGTCAAAGAGATAATGCTTAGGCTTGAGTTTGGAAAACCATTTTCCTGCTCTCCCTGGCTATCCGGACTGGCTCGATGGAGGGGATAGTAAATTTGATTTACTGGGATCAAAATTTTCTAAATTATAAAGTATATAATTTTTCGAATTTAAACAACTTAGATTTTATGGAGATAATCTTCTTATACTTGGTGTTAAATCCCATGATGGAACTTGTATTATTCATGGAATTTAAAAAGTGATTTTGCCGCTAATCTACCCATAGTATTTGTTGAATATGGTAATTGATATTGAGTAGAATTTGGTGATTTCTATAGATTCTGCTGATTTAATATTTACTGATTTTGGATTAAAATCGCAAATAGCACGGTTTTAACTAAATAAAATTTCGATTTTTGAACTAAGAAATCTTTGTTAAGATTTAAATGAAATAATTTTGGAAATGTTTTCCTATGTGAAAAATGCAATGATTTAGAATTATTCCATGATTTAAAAAGGTTTTAAGTAGTTAAAGAATTTGAAAAGAGAGGTTTAATGATTCCATATATACTCGAAAGAAGTGTTTTAAAGTTATATATCTCTAAAAGACATTTTTGATAAAAGGAATGAAATATCAAATATTATTCACCTATTTATTTGGCCTCTTTTATCGATGGAAGGAACCAGGGTCGGATCTGGGTAATTCCTATTCGAAAACCACTTCGAACAAATTTACGTTTTGAAGTAAAACATGTTGAAGATAAAATTACTGAAGACGAAGATATCATGATGTAGGATGCTTGCCACTAGTCCCTCGAGGTGAAATTTATCATATCATATATTTATGGTGGCAGTAGTGTTCTATTATGAAAATTTTCGAATTGCAAGGACTAATCGCTACTGATACTAGGGGCGATTCCCAAACAGAATGCGGTAGGAGGAGTGCCTTCAGTTTCGTTCAGTCCCAGAACGAACTTGTATGAATGAATGTCTGACATTGCATTTTGAAATCGCATCGATTGATCTCTATAAACATATCATCTGCTTGGTGGCGGAGAAGGCAACTTCTCTTAGTTTAACACTCTTTCTTGGGACATACGAGCATATGAGTTATACGATTGTAGAAATCAGTTGTGTGATTATGGAATGGCAATGTGGCATTCAAAGAGGAAAGATGATGTGCTATGTGAAAGGTAATCATTATGGCCTTACATCCGGAAATGAGTAAAACATGGTAGATGAAAATAGGCTATGTGGTTCGCAACCTTTATGGTATAATCATCCCCTTCTAGATATATTTATTCATGCTATGACGTTGGGTGTTAAATTATTGTGGTGTATGCAAAAAGAGCTCTCAGATAGGATGGTAATGACCGGGTGATGACATATTCGGTACTATCTAGGAAGAGGTAGGTCGGTCTTGTGTTGGTAGAGGACCATCAATTGGGCCTCAGTACATTCCTCTGGAGATGTACTACCGAAAGGTAGTCTCTTCACCTGGTCATTTGTATGGAAATCCATTCTCCATTAAGTGCTTGTCATTTTGTTTGTAAAACCCACTTTGTGGCTAATATGCCGGAATTTAATCAATATAACAATTTCAGTTAAGATTAATAAGTTTACATGAAAATGTTTTCAAAGGAAAGTCATTAAAAATAATATGAAATGTTTATTTTTGTGTAGCAAATCATAAGGTAAATCCCTTTCCGTGTTTATGTGCGGTGTGGTGTTATGAGATACCTTTTTTGTTTTCAAAATGCATCTTTTTGGGTTCTCACACCAGTCCCATGACTGATTCGGAGCTTATTTTACTTTCCTTAAACTTTGGGTGCACCTAATTTTCCCGGACAGCCTAGTAGGTTTAGCTTAGAAGAAATTTTGGCAGAGCTCAAAGCATGGTGCTAGAAGATTTTTCTAAAGATTGTTATCTATTTCCACCACACTCTTATGCTATGGTATTCCGCATTTGTAAGGACAGAAATTTATAAATGTCTATGTCAGCTCTGGTAAATGTATTTAAATTTCCACTGTAAATTTTATGTTGGAATAATGTATTTTATTCCATTCATGTGAGATTCTGTTCTATCTTTATTTTCTTTCTTACCCTTAAGAATTCGCCTCTCCGGCACTTGGATTTGCAACATGTGAATACCGAGGATGTATTAGTGTCAATTTCTGAGAGTCGAAGAAACGTGTCCTCACATTTGAGGTCGAATCTTATTTGGTTTTAGGTAAGTCTAGAACTCTTTCAAATACTCACCTATTCGATCAAATCGAACCGTTTTATTTTCTTTTGTATGTTAAGTTTTGCTTTTGTTTATATTCTATGAATCTATCATAAGCATATTACTTGTACATAAAATGCACATGCTCATGTCTGTGATAATTCATCGGCAAATTTAACAAAGTATATCGAACCATTTTGGTATCATTATAACTATAATTTGACACATTTATATGTATCAATCCGAAGAGTTCACCTACTTTTTTATCGCTCCCATTGAATGTGCGCTTTACCCTTGTTCGTTTGAGGTACAATTCACTAATACATATGATTCACAATTATATAATTAAAGAATTATTTCTAAAACTTGGAGCATAGTTTATAATTTTAGAATGATTGTAAAAAATATAGATACTCATGGGTTACGTAGCTATTGCAACAAATACCGTAGTTATAATAGATTTATTTTATAATGAAAGTTCAAAATATTCATAGCAAAATGAAAGTGTATTTATTTTTAATCAATATTGAAAATAGTTATTATTTCATAAATAATATGTAACAAGCCAAAGTTTTTTCGTTTGATTTTGAATATTTAATTTATTTTAAGTATTGAAATAATTGGTTTCTTAAAGTTAAATAAAAACTTAAATTCAAATATTGGGACTATTTATATAATAAAATTATGAATTTAAATAGTGATTTAAATATATGGATTGTGACTTGAATATTAATTTAATGGCTTAAACAGCCTTATTTAACTCCTTTTAATTAATAAATAATAACGATGAATTCATTTTGTAAATTTATTTGCAATAATAAATTGTTTGAGTAAATAAAAAGAAAATCAATTATTAGTATAATGACTTGATTTTTATTGATGCAGTTTCATTTTAATTGATTTAATTTTTCTATAATTTTTCATTTGAAAAATATTTAAATTATCGTTTAATGACTTTGAGCAAATGATGGTATTTTTGTGATTTTATAAAGTCAGTTAACCAGTGTATATTATTATTGTTTTGGAAACGTATCACATTTTTGTACGCGGTCATATTTTTATTTTGTCGCTCGCTTTCGTAAACAAACGAAATTCTATGCGGCGAGATGCCAAAAATTGATGAATAAGTATAAACTTAACACTTGAGAAAATTCAATACCTATTTTCCTCTTTCACTCTTTTATTGATTTTCCTGAAACCCAAAAACTAAACAAAGCCTCCACCTAAAAAAATCAAGATAAATAAAATACTAGACTAAAAAGTAAAAAGTTTGGATTTATCGGTTTGAATTGGAGAGATCTGCATTTCTATAGTGGTTTTTTTGACCATGTAAGGGTTAGATGAGATCAACAGTGGATCACATGGTTAAATTCTCCAAGGGTTTGGGTTCTTTGAAAATCTAGGCGACACGAGGCAAAATGGAGGCTAGTTTAGGGTTTGTGTGGTCGAATAGTACATATATGCCAATTTTTGTAGGGTACGGACTAAGGATCGAAACATGTCGATCTTGGGTCATGGGGGGTCCCCTACGCAGGTCAGGTTTGGGTGGAGGGGTGCGTGTGTGACGCGATGGTGTCGGGAAGCGAGATTTTTGGATGTGGATTTTGATGGCGGTTTAAGATTTTGTTTTCAAGAAGCATGGTGAGAGCTTGGGTGAGGGGTTTGGGCATTTTGAATTGTGCACAAGTGAGGTTATGGAGGGAGGAAGGAGGATTAATATAGGGTAATGAACCTAATGTTGTAATTAAAGTGAAATTGATTAATATTTGAATTAGCTTATAAAGTGAATAACTTTTCCACACGAGGTCTAATCGAGATGAGATATTTTTCATTGCACCCGTAATAGAGATTCACACCGGAATTGGTTTGTTGAATTTAGAGCAAGTGAAATTTTGGGCAAAAATCGAACGTCATTTAATTTTAGTTCAAACCGAAACGCCTAAGCGTCCAATGGAATTTCGGTGAGTTAAACTCACCTTTTTGAATAACCTGCATGAAATATAGTAGATAAAATTTACTGCTTATGGTTGGATGAATTATTGGTTGGTTTGGTTAAATATTCATTTTTGAAAAGCGAATGTTATTTAAATTGAAATACAGAGAATTTTATATAGAAATTGGGATATCACACCATAGTGATTTTAATTTCCAGTTATATGCTGATTGATTTTATTTCAGCTATATACATGTCAAATCAAAAGAAACACAATTATTACTTTAAGTTTTCTTACTCCTTAAGTGATAAGGACATAAAGTAAAGATTTGAAATGTGATGTTAAGTGTTGAAAAGTAAGATTACTTTAAAAGTAAGTAAAGGGTATTTTAGTCTTTTGCAAATATAATATTTTAATCCAAAGTTTTTCTATAAATACACACCCACTTTCTCACTTCCTGTAACGACCCAGAATTTCGGTCATTAATTTTGAACATATAATTTATTTTAATTGTTGAATTTGAATTGATTTTGAATTTGGAAGAATTAGTGAAATGGTTTATGATTTCAAATATAATTTATCGATGTGGTTTATTTTAACTTTATATACCGGATGTTCTTACAATATTAGAAACGTTAAATGTTATCATTTTATTTTTATAATAAGGCTCCCATTAGGTATTTATGTTCCTCAAAACCCTAAGAAAACTAAAGAAATCTCTCGATTTCTCTAATGGCATTAGGACTCGCTAGCTTTTGGATTATGACATTAAGGAACATCAACAAATCATAGGCCACTAAGGGGTGGATAACACTTTATCGGTTGTATCAAATCCAACTCATAATCCATGATCCTTGTCCTAATATCATCTCACTCTTGAGGAATATCAATAAATTAAAAGAAAATATTCACTCACACACACCATTCTACCATGGCCTAAGTAAAATACACATACCTTAACGAATATCAACAAATATGTGCATGTATCTTACCTCGTATAGCCAATAATTAAAGAGTATGCAAGTTATCTATTAACGTATAAATGGTAGAGGATAACTTATATATTAAGGATTCAAAATCTTTAATATACATATATCAAGTGATATTGATTTAGAGAATAAAATATTTCTTGTGAAATACCTTCATGATTCAAGTGTTAGATGCATCTGAATCACAATCTTTGTACTATATGTATGTACTTATTCCTAAAATATAATTTGGCCAGTTTCACTTAATTTTATACATATATAATTATATAAGTATTAATTTATTTATAACTTTTATAGTTTAATTTGCTTATATAATATGTACATGTATCTTATCGATTAAATCTTAATTAATTAATTTTAGTTCCTATCAATTAGATCATATTTAATTAACATAAATAATTTAGTTCCTATTAACTAGATCATATTTAATTAATTTAATTAATTTTATATTACTCTTAAACTATTTAAGATAGTTAATCAACAATAACGGTTATAGTTTGTTCGTGTACATATTAATATATGTACACATTTTATTTAATTAACTTTTAATTAATTTTATTTAATTAAGCAATTCAATAAAATTATTTAAAATTTAATTTAGTTTGTCATAAACAATTTTAAGATAAATAAATAGCTAAAACAATTATAGTTATACACATATATTAATATATATGTTTTAATCAGTGAACTCTCAATTAATTATTTTATTTTATTTAATTAATATCATTAGTTAAATTTTAAAAATTAAATTTCTGAATTTCAAACTTAAATATTTAATGTCACAAAAAATAATTTTAAAAAATTTGAATGTATTTGTAGCTTTTATAAAATTTTCTTTTTATATTTTAAGCTTAACTTTTAAATCTAAAATATATTTTTAAAATTGTCAAACAAATTTTGAAAATTGGCTCTAAGGGCCAAAATCAGTTTGGGCCTTTATATTGGGGATAACCTTTGGACTTACTTCATCCTTTGGGTTATGCCAGTATCTAAGTAGGGTAAAGTACTGTAATCCAAATCCAACCTTAGACGTTACATTTCTAGGCACCCTACTAAATAGGTAGACCTAATCAATTTGTCATAACATTGCTAATTTAAACCACGTAGACCATTAAGGCGCTGACACCATTGGAGAAACTAGGCAAGTTGAAAGCGGTTGAAATATGTAGATTTTTCTGGAAATTCCTATTTGGATCTATCGAGTCTATAAAGTATAAAGTGGAATTTAGATTTAATCTAAAATATTTTAAATAAACTTTTTAATTCATTTATTTGGTAAAAGTGAAGTTTTGATTTAATTTACACTAAGCATATTATGATGAGCGTATCAAATAGGCTTATATATGTATAATGCAAGTGCAACATAACATGTAACGACCCAGAATTTTGAACAAATTAAATTGAGAATATTTAATTAATTTTAAATATTTGAATGGTAATTTAATTTGAATCCCCGATATAACTTTGAAAATTTGCGATTAAACTTTAAAATCTAATCTATTGAATTGAATAAAAATTTATATCTTCAATTTTAAGTTGAAGAAAAATATTTCGAAAAGCTTTTAAATTTTATATTGATAACGCTGAAGATAATAGAAGCTTCAGAATCGAGTTTGAAAGTGTTCGTTCAGTTTTGAAATTATATTGTTCGAATCGATATTCAAAAATAGCCGTCCGAGGCACAGTCTCGGAATTCGACGAAACCAGTTCCATTGGGTCCGTAATATTGAATTATTACCGGATTTCAAATTTCGTATTGAACGGAGTTGTTGTGTAACCGCACGATGAGTAAACGCGTTCAAATTTTAAAGCGAATTCAATTTAAAATTTAAATTTAAATTGGTAACGTCTGCACGTTCGTCCCTTTAATCACGCGCTTAAATCACGCCTGGAATTACAAAAATTTATCGTGCAAACACGTTCGCCTGTCTTCTCTTTCTATTTCAAACGAGCTTCCTTTCCTTCTATCATTAAAAAACAATTCAAAGAAAAAAAAATGTCTTCTTCATTATAAATAAATGGCGGAGCAGATAAAAAATGGGGGGGAATAAAATCGAACGAGCGATTTTACCAAGCTTCAGCTCGAAATTTTGAGGTCGCGAGACCAGGCGGCAGCAGCGTCGAGATCGCGATGCGAAGCAAGGAAAGGGAAGCGCGCGTGCTCGCGCGAGGTCAGGCGATTTAGTAGGCATCGCGATTTGGAGTTTCAGCATCTTCGAACGTGGAGGCGACGTTGGTGGCAGTCGCGAGTTTTTGGTCAAGCTGTTGAGGTTGGGGTTTCGCCTGGGGCATCGTGGATAGAGGGGGATTGGCTCGTTCTCGAGCTCGAGTTTGGGGACTATGGTGTCGCGTGATGGTGGTCAAGTCAGGAGGGATGTTCGGTACATCGTTCGAGCGAGGCTGTCATTTTTAGGGGTTGTGTGCAGTTCATTCGGAGTCAAGAGGATCGAATGGCATCGTGAGCTCGCGGGGTTGCTGTTGAGACAGAGTCACGATCTCGTGGGTACTGGAGGCTCGGGGTAGCTGAGTTCGTCGATTTACAGTAAGTGTAACGACCCAGAATTTCGAACAAATTTAATTGAGAATATTTAATTAATTTTAAATATTTGAACGATGATTTAATTTGTATCCCGAATATAACTTTGAAACTGACGATTTAAATTATAAAATTTTATCTATTGAAAGTGAATAAAAATTTGAATCTTCAAATTTAGGCCGTTTAAAAACATTTCAAACGCTTGTAAAATTTATATTGATAACACTGAGGATAACAGCAGCTTCAGAATTGAAATTTAAACTGTTTTACTCAGTTTTGAATTTTATTGTTTGAACCGATATTTAAAAATAGTCATTTTTCAAACAGTCTCGGAATTCGACGAAACCAGTTCCATTGGGTTCGTAATGTTGTATTATTACCGGGTTTCAAATTTCGTATTTTTCGGAGTTGGTATGTGAGCTCACGATAGATAGACGCGTTGGAAATTTAAATTAAATTCAATTTGAATTTAATCTTTCCATCAACACGTTCTCCTTCTTTTTAGCCTTAATTCACGCAGAGAATCATGTCGCGAGATCGTGCAACCCATATCTGATTTATTTTTAATATCACGTCTCTCCCCCCTTCTCGTTCAAAAATCAAATCCACGATCTCTAAAAGGATTTTTCGTTCTTTTCAAATCTAAAAAAAATGACGCTGCCAAGGAGAAAACTCAATCTCCTCAAACTTTAATCTGCACTGTTGCTCGTATCCGTTGGATCTGGAATTGCTATGGTGATGTCTTCGCATGGATCTGGATCTAGAGTCCGTCTACCATCGTCGATTTCAAAGACCACCGCTTGGAAATAAAAGCTCGATCTGAATTAGGCTCGCGGGGAGGGGAATCTCGAAATCGACTCGTGATGTTTGAGGCCGCGTGTTCCCTTCAGGCTATCGTAGGGCGGCAGGGGGCGATTCGAGGGCATCGGCGTTCGCGTGAAGGCGTGGGTCGCGACGCGATGGCAGGTGCGAGATGCGACATTCTAGGGTTGCGATTGTTTTTCTGGAAAGGGCTATCGCGAGATGGATAGGCGGCGAAGACTGCGGCGTCGTAAATGGGAGCGAGGTTCATTGATAGTCAAGCTCGCGATTGGGGAAGCAACTGGAAAGGAAATCGGGGCCAAGTACGGCGATGAAGGAGATCGCGATGCCTGGGTTCAGCGAGGTTCGGTGATGGTACGATTTCTCTTTTTGTATACGTATGCAGGTTATTTCAATTTATATAAGTATGCAGATTAAAAAAAAAAAAAAAAATGATGAACTGCAAATAAAGAAAAGATTTTCGGTAAGGTATATTACACTTTTTGAAATGCATATATGTATATGTGGATAAATTTATAGTGAAAGAAATGTTTGCAGTAAAGAGAAAAAATTAGCTTGTTTTAGAATAATGAATAAAGATTTGATTTTTAATATATATACTAGTTGGTTTAAAACAAAACCATTGAATAATTTTAGTTACCAAACGAAAGATTTATTTTTCGATTGTTTCGAATGATGATGAATTGTATAAATTATTTATACCAGGTTAAAAATCGAGAAAATGAAACTGAAATGGAAACGGATTGCCAATAAAAAACTAAGGTGAGATTTTCTCACTCAATTGAAAAGTGGAAATTTTCAGTTATTGATTTGATTGACCGTTTGATTGCTATTGAATGTGCTATTAGATATTTTAGGATATATCTATATATATAGCAGTATATACATATTGGCATATGTATATATTGGATTGATTGATTCCCGCCTCGTATAGCGGATGAGACCCTATTGCGCCGTTAGTAAGCGGATTTATAATAACCTATATACCGCGATAATTCCGTACTGGAGCGGAATTGGTATTGTGCTAACATCTTTGGATGCAGGGAAACAGGTTGGAGAGATCCAGCTGGACCCCTCACATTGATTGAATTTATTTATACTGTGATATCAATCTGTGAATGGTTATATTGATGTTATTGACCATATTGATGTCTGGAAATTGTTTGAATGCTAAGATTTAGCTGAATGGATGTTTTGACATCATTGGATTCCAAAAATAAACGAAATTGAATTTTTGGAAATCAGAATAGAAATTTCTAAGTGAATTTAATTTTAGAAATTTAATAAATTCGAAGAAAGGAATTTTAAAGTATAAAAAGTTAAATTTTATAATCTTATCGAATTTATTTCCAGAATAAAGTGAAAATGTTAAATAAATGAATTTCGTATAATAGTGATTTTAAATTGAGGAAATTAATTTAAAAATCTGGATTTCGAAATAGATTGAAAGAAGACAATAGAAATTTATTTTCTTTAAAAGGAATTTATTTAAAAGGAGATAAGTTGGAAACCCAATTAGAAATTTAATTGGTAAATTGAAATGATTTGGGAAATCAATGTAAATGATTTCAATTTGAAGAATCCATTTCAAAACAGAATATTGAAAAATTTGAGAAAAAATAAGGAATTTATTTTAGTAGTGATAAATAAAATTTGAGATCAATCTGTGATTGATTTAATATTTAGAAATGAATTTTTGAGAAATCAATATGGAAATTTTATTCAAACGTTGAAAATAAAATTAGAAATCAATATTGAAATTGATTTGGTATTGAAGCTTTTATAAATAGAATTAAAATTTATAAAAGTTGTTTATAAACCCAAAGTCACTTATTTTGATAAGTTAAATATAGAAGTTGATAAAAGAAGGTTTATAAGACGAAGTTGTTATTAAAAAGAGAAATAGAATTTATAAACGTGCTTATAAATTCGAAAATAGATTGAATGTGATAAATTTAATAGAAGATTATTTTAGAAGATATATTCACGATTTTGAATAGCGAATTTTTATTTAAATAAAAATGTGTAGGAATGATTGAAATGGGGTTGAGTAGATTTTATTCACGATTTTGGACAGTGAATAAAATGTTAAGTAAAATGGATTCATTTTTGAAGAAGAAATATTTTAAAAATGAAGTTAAACATTTTAGAGATGTTTTTAAAATGTATTATGATATCGAATACATAGATTTCAACATTTTCATTGTTGAAATAGACGTTTTCGAGGAATAAGGAAATGATGGACTATAACACTGTTGTTATAGTAAATGATTTTCGAAAGGAAATGTTTTGATGTAGTATTGGGATTCATATATCTATCTAAATTCCGAATCCCTATACTAGTGATTTTGAGTCGTCGTAACGATGTTTTACGTAACATTCGTTTTGACTCAAATAAAATGTGTTTAAAGAATGATTTCCTTAAAGAATGAAATGTATACTTAATATTGATTTAAGTATATTGAATATTTTCAAATGTTGAAAATAAATAGATTTGTGAAATACTTATTTTTAAATAAGTATGGAAATGCTTTTCCAATATGAAATGAACTGTTTTGAGTTTTTATCTTTTAAAGATAAATTGAAATGTGGAAATTGATTTGAAGTTGTTTTCAAATGGAAGTGTGGAAATTTTTATATCTAGTAAAGATATTTTTGAAGATAAAATAATTTGGAAAATTATTTGGAATCTGGTGGTGTTGCGCATCTTTATTGATAGTTAAATAACCGACTATCAATAATTACCTTTAGATAGGTATTTGTTGTGATTGGATGAATTTGAATGCCACACTTGTCTTAAATAAACGCTCACTATTCGGGTTAGCCGGGAAAGGACCATGGGGTCGTATAACCCATTCCGAATATGTGATACGTCGTTATGAATTGCATTCGAAGACCGGTGTTGAAGACCGGATATTTTTGAAAACGGAAGGATTACCGTCGAGTTACTCTACACCGACTGATCTTCGGTTTAGAGGTTTTATCACCCTTAGTGACGGGAAGTCCTGACGTGATTGAAAATTATCCGGAATTGCAAGGGCTTCGTGAGAAGTGCCTTCGGTTCTGTTCGATCCCGGAACAGACTTTTATGGATTGTGTGTCTGACGTTACAATTTGAGATATAAAGCTGATTTCTTTCAAATACATTTCTGTTGGTGGCGGAGAACTTATTCTCTTAGCTTAACACCCTTCTCTGAGACGTACGAGCTCAGAGGTTATGTAGTTGAAATTTATCAGCGATATATCCCAATTTGGTAACGTGGCATACTGAGTGTTGCTGTGAAATGATCAGTGTTTGATCATTTGTGATATGATCATTTGTTTGATCTTATATCTTTGTGATCATAGGTTGATCATTTTGTTTGACCCGAAGCAGGGCTTTTTGTAGAAAGCGTAGCTTTGTGGACGAGACTTCGTCGAGCCTCACACCCTGGAAATGGTCGAAACAGGACGAATGCGGCAAGGTTCTAGGGAGTAGCGCCCCTTAGTGTATGTCATTCCTTCTGGATAAAGGTGGTATCATGGTATGGAGCCCAGATACTTAACCTCTGTGGTTACTGCATTATTATTATCTATGTGGTTTGTTGGAAATCGGGGATCCTCGGGAAGATCGGTGACGATCGGGGGATGGCATACGCGTGTCAGTAGTTACCTATTTTTGCAGAGGTAACCCGGCCTTGTGTTGGCAGAGATCCGGTTAGGTTCTCGGGTCGTCTATTCCAGGGACGTACCCATCGTGGATAGGAAGTTCCTTAGCCTGACCATTTGTTGGAAATCCAAAGAAACAATACGCGACTTGTACGGTATTAGTTGTAGAACCTGCCATTTAATATGGTAGCTATAGCAAGCATACTATAATGGTACCTATGCTGGCTAAGATTTATATTCTACTTTCGAAATGTTTTCTACACTATGCACTAATAATAATATCAAAAAGAATTTGATTTTTGCGTAGTAAGCATCTTTGACTATCATAAGAAGAAATCTCCTCCAAGTCTGCGTTTGCATTGTGTGTGTGGCGGGAGGTCTTATGGTAGTTTCATTTTCCAAAAGCATTTCGAATTGACTTTAAAATTATCCTGTTGTTTATTTTAAAGAATAACTGTTTTACGATCTCACACCAGTCACCATGACTGACTCGGAGTTTATTGTTCCCTTCTAAACTCTGGGTGCCCACCAATTTCCACACGGGCAGTCTAGAGTTAGATTATCAGGTTATCTGGATATTCTGGAGCTTTGGAGATAAGCTGGACGACGAGACGTAGTATTTGTATCTGATATTATTTATTCCGCTGTGTATTCTGTATGAGGACAAGTTATATAACTGTCCATTGTTGTACTGAGTTGTATATTGACTCTGATGATTGATGTATGTATAAACTGATATAGTTCTTTGTTTTAAAAGACTAGTGATTATCTATTATATATTGTTCCGCTGCGATGTGAAAGATTCTGATATTGTTTTCTGTTCTGATGTGTTCTGTTGTTCTTCTTTCTTCTTTTTCTTCTTCTTCTATTTTTTTCTTTTTCTTAAAACCCTCACTATTGGAGTTTCCGGCACTCGATTGCTCGGCAGTCGATAAAGTGAGTATCGATGTCGAATTTTCGAAAGTCGAAAATTTCGAGATGTGACAAAGTGGTATCAGAGCATATGGTTAAGCGACAACCCTGCTCTGTTGGGTGTTACTCATTAGAGATAGAGTCAGTAGTACTCTAGAATGAGTTTGAGTGTAATAATAGATATGAGCGTGTATTTGTTAGTGAATATAAAAATGTTTTATATTGTGTTTGCTTATCCGTTGAGAAGTTTATGAATTTTGGTCGGTATGTGGGACGCCATATTATCGATAGGGATTTCTAAACGCTTAAACGAGGCAAGACGACATAGTATTGTTTTTAAATAGGGTGAATGAGATAATTTTGCCCAAAACTATTTTTGTATAGAAAAGAAATGATTTTTTTTCTATGAAGTATTATAGTATATGGATGTTTGGTTGTTAGGAAATAATAACATTGAAATGTTATCATTATTATTGAAATTGAATAAGAAATTCAAATCGTAACTCCAAGATTTAAGAAATAAAATTCACATACAAATGAAATTTAAGAATGTAAATTATAAATGTGAATTGTAATTTGAAACGGAATTCCAGAGAAGTATTTGGAAATGTTTTGAAAAGAATTTGAAAATTTTGGAGATTTGGAAAGTTTAAATCCTTTTTGATTTGAAAAAGAATTTCAAAAGGTTTGAAAAGTATTCTGAAGAGATGAAAAGCTCTAAACTCTTTTCGGTCGCTGGAAAATAACTTCGATGATGACCGCGGCATCGTTGGTGTTCATTTTCGGGTTTCCAAAAGAGGAATTGCTGCCAAATTGTTTTAAATGGAAGTTGTTTGGAAAATTGAGTTTTGTTTTGAAAATTCAAAGGATAATTTGAATTGTTTTCAAAATGATTTTTGAAAAGGTTGAAAGGACTTTGGAATACTATATAAAAATATTTATGAAATGTTATTAAGTTGATAACTTATACAAATTGAATTTTGATAGAATAAATTTAACTTAAAAAGATGGAGTTAAAATAAAAGTAAGTATAAGTGAACAAAATTGAATGAAGTGAAATTGAAAGTTGAAATTCATTTCGAATTTGTAAGCATTGAATTGGATTGAATAACTACAAATGAAAGACGAATTAAAATTCATATGGAATTAGAAATTTAGCATAATATAAGTGGTGATAAACCAAAATAGTGAATTGAAAACAAAAATTTGTAAGTGGATTAGTAATTGAAATGAATTTGTAATTGAAACTAATCTAAAAAGAGCAGTTATGAATGAAAGTTGTTTGGTTAATAAAATAAACCGAATGAAAATATGAAATGCGAATTTGATTGAATGGAATCAATTGTAAATGAAGTGAACTAAAGATAATTGATAAATTCAATATTCAGAAGATAAACTGAATCCAAATTAAATTAAATGTTGGAATTGAATTCAAATGAATTTGGAAATGTAAAAAATTGAATGAATAGGATATAACTTCAATAACGAACTTAAAAATGATATAAGCAGTTATATTGAAATTTTGTAATCGAATTTGCAAAATAGTTTGAATGTGTAACTAGATATTATGGCTAGTAGGATATACAGGTGATAAATTGGGATTTTGATTTCAAAAATAATTTGAATTGCTCGACAAAAGGTACGTATTTGAATTATAATATGAGTTTTTGATGATTTCTTGTCTAGCCGCTTGGCTTTTTCTTTTTCTTTTTGAAATCTGAGAGTCCGTAGGGACGTTTTGTAGTCGTACCGTATTAGCCGCGCAAAGGAGACGCTGGCAAAATTTTTCGGAAATTTAGGGTGTTAGAAAAATTTTGGGAAATTTCGAAAGTTTAAAATTTGAATTTAAATTCGAATTTGAATTTTGAAGAAAACAATGTTGTTTGAAAATTATGAAAATGTTTGGAAATTTAGTTGAAATGATAACGAGTCTTTAGTAGAGAGATTTGTTTTGATGAATGTGATAGAACTATTGGATTGTGAAAAATAGTAGACGAGTTAAGGACCATTTTTCCTAACTTGTAATTTCGAGGACGAAATTCTTTTAAGGGGGGAAGTCTGTAACGACCCAGAATTTCGAACAAATTTAATTGAGAATATTTAATTAATTTTAAATATTTGAACGATGATTTAATTTGTATCCCGAATATAACTTTGAAACTGACGATTTAAATTATAAAATTTTATCTATTGAAAGTGAATAAAAATTTGAATCTTCAAATTTAGGCCGTTTAAAAATATTTCAAACGCTTGTAAAATTTATATTGATAACACTGAGGATAACAGCAGCTTCAGAATTGAAATTTAAACTGTTTTACTCAGTTTTGAATTTTATTGTTTGAACCGATATTTAAAAATAGTCATTTTTCAAACAGTCTCGGAATTCGACGAAACCAGTTCCATTGGGTTCGTAATGTTGTATTATTACCGGGTTTCAAATTTCGTATTTTTCGGAGTTGGTATGTGAGCTCACGATAGATAGACGCGTTGGAAATTTAAATTAAATTCAATTTGAATTTAATCTTTCCATCAACACGTTCTCCTTCTTTTTAGCCTTAATTCACGCAGAGAATCATGTCGCGAGATCGTGCAACCCATATCTGATTTATTTTTAATATCACGTCTCTCCCCCCTTCTCGTTCAAAAATCAAATCCACGATCTCTAAAAGGATTTTTCGTTCTTTTCAAATCTAAAAAAAATGACGCTGCCAAGGAGAAAACTCAATCTCCTCAAACTTTAATCTGCACTGTTGCTCGTATCCGTTGGATCTGGAATTGCTATGGTGATGTCTTCGCATGGATCTGGATCTAGAGTCCGTCTACCATCGTCGATTTCAAAGACCACCGCTTGGAAATAAAAGCTCGATCTGAATTAGGCTCGCGGGGAGGGGAATCTCGAAATCGAGTCGTGATGTTTGAGGCCGCGTGTTCCCTTCAGGCTATCGTAGGGCGGCAGGAGGCGATTCGAGGGCATCGGCGTTCGCGTGAAGGCGTGGGTCGCGACGCGATGGCAGGTGCGAGATGCGACATTCTAGGGTTGCGATTGTTTTTCTGGAAAGGGCTATCGCGAGATGGATAGGCGGCGAAGACTGCGGCGTCGTAAATGGGAGCGAGGTTCATTGATAGTCAAGCTCGCGATTGGGGAAGCAACTGGAAAGGAAATCGGGGCCAAGTACGGCGATGAAGGAGATCGCGATGCCTGGGTTCAGCGAGGTTCGGTGATGGTACGATTTCTCTTTTTGTATACGTATGCAGGTTATTTCAATTTATATAAGTATGCAGATTAAAAAAAAAGAAAAAAAGAAAAAATGATGAACTGCAAATAAAGAAAAGATTTTCGGTAAGGTATATTACACTTTTTGAAATGCATATATGTATATGTGGATAAATTTATAGTGAAAGAAATGTTTGCAGTAAAGAGAAAAAATTAGCTTGTTTTAGAATAATGAATAAAGATTTGATTTTTAATATATATACTAGTTGGTTTAAAACAAAACCATTGAATAATTTTAGTTACCAAACGAAAGATTTATTTTTCGATTGTTTCGAATGATGATGAATTGTATAAATTATTTATACCAGGTTAAAAATCGAGAAAATGAAACTGAAATGGAAACGGATTGCCAATAAAAAACTAAGGTGAGATTTTCTCACTCAATTGAAAAGTGGAAATTTTCAGTTATTGATTTGATTGACCGTTTGATTGCTATTGAATGTGCTATTAGATATTTTAGGATATATCTATATATATAGCAGTATATACATATTGGCATATGTATATATTGGATTGATTGATTCCCGCCTCGTATAGCGGATGAGACCCTATTGCGCCGTTAGTAAGCGGATTTATAAAAACCTATATACCGCGATAATTCCGTACTGGAGCGGAATTGGTATTGTGCTAACATCTTTGGATGCAGGGAAACAGGTTGGAGGGATCCAGCTGGACCCCTCACATTGATTGAATTTATTTATACTGTGATATCAATCTGTGAATGGTTATATTGATGTTATTGACCATATTGATGTCTGGAAATTGTTTGAATGCTAAGATTTAGCTGAATGGATGTTTTGACATCATTGGATTCCAAAAATAAACAAAATTGAATTTTTGGAAATCAGAATAGAAATTTCTAAGTGAATTTAATTTTAGAAATTTAATAAATTCGAAGAAAGGAATTTTAAAGTATAAAAAGTTAAATTTTATAATCTTATCGAATTTATTTCCAGAATAAAGTGAAAATGTTAAATAAATGAATTTCGTATAATAGTGATTTTAAATTGAGGAAATTAATTTAAAAATCTGGATTTCGAAATAGATTGAAAGAAGACAATAGAAATTTATTTTCTTTAAAAGGAATTTATTTAAAAGGAGATAAGTTGGAAACCCAATTAGAAATTTAATTGGTAAATTGAAATGATTTGGGAAATCAATGTAAATGATTTCAATTTGAAGAATCCATTTCAAAACAGAATATTGAAAAATTTGAGAAAAAATAAGGAATTTATTTTAGTAGTGATAAATAAAATTTGAGATCAATCTGTGATTGATTTAATATTTAGAAATGAATTTTTGAGAAATCAATATGGAAATTTTATTCAAACGTTGAAAATAAAATTAGAAATCAATATTGAAATTGATTTGGTATTGAAGCTTTTATAAATAGAATTAAAATTTATAAAAGTTGTTTATAAACCCAAAGTCACTTATTTTGATAAGTTAAATATAGAAGTTGATAAAAGAAGGTTTATAAGACGAAGTTGTTATTAAAAAGAGAAATAGAATTTATAAACGTGCTTATAAATTCGAAAATAGATTGAATGTGATAAATTTAATAGAAGATTATTTTAGAAGATATATTCACGATTTTGAATAGCGAATTTTTATTTAAATAAAAATGTGTAGGAATGATTGAAATGGGGTTGAGTAGATTTTATTCACGATTTTGGACAGTGAATAAAATGTTAAGTAAAATGGATTCATTTTTGAAGAAGAAATATTTTAAAAATGAAGTTAAACATTTTAGAGATGTTTTTAAAATGTATTATGATATCGAATACATAGATTTCAACATTTTCATTGTTGAAATAGACGTTTTCGAGGAATAAGGAAATGATGGACTATAACACTGTTGTTATAGTAAATGATTTTCGAAAGGAAATGTTTTGATGTAGTATTGGGATTCATATATCTATCTAAATTCCGAATCCCTATACTAGTGATTTTGAGTCGTCGTAACGATGTTTTACGTAACATTCGTTTTGACTCAAATAAAATGTGTTTAAAGAATGATTTCCTTAAAGAATGAAATGTATACTTAATATTGATTTAAGTATATTGAATATTTTCAAATGTTGAAAATAAATAGATTTGTGAAATACTTATTTTTAAATAAGTATGGAAATGCTTTTCCAATATGAAATGAACTGTTTTGAGTTTTTATCTTTTAAAGATAAATTGAAATGTGGAAATTGATTTGAAGTTGTTTTCAAATGGAAGTGTGGAAATTTTTATATCTAGTAAAGATATTTTTGAAGATAAAATAATTTGGAAAATTATTTGGAATCTGGTGGTGTTGCGCATCTTTATTGATAGTTAAATAACCGACTATCAATAATTACCTTTAGATAGGTATTTGTTGTGATTGGATGAATTTGAATGCCACACTTGTCTTAAATAAACGCTCACTATTCGGGTTAGCCGGGAAAGGACCATGGGGTCGTATAACCCATTCCGAATATGTGATACGTCGTTATGAATTGCATTCGAAGACCGGTGTTGAAGACCGGATATTTTTGAAAACGGAAGGATTACCGTCGAGTTACTCTACACCGACTGATCTTCGGTTTAGAGGTTTTATCACCCTTAGTGACGGGAAGTCCTGACGTGATTGAAAATTATCCGGAATTGCAAGGGCTTCGTGAGAAGTGCCTTCGGTTCTGTTCGATCCCGGAACAGACTTTTATGGATTGTGTGTCTGACGTTACAATTTGAGATATAAAGCTGATTTCTTTCAAATACATTTCTGTTGGTGGCGGAGAACTTATTCTCTTAGCTTAACACCCTTCTCTGAGACGTACGAGCTCAGAGGTTATGTAGTTGAAATTTATCGGCGATATATCCCAATTTGGTAACGTGGCATACTGAGTGTTGCTGTGAAATGATCAGTGTTTGATCATTTGTGATATGATCATTTGTTTGATCTTATATCTTTGTGATCATAGGTTGATCATTTTGTTTGACCCGAAGCAGGGCTTTTTGTAGAAAGCGTAGCTTTGTGGACGAGACTTCGTCGAGCCTCACACCCCGGAAATGGTCGAAACAGGACGAATGCGGCAAGGTTCTAGGGAGTAGCGCCCCTTAGTGTATGTCATTCCTTCTGGATAAAGGTGGTATCATGGTATGGAGCCCAGATACTTAACCTCTGTGGTTACTGCATTATTATTATCTATGTGGTTTGTTGGAAATCGGGGATCCTCGGGAAGATCGGTGACGATCGGGGGATGGCATACGCGTGTCAGTAGTTACCTATTTTTGCAGAGGTAACCCGGCCTTGTGTTGGCAGAGATCCGGTTAGGTTCTCGGGTCGTCTATTCCAGGGACGTACCCATCGTGGATAGGAAGTTCCTTAGCCTGACCATTTGTTGGAAATCCAAAGAAACAATACGCGACTTGTACGGTATTAGTTGTAGAACCTGCCATTTAATATGGTAGCTATAGCAAGCATACTATAATGGTACCTATGCTGGCTAAGATTTATATTCTACTTTCGAAATGTTTTCTACACTATGCACTAATAATAATATCAAAAAGAATTTGATTTTTGCGTAGTAAGCATCTTTGACTATCATAAGAAGAAATCTCCTCCAAGTCTGCGTTTGCATTGTGTGTGTGGCGGGAGGTCTTATGGTAGTTTCATTTTCCAAAAGCATTTCGAATTGACTTTAAAATTATCCTGTTGTTTATTTTAAAGAATAACTGTTTTACGATCTCACACCAGTCACCATGACTGACTCGGAGTTTATTGTTCCCTTCTAAACTCTGGGTGCCCACCAATTTCCACACGGGCAGTCTAGAGTTAGATTATCAGGTTATCTGGATATTCTGGAGCTTTGGAGATAAGCTGGACGACGAGATGTAGTATTTGTATCTGATATTATTTATTCCGCTGTGTATTCTGTATGAGGACAAGTTATATAACTGTCCATTGTTGTACTGAGTTGTATATTGACTCTGATGATTGATGTATGTATAAACTGATATAGTTCTTTGTTTTAAAAGACTAGTGATTATCTATTATATATTGTTCCGCTGCGATGTGAAAGATTCTGATATTGTTTTCTGTTCTGATGTGTTCTGTTGTTCTTCTTTCTTCTTTTTCTTCTTCTTCTATTTTTTTCTTTTTCTTAAAACCCTCACTATTGGAGTTTCCGGCACTCGATTGCTCGGCAGTCGATAAAGTGAGTATCGATGTCGAATTTTCGAAAGTCGAAAATTTCGGGATGTGACAGTAAGGTGAATCGAATACCTCTGTTTTAAATTTAATTCCATACATATATTAAAAAGGAGAAGTTTAACAGTTTAGGTTAGAAAACATAATTTACAGTAAGGCAGAAACATTTACAGTACATATCTTTTGTTCTGAATATAAATAGTAAACAGAAGATTTTGTGTAAATAAAGGAATTTGAAATATATATTTATAGATTTTAATTTGCTAATTTATTTAAAAGAAAATGGATTGGGTGGGTTGTTTGTTTATTAACCTATTAAATCTATCTAACTGTTAAAAGAAATTTATTAAAGGAGAAAAATTGGTTTAAAAAGAATTATCAGCTAATCAAAAACTATTAAACGGAAATTTATTGATCAGTTGATTCGAATATTAATAGAATTGTATAATTATTTATACAAGGTTAAAGTCGAGAAAACGAAAGAAGAATTGGATTGGATTGCAAAATAAAAAGCTAAGGTGAGATCTTCTCACTCAAATGAAAAGTGGAATTTTCAGTTATTGATTTGATTGATTGCTATTGGATGTGATATTAGATATAGTAGGATATATATCTATATATAGCAATATATACATATTGGCATATGTATATATTGGATTGATTGATTTCCCGCCTCGTATAGCGGATGAGACCCTATTGCGCCGTTAGTAAGCGGATATTTTTATAAAACCCATATACCGCGATATTCCACCTCGAAGTGGAATTGGTATTGTGCTAACGTCTTTGGATGTAGGGAAAAAGGTTGGAGGGATCCAACTGGACCCCTCACATTGATTGAATTTATTTCTACTGTGATGTGATAATCTGTGAATGATTATTGATGTTATTGAATTGATATCTGGAAATTGTTTGAAAGCTAAAATTTAGCTGAATGGATGTTTGATATCATTGGATTCCAAAAATAAATGGAATTGAATTTTTGAAATCAAAATAGAAATTTCTAAGTGAATAAATTTTAGAAATTGAATAAATTTTGAAGGAAGGAATTTTTAAAGTATAAAAAGTTAATTTTTATAATCTTATCGAATTAATTCCAGAATCAAGTGAAAATGTTAATTAAATGGATTTCGTAAAATAATGATTATAATTTGAAGAATTTAATTTAAGAATTTGGATTTTTAAATAGATTGAAAGAAATGATTGAAATTTATTTCCTTAAAAGGGAATTTATTAAAAGAAGATAAGTTGGAAATCCAACTAGAAATTTAATTGGTAAATTGAAATAAATTGGGAAATCAATGTAAAATGATTTCAATTTGAAGAATCCATTTTAAATACAGAATATTGAATAATTTGAGAAAAAATGAGGAATTTACTTAGTAGTGATAAATAAATTTTTAAATCAATATCGAAATTGATTTGGGATTGAAGTTTTTATAAATAGAATTGGAATTTATAAAAGTTGTTTATAAATCCGAAATCACTTATTTTTATAAGTGAATTATAGAAGTTAATAAAATGAGATTTATAAACCAGAGTTGTTATAGAAAATAGAAAAGGAGAATTTATAAACGTTGTTTTATAAATTCGAAACCAATTTAATTTGATAAATTAACATAGAAGGTTATTAAAGGAAATGTATTCGCGATTTGGATAGCGAATTATCCTTAAAATAAATGTGTAGAAAAGACTGAAATTTGGTTAGTAAAGTATATTCACGATTTTGGACAGTGGATATATTGTTAAATAAAATGGATTCATTTTTGAAGAAGTGATATTTTAAAATGAAGTTAAATTGTTTTTAACGATGTTTTAAAAATGTGTTAAATATCAAAAACATAGATTTCAACATTTATTGTTGAAATAGACGTTTTCGAGGAAGAAGGAAATGATGGACTATAACACTGTTGTTATAGTAAATGATTTCCGAAAGGAAATGTTTTTATATAGTATTGGGATTTACATATCTATCTTAAAAAAAATTCGAATCCCTATACTAGTGATTTTGAGTCGTCGTAACGATGTTTTACGTAACATTCGTTTTGACTCAAATAGATGTTGTCAAAGTAAATGATTTCCTTAAAGAATGAAATGTATACTTAATTTTGATTTAAGTATAACGAATATTTCCCAAGTGTTGAAAATAGATGATTTGTGAAACACTTATTTTTAAATAAGTATGGAATTGCTTTTCCAATATGAAATGAAACGTTTTGAGATTTTATCTTCTTAAAGATAAAATGAAATTGAATATTTGAAATCGATTTGAAAATCGTATATCAGTAGATATTTTTGAAAATATAAATTCACTATGGAATTTATAAAAGAAATGGGAATTCGTTTAAAATAAATATTGATTTATTTTTGAAGTGTGGAAATTTTATATCTAGTAAAGATATTTTTGAAGATGAAATAATTTGGAAAATTATTTGGAATCTGATGATGTTGCGCATCTTTATTGATAGTTAAATAACCGACTATCAATAATTACCTTGAATTGGTATTTGTTATGAATTGGATGAATTTGAGTGCCACACTTATTTTTTTTGAATTAACGCTCACTATTCGGGTTAGCCGGGAAAGGACCATGGGGTCGTATAACCCATTCCGAATATGTGATACGTCGTATGAATTGCATTCGAAGACCGGTGTTGAAGACCGGATATTTTTGAAAACGGAAGGATTACCGTCGAGTTACTCTACATCAGCTGATCTCCGATTTAGAGGTTTTATCACAATTAGTGACGGGAAGTCCGGACGTGATTAGAAATTTATCCGGATATGCAAGGGCTTCGTGAGAAGTGCCTTCGGTTCTGTTCGATCCCGGAACAGACTTGTATGGATTGTGTGTCTGACGTTACAATTTGAGATATAAAGCTGATTTCTTTCAAATACATTTCTGTTGGTGGCGGAGAATTTATTCTCTTAGCTTAACACCCTTCTCTGAGACGTACGAGCTCAGAGGTTATGTAGTTGAAATTTATCAGCGATATATCCCAATTTGGTAACGTGGCATACTGAGTGTTGCTGTGAAATGATCAGTGTTTGATCATTTGTGATATGATCATTTGTTTGATCTTATATCTTTGTGATCATAGGTTGATCATTTTGTTTGACCCGAAGCATGGCTTTGTAGAAAGCGTAGCTTTGTGGACGAGACTTCATCGAGCCTCACACCCCGGAAATGGTCGAAACAGGAAGGATGCAGCAAGGTTCTAGGGAGTAGCGCCCCTTAGTGTATGTCATTCCTTCTGGATAGAGGTGGTATCATGGTATGGAGCCCAGATACTTAACCTATGTGGTTGCTGCATTATTATCTTGATGTGGTTTGTTGGAAATCGGGGATCCTCGGGAAGATCGGTTACGATCGGGGGATGGCATACGCGTGTCAGTAGTTACCTATTTTTGCAGAGGTAACCCGGCCTTGTGTTGGCAGAGATCCGGTTAGGTTCTCGGGTCATCTATTTCAGGGGCGTACCCATCGTGGAAAAGGAAGTTCCTTAGCCTGACCATTTGTTGGAAAATCCATCTTCCAATACGCACCTTGTACGGTATTAGTTGTAGAACCTGCCATTTACGTACGGTGGTCACCACTGTTTAGATGGTAGTTATAGTAGGCATACGATACTGGTCGTATGTTGGCTAAGATTAATATTATACTTTCGAAATGTTTCTACACTATGCACTAATAATAATATCAAAAAGAATTTGATTTTTGCATAGTAAGCATCTTTGACTATCATAAGAAGAAATCTCCTCCAATTCTGCGTTTGCATTGTGTGTGTGGCGGGAGGTCTTATGGTAGTTTCATTTTCCAAAGGCATTGCGAAATTGACTTTAAAATCTTCCTGTTGTTTATTAAAAAAAAATAACTGTTTTACGATCTCACACCAGTCACCATGACTGACTCGGAGTTTATTGTTCCCTTCTAAACTCTGGGTGCCCACCAATTTCCACACGGGCAGCCTAGAGTTATGTTATCAGGATATTCTGGATATTTTGGAGCTTTGGAGATAAGCTGGAGGACGAGGCGTAGTATTTATATCTAATAGTATTTATTCCGCTGTGTATTCTGTATGAGGACAAGTTTATATAACTGTCCATTGTTGTATATGACTCTGATTGATGTATGTATAAACTGATATAGTTCTTTGTTTTAAAAGACTAGTGTTTATTTATTATATATTGTTCCGCTGCGATGTGTAAGATTCTGATATTGTTTTCTGTTCTGATGTTGTTCAGTTGTTCTTCTTTCTTTCTTCTTCTGTTGTTCTTCTTCTTCCTTTTTCCTCTTTTCTTCTTCTTCTGCCTTTTTCTTCTTTCTTAAAACCCTCACTATTGGAGTTTCCGGCACTTGATTGCTCGGCAGTCGATAAAGGGAGTATCGATGTCGAATTTTCGAAAGTCAAAAATTTCGGTACGTGACATAACATATGGTGTATATAGTTAATGTATACGTATATAGGTATTGGGATTTACATCTGTAACATATACAATGTCCATTTATTCATGCAATGGTTGTCACAAAGCATTTTAAACTTAAGTATGAAATAAATAACATAAAATATTTAAATAAATTTCATAAAAAAGATTCAAATATGAATGGATAATGGTGCACTTAAGTGACATTAAAAGAATGAGTAAAAGGCATTTATGCGGCAATTAATGAGAGGTAAAGAAGGAAATCTTTCGAAATTCATTTAGTCCTTCTTTAGCTTATTTTCAAAGCATTTTAAAGTTATATGCAAATATTTGTATGTATACTTTAAATTATATAAAATAACAATTGAATATATATATATATATACATATGTGTGTGTGTGTGTGTATTTAATGTATATACATTAAAATTGTACTTAGAAAGGTGTTCAACATTAGTTTTATAATTTTACATAAAAGTCCTAACATAAAATTTGAATTGAAACAATATATATGTGTGTGCGTGCGTGCGTGTGTGTCTATGCTTATATGTGTGTGTGTGATTGTAATAATAAACAATATTAGATTCAAAATAACATATATGTAAAGCTTGCAGTTTCGTATGTTTACAATTTAAAATCAACAACACGAAATCTGCCTTTGACTTAGAAATGATTCAACTTTGAATTTGTGATTTTATAGTAAAGTCCTTTTAATTTTGAATTGAAACAATATAAATAACAACCAAAATAATTGACAACCAAAATAAATAAATTATATATATATATATGAAACTTTTATATTATTTCGTGAAGTTATTTCAAGTATAGTTAAGATCTAAATAATACATTCAATTTAAACATATACAACATATAGTTTCAAATCCCAAAATGAAAAAAGAAAAAGCGTTTTCCTTCTTTTTTCTCATCATACTTTAATTGCTAAACAATAGCAATTAATAGATTAATGCTATATACTAAAAACATTTTATGTTTTTTCCTTTAAATTAAATTTGTATTTGTCAGCTCATAATGTTGTATTCTAATATCATTCTACAGTTGAAGTTTTGTTATTGCATAAGCTTATTGTAATTCTTTTGTTTTATGAGATTTAAAGTATATTTTTAACTGTCATTTGGATTTTGTATTAAAGCGATTGGAATTGATTAGCATGATGAACTTATGTATTTGAATATTACGTAATTTTTTTCTTGGAAAAGTTCTTTAAACTACGTTCAATGAGAATTTTTTTCACTGTTGCAGCATTTAATTTTAAATAGCACCGACTTTATTTTGTTGTAGAACATCATGTTTTTATGTTGAAATATTGAACATATACATTACATGTTTCAATGCTGGCATATAGTACAATTTCAACATTTGTAATAGTTTTACAAGGTTATTTATGTAGGAAGTTAGTATTTAATTAAACATTGCAATTGTGCTTTATTATTTTGTAGGTTCTAATGTTTATGATTTTTATAGTATCATCATTATGTGAATTTGAATATCAAATATAGCATTTCATATTTTAATGCTATCATACAGTATTAGTTCAATGCTTGTACAAGTTTTTACAATGCTTTTTTATGCAGGATGTTATTATTTAGTTTTAAATACCATTGTACTTTATTATTATTTGATTTGATATTTCATGTTTTCATTCTACTCATGATAGCATTATTATTTGAATTGAAAATTCGAATACATACCTTTACATTTTAGAGCTTCAATGTCATACTATTAGTATTTCATATTATTTTTTATTTTGTTGAAATAGTATGATGCTATTTTGAAACAACGTTTTGTACATTTTGTTCATCATGTTTATTTACATAGTACAATTTTGTTCCCGTTGTTAATTTCGTCCTAAAATGTGCAATAGTATTTTGAACCTGCAATTAATTTTTTGTTCTCATTGACATTTAATGATTAAGCGGGGGCGTGTAATTAAAATGCTCAACGATTTTATAGCGGTGAGGTGCAAAAGGCTATAACGAGAATAAAGCGGGGAAATCGAAAATAGCGAGCGGAGGTGTAAAAATCTTTATTGGAGATAAAATCGAATCTCCAAAGTTGATTTATTTTCATTTCCACATTATCTCACTGCTATAAAACAAAATCAAAGAATATCATGATCCATGCAGGTAAGAATTAGTGAATAGAATAGAGTCCTAATTTATATTAAGTGCATAAGACTTGAACTTATACCCACACCATAAATTTGTTGATTTAGTCTATAAGAGAATTAGTCAAATTAACATTTTTATATTAAAATCACTGAAGAGGTCGATAGAAACCCTAACTCAACGGAGGTAGCAAAAAATAGTGGGGCTTTAAGCAGACCAACTATTCAATAGTGCAAAATTGAAAAAGTGTAGCGGTCCTTGTGCGCTAAGTGCTTTAGCGGTGATAGAATTTGAGGAATGTCCTAAAAGCAATTATGTAATTTGTTACATATATCTAACTCGATACCAATCTTGTTCAAAATTAGAATGTGTTTTTTTATATTATATACTCGTTATATTACAATATAATTAGTCCAATGTATTTTAAAGTATATTAAATAGAAAATCCTTAAATGATATGTTATGTTGTAGTAATCACAATGTGTTGTAATAGTAAACAATTTATCACATTAAAAATAACATATTATCTTAAGCATTCCTAGTTAAAAGGTTTCGAGACATGATATTGATACATTTACTGGGAATAAAGTATGTAACGCTCTCATAAAGTTGGCACTATATTACTCGTGGCTGCTGGGTGCGCTAAGGTGTTGCGGACTGATAGTTATTCAATAAATATGAAATGACTCACTCGAGAGTTTTCTATTGATTTATATAACTAAGGTCAAATAAAGAACCTCGAAGTAAAGATATTACACAATTTCTAGACTTGAGAATATAGTTGAGCTTCAATATGGGCATTTGATTATAGTTAAATCGTGGCATGATGTCCATCAAACGATTATAGCTGGATTTGAAATGAAGCACTGAAAGTGAAATACTATTCAATAGAGAATTTATCTTCTCGTTTATATGAGTTTAGTATCATGTTTAACTGTAGTCAACTCAAAGTCTATCATCGAAGAAATACTAGTAATAATAATTGTTATTAATGAATCAATGATTTTTTTTTTTGTTTTGGCTTACAAAGTTGAATGTGGACGATGTTGAAATTTTGATCAAACCAAATTCCAAAAGTCCTAATATGATATAGTTTTAACGAAGAGAATTCATGTAAACAACCGTTACTACTTGGTACCGCTTATAACAAGTAAAAGTAAATTTTAACAAAAGACGTGTAAATGATAAATTCAACCAAAATGTCACACCACTAACTAAATTGATATGTGAACGTTAATATTCGAATTGTTCGATATTAATTGCTGACTGAATTTACACATTTGAATCGTACAACTGTAATGATAGTACTGCAAAAAACCAAATGTTTTAACTAATTTATAATCGTTGTAAATTAGTTAAATTAATTAATATTTATAAATTTTATATAATTTACTAGAATACTAAAGTGAGTATATACAAGTTATAAACAAGCGTATCAACATAATTTTCACATAAAAGTTATTTGAACACCATCGGTGAATAAATAATACATCATCATCTCCATAAAACTTTATTAAGTAGATATTTTCACATAAAATCATATTTGTTCATCACACAATTCAATACAGGATACAACGAAGCCTGTTTACAGCTTAAAGAGTTCCTCTCAATAACAATACAAACAGCAGTGCTGACGCATTCATAAACCGAATATTCCACTTATATTGATGTTTTTTTGAACTGGAAGTAGCTCTGAGAGGATCACAAAAGAAACCTCCGTTTTCATCAAAAAATATTCTGTAATCTGATTTCATTAAATATAAAATAGAACAAATTCGGCTATCCCACCTCAGACTTGAGAAACACCAATTTGACATGGCAAGGTCTCAGGGATCCATAATTTAGCTTTATAATCACCTGCATTTAACAAGACATGTATTATTATAAGTTTATAGCAGATGATTTTTTTCTTCTTTAAAATGTGTTATCATCATGCCACATATAGGTGATGCTTGCTACACAGATTTCACCCTTAGTATAAAATTATTACCATCCATTAATAAGCATTCCAGTTTAGTTTATACAGCACAGCCATAAGCAATATGCAAGACTATAGTTTATTATTTTGCCTTCATAGAATATTTATAAAAGTATTGCTACACATATTTTCATCTTCCATAATTTTCTATCTTGAGTCATACCTTTAATTAATTCAATTTTTCTTTATTTAAATTCTAGGATTTCTTTCCATATTAATTTTGTATTTCTTTTTGTCTTTACCTTCAATGAAAATATTCTCTCTTCTCATTACCGGTGCATAACTTGATTTTCTTTGTACGTTTCTATAAGGTTTAAGTCCACTTTATCTAATTTTCTGATTTATAGGTGACACTTATAATTTCTCTCACATTTTCTCATTTTGAACTCTACCATTCCTCTTAGTTCCAAGCATTCCGCTTAATAATATCATTTCTCCTACATTTATCATCTTTTCATGCATCTTCTTTAAAGTCCAACATTATGTCCCATATAATAGAGCAGGTCTAGTCACCATTTGATAAATTTTTGTTTGAGTTAATCTATTATTTTTCTGTCATACAGAATAACAATGGCTTATCTCCATTTTCTCCAATCCGTGTTTATTCGGTTTGCTGTGTCTTTTTATCTTTCTCTATCTTATGTTATCGAGTCTTGACTTTTAAACATGGCTAGTTTGTTAATCATATGATTTTGCATATTTATCGTATTATTATCCATAATTTTCTTATCGAAGTTGCATGTTATATACTGAAATTTGGTCCTATTAAGTTTCAACTATTTCGATTCTATTTCTAGTGCGTTTCTCCATTATTTTAATGTCTATTCTACTTTTTCTTTCAATAGCACAATGTCATGTCCAAACATCATGCATCATGGTAGATCCTATTGAAGGTTGTTATTTTATTATTTTGTTCAATGCCAGTGCAAATAAAAACTTAGAACCGACAATAGCTTATCTCCATTTTCTTCAATCTGTGTTTATTCGGTTTGTTGGGTCTTTTTATCTTTCTCTATCTTATTATGTTATTGAGTCTTGACATTAAACACACATAGTTTGTTAATCGTTTGATTTTGCATATTTATCTTATTATTACCCATAATTTTCTTCTTGAAGTTGCATGTTATATATTCAACTTTAGTCCTATCATGTTTCAACTATTTTGATTCTAGTGTATTACTCCATTATTTTAAATTTTATTCTACTTTTTCTTTCAGTAGCAGTGTCATATGCAACATCATGCACCATGGTACATCCTGTTGAACTTTTTTTGTTATTTTATTATTTTGTTCGATGCAAATGCAAATAAAACATAGAACCGACTCTTGGTGTAGCTTTACCTGTATAGTAGATCGTATTTTCATCCCAGGCTTTTCATGCATATCTTGAACTATTAATTATTATGTGTGTTGAAACTTTTTATTATACGACCACCAAATTATATCATGTGGTTACCTACTAGTACCGCATGTCTTAGATAATATTTACATACTACAGGTCTAAATATGTTCAGGGTTTGAATCACACTACGCAAAATTCAAACTCGCAGCCTCAGAACCTAAGTTTGAATGTCTTACCACTAGGATGTGGTCTCATATTATATATATGTCTCATTTTAAAAAATTGCTACTAACTTATTTTTTCTCCCGTACTTTGCCATTTTCCCTTCTGCTAATATTAATATTAAATATATTTGTAAGTTATTCAATTCTTGTATTTCCTAATGCTTTCCGCATTTCTATAGGTATATTCTCCAGTTCTTTAACTTTCTATCTTATGTCGTTCGCTGTGATTGTTTTTAACTTATTTATATCATCGTTCCGATTATATTTTGTTTCTTTTTGTCACATGCTATATCTCATCTTCTATATAAACAATGACAAATTTGTGTTTTATTTGACCAACTTTTGTATACTGCTGAATGTTCACCTCCATTAAAAAAATAAAAATTAAATTAAATTCATTTGTACTAGATCAAATGCTCTGCAAAATCCTAAAGCAATTTTGCTTCCTCGTTTGGCATTCCAAAATCTCAATCCTCCACGGACTCTTGTACTTTCTTTACTACTAACCCACTACATGCCCATTAAAGTTTCCTCCTATAGTAATAAGAAGATAACATCATAAAAATACATTACCACTTTCACCTGACAGTGTGTGTGTGTATAAATGAGAAAGCAACTTTTCTTATTCTTGTATAATAGTTTAATTACTTGATCAAGTACAGAGAAAACAAAATTAATTACTCCTTTGACTGTGGTAAAAAACTCACAGAAATGGTATCAATCTTATGCACATGGACAAAGTCTTTTAGTATATTGATGAGAACCATCACATGTAAGCACCTCTGTTTGGGTATGCAAGCATGCTCCTGGATTCTGGAAAAGTGTGGTATATAAAGTCAACATCGAGTAAATATTCACAATTTATTAACCTTTATATATGCAATTAATCATTATTTTTATATCTAGTTATAGCATCACGATGCACTATGGCTAACAGAATCGACAATGGAGACATGGATAGCTTAAACAGGCTTCCCCTACCATAGCTTAATTTATTTTGACTGTTATTAATCCATGATTATAAAGAATGATATTTGACCAAGTTTAAACAAAGATTAGTCTCTTAGTTTATGCACAAAATATTTATAAAATATTTTGGAATACCGCATTCTTTGGGGCATCATCAACAACTTCAGCAGGTTGATCTGAACCCACGCTAGCGAAACAAGAACCTTTGCATCTCATATATTTCTGCAAACTAAATAAGAAAACCACTTCATTAACATGATAATGGCAAAAGACAAACAAGAAAAACTACTGAAAATGCTTACCCCCGATAATGTGACTATGGTTAACTAGTAGAGAGTGACATTACAGTTTATTCTACATTGCATATATACAACCTTAATTATTCTCATTATTCTCTGTGTGTCCACACCACTTATTGACTAGTTACATCTGTATATAAAGGAATATTTTTGTGCACTCCAGTATGAAACCTGTTAACTATTTGTCACTCATTAAATTTACATTATGCTTCAATGAGACCCTCCTGGATCCACCACCCCATTGTACAAATCCATAGAACACTTTTATATATAAGGAACATTTGTATCGTGAAAATGAATTGGTTTAAAGTGTAATTTCAGCAAACCATGTCATTCTTAATCAATTTACAGCCACCTCAAGTTCTGTAGAATTATAAAAATCTGGCCAGATAATTCTGGTCATCTCGAATATGTTTGAATTTAAGATAATTGGTGTATAGATCTTTAAACCATGAGGGGTATATTAGAAAATAAACAAGCAGCAGAGCACATACCATAATCAAGGTAAGCTAGAACAAGGTTTTATGAAATGAAACCGGATAATCTATGGCCACATTTCATCATTGTAAAAGTCACACCTCATCATTTTGAAGACATAGTATAGCAACTCTTTAAGAGAAAAGAAAGATTAGTAATTGAAATTATAGTCAAAATTTATGGGGATAAACATGTACACATTTAAAGCAATACGACTTGTGCTTGAGGACCGAATATGGTTGAGTGAAAATTTAGGCCGCTGAGGACATATATTAAAACCTACGAGCTGAGTTTTAAAATGGCCACGCCCACAAATTTCTATGGAATTTAAATCCGAATAAGAAAGGGAAGGAAACATACACAGCTAAATCTAGAACCATATGCATTTGTTATATGTAGTGATTAGGAATGGATATTAAGGTTGGAAAAACCACACACGTCTACTGAGGAATAACGTGCGTAATAAAAATGCATTCTACTAGCCCATCTTTCATCTACCAGCTTGAAAGTTACTCATGTTTTATATACAATTGATTCCTGATTCCAGGTGTACATGTAAACAAACATATTAAGAGGTACTGGCTAACAGGCAACTAAACTACACATGAATTATTAAAGTTGAAGAATGTAATACTTACAATTCACAGTTGTTTAAAACAGCAAGCTTGCTGGGAACACAAGACTGTCCCCCTGATTTGCATGCTGTATCACAAGATTCCCCCTGCCTAATCATTCGAAATGCAATGTGTGTATAAACAAACAATAATACCTATTGTACTAAATATTTGAAATTCAACCAGAAACATACTTTCCGATGACAACATTCACTCCATATAATTTTGCTTCAGAGTTTGACTCTATGATACCTGATGCATATACTTCAATCTTTTTGAAACATTCAGAAAACAAAAATTAAACTTATGCGCACCAGATGTATTTGATTCCAGGGAAAAGCAGTGATGAAAATCGCTTGCATAAGCATTCTCATGCACCTGAAATACAAAACGATTGATAATGTTTTGCATGCATGTGGCTGAATATACCCACTCACTATGATATGAAGAACTAAAGAAACAATGTGGATGATAAAGATATGGAGGGAAAAAGAAAAAAAGGAAAGAAAAAAAAATCCATCTTCCATCATTAGGAGAACGCCTAAACAAGGAGGAATACCTATTTATGGCTCTTAATTCATTGCAAACCCATAGGTGCTAAAGGTTGCGTATTTAAGTCTATGTGTAAAGTATAAAGCGAACATTACTTACGGTCAAACAAAGGGGTTTCATGTTATGAAATCAGTTACTTATATATACTCTCATTTTAATTAGAATAGTGGTTTATTAACCAAAGAGGTAAAGTGGATTAATTATAGCAATGCTAGAAACATACCACGCTAGCAGAATTATGGCGGCATCTACCAACACAGAAGTCAAAAACACTTCCATAGGTACCTGAAGAAAAATTAGAAACAGAAAAGATTTACAAAGAACCACTTAGACTGCAAAAGACATGTTACCTGCTGTTACAGGTTTGGCTATCTTCATCCTCAGTGCAAGGTCTTCTTGTGTCTGAGAAATTATTTATAACTAATGAGAGAATACACTAAGAAAAAATATGCAATGAAAAGTGATCAATGGATGGTTATTTACATGCTGAATCCTCTAGACTCCCTAATACACTGCTTTTTAAACCATATATAGAAGTTATCTATTGTACACTTGTGGGAACGATGACTTGCCAGTTTTGTGGGTGTGTAGGTTTGACATGGTAGGTTTCCAGCCAGATAATCATCTCACCCTTTAATCACACTTAAATATACACTTAATAAGGAACCAGCAAAATCATAAAGTATGGAACACCAAAAAAGTGCATACTTTACCTTAGATGGATTTAAGCAGCAAGACACGCAATATTCGTATGAGTTGCAGCATTGTGACAGAAGGTTGCAACCCCTGGTAAACAGAACCAGAAATACATCAGTTGTATATATAGTTTTATTTCACATTCTACCCAGTTTGCAAATTCTAAAAATGAACGCATAAGCTTTTTGTTTACTTTTATACTGCTTTATAGCATTTTTCGTTGGTCAAAACATGAAGATTGAATATATAATATTTTTGGTCAAGTGATTTTGCTAGTAGACTTAGCAACTGTGGCTTTATTCAGTTATCAAAAAATAAGGATGACCGACCTACAAGAGAACCGTTCTCCTCTTTCTGGACAACAACGAGACAAAGAATCAACAGAAAGGGCCCCACATACATAACCTGGAACAGTATTAGATGGCTAGGTAAACAAATGCATAGAAGTCTTCGAGAGATTGTTAACATGCATGTGTGACCAATCGTGCATAGGCAGTGCAAAGAGAAAATAAACTTGTATCCTAAATTTTTTTATTTAGCAATATCTATAAGTCACAGAAAATGAGAATAACCGTTAATCTTTATACAAATTGTTTTCAATGAAAAATGTGGTAGAATTAGCATCACAGGTAAAAAAATCATTGAATAACCCAAAAAGGTAAGGTAGAGTAACACCATTGTCATCGGATAGCAGATATTTTCCCTGTACAGTAGTTCTGCATGAGAGTTTTACTGGAAGACCAATATCCTTCCTGCAGATCCCGTGAATGATTAAAATATTAATGTTCAATTTTGTACCAAACTAAAGAAGAAGATAAAATCTGCAAAACTGAAAATAGAAATTGTTAAGAAAACTTATCAACACCCCAAAGTAGTATTTCAGATATAGATGTTCCAATTAATCCACCTTTCGACTATATGAGAATAGTTTGCACCTTTCTATTTCTTTTGGTCTACCTTTCCAATGGGTTGTAGTAGTTGGAATTTCGTAATGGTGACCATTCGACTTGGTTGAAACACCTCGATCCTTTTTTCATCACCTTTCGAAGTAGGCGAACTGATCCGGAGTCTTACCGAGACCCCTTTTCGAACTGGTTGTGAAAACTTAAAGGTTAGCTCTAATGTTTAAGGATATGGGCTGAATGGCTGGGTTTCGACCTTGTCGAAAGCTTACTTATTTGATGACTTTGGTTTGGATTGTTAAGCATGGGGATTTTGGCCAAGTTATGGTTTCGACTCACTTGGAAGATAAGCTTTTGGAGATTAGTGATTTGGAGCTAGATACTAAGTGTTTCGGGCTAAGTATGGGGTTCCGACTATGTCGGAAGGGAGCTTTCGTTGAGGTTGGCATAGACATAACATAATCCAATCCAGTAGAAAACTCTAAACAGTAGCATAATCAAAAACATAAGAATTTCTTTTCTTTCACTAATGATATACACAATAACCAATTTCCCCCAATTTAATTTCCAAATTAGGGTTACAAGTTTACAACTATAAGAAAGTATGATAGTAGAGTGAATGAAATTCGGATCTCTTAAAACAGACCCATAGGGTTTTATTATAGATGCGGGTTGGCACATTTCGACTCAAAGCCTCGACCTGATCGAAAGGTGACTTTATATACCTTCCGCCTCCTTTAACACTTGTGCATCCCTCAGCAATGCTCTCGATTGGGTTTGAATGCTTCCGTCTTCGTCAAAAGGGTTGACGCGCCTTTTCTTTTGTATTGTTTTGTTGTTGCAAGTGCGTAGAAGTAAGAGCTTTCGACTATGTCGATAAGTTCTTCTCTGGAGTTTTGAAGGTGTTGATGGTTTCGACGCGGTAGGTTGCTTCTGAATGCATGCTTGCGACTTGATATGGAACCTTCTCTGGATGTTAAAAGTTTCGACCGGTTCGAAAGACTTAATTATGCTTTCGAAAGGGTTGTTCTGATCAAGACATCTTTTTGAGTAGTTTGAATGAAAGCGAAAACTTTGGTATCAAAAGGTTTGACGCGCCTGCTGCCTTGAAAGGTTACTCCTTTTATTCAAAATGTCTTCCTGTAGGTGAAAGCATCTGTTTCGAAAGGTGATCATTTAACGCGAAAGGGAGCTTTCGACCACGTTGACCCCTTCGAAAGCCTGTAACACATTTGGCTTTTAGCTGTAGTATCCCTTCAACTCATTCGAAATGTTTTGTTGGTGCTGCTATCTCTTATTTCTTTTTTCTTTTAACTATTTTGGTTTCGACAAGGTTGAACTAGGAATTGGTGGTAACATTTGCTCCCAGACCCCTGTGAAGGGATGCTCTTGACTTTCCAAGTCAATTCTTTTGAAACCTATTGAACTTCCCGCCTTTTCATATTCAATCGCAAATCCTGACCATCCATTGAAATTTGATCGTATGGCTCACTGTCCACACTGACTTTTCTTATAAAGCAAGCTATCTTCTTCCTCTCTTTCACTTATCTGCAATTCAAGATAAACTTCGAGCAAAAATCAAAGCTCTTAGATTTTCAAACAATCTCTATTTCCAACAAACAAGAATTCAAATCCAAAGTCTTTATTATCTTGCTTTTTGAATTTTCTATTTCATAGTGAATTTCGATTTTTAAAACTTTCTCGGTCCGGATCTGAACTACTGTTTTGATTCAATAGAAATCATTTAGATTTTTATTTGCCTGAAAGCATCCTATAATTTACTTTCATAACTTGCTTCGATTTGTTTTCCTGTTAATTTTCATACTAAACCTATCTAATTTAGATTTTTCTATTATTATTATTTTTAAAGAATTCAAGTTTTCATCTCAAAGATTTTGCAATTATAAATGGTAATTCGCGCTTGAATCCATTTTGTTATTGATTTTTTTTTAATTTCTAGGTTAAAATCGGATTTAAGGAAGAAGAAGATTTCTATTTACTTCGCAGAGAAGTTTTGAGCTGTACGAATCAAAATTTGGCGTTACAATTTTACCTTTCTACTCCTTCGAAAGGGATTAAGGTGGCAAATTTGGTTTCGCTTTTTTAATCTCTTTCGATGGGTTCGAATGGTTGTCTAGCGCCTCATTTAATTTTCCTCATCGAAAGGTTAAGATTATTATGGAATGGACCTCTTCGAAAGCAAACTTTTACTTTAACGCATTCTGATACATTTCAAAGAAGTTGGCTAATGTGTCTTACTAAATAATTATCTCTACACATGCTTTCGAAAACATAGTCCTTGTCTTATTGGTTTCAAAACCCTTAGTACATGCTTACTTCCAACCTATTTTAGAAAACGCGTGAAGTTTGAAATACATATATTTTATGAATTGAGGAAAACATACTTTATATAAGAGGTAAATCAAATCAAACGTTTCGACTTAGTCAAAACCTTTTGTATTAATTCAAACTTTGTTGTTGGCATGTTTTCGAAACCATGTACTCTTTTTCGACTCTGTCGAAACCTTTTGTAACTAATTGAGATTAGATCATCATCTTTTTCCAATATTGTCAAAACGTCCCAAGTCCTTTTATTTTATAAATATGATCCAAACTCAAAACCCTTCGACTCAATTGGTATGTAAGGTTTCGACAGCATTCATATTTCCTTAGAAAAATTCAGTTTTTGCTGAACTTAACACTCAATCTACCAAGACTAACAGAACCGGTCCTGGCTATTTTGATGCCAATGACCGTTTTCCTAATACGACTTCAAAAGCTATACATCAAACATTTGTATAAAAAATTAACAATAAATTAGATAAATTTGTACCGCTTTAAAAAAAAGTTACATGCATGTAAAATGATTTATTCTCCAAATTAAAACCATGAAAAAAAAATTCCATTGTTGAAATTTATTTTGAATTAAAAATATTTGAATGAAAAACTAGAAATATAAATTACACTAGGTAATTGTTAATCTAACAGGAGTTGTATAATTCTATGCATTTTATATTATAGAAGATAATTCAAGTAGAGCAATATGTCATAATAATACACCACTATATTTTCTCATGCAAGCGGATGATTTGAAAGAAAAATAGCAGCAACATAAATAATTAGTTTCAACCAAGTTAATTTTTGCATTGAAAATCATATAGTCCAATATTTGTTGTAATTTATTTTAGTTTTGTTTTCGGAATATTGGTTTTTTTTTCTTTCTGTAAAGTAATACATTGAATAACCATTTTTGGATAAATACATTTTCTGATTAAAAAAATTCATTTGTACATAAAAGATCAAGTTTTAAGTTGTTCTTTGAATTCACATATTTTATATCTTTTTAACTAAGTTGAATTTTCTAAATAAAATTCGATATTACTACGAATAAATTATTCCATAATAATATTTCCGTCGTCTTACTTCTCCTGTATAAAATTTACCATGACCCTGTCATATATATTCTCTCTCAAACACATATATTGTAACGACCCGGATTTTTAGCCATATGATATTGAGATAATTAGCCAATTTTAATTTTTGGAATACAATTTTTATAGGTCAAATAGATAAATTTTCTGATATCTGAAATATCTGAATCTATAAATTGATTAAACTATATTTAATTTTAAAATATAAATTTCTGGATATGATAAATTTTATAGATATATGTATACAAACTCCACCATTTAAAATTTAAGATAGAATGTCCATATATTTGTATATTTAAATATATACAAGCTTTATGATGTTTAAACATATATATAAGTTTATATGTGTATATATATGTTTATAAGAATATTGTATATGTAAATATATGTAAACATGTGTGTATTTAAATGTATATGTAAATATGATAAAATAAATATGTATATTGTATATGTATGCATATCTATATATATAAATGTATATGATGGCAAAATATATGTAAGTATATGTGTATGTATATATGCTTAAAGAATAGGGTATATGAAATTTTATATAGATATATACATGTAAAAGTTTCATGATGGAAAAATAAAAAAATAAAATAAATATATGTATATATATAAGTGAAGATGTATATAGTATATATAAACGTGTAAGTATGTATGGTAAACATATATATGTTTGTATATGAAAAACTTATGCTATAGAATTAAAATAAAAAATATATATAAATAAGAGTAAATACTTGTAAATAGCTTTGTATATGTGTGTGTGCTAAAATATACTGTAGATGTAATAATTTGTACAAAGAAGAAGTACCTTAGGCATGTTAACTTATGTTAGAAGCAAAATATGCACATATAGTCAAAGTATAGGAAAATCTATGGAAATATATATATATATATATATACATATATGAAAGGATGTATATATGCAGGGGACATCATGATGAGGATAAATCTAGTCAAGCACAAATTAAATCAAATTATTCACTCAATCTTCATGTCAACTAGGAAATCAAGTCTACTTATTTTCAAATCAAGTCAAAAAATTTAAATCAAAATAAAGAAAATAATAAGAAGAAAGGTACTGGGCATGTGCAATAGGCTTCAGCCTATCCATCTTCTCTCTCTCTCTCTCTCTCTCTCTCTCTATATATATATATATATATATATATATATATATATATAGACACATAGCCTCTTTGTTCTCTTGTACACTTATGCATTTTTAGAAAAAAAAGAAAAAAGAGGAAAGGGTGCTGCCATTAAACAATAAAAGGAATCAAGTCAGTAAAACAACTCTGCATGCTTACTGTCAATATATATACTTAAATATATGAATGTGATTTGATGGAATCTTTGATGTATGTGTGCTCGTTGATGTATATGCATATGGTATGTGTATTAGACATGAGAAATTTCCACCTGGACATCAATGAATACTGTTCTTCTTCCAGGGTATTCCTCTGTTCATGGTTAAAAGAAAGAAGAAAAATACAGCCTTTCAACTTTAAAATTCATTAGCTCATAATCTGTTTAGTTTTAAACTTTGCTTCCAAAACAAAACTTGTTTGTTTTCGAGTATAGTGTATTTTAAAATTTATTTCATTGAGTTGCATGTAGCATAGTAGAAGAAAACCCTATGTTACAGTAAGTAGCTTAAGTTTGGTTAAATTTCATATATCATGAATTTATGGTTTGATTATATGGTCATGTTAGTTGTTGAAAATAGTGAATTTTGGAGGTGGTTTGAGAATTTTTAGGTGTGTATGGAAAGAGAAATCGGTAGATGAACATATTTGGGTATAATGTCAAATTAAGGTGATGTAGTTGATTTTGGGGCACAACACCTGCCGTGGAGGAGGTGTAGGCGATGGAGCATCCGCGAAAAATGGTGCGGTACTTTCCAGTGGCGTGTGGCATCGAGTTGAGATTGTTTTAGGGTTTAAGTATGTGTTTGTGGATGGTTCGGTCTCGAGTTAATGGCGGCGTCGAGAGGCACAGGGGAAAGTTCGGTATGGGGAAAAGGAGGAAAGGGACGAGGCGCATGTTTTGGCAAGGTTTGTTGGTGATCAGCCGTGTGTGGCGGCGGGACGAGGTGGATAGGTGGTGGTGGTTTTCTTTGAAGCTATGGTTCAGAGGCTCGATTGTTGAACAGGGTTTGTTCGTGATTTCTGTGTGTGTGGTAGTGATGAGGGGGACGTGAATGATGTGGAGAGATGGTCGACGGCATAGGATCGGCCTTCGACGACGTGTGTATGTGCACGGCATAGCTTGTGCACGCGTGAGGATAGAAGAGGAGCAGGTGGGAGAAAAGGGAAAAGTAAAGGGTGATTTAATATGATATATTGTCAATAACCTTTTTAAAACTTTGACAACATATTTACCTTTTAATTTAAAACCAATCGACATGAAATTTTTTTGCATTGCGATCCTATCACCTAGTAAAATAATCTAAAATTAATTTGGTAAATTTTCTGTAATTTAAAATTTAATTATCTATAATAATTAAAGTGAGTTAATAATTAAAGTCTTAATCGATTAATTTTATGTTAATAAATAAATTAGTTATTAACTTGGTTGTTTAATTCTAATTAACTAATAATAAATTGTTTTGGTAATTTCTAAATTTATAAGTAATTTGGATTAAAAATATAAGTGGATTTAGTTTAATTTAAGTATGATTAAATTCTGATTTTGAATTGTTTTAATATGAGTTATTAGTCGTTAATCTAGTTAATGATCTATGCTTGGGTTTTATTGCTCTGGGATATTTATTTAATGTTCTTATCTGTGTCATTAAGTAGCCAAACGGAATTAAATGGTTAGAATAAAATGTTGACACGTTTTATTTGAAATAAACATATGTAATAAATTTTCATATGTGAATGTTATCATCATGAACATGAATTGTTTATTTAAAACGACTTGGACATTTAAAATTTATCATTTTGAGTTCGAAGAGATCGAGATCGAATATCTGCATTATTCGGTTCCACTTCGATCCAATAACTGAACCTTTACAGTTTTTTGAATTTTAAGTCTAATATGCTGGGATTTAATTAATTTAACAAATTCGGTTATTTAATAAGCATTGAACTTAGATACTATTATAATACCACTGGATTTTCTATAAAACTGTTTTGGTTATCGTAAAAGAAAAACCCATCGTGTTTATGTGTGACGTGGTCTTACAAGTTACCTTTGTTTTTCAAAGGATTTTGATATCTTAAATAATTCAAAATTAAGTGTGTTTAGTCGCGCTGGTTTCCAACCTAACTCGGGTGTTACTTATTTTAATGTTCGGGTCAGACCAAGTATTACAGATTCAGGTTATGATACTTTGGAGCTTAGGAGACGAGCTGGATGGCAGAGACGTATTACGCCTACTTGATTATATTCCGTTCTGTATTGTAGGCTGTATATTCAACATTTTGAGGACAAAATATTATAATTGTCCAGATTATATGTTGATGATTGTACTTTAATAATTTGTACGTATATTAACAGTTACAGTTTTTCTTTCGTATAAAAAGTTGTTATTGTATATTATATTTGGTTCCGCTGCTATTATGAGATTTTGTGATGTTATTTCAGTCCCTTCTTCTATCTTTTTTTTCTTAAACCCTAACAATCTGTTATTTCCGGTACTCGATTGCTCGGCACTCTATACAGTAAACGTATTAGTGTCAATTTTCGTCCGAAAATCGTCCGGTCGTTACACGTGGTATCAGAGCTGAAGGTTAAGCGAGAACTGTAACGACCCGTATTTTTACGGATCGAAACATCGTAAAAACAGTTGACATTTGGTCGCATGGTTGATAAGTTGTCCAGAGTTAAGTCTTAGGTCGTGTGGTGGTTAGGTCGTAGTAGACGACCTAAGAAGTGGAGCGACTTAAGAGGTTGGAACGACCTAAGCAATTAGGTCGTATGATAGATAAGTCGTAGGTTGAGGCTTAGGTCGTAGACGACTTAAGGAAATAGGCGACTCATAGAAACTGGCGACCTAAGGTAGTAGACGACTTATGGGGTAGACGACCTAAGGAGTTTAGGTTAGGTCGAGTGGACGACCTAAGTATTGGAGCGACCTATAGAATTAGACGACCTATAGGAATTAGCGACCTAAGGGTTAGCTGGTTAGCGTAGTTAGGTCGTGAGCGACCTAAGTCCAGTAGTAGAGTAGTTAGGTCGTGTATGTGTTAGGTCGCAGGAGCGTTAGGTCGCGAAGAGGCGGTCTGTTTAGGTCGCAGATTTGTTAGGTCGGAGCTGTTGTTAGGTCGTGTCTCAGTTAAGTCGTAGGTCGTAACTTTGTTGAGTTGTTAGGTCGCGAGGAAGTGTGTCTGCGTTAGGTCGCTGAGTTTTGGCTGAGTGTTAGGTCGTGAGCGACCTAGGAGTTGTTAAGTCGCGAGCAACTTAGGAGTTAAGCCGCTAAGTCGTAAGTCGTAGACAGGTGAGTCTGGTAGGTCGTGAGTGCGCATGGGCTTAGGTCGTAGGTCGCGGGATCTCTTTAGGTCGTGGACGACCTAATTCCGAGTAACGACTTAAGAAGGATTTCAGCTATAAATACTCGTCCATTTCCTCACTTTTTGGGATCCGGATTTCGAAGCAATGAAGTGCTGCCATTTTGAAAGCTCGACTTCTACACTTCTTCACTTTTTTTCTCCACTCTAATCTAGTGATTCCTTCCATCCATATCGAAGATCAAATCGAAGATTGAAGAGCTTAGATTGAAGATCTTCATCCATCGAAGAGAGATTTCATCGTTTGAAGCGGATTTGTGATAGATCAAGTTAGATCCTTCGCTGTCCAAATCTGAAGTGTGTTGCTTTTGGGTTGTTTAGGTGATTTGGTGAGTGGTGATTATCTCTCACACGGATCCAAATGAGTATATCAGATCGTTGGCTTGATTTGGTGTTAAAGTAGAGATTTCCATGCATTTTCCTAATCATATGTGTAGATCCATATAGATCCATTGCTCATGATGATTTGACATCTATTTTACTACATGTTAACTTATGCAAGTTCATTCATCAAGATTATAGAGACTGCTCATGTTTTCATGCTTGTTAGACTTTCGACTCTTTAATTACGAAATTGCCATTGTTGTTATAATTGTCTATTTAGATCATATTTGAATGTTTGATTTACTTGGATTAATGTTTGACTTGATTGATTGCTATGAATTAGATGATTGATGATTTGATTTAGACAAGTTGGTCGAAGATGATTCAAAAGCTAAGGGAAAGGCTCTTGAATTGGAAAAGCTGTTCGCGGCATATGTAGCGGATGATGAAGCTCATATGAATAGATTTGATGATGATGTTGAGATAAAGCTTTGCTATGATGATGATGAGGCGAAGCATGAGATGAGATAGTCTTGGTCTAATCCAGACGGGATCATTCCAAGCATGTTGATAACTCGGTGAAATGGTTCGAGTTAGAGGATAATGGTTTGCTCGAGAGGCGCTTGAGCTAGTATGGAAATAGTCGTCGAGGAGGATGACTAGAAGGCTGAGATCTCATCGTTGTTGAAGGTTCTAGTATGCTCAAAGCAAGAGTACGTAGGGCAGATTCGATAGTCCCTGAAGGCTAATGATTGGTAGTCAAGTACTCTGGGCAGATTCGATAGTGACGCAGCGGATATTACAAAAATGATGTAGATCGTTGAATGTAGCAATCGGTGGATTGGAAGATGCTGAAATGCCCAAATTCGTTGATCCGAAGATACCGAATTCTAGCTATCCTGAACTCGTTGATCGCGCACGATACCGGGTTCGAAGATCTTCAATTCTTCAAGCGTTGATCAAGCGCACTTGATTCCGCGAATCGGCTTCTACAATCGTTGAATCGAGCGCACTCGATTATCCGAAAGAGGAGATAGGAGATTACACTCAACTACCAATTTATAATGAAAGCACAAAGCAATCAAAAAGAGAATTTTATTCAAAAATCAACAACCTTTACAAATGAGACTTGTGACGACCCAGATTTGTAGCATCAAATAATTGAGTGATTAACTGGTTTAAATTGACGGAATATTAATTTTATAAGTCGAACGAATAAAAATTCTGACAATTAAAGTATATGTGTATATATATATATATAATTTCATTTAAAAACTATAATAAATATTGGCTCATAAAACCTCTGGATATGATAATCTTATGGGGAATAAATAAATAATATATAAACTGCACCGTTTAAATTTAGATAAAAATGTCCATACAATATACTAAAAATATATACATGTTGTGAAGGAAATTTTGATTTAAAATTTAAAATAGAATCTTTCAAAAATATTTAAAATGAAATTTATCTGATTCAATTAAGTTAAAAGTTCTACAATATTAACATTTGATATAATACAGATAGAAATAGAAATAATTATACAAGATAACATAAGATAACATAACTATATCAATGTTAATGTGAAACTTAAGCAAAATATTTTACGCACTGTAGCTTTGAATATATGTAGCTATGAGATTGGTTTTGCAGGCAAGTGAAAAAACATGAATAAGTACTATCAATCTAAACAAATAATTTAAAAACAACCTAACATCTAATAAACAAACTAACAACAATCTAACCAAAACAAAGTTTTGAACTAAAAAAAAAAAAAAAAAAAAAAACTTAAGTAAATTTCTATACTATAACAAAGTACAAGTGCAGGTCGAAACCACTTCAGTATATACGAATGAAATAGGGGTAAGTATGCTTAGTATTTAAGTTAAAGAAAAGAAAACTTATGTAAGCATTTAAGTACATACGAATTGGGATTGTAGGAGAAGCTTGTATACAAATAGTACATAACATTTAATGTTCTTTCCACCTAGCACAACAAAATCAGTTTGAAAATACTTTTAGCAGTCAAAAGAAAATAAAAATCTCTGCACTTCTATGTACTTAGTAAACAATATTTCATACTTGTTTATTTATCAACCAACTCCATTTTTATTTTGTATACCACAAGACTGAGAAAGTCTAGTTTTCAAAAGTCTTTAACAAAAACAAAACTTTAAAAAAAAAAAAAGAAAGAAAGAACAAATACAAACCTGGAAAAGAAGAAATTAAAAGCATGTCAGTTCACAATCAAAAATGAGAGAGCATCTTCATTTTAACAAGGTTCCAGACAAATTTGTATTTGAGTTTTAAAGCCAGTTAGAGTTTCAAAGATCTCAACAACAAAGATATGCAAGTTATAAATTTCCAGTTTCCAAGTTTCTAGTTTCAAGCTTTTCCCTGTCTTCAAACCAAAAGGAATAAGCTCTGTTTGAAATGCTGGTGAGTAAACTATTGGCTAAATTTAATCTGTTTTTATATGTGCTGTAAGTGATAATCCTTGGAAACTATGATGGGTGGTATATTTCGTGTTTGTTTAGAGGTGATTACATATAGATATGTATGTGGAAACCTTGAATTAAAAACCTGGAAATGAAATAGCATGTTCTCTGTAGTAAATATCTAGATCATCCCAGCATGTAATAACCCATATCTCATCACCTAGATCGTTTTACATGCTGATATAAACTAGGAATATGATGGCCTTCTAGTGTGGTATTTGTTAAAAATAGTTTTGAAACGATTTTGGGTGTGTAGTTCATCAGGGTTCCATTATACTGTGAAAAATCAAAATTTAAGGGAAAATAAATGTTTTAAATTCTAGATTTCAAACATGCAGCTTTAATTGTTGTAAGAAAGTAGGAATTTTAGTTTTTAGTGTCCTATTTAGGGAGATTTAGTCAGATGAGCGTTTTGCGTTCAAAAATTTATTTCCGTCGACTTCGTCGACGAGGAGTGGTGCGGCCGGTGCTGGAAGAGGCAGATGATCGTAGAGAAGGGGTGGACCGTGACGGAATCTTTAATTTGAACTTAGATTGGGAATGCGAGTCGATTTAGGGGTTTAAACCTCGTTGGGTTCGTCATGGTTTTCGAGTTAATTACTCTGTCTAGGGTGGTTCGGGCTTTGTCGCGAAAGGAGGAAAAGATCGAGGGATGTTCGGCGAAGCTTCAGATGAAAGGGCGGAGGTTCTGGTGGCTGGTGGCGGAGGAGCCAGGAAGTTTTGGACGCATGGTTGGGTTCCAGTTTGGATAGACTTGCTCGATTTCGTATTGCTGGCTATTTCGACGATCTGAGTGTTCAACGGGTTAGGTGGTGAGGTCGACGACTTGGCGAGGTCGGAAAGATGGTCGGAGGGGCGATGGGAATACCATGCACGTGCACGGTGCACGTTGCTTAACTGCTGCAGTTCGCTGAGTGGGGAAGAAATGTTCGCTCGAGTTGTTCGAGTGGGTTACCCGGGGTTTTCTTCATTTTCTCGCGAGTGTCTCAAAGCCGATGGAGTGAAAATGACTCGAGACAGGCACGGGTGTTTGTGGGTTTGACTCAAGTTTTCCTGAGGGTCATTTTGTTTTAAAAGTAAAGTTAAATTTTGAAAAGGAGAAAAATAATAACCAGTTTAGATTTTGTGTACAAAAGCATAGTTTTTGTAAAAGAAGTCAAGCGTTACAAATTCGACAAGTTTCTTTCAAGAAATTTTAAAATAAAGTTGATTAACTATTATTAAGAATTGATTAGCTGATTAATTAATTTGATAATTAAGCTTTATTAATGGATAATTAAGATTTTTAATTAATGGATAAATTACTGACGGTAATTCATAAGAAGAGAAATTACTTAATGGGAAGTAATTAGAGGATAATTTCTTAGTAGAGGGAATTAAGGATTTATTTCTCGGTGTAGATAATCATAGGATTAATATAATTAATTGCGGGGTTAATTGATTTAGGTAAGAAATTACAAGATGATTAATTAAGACGAATAATTAATCGATTGGCAACTAATTAAGGATTGGTTAATAATTGTAAATAATTATAAGATAATTAATTTGAGTAATTGGTAACTAATTAAGGATTGCGGAGTTATTTGCTTATTGTAATTTAACTAAAATTAATCACGGATGGTTAATTCAAGGGTGATTAATTGGTAGGTTTAAAATTTATTAATGACAGGTACATGTAATCTAAGTAATTCCAAATTCGTCATTAATTTAATTAAGAGATCAATTAAATAAATTTTGAAAGAGATCAACCTTGTTATGAATGATTGAATGCCTTGGATTAGTGGGTAACTCCGGTATGAAATGTTTTGTGATATGATAAATCTGGGTAGGTAGTGATTTTGTAGTTATTTATTGATGATAAATGGCCATGTATAGGCGACATTTAGCATTTAATTTAAATCGTATTCACTTAAATAACTTGGATTTAGGATGATATTGGATTCGAAGAGTCCGGAGTCGGGTATCAGAAATATCCGACACCACTTCGAATTGAAATCTTCTATAATTCTTTATAGATTGATATGTAAAACCAATAGGCTGGGTTGAGATAATATGGATCATTTAAACTAAGTTAGATACTTAGATATCGTTCTGAGAAAATAAAATGTTGACTATACAAGTTGTTTACTTGTAGTAAAGTACGAGTTATCCCGGGTTTAAATAAGTTCTATGGATTTAAATTTCTTGTTAGATGAGTTTACTCACGCTGGTTTCCAGCCTGACCCGGGTGTTACTTTGATGTAATGCTCGGGTCAGACCGAGTATTACAGATTTTCAGGTAAGGACGTTCTGGAGCTCAGGGATGGCAAGCTGGGTGGCAGGACGTATGGAGTGTTCCGCTGTGATTATTATTTCTGTTTATCTGAGATATATTTGATGTGTATATGCTCAGTATTGTGTATGAGAGTAACTCTGATGTATTATAAATGTAAATTGACAGATATAGTATTTTTGTAAACTGTTATTATTTGATATTATATTTTGATCCGCTGCGAATGTGAGAATTTGTGGTGTGTTTCTGTTTCTTCTTCTTCTATCTTTTTTCTTTTTTTCCTAACTATCTGGGATTTTCGGGATCGAAAATTCTGGGTCGTTACATTTGGTATCAGAGCTGAAAGGTTAAGCGAGAACCTTGGCTCTGGTGGGTATACTCATAAGGATAGGGTCAATAGTACCCTAGAATGAGTTGAGTGTATATATATATATATGAGAGCGTACTTGTTATTTTCATATATAAAGATTTCAAGTGATTTTTATATAAGATTATATTTGATATATAAAGCAATATTCCTTTTAATAAATATTAAGGTAGTTGGTTGTTAAATCATTGGAATCAAATAGAATAATGAGAATTAAGAGTTAATAATAATACAACCAAATTGTAATTGAATAAAGATAAATTTGAAATGGATCCAAACTGAAATTAAAATCCTGAATTTGTAAAAAATGTTTTTAGAATAAAGATGATAATGAATTGGTTTCCAGATATGACAATCTTGGTTATTATCATAAATGGTTGTTGTATTTAATAGTGGAATAAAATGTGTTAAGGATATAAACTTAGATGAGTATAACTTGTAAATTAGAACGAATTTAAATTGTGAAGTTTTAAATCTAAGTCCAGAGAACTTGAAATTGTTTTAAAGAAATTGTTCTGAATTAAAATCAAAGGTGGTTTAAAAATGTAAGGTATAACTTGGTGTGTAAAGAAAATGTATATATGAGGAATATACATAATCTGAAATAAACTCTAACTGTTGAGTTTAAAATTGGAAATGTGTTATGAAAACCCAAAGTGATAAGTTTTTGAACTTATAAGTGAGAAGATTATTATTATAAGGTTTAAAATTTGAATGGGAATTCAAATTGGGCCAAGTTGACTGGATTAAGTTGAATTTAACTTAAGGAAAGTTAAATGAGTTTAGAATGAACAACTTGAATTGGAAATTTCAAGACGAAATTGAAATTTAACTTGGGAAGTTAAATGGTTGATTTTGAATGGGAGTTATGAGTGATCTCAAAAAGGGTTTGAGATCTGAGAATTGAAAATGGATGTTTAAAATAATTTGGATAATATTATCCTATTGTTATTAATAATCTTTAAAGTGTGAATTGGATTTGTTTAAATGAATGAGGAATGAAGTGTGGTAATATATCCATTATTGTGAAAAAGGGAAATTAAACTTTAATTTAAAATTAAGGATATGGAATTACTTTGAACTGAAAATTTGAATAATTGAATTTGTAAATTAAAAATTGTTTAAGGACTAGTTTCGAACTGGAAAATAAATTGGGTAATAAATTGAATTTTTAAGGTAAATTTGTTTTGAACTCTTATTTGAACTTTGAAATAAGCTAAGTAAAGATAACCTAAAATGGAATTTTGAGAATTGGACTCAGAAATTAAATTGTTTAAAAACTTTAAACAAAAGCTAATTTGGTTTAAAGAGTTAAACCAACCTTTGAAAATTTAACTCGAATTTATATAATTCGAGATGGTTTAAAATTGAGATTTAAATTAAATTAGTTCAAAGCGGAATTTGATTGGAATTGTGGATAATTCAACTTGAATTGGGACTGGATCAATTTAATGGGAAATTGATTGAAATGGAGTTTGGGTAGTTGAACAGTTTGACTCTGGACTATTTTCAAAATAAATTGTTTTAATATAAATCTATTTTTCCAAACTATTTACGATACAGCTTTTCTTTTAAACCTAAAACTATCTTAAGCTTGTTTTACAATTACTTTTGGAACTATTTAACTGTTTTATAAATTAAATTTCTATTTTTCTACTACTTTATAACTGATTACTGTTATACAACTATTTTTCAATTATTTACAATTACTTAACTGTTTTACAGCTAATTTACAAACTAATAATTATTTTTCAACTACTTATCTATTTTTAATTTTTCCAAGCTATTTCCTAAATATAAACTGGTCGGAGTTCAAACTGTTATTGATTAAATACCCAACTGAGATAAGAAGTGAAGTGGTAATCCAAATTGGGATTAAGGCAAATGTGGATAAGTGAATAAAATCAAAGTGAGGATGAAGAGAAAGGAAATTGATTTAACTGATAATCAATGAAGATAAATACGTAGAGTGTACGTATATTATTCTATTCGCATAGTGATTTGATCCAGATTCGAGCATAGAATTTCGAGATAGTATTATCGATCCGAGATGGGATTTTTCGCTCGATTTTCGACGGCAAACCTGGATATGGGTTTTTGATTGATTCTGGATATTCTCTATCATAGTTATGGCTATGCAAGGAGAATGACGGTTTCTGATCAAGAAACCAAATCTGAGTCCGCACTAGGAAGTCGGGTGGACGATACTAGTTCGGAAGTGAAATTGTGTGATCGAGTGAGCGATCAGATTGATATAGCGTACGGATGATATGTGTACATCGTACGGTTTGAGATGAAATTGATATTGAAAGTTTGTAAATAAGAATTGTAAGATGGTTCCTAAAACGGAAAGTATATTTGTGAATATATGATGAACTAAAATCAAATAAAGTTTTGATATTTCTATGGTAGAAATTTTCTTTATGGAAATAAAGTGAAAATTGTATATTTCTATGATTTTATTTTAAAAAAAAATTTACTTTATGGAAGCAAGCCATATGGAGAATGACTTTACAAAAGAATAATCAAAATTTGAATATTGATTTGGGCTAAACAAAGTTATATATCTTTGTTATATATGGAAAACTCCCCTTGTTGAATCTATTGTCAAAAGAAAAAGATTTTTGAAAGTATTTGAAGTATAAAAGTGAATTTATACAAGTACAAATTGATTCAAAGATTTTTCAAAGATTTTATATATATGTATTTATAAAAAGGATTTGTGAAGATGATTTTGAGGAAAGATTTTTGGGAACCTATGGATTTGGAAAGGCTTTTGATTTTGTGAAAAATCAAATTTGGATTTTGGTAAAGCCTAATTTGAGAATCATCGATTTTGGGAATCGATTTTGAGAAAGGAACTTTATATGAAATTCATACTAGGTGTATGATTTTGGGAAAATACTATATGTGTATAGTATAAATTGTTTTGAGATTGGCTCTGGGGAAAAAGGCGCTCCCTTGGAATGAACTTCTCAGGAGTGCCACAGGGTGGTACTGCCTTGAGCCTCTAAGAGGGAGGTTCTAAAGTTGATCCTGTGAGGAGTCCGGACAAACTAGTTCCTGAGGATTATTTGGTAGCGAAAGTCGATGGCGCTGATGCCTACAGGGGCATTTGGATTATGCTGTGACGACAGTGTAATTCGATGTCGCTGCGATCTACTGTGTGGGGACCATAGCGAAAATCGTGTGGAGGATGAGTGCCAACAGTCTACACTTGATTCTGTCGGGATGGCAGCGCAACATCGGTAGACTGCGGTCTATGGTCAAGTGGAGGAGTTTCATTCTTTTGGCAGCGAAATTCGGTGGCGCTGATGCCTACAGTTATATGGGTCTTTGCTGTGATAGCAACGTATAGCCCGGGTATAACTGCGATCTGTAGCGGGTTCCATGGCGTAATCGAGTGGCGCGGAGACCTACAGTTATCTGTGGATTTTGCCGGGACGGCAACGTAACCATCGGGTTAACTGCGACCATGGATGGGGGTGATGATTTCCAGAGCATTTTTACCAAAAATATTTCCTCTATTTTCAAAAATGTTTTCTATATTTTCAATAAAATTATTTTCCAATTATTTTCACTGGGTGTTGGAAACGGGTCTGCCAAGCACTTATAGATTTTCAGTCTTACGCCTGATCAACGTATGACCGAATTTCTATAAGAACAAAGATGGACTTGCCGAAACATCGAGCTATAAAGGTATTTTATAAAAACCGTTTTAGAAATATTATATAGATTTTTAAAGTGGTTTAAAAATGATCAAAGAAAATTTAACTGATTTAAAGTATTTTCATAAATTCTGGCTTCGATCCTTTTCGAGGACGAAAAGTTTTAAGGGGGGAGGAATGTGACGACCCAGATTTGTAGCATCAAATAATTGAGTGATTAACTGGTTTAAATTGACGGAATATTAATTTTATAAGTCGAACGAATAAAAATTCTGACAATTAAAGTATATGTGTATATATATATATAATTTCATTTAAAAACTATAATAAATATTGGCTCATAAAACCTCTGGATATGATAATCTTATGGGGAATAAATAAATAATATATAAACTGCACCGTTTAAATTTAGATAAAAATGTCCATACAATATATTAAAAATATATACATGTTGTGAAGGAAATTTTGATTTAAAATTTAAAATAGAATCTTTCAAAAATATTTAAAATGAAATTTATCTGATTCAATTAAGTTAAAAGTTCTACAATATTAACATTTGATATAATACAGATAGAAATAGAAATAATTATACAAGATAACATAAGATAACATAACTATATCAATGTTAATGTGAAACTTAAGCAAAATATTTTACGCACTGTAGCTTTGAATATATGTAGCTATGAGATTGGTTTTGCAGGCAAGTGAAAAAACATGAATAAGTACTATCAATCTAAACAAATAATTTAAAAACAACCTAACATCTAATAAACAAACTAACAACAATATAACCAAAACAAAGTTTTGAACTAAAAAAAAAAAAAAAAAACTTAAGTAAATTTCTATACTATAACAAAGTACAAGTGCAGGCCGAAACCACTTCAGTATATACGAATGAAATAGGGGTAAGTATGCTTAGTATTTAAGTTAAAGAAAAGAAAACATATGTAAGCATTTAAGTACATACGAATTGGGATTGTAGGAGAAGCTTGTATACAAATAGTACATAACATTTAATGTTCTTTCCACCTAGCCCAACAAAATCAGTTTGAAAATACTTTTAGCAGTCAAAAGAAAATAAAAATCTCTGCACTTCTATGTACTTAGTAAACAATATTTCATACTTGTTTATTTATCAACCAACTCCATTTTTATTTTGTATACCACAAGACTGAGAAAGTCTAGTTTTCAAAAGTCTTTAACAAAAACAAAACTTTAAAAAAAAGAAAGAAAGAAAGAACAAATACAAACCTGGAAAAGAAGAAATTAAAAGCATGTCAGTTCACAATCAAAAATGAGAGAGCATCTTCATTTTAACAAGGTTCCAGACAAATTTGTATTTGAGTTTTAAAGCCAGTTAGAGTTTCAAAGATCTCAACAACAAAGATATGCAAGTTATAAATTTCCAGTTTCCAAGTTTCTAGTTTCAAGCTTTTCCCTGTCTTCAAACCAAAAGGAATAAGCTCTGTTTGAAATGCTGGTGAGTAAACTATTGGCTAAATTTAATCTGTTTTTATATGTGCTGTAAGTGATAATCCTTGGAAACTATGATGGGTGGTATATTTCGTGTTTGTTTAGAGGTGATTACATATAGATATGTATGTGGAAACCTTGAATTAAAAACCTGGAAATGAAATAGCATGTTCTCTGTAGTAAATATCTAGATCATCCCAGCATGTAATAACCCATATCTCATCACCTAGATCGTTTTACATGCTGATATAAACTAGGAATATGATGACCTTCTAGTGTGGTATTTGTTAAAAATAGTTTTGAAACGATTTTGGGTGTGTAGTTCATCAGGGTTCCATTATACTGTGAAAAATCAAAATTTAAGGGAAAATAAATGTTTTAAATTCTAGATTTCAAACATGCAGCTTTAATTGTTGTATGAAAGTAGGAATTTTAGTTTTTAGTGTCCTATTTAGGGAGATTTAGTCAGATGAGCGTTTTGCGTTCAAAAATTTATTTCCGTCGACTTCGTCGACGAGGAGTGGTGCGGCCGGTGCTGGAAGAGGCAGATGATCGTAGAGAAGGGGTGGACCGTGACGGAATCTTTAATTTGAACTTAGATTGGGAATGCGAGTCGATTTAGGGGTTTAAACCTCGTTGGGTTCGTCATGGTTTTCGAGTTAATTACTCTGTCTAGGGTGGTTCGGGCTTTGTCGCGAAAGGAGGAAAAGATCGAGGGATGTTCGGCGAAGCTTCAGATGAAAGGGCGGAGGTTCTGGTGGCTGGTGGCGGAGGAGCCAGGAAGTTTTGGACGCATGGTTGGGTTCCAGTTTGGATAGACTTGCTCGATTTCGTATTGCTGGCTATTTCGACGATCTGAGTGTTCAACGGGTTAGGTGGTGAGGTCGACGACTTGGCGAGGTCGGAAAGATGGTCGGAGGGGCGATGGGAATACCATGCACGTGCACGGTGCACGTTGCTTAACTGCTGCAGTTCGCTGAGTGGGGAAGAAATGTTCGCTCGAGTTGTTCGAGTGGGTTACCCGGGGTTTTCTTCATTTTCTCGCGAGTGTCTCAAAGCCGATGGAGTGAAAATGACTCGAGACAGGCACGGGTGTTTGTGGGTTTGACTCAAGTTTTCCTGAGGGTCATTTTGTTTTAAAAGTAAAGTTAAATTTTGAAAAGGAGAAAAATAATAACCAGTTTAGATTTTGTGTACAAAAGCATAGTTTTTGTAAAAGAAGTCAAGCGTTACAAATTCGACAAGTTTCTTTCAAGAAATTTTAAAATAAAGTTGATTAACTATTATTAAGAATTGATTAGCTGATTAATTAATTTGATAATTAAGCTTTATTAATGGATAATTAAGATTTTTAATTAATGGATAAATTACTGACGGTAATTCATAAGAAGAGAAATTACTTAATGGGAAGTAATTAGAGGATAATTTCTTAGTAGAGGGAATTAAGGATTTATTTCTCGGTGTAGATAATCATAGGATTAATATAATTAATTGCGGGGTTAATTGATTTAGGTAAGAAATTACAAGATGATTAATTAAGACGAATAATTAATCGATTGGTAACTAATTAAGGATTGGTTAATAATTGTAAATAATTATAAGATAATTAATTTGAGTAATTGGTAACTAATTAAGGATTGCGGAGTTATTTGCTTATTGTAATTTAACTAAAATTAATCACGGATGGTTAATTCAAGGGTGATTAATTGGTAGGTTTAAAATTTATTAATGACAGGTACATGTAATCTAAGTAATTCCAAATTCGTCATTAATTTAATTAAGAGATCAATTAAATAAATTTTGAAAGAGATCAACCTTGTTATGAATGATTGAATGCCTTGGATTAGTGGGTAACTCCGGTATGAAATGTTTTGTGATATGATAAATCTGGGTAGGTAGTGATTTTGTAGTTATTTATTGATGATAAATGGCCATGTATAGGCGACATTTAGCATTTAATTTAAATCGTATTCACTTAAATAACTTGGATTTAGGATGATATTGGATTCGAAGAGTCCGGAGTCGGGTATCAGAAATATCCGACACCACTTCGAATTGAAATCTTGTATAATTCTTTATAGATTGATATGTAAAACCAATAGGCTGGGTTGAGATAATATGGATCATTTAAACTAAGTTAGATACTTAGATATCGTTCTGAGAAAATAAAATGTTGACTATACAAGTTGTTTACTTGTAGTAAAGTACGAGTTATCCCGGGTTTAAATAAGTTCTATGGATTTAAATTTCTTGTTAGATGAGTTTACTCACGCTGGTTTCCAGCCTGACCCGGGTGTTACTTTGATGTAATGCTCGGGTCAGACCGAGTATTACAGATTTTCAGGTAAGGACGTTCTGGAGCTCAGGGATGGCAAGCTGGGTGGCAGGACGTATGGAGTGTTCCGCTGTGATTATTATTTCTGTTTATCTGAGATATATTTGATGTGTATATGCTCAGTATTGTGTATGAGAGTAACTCTGATGTATTATAAATGTAAATTGACAGATATAGTATTTTTGTAAACTGTTATTATTTGATATTATATTTTGATCCGCTGCGAATGTGAGAATTTGTGGTGTGTTTATGTTTCTTCTTCTTCTATCTTTTTTCTTTTTTTCCTAACTATCTGGGATTTTCGGGATCGAAAATTCTGGGTCGTTACAAGACTCATGGCATATTTATAGGCGAACAATTTTCAACAGAAATTTCTCCAACTCCTAAGTCGTTTCCGACTCATAGCTACGCTCTACGACTCATCATAAGTCGTATACGACTTATCAACTTACAATACAAATGTCATAACCAGGTACATGACTTAACGACTTAACAAATCCACACTCCTTATTTACAAAGCATACGACTCACGACTTATTACAAGAAAGCCTAGCGACTTAGTAAACAGAAAATACAACATAGAAAAATACATCTTTTAAATCGTTGCCGACTTATCAACTCCATTCGACTCAACATATTTACAAACAGACGCCATACGACTTATACTCCAGTAGCGACTTAGAAACAATCGGTTCAGATTAACTCGTCAGGAGAATCTACGGCATGGATTAAAGCGGCATCAGAATATACAGCTCCAGGCCTCTACGACTTAACCCAGTTTTGATAAGTCGTGGACGACTTATACCAGCCTCGCCCTTGAGTCGTGGATGGCTTATCTCCTCACCTTCCTTGAGTCGTAGACGACTTATCACTTGTGTATTCTTCCCCTTGAGTCGTGAGCGACTCATCTCCCTGTTAAGTCGTAGACGAGTTATAGTTGCTTCGTTAAGTCGTAAACTCGTCACATCTTTCCCTTTGGTCTTCCAGATGAGTCGTGGACGACTCATCACCGCCTCCTTAAGTCGTAGACGACTCATGCCTGTCTCTATGAGTCGTGGACGACTCATCACCGCTTCCTTCAGTCGCATACGATTCATGCCTGTCTCTATGAGTCGTGGACGACTCATCACATTGCCCTTAAGTCGTAGACGACTTATATCTGCCGTGTTAGTTTTATCTCGTGGACGACTCAGGTCTTCATCTCTGGGTTCTTTGCACTCCTTACAAGTGTAATAGAGGGATGATCTTTGTTCTTTGCAAATGTGCACAAGAAGCGAATTTCGGCAAAACTGGGAAAACGGCCCAACGTTCTCCTGAAAAGCACATACAGTCCCAACAGGATGGAGTATCCATTAGGGTGCAGTTGAAAAGGGGAGATAGATAGCCGAAGGAGAAGTTCTCGAAGACAATCATTAAAGGGCGGAATAGCTCCGCTCAAGCACATCTGGCGATTCACAGCAACAAAGCCAAGAGGCGGCCTGTCAGCAGTGTCGCTTGACCCAGGAAGTAAAGCATCTGCTTCGGCAATGCCAAATTGGATGCATAATTGACGGAAGACTTTATGACTCAAAGTGGTAGGAGTCCTTTCCGGAGGATCATTTAATGGAGTAGCAATTGGAAAGGCTTCTCCAGCTGTTTCCAAGTCTTCCTGTTGAGATTCCATTCTACACAAGGAACTGGACGATCAAATATTAAGGTGCACGTTTCCTAAAAAGAGTGAAGTGTTGTGCAAAACTAATGCAATAACAAGCAAATGTAAATGAAACTAAATTAATTGATACTTGTCGATTATAAAGTTTCAGGGCTTGATATCTTAAGTCCAAGAATAGTGTTGTGTTGATGCAAATAAATCAGCTTTAGTTGATCATTTCAATTTTGCTTTAATACTTCACTCAGATTTGTTAGTTCACAGCATTTCACTCACGAAGTTCATTTAAGTTTGATACTCTTTGTCAACTAATCTGTCGTTTGATGTGGGCAATCAATGGCAGTATATTCGTCCCATTTTTCTGTGAATGTTGCTTCTAGACAGGTTATCAGCGTTAAAATTAAGGCAATCTGAAAAGAAATACAAAGTCCAAAGCAATTCAAATTCAAAATATCAGTCAAATTCTGCTCAAAGTTCTAAGTGTTAGGTCGCTCACGACCTAACACAGGTTGCAGCATTCTTATGTCGTGTTGTTCAGATTAAAAGTTCAGGACTGTGAAAAATTGTCTAAGTATTAGGTCGTTCAGCGACCTATCATGGGTCAAGATTTCTGTAAGTCGCACGTTGCAATTGAATGAATTAAGATGAGACAATTTTCTCTAAGTCCTAGGTCGTGCACAATTGTTCTTAGGTTGAAGACTCTCTAGGTCGCAAATGTTGTCAGATCGCAAAGGCTTAAGTCGCTAAGCGTTCCCACGCGACCTAACTCTTAGGTCGTTCAAATCTGGTAGGTTGTTGACTTCCTCTCCAAGCAACATCATTTTGGATCCAATAACCCAATACCGCCAGTTCAAAAGAATTCATCTTCCCCTTCATTCTACCTCAACATACCGCAAATCAACTGCAAACCCCGAAGATCCATAGTAAAAGCTTTTGTACGATTGCGAATCACCACAACACATCAATTGACAAAAAAAAAGGTCATTGGAAACCACCGTTCAGAAAGCATAGTGCACAAAATTAAGCTCAGGGCAGGTAACAGCGATTCATGATCGAGTAATGGTTATGGACGAATAAAAGCTGATCCACTTACGAATTATGATTGGCGAGGAAGAATCGTCAACTGAATGGGTCAAATTTGTCTTTGGAAGCTCGAAAAATTGTTAACGGCGATGGAGGCTCAAAACAGTAGGGTGAGGAAGAAGTTGCGACCTAGCCAATTTATATGAAGCTGAGAATGGGAGGCGAACAGGCGTGCAAAGTTCTAGGTCGTTCGCGACTTAGCGAGGGTGAGTCGAAGCATACGACCTATGGCATAGTCATATGCCTCGAGGGGCAAATGTTAATTCCTTTATCTCAGCGACCTAGAACTTAACGACCTAAGAGAACTCCACGACCTAAAGAACTCCACGACCTAAAGAACTCTGCGACCTAAAGAACTCTGCGACTCAGAAAGGCTTGCGACCTAAGAACGGAAAGGTTTGCGACCTAAGGACTTGGGAGAAGTTTGCGACCTTAGGACTTAAGAAAGGTTTGCGACCTAAGGACTTGGGAGAAGTTTGCAACCTAACTACAGGAAAGGTTGGCGACCTAACTACAGGGAAGGTTTGCGACCTAACTACAGGAAAGGTTTGCGACCTAACTACAGGGAAGGTTTGCGACCTAACTACAGGAAAGTTTTGCGACCTAAGGGACCTACGACCTAAGAGGCTAACGACCTAGAGCTCCCACAGCTATTCCTTAACTCGCCTGCGACCTACCACTTGATCAAATAAAGCCAAGTACTGCTTCACCAGCTAATCTCTTAAGCCGCAAGGAGACTGCGACCTAGCTTAGGTCGCTCGCGACCTACGCCTTAACTAAGGTCGTACGCGACCTAAGACTTAGGCGAATTTTCTGCTCAGAAATCAGCTCCTATAAATACCCCACCACTTCCAACATGAAGAGGACTTTTTTTTGGGCCATTCATTTCTTCAAGCGCCGTTACGCTGTCGAAGTCTCCTCTCATTCAGCAATCAAAGATCTTCAAGCATTCATGACACTACAACAAGCTTCGAGAAGATCTCCTTACATCCAACACGGATTCGTCGAGTTTCATCATCAAAGATCGAGCTAGTAGTCAAGAGTGCTTTCATGATTAAGTTGTATTGTATTTTGAAGGATATTGTATCAAATTGTAATCGAATCAGCAATAAAAGACTATAAAGTGGACGTAGGCTCAATTACGGGCCGAACCACTATAAATCTGTTGTTCATTTACTCCTTTTCTGCTATTTTCAGCTTATATTCTGTTTCCGTACCAACGGGTGGTGCTTTCACAATTCTATTACACACACCGGGTGTTAGCGTTCACATTTTATCGTTAACAGCTGGTTAGCGTAGTTAGGTCGTGAGCGACCTAAGTCCAGTAGTAGAGTAGTTAGGTCGTGTATGTGTTAGGTCGCAGGAGCGTTAGGTCGCGAAGAGGCGGTCTGTTTAGGTCGCAGATTTGTTAGGTCGGAGCTGTTGCTAGGTCGCGTCTCAGTTAAGTCGTAGGTCGTAACTCTGTTGAGTTGTTAGGTCGCGAGGAAGTGTGTCTGCGTTAGGTCGCTGGGTTTTGGCTGAGTGTTAGGTCGTAAGCGACCTAGGAGTTGTTAAGTCGCGAGCGACTTAGGAGTTAAGCCGCTAAGTCGTAAGTCGTAGACAGGTGGGTCTGGTAGGTCGTGAGTGCGCATGGGCTTAGGTCGTAGGTCGCGGGATCTCTTTAGGTCGTGGACGACCTAATTCCGAGTAACGACTTAAGGAGGATTTCAGCTATAAATACTCGTCCATTTCCTCACTTTCTGGGATCCGGATTTCGAAGCGACGAAGTGCTGCCATTTTGAGAGCTCGACTTCTACACTTCTTCACTTCTTTTCTCCACTCTAATCTAGTGATTCCTTCCATCCATATCGAAGATCAAATCGAAGATTGAAGAGCTTAGATTGAAGATCTTCATCCATCGAAGAGAGATTTCATCGTTTGAAGCGGATTTGTGATAGATCAAGTTAGATCCTTCGCTGTCCAGATCTGAAGTGTGTTGCTTTTGGGTTGTTTAGGTGATTTGGTGAGTGGTGATTATCTCTCACACGGATCCAAAGGAGTATATCGGATCGTTGGCTTGATTTGGTGTTAAAGTAGAGATTTCCATGCATTTTCCTAATCATATGTGTAGATCCATATAGATCCATTGCTCAAGATGATTTGACATCCATTTTACTACATGTTAACTTATGCAAGTTCATTCATCAAGATTATAGAGACATTGCTCATATTTTCATGCTTGTTAGACTTTCGACTCTTTAATTACGAAATTGCCATTGTTGTTATAATTGTCTATTTAGATCATATTTGAATGCTTGATTTACTTGGATTAATGTTTGACTTGATTGATTGCTATGAATTAGATGATTGATGATTTGATTTAGACAAGTTGGTCGAAGATGATTCAAAAGCTAAGGGAAAGGCTCTTGAATTGGAAAAGCTGTTCGCGGCATATGTAGCGGATGATGAAGCTCATATGAATAGATTTGATGATGATGTTGAGATGAAGCTTTGCTATGATGATGATGAGGCGAAGCATGAGATGAGATAGTCTTGGTCTAATCCAGACGGGATCATTCCAAACATGTTGATAACTCGGTGAAATGGTTCGAGTTAGAGGATAATGGTTTGCTCGAGAGGCGCTTGAGCTAGTATGGAAATAGTCGTCGAGGAGGATGACTAGAAGGCTGAGATCTCATCGTTGTTGAAGGTTCTAGCATGCTCAAAGCAAGAGTACGTTGGGCAGATTCGATAGTCCCTGAAGGCTAATGATTGGTAGTCAAGTACTATGGGCAGATTCGATAGTCCTAGGCACGGGTCACGATGACGCGCAGAGTTATGTCTAGAACCGGGGTTTTCCATTAGCCCTTGACGGACGGCTGAAAGAATGTGCCGGTCATTCAACTAACGGTGATATTGAGGCAATGATAACAGTGATAGCCAGAGTCATGGATGTTTGGTTGTATCGTCATTCGGACTCAAGAGCAGTGTTTTCTGGGTGCTTATCTGATCTTGGTTTAGGCCTTGGGGGTTTGTACTTGGAAAGCATCGCCCTTGACTCGAGTGATAATTGCTTTACTTTAAATTGTATGCTCTGCTATGTTTGCTTCTGCTTAGTGTGTGTCTGGGGGCTATCACTGTAGAAAGAGGTGGAGTGGGAGGGTTGTATTCCTATTCCTTTTTCCTTTATGCTCTTTTGGTATGTTGTTAGTTAATTTACTGCTCACTAAGACTGTTGTCTGACTCAAGGCTTTATGTTTTAACTCTTATTGCCTTGGGCTGTTCGTCCATTTTGGGACGGGCAGACTAGGTAGCAGGTGACAGGTGTTGTTCTTGCTTTCCACGATGATGATGTCGAAAACGAGTTGGAGGGTTGCATATTATCTTCTTACTATATGTACTGGATGTTCCGCTGTTTGTATATTCTCTGAGTGTTATGTAGTGAGGCTTGATGTATTGACTATTCAGATGTTTGTATTCAACTATTATGAAGTTTTATCGATGAGATTCTATTCTGTGAAGCTTCACTATATATATATATATTCTATTGTATTTTGTCCATGCGCTGTGAGTAATACGATAGATTCTGATGTTTTTAATTTACCCTGACAATCGTCCATGGTCGCTTGGCACACTTTACAATGCACTTTCTCTAGATTCGGTGCAGGGGTCATGGGCGGTCGTCACAAGAACCTTGGCTCTGGTAGAGATTACTCATTAGAGATAGGGTCAGTAGCACCCTAGGATGAGTTGAGTGTATATATGCGAGCGTACTTATTATTTTCTTATATAGTAATTTTAAAGGATAAAGATTTTAAAATAATTTTTATATATGATTATATTTTGATGTAAAAAGAAATAATTTTTTTGAATTATTATAGCATATTAAGATGATTGGTTGTTGTTATTGTAATCAAAATAAGATTATAAAAATTAAGTGGTTGTATATAACCAAATAGAAATTTGATAAGAATGAATTATGCAAACTGGTTAATCTAAAAATAGATTCAAACCAGAATTTAAATCCCGGAAATTTCGGAAGTGTTTTTCAAAGTGTTTGAAATGAAATAATTTTACATTGATTATATTTTTGTATATATATAGAAATAATTTTTCAGGAAATTATTATGGAATATATGGTGTGTTTGGTTTCTAGATATGATAATATTGATTATTATCAAAAATTGGTTGTTGGGTATTAATAAAGGATGTTTATTACAAAATGATAAAACACTGTGGAATGTTTTAAGGAAGTGGAATTTTATATGCATAATTTATAAATGTGACTTATAAATTAAAATGGATTTAAATTGAGAAGTTTTGAATCTACGTCTCGAAAATTTTGAAATGTGTTTCAAAGTGTTTGAAGAAATAATAAGTAATGTTATTTAGAATATTTTTGATATGAAAATTTTTGTTTTGAAAACTAGGGTTGTTTTGGAAATTTCGAAGAATTTGTTTTGGATAAAAACCAAGGTTGGTTTTAAATTTAAAAGTGTGATTTGGTATATAAATGAGATATATATGTATGTGTGTGTGTATATATATATATATATATATATATATATATTTCAAAGTTGATTTGAAATAAATACCGGGTGTTTGAATTTTGGGATTCCCATTAAAATGAGAAGTAGAACCAAAGGAAAATAAGTTTTGAACTTATAACCTGAAATTGGAAATTTCAAGGTGAAATTAAAATTTAACTTATGGAAGTTAAATAAATTAAATTGTAAAAGGAAAGGTATAGATTTGATAAGAGGTGCAAAAGAAGTTATGTATGTATGAATGATTTCAAAACGAATTTTGAAATAAAACGGGTTTCGAATTCTGAAAATTTGTGATGGATGTTATTGATTGATGTTTTAGATGATTTGGATGTTTATTTATTTTGATATATCATGCTATCATCATGTATATTATTTACAGTATATAAAACTGTAAATCGAATTATTTCGAATAAATTAAGAAATAGGTTGAAATGATATATACCTATGACATTTATTTTGGATTGAAATGATATATATCCATCCCTAAAATTAAATTGAAATAATAGATTCACTTGGCCATAGGATAGAGAATTATATACGGACACCGGATTGGTTAAATTAAATGATTTTAAAAAACAAACTTTGATTTGAAATTATTTAAATGATTTTGATTTTAAGAAATAAAATCGAATTTATGGAAATGGAATCATTTTTGAACTCGAGTTTGAAATGTTAAAAATGAACTTGTCAACCGAAATTGTTTAAAGAATCGGGTTTGAAATTTTGAAGTTATAATGGAGAAATCACTTGAATTTCGGAAATTGATTTGTTTTAAAAAGATTTGAACTCTTACTCGAACCTTGAAATAAATCCAAGTAAAAGTAATTTAAATGGATATTTCGAAATTTGGGCTCGGAATTGAATTATTTTTAAAGATTTGGATTTTTAAATTGAATATTGAAGGTTAATTTGATTTAAGTGATTTAAATCGATATTTTGAAAATCGAACTCGAATTTATATAAATCGAAACGGTTTAAAATTGAGAATTGAATTGAAATTAATTCAAATTGGAATTGAATTGAATTAATTGGAACTGAAATCGAAATTGAATTAATTTGGAATCGAAATTGAAATTGATTTGAATTAAAATTGAAATCGAAGTTAATTCGAATTGAAATCGGACTTGAATCAATTTAAATGGAAATGGAAATTTAAATTGATTTAAATTGAAAGATTGGGAATTGAATTAGTTTGACTTTGAAACTATTTTCAAATAACTTATTTTAATATAAACTGTTTAAAATCTATCTCCTTAAATATTCAAATTATTTTGATTTTCCAAGCTATTTTACTATATAAACCATTTTTAAAACTCAAACTATCTTATATTAACTATTTTAAAACTATTCAAGCTATTTTCTAAATTCAAACTGGTCAGAGTGAGAATTGTTTATATTTAAATCATGGATTTAAATGCAAATTGGGTTAAATTTAAGTTATAACCCAAATGGAAATTCGAAGCAATTTTGAATTGGAACCAAAATCGAGATATTAAGGCAAAAATGATTTTGAAGTGAAATAGCATATTTTGAGTAAATATGATAATTTTAAAATGAAGATTGAATAGTTACTATAACTGAAATTTACTTTATAAGAAGCAAGAAATGTTACCAATAACTTTGAAAAGTAATCGAACTTGGGAATTTTTGATTGGCACTAATGAGATTATATATGTTAGTTATATATTCAAACTCCCCTTGTTGAATTTATAACCAGAAGGAAGTGATCTTTGAAAAAGTATTTGAAATACTAAATGGAATTTATATAAGTATGAAGCGGACTCAGAAACTATTAATCCTTAAATTATTCGAATTGGAAAGAATGATCTTATATTCTTATATGTATATGAGAATGAAACTGAAATAGTTTTGGAGCCTATTGATTTTTAGAGACATTGATTTTGGCAAAAGGTCGATTTGGAGATTGGGTAAACCGAATTTAAAAACTATCGATTTTAAAGATATCGATTTTATATAGATAAAATTTATACGTAATACACATGAGGTGTATGTTTTGAAAGGTATTATGTATATAGTATGATATGTTTTGAAACTAAAAGTATGGAAAGGCACCCCACGAAAGTTGTAATTTAGAGTAGGAGATCCACTGGGTGGTTCTACCTAGGAATCCACAGGGTGAGTTCAATGAGAATTGGGATCCTAGAGGACGTCCGGACAAAAATTCACGAGTTCCTGGTGATCATTTGTTTGCATAGCGTAAATCGAGGGGTATTATACCTACAGTTATGTGTGGTTTTGCTGTGATAGCAACGTAACCTTTGTGTAATTGCAATCTACGTGGTTTGGTTCCATAGCGTAATTCGGGAGGCAGTGATTGCCTACAGTCTACGTTTGATTTCGTTATGATAGCGACGTAACATCTGTAAATTGCGATTTATGTGGTTTGGTTCCATAGCGTAATTCGGGAGGCAACGATTGCCTACAGTCTACGTTTGGTTTCACTGGGATAGTGACGCAACCTTTGTGTAGCTGCGATCTACGTGGTTTTGTTCTGATAGCGTAATTCGAGGGACAGAGACTGCCTATAGACTACTTACGGTTTTGCTATGATAGAAACGCAACCATCGTGTAGCTGCGGACTATTGTGTTCCCATGGCGTAAGTCGATGGGTGTTGATGCCTACAGTTTACTTATGATTTCGCTGGGATGACGACGTAATCATCGTGTTAACTACAATCCATGGTGGTAAAGAAGGAAAAGGGGGTGATACTTTATATATCATTTTTGAAAAGTTTTTTTCAAGTATTTTCACTAGGTGTTGAAACGGGTCTACTAAGTACTTAGAGATTTTCAATCCTACGTCTGATCAACGTATGACTAAATTTCAATAAGACCAATGATGGACTTGTTATGACATCGACTTATGAAAAATGTTTTAATATCAAACTAGCTTGGTAATACTATGTACTTTAAAGTGTGTGTATACTAAATCGTAGAATAAAAGAGTACGGAGTTTAAAATGTTTAAAGAATGATTTATTTAATAATATACTTCAAAATTCTAGTTCTTGTTTCGTTCCTTTTCGAGAACGAAAAGTTCTAAGGGGGAGAAATGTAACGACCCGGATTTTTAGTCATCTGATATTGGGATAATTAGCCAATTTTAATTTTTGGAATATAATTTTTATAGGTTAAATAGATAAATTTTCTGATATCTGAAATATCTGAATCTATAAATTGATTAAACTATATTTAATTTTAAAATATAAATTTCTGGATATGACAAATTTTATAGATATATGTATACAAACTCCACCATTTAAAATTTAATATAGAATATCCATATATTTGTATATTTAAATATATACAAGCTTTATGATGTTTAAACATATATATAAGTTTATATATGTGTATATATGTTTATAAGAATATTGTATATGTAAATATATGTAAACAAGTGTGTATTTAAATGTATATGTAAATATGATAAAATAAATATGTATATTGTATATGTATGCATATCTATATATAAATGGATATGATGGCAAAATATATGTAAGTATATGTGTATGTATATATGCTTAAAGAATAGGGTATATGAAATTTTATATTGATATATACATGTAAAAGTTTCATGATGGAAAAATAAAAAAATAAAATAAATATATGTATGTATGTATATATAAGTGCAGATGTATATAGTATATATAAATGTGTAAGTATGTATGGTAAACATATTGATGTTTGTATATGAAAAACTTATGCTATAGAATTAAAATAAAAAATATATATAAATAAGAATAAATACTTGTAAATAGCTTTGTATATGTGTGTATGCTACAATATAGTGTATATGTAATAGTTTGTACAAAGAAGAAGTAACTTAGGCATGTTAATTTATGTTAGAAGCAAAATATGCACATATAGTCAAAGTATAGGAAAATCTATGGAAATAAATATATATATATATACACACACACACACATATATGAAAGGATGTATATATATGCAAGGGGACATCATGATGAGGATAAATCTAGTCAAGCACAAATTAAATCAAATCATTCACTCAATCTTCATGTCAACTAGGAAATCAAATCTACTTATTTTCAAATCAAGTCAAAAAATTTAAATCAAAATAAAGAAAATAATAAAAAGAAAGGTACTGTGCATGTGCAATAGGCTTCAGCATGTCCATCTTCTCTCTATATATATACACATAGCCTCTTTGTTCTCTTGTTCACTTATGCATTCTTATAAAAAAAAGAGGAAAGAGTGCTGCCATTAAACAATAAAAGGAATCAAGTCAGTAAGAACTTAAGCAAGCAGCAGTATACATCTTTTTTTTCAAGTGAGTAAAACGCTTATGCCTGCTTACTAGTCAACATATATACTTATATATATGAATGTGATTTGAAGGAATCTTTGATGTATGTGTGCTCGTTGATGTATATGCATATGGTATGTGTATTAGACATGAGAAATTTCCACCTGTACATCAATGAATACTGTTCTTCTTCCAGGGAATTGCTCTGTTCATGGTTAAAAGAAAGAAAAAAGAATATAGCCTTTAAACTTTAAAAATCATTAGCTCATAATCTATTTAGTTTTAAACTTTGCTTCCAAAACAAAATTTGTTTGTTTTCGAGTATAGTGTATTTTAAAATTTATTTCATTGAGTTTCATGTAGCATAGAAGAAGAAAACCCTATGTTACAGTAAGTAGTTTAAGTTTGGTTAAATTTCGTATATCATGAATTTATGATTTGATTATATGGTCATGTTAGTTGTTGAAAATCGTGAATTTTGGAGGTGGTTTGAGAATTTTTAGTTGATGGAAAGAGAAATTGGTAGATGAACAGATTTGGGTATAATGTCAAATTAAGGTGATATAGTTGATTTTGGGGCACGGCACTTGGCGTGGAGGTGTAGGCGATGGAGCATCCACGAAAAATGGTGCGGTACTTTCTAGTGGCGTGTGGCATCGAGTTGAGATTGTTTTAGGGTTTAAGTATGTGTTTGTGGGTGGTTCGGTCTCGAGCTAATAGCAACGTCGAGAGGCACATGGGAAAGTGCGGTATGGGGGGAAAAGGAAGAAAGGGACGAGGCGCACGTTTTGGCAAGGTTTGGTGGTGATCGACCATGTATGGTGGCGGGACGAGGTGGATAGGTGGTGGTGGTTTTCTTTGCAGCTATGGGTCAGAGGCTCGATTGTCGAACAGGGTTTGTTCATGATTTCTGTGTGTGTGGTAGTGATGAGGGGGACGTGAGTGATGTGGAGAGATGGTCGGCGGCATAGGATCGGCCTTCGGCGACGTGTATGTGCACGTCATGGCTTGTGCACGTGTGAGAATAGAAGAGGAGCAGGTGGGAGAAAAGGGAAAAGTAAAGGGAAGAAGAGTTCGTCCTGTCTTTTTTGGCTCGTGGGCTAAGCGGGCTGGGCTTTTGTTTTTTTTTAAAGGGTGATTTAATAAATGATATATTGTCAATAACCTTTTTAAAACTTTAACAACATATTTACCTTTTAATTTAAAACCAATCGACATGATTTTTTTTTCATTGCGATCCTATCACCTAGTAAAATAATCTGAAATTAATTTGGTAAATTTTCTGTAATTTAAAATTTAATTATCTATAATAATTAAAGTGAGTTAATAATTAAGGTCTTAATCGATTAATCTTATGTTAATAAATAAATTAGTTATTAACTTGGTTGTTTAATCCTAATTAACTAATAATAAATTGTTTCGGTAATTTCTAAATTTATAAGTAATTTGGATTAAAAATATAAGTGGATTCAGTTTAATTTAAGTTGATTAAATTCTGATTTTGAATTGTTTTAATATGAGTTGTTAGTCGTTAATCTAGTTAATGATCTATGCTTGGGTTTCATTGCTCTGGGATATTTATTTAATGGTTCTTATCTGTGCCATTAAGTAGCCAAACGGAATTAAATAGTTAGAATATAATGTTGACACGTTTTATTTGAAACATATGTAATAAATTCCCATGTGTGAATGTTATCATCCTAAATATGAATTATTTATTTAAAACAACTTGAACATTTAAAATTTATCATTTTGAGTTCGAAGAGACCGGGATCGGATATCTGCATTATCCGGTACCACTTCGATCGAATAACCACTCCGAACCTTTACGATTTTTTTGAATTTTAAGCCTGAAATGCTAGGATTTAATTAATTTAGCAAATTCGGTTATTTAATAAGTATTGAACTTAGACACTATTATAATACCACTAGATTTTCTATAAAACTGTTTTGCTTATCGTAAGGGAAAAATCTTCGTGTTTACGTGTGACGTGGTCTTACGAGTTACCTTTGTTTTTCAAAGGATTTTGATATCATAAGTAATTCAAAATTAAGTATGTTTACTCACGCTGCTTTCCAGCCTGACTCGGGTGTTACTTTATTGTAATGCTCGGATCAGACCGAGTATTACAGATTCAGGTTAGGATGCTTTGGAGCTCAGGAGACGGGCTGGATGGCAAAGACTTATTACGCGTACTTGATTATATTCCGCTGTGTATTGTAGGCTGTATATTCAGCATTTTGTGGACAAGATATTATAACTGTCCAGATTATATGTTGATGATTGTGCTCTGATAATTTGAATGTATATTAACAGTTACAGTTTTTTTTTCGTATAAAAAACTGTTATTGTATATTATATTTGGTTCTGCTACGATTGTGAGATTCTGTGATGTTGTTATTTCTATTTCTCCTTCTATCTCTTTTCTTCTTAAGCTCTAACAATCTGGTATTTCCGAGACTCGATTGCTCGGCACTCGATACAGTGAACGTATTAGTGTCGATTTTCGAGGGTCAAAAATCGCCCGGTCGTTACACATATACTCACATATACATAAATATATGTATATGTACTTAAATCTCTCCTTAATTCGCACTTTTCAATTCTTTAATTTTCACATCTTTGAAAATAGTATTGGGTTTTATTATGAAAACTTATGCAATTTCATCTTATTATCATAGCATCCATGTCATCAATTTACTACCAATTTACAATATTTGGACTATGTTCAAAGATACAAAGAAAACAATGTAGAAACATAAATAAAACTTGTTAAGGTTAATCTAGCACAAATCATATAATGATACGTACCTAGAGCATGGTTAAAATTGCTTATAAATAACTTATTTAGATTCCAGTGTTTATAAACTCCTTATAAGGAGCTTGCAAAATTAGCTTAAATAGCAATTTGAGAAGCAAATATCTGTTGCTTACAATTTATGAATGAATTTCATAAGTAATTTTGCTCAAGCAAGTGCGTAAAATAGTTTTATGGGTTCGTAACAAATGCATGTTTCATGTACAATTGCATACGTAAATATAGTCAATTATGTAATTTGTTATATCCATTCATTACTCATAAGTCCTATTAGCCAAACATAAAAATTAACTTATTTAATTAAAAGTTAGATAATATCCAAACTGTTTTACTAAGAAGTTACTTTTCAAAACCACATAGAAGTTATTTTCAAAACATCTTCTAAGGAGATTCAAAATAAATTGTCAAAGGAACTCTAAATAAATTAGACAAGATAATACAAACTAAAAAATGATGACATAATAATAAACCGTTATATTACAATTTATAGGTTGATGACTGATTTGAAGCAAAATGATGGTAACATAAATAATTAGTTGCAATCGCCATGATTTTAGCAATAAAACCCACAAAATAAAATATTTTCCATCATGTGCATCGTGGTCCATCATAGGACAATTATTCAAAAATAATAGAAATATTTTCCTATTTGCTTTCAAATTTTAGTAAGAATTCATAAATTAAGTTATTATCCAAAATATAAATTTTATAGTTTTGTTAAAGGACTTGTATGTTTATTTTATTTATTTATTTATTTAGTTTTTACTAATAGCAATCTGAAAACTATTACAATGATAAACTTTCTAACATTTTATTCTTGTAGTATAAAATATGATCTAACTGTCCAATGCTTTTTATGAAAAACAGTCATTTTGAGTCTACTTTTTAAAATTCTTTTAGTTCACATTTTTTTTTCTACACTTCAAAAAAGGAAGTAGATTAAGTACAAAAACTTGAGCAATTTTTCATATTGGCATAACATTTGTACTAGTTATTACTCAACTACCAATTTACGATTTTCAAACTATACATGAACATAACTGAAATTGTGTTGTGAAATATGAAATATGTTACTCAATTACAAACAGACTATGAGCGAAGTAAAAAATCAAGCGACGGTCGTATAGATTTGATACCAAAATAATAATAATAATGATAATGATAATAATAATAATAATGATGATGATGATAATGATAAAAACAATGAAGAACAAAATAAAAAATTCATCACAAAGAAGTAGTGCTAAATACACCGTAATATGCACTTGAAAACATCGAGTGAAAAATATAGTGGTTTTTATCACCTGGATGTTGAAAAATAACCATTTATTTGAAACAGACTTCCATGCTTAATTAGTGTTATTTGAAAATAGATACATTATGAATAATTTACATTTTAATCAAAGATAGATATCTGCAGCTACGTCATATCATTCAGAAATAGATTCATGAATGTATATTTGCATTGTAGGGTAGTAACAATTAAAGTTGTTTAGGTATTTTTCATAGCGAGTAATTTCTAAATCTTAATGATAAAACATGATGAATCAAGAAATCCAAATTAATTTGATAGAAACTGAAACGGGTACAAACAAATAATACATGTTAACCTCCTAGCATAGAAACAAACATGTTTACGCATGTCCATAAATTCACAAGTACTCATTGTAAATTCATTTTACGCACATTGGAAATTAATTCTATGAGTTTTGAAAAAACATTAACTCACGTCCTCTCATAAAAACGGTGTATTTCAAGTTTTGTTTTTATTCTGTACGATATTGTTGATCAAAAAGATGTTAAGTCGATGTTGCAAATTGCTCTTCAATCGTTATCGATAATGTTATATGAATATCAAATATTGAAAGTGTACTCAAAATTTGTCATTTATATGTCTAAAAAACACTGTCAGTTAACTGTGCATTTGTCATTCATTACAATTGTCGTGTGGAATGAATTATTGTCCAACAATTATTTGTCATGCAATAAACTGCAGTGTACAAATATTTGCACTACTGACATTTGTTGTTTCTAAAACAACACCAAATAAATGCAAATTTTTTGTGTTACACTACAATTATACGCAAAATGCTAGCATTACAAAATATATGAGTATTGTTATGCAACAATCCTAATATTTGTAATAACTTTCTTGTCAAATTGTCTACAAATGTTTATCTTGCAAATATTTGTCTGATCATTATTGAATTGCATGTTAAAATTCAGTGAACTCAGACTATACTCCAATGATATCCAAATTGTCCTATCTAGTGGAAGTGATGGGTTTCGTCAAGTGCGGCTCTCAGCATGAAGCGGCTAATGGTGGTACCATAGCATAAAGATGGTCCGAATTTGATCATCTACAGGAGATGATCGGATGAATCAGGTCAGTGCTGCAAAGTGTGGATTCTGACAAAAAAAAATGGATGATGGTTGTTCAAATTTTGCCTAAAGTTAAAGTTATAGACTATGTTAATCGGGAGTTACAAAATAGATTAATAAAGAGAGGATATTTTAAGAAAGCAATTCTGCAAATGAAATATGCATGTTAATTTTCGCTTTATTTTGATGCGCAAGCTGTTTGTTCTATGTCAAGCCGACCCTACAGACTACACAAGGTTGATTCAAATTCCTAATTTCCTAAATAGTCCGTCAAAATTCAATCCATGATTCCCAATGTAATCATTCTACACTCTGAGATCCAAACGACATCCTAAATTCTTTTACGATTACTATCATATTGGGGACACGCCATGACAAAAATGATATCGATAAAGTACAGAAGAAAATTTTACCCGTGAAAAACAGATTTCTACGGATATACTGCTTCTTGAAAAGAATAGTAGGATTGCACATAAAAAAATAAAGATTTGTGGAGTTAGTATTACCTGATTGCAGATGATCTATGAGGAAAGTAAAATGAGAAGAAGAATATAAAAATCAGCATATCCGCATGGAATCTCTTCTTCATAGCTTTGAGACTTTCTATAAGTGGACGAAATGGGTCGTCTGCGAAGATCGTTCTCTATTTACACAGGGCATGACCAATTTTAGGGGCGGTCGCCGAGGGAAAAAAACTTTTGGGCATTCTTAGATGGATTTTTGTTCCAAATTGGCTCCTTTTGCAAAATTGCACATATGCCACTATGGAAATTAATTACAGATATAGCTTATTTTCAAACAACTCAGTGTCACATTAGCCAAAAATATAAAGACGTCATTTCAAATACCGCATGTGTTCTTCTTCATTAAAGCGTAGTTGGCGATTTTTAAAAAGGCGTCAACTATGTTTTAACATAAAACATATATATGCGCATTTTGAGAAGTTGCTAGTTTGTGATTTTTGAAAAGTCGGCTTCTTATTTATGCATGTACAAAACAGCACACATTCTTTCTCTCCGCGATAACCTGCACCCGTCGACACATCGATCCAAAGCCTATGATGACTTTTGGACTCGAGTCGGTAGCAAGAAGTACGGGCTATCGGGTTTTAAAACATTACATAAACTAAGAATATACATATAAAATCTAAGACATTTTACACTTTCAGATCTCACAGCGGAAGACAACAAAATATAAATACAAATATAATCATCTAAGAAAATATTCTCGAAAACACAGCCTCAAAACAGCACGTAATCATAATCCTGAGTGTAAAGAAATACAACATATAGCCTGATAAATACTAAGTATGATAAATAGTTACATGGAAAGTAATGGATAACAAATAGCAACTCCAATGCCAAGTTCGTCTCTCCACGTACTAATCTCTGGGCATATCACCTACTATCATGTCCTCCTATAGTAAGGGAAAAGGAAAGGAAATGAGTGGATCAGATAAAGTCTGGTGAATGAGTACATCATTAGCATACGGTGATAACATACAATTAACTTCATTAAAACTTTACGAGTGTCACGGTACGCGCTTTGCGCGTGAATTATTTTTCGTATAAATTGTATATATGTTTAAATCAGTCAAAAAAATAATTTTTTATTTTCAGGGGATATCAAGATTAGTATATTTGTAAAGAAGTATTCTGCATTTATAAAGAAAGTTTAATTTTAGATCATATTTTTAGAAGAGTTTTGAATTTGTAAAACATGTTTAATTGTTAGATCCTACTTTTATGGGCGTTTGAATTTATAAAAGAAGTTTAACATTAGATCCTATTTTTAAGTGATTAAAATTTGATAATATATATAGGGGCATTTTTGGTAATTCACGCTGATACCAAAAATGCGTGACACCAAAGCTATTACAACTATTATTAAAGATGTGACCCTAGGGTGTTATACTTGTGTTTGGGACCATCATACTAAAGAAAGCCTCGCTAACCTAAAGGTATGTTCTAACACCTACACCACCTCTTGTGAAGGCTTATACTTAGGGTCGAACAAACAGTCGAGCTCCAATACTACTACAGTTCGAGTAATAACTATTGGAACTACTAAAGCATAGGGTTACCTGCAGTATCACCTTAGGAACGCATTCCCAAATTATAACTAGACGTATCCTAATTACACACTGAAGGGGAGCCCACAATGTGGACTCACACCAAAGACGTCTACTACATCAATGCCCACCTCTCAATAGTAAAGTAACGCCTCTTATCGCAACGCACCGAGATCTATCAACAATATAATATCATGTTCTCATGGCCACGAATACTATGGAACTGCCATTGGTGCCGCGCCACGTTTTTTCAAGCATCATCGCGCATACACCGTAAAATCTCCTATGAGTGCAATTTGCAATCGAATCGTCCCAGTCAAAAGTTGACCACGCCCAATAAGTAGTACTTAACCTCCTTTGCTAGCATACGCTTCTATTCCGTCCCCTTTCGTACTAGGGTCGCCCACATAAGGAACTAACTTCCTTAAGTCGCTCATATAGGGAACTAACTTCCATACTATACTAACATCCATATTTGCGCAGTTAAAATGCTTAGCGGTTCTATAACGGTGGAGGTGCAAAAAACTAAAGTGGGGACATAGCGAAAAATAGTAGAGGTGTAAAAAGCTTCATTAGATATAAATCCAAATATTTAAAATTAATTTATTCTCATTCTCACATCAGTTGTGTGATAAAATGAAATAATTTTTAATTTTATATAATAAAATCAAAAAATATCATGATTTATGCATACTAGATTTAGTGGCTACAATAGATTTCAGACTTATATTGAGCACTTATGACTTAAAACTAGGATTTATCATAACTTCGTTGATTTGATTTATAAGAGAACTAGTTAGATCAACTTTGTATATTAATTTTGCTAAACTGGGTGCTAAAAAGCATTGATTTAGCGGATGTAGTGGAAAGTAGCAGGACTTAAAGTGGATATATTGTTCAATAGTGCTAAATTGAAATAGCATAGCGATTGGAAAGCGCTACGCTCTATAGCGGGGATTATGTAGAGCTTTAACGGCATAGATCCAAAATACACACACACAATTAAATTAATATCTTTAGCCTTAGGTCGAGGTTCAATCTCGGCCATAAAACGTTAACCGTTTGACCATTGGTCATTGGAGCGGTCGTCCGCCTCTAGTGAGCCTGTAGACCGATCATTGTGATTTTTGTTTAATTTTTTTTCGTTAACTATAGTGGAGTTTTAATTAATCTAATTTCCATTGCTCCCGACTACTTATTTCAATAACTGATTACAATAACTTTTAATTACAGTTTGTTCTTCATAGTGAAACCCTAGTTTATAATTCTACAATTTAAAATCCATAATTTCATGTTTGATTTCATATACAATTTAAATAAATCAACTTAACTCATGTTTAGGGTTTATAGGATTGTATCATTTGTTATTTACTTTACAAAAAGTGCATGTAAGCAACTTAAGTAAGTACTTAATCAACAGATCTACCTTCCTCGAAATTAGATTTAAAAGAAAGGGATTAGATTTGTATATTATATTACTACAAATTCTCAATTCATCAAATTAAACAACTATGGTCAATTAGGTATAACAAAATCAATTATATGTAAGTCCCTATATTAATCATGAACCCACTCACCTCTAATAAAGAAGCTAACCTTCTTTGATTTATGCAGAATCGTCCCTTCTTCTAGTCGTTGATTCCTTCCCTCCGCTTGATTTCTACTTCAATTTGTTTTTAAATTTTTATTTGAGAAATTAGGTTTTGAGGAGGTAGAGATTTGGCAGAATATGGATGTATTGCTTTTGATTAGTAAATTAGGGCTTTGCTGAGATTCTATTTATAGCAGTAGAAATTATTATCGACCGTTGATTTTATTTAAATCCAGACCATTCACCTACCCAACCCTAGCTCCATACACATGACCGATAGACTATTTAGATTGGAGCGATCGACCACCAGATGTCCAATTATACAATCTGGGGTGTCCTAGTGGGTTTCCCTATCTATAAATGTTTATTTCTTATTTTAATTATTTTCGATTACGGAATTTCAAACTTTAACAACTTTTCATACTGTCTCCGATTTTAAAATGTTACATATGAAAATTGTCCAGAAAATCACAACAAACGCAACATTGTAAGTTTCATAGCCAAATTCGGACGTTTATGAAATTACCTGTGTTATATTTAAATTTAATTCTTTTATTAAATTTTCGGTTAAATTTTTGGGGTGTTGCATTCTCCCTCCTTAAAATAATTCATTCCCGAGATCTCCAAGGATGGAAAAACATAACTCGTACATATAGAGATCAATAATTACAACCATCTACTCATCCATCTACCATTGGCAATCATTGTCCTTAGTTTAATTTATAGTGCAGTATGCACATGTCAATATAGAATGCATATGAACATATACTAATGCAAGGATTATGCAGTATCCTGATCTAGTCGGCCTCTTGACATGCAAGTGCTTTGCCACTTGTCCAAATGTATGCAACATCCTAAGTAATATACTGGCAATTCTACATGTATATGCAACCATTCAATCCATATGCAATAACCATATTCATATAACCTGTTAACAAGAAACTTGTCAACACCCCGAAGTTGAGTTTAAGGACAAGGGTAATCCCTTTTAGTTTTTCTTGGATAAACAGATAAAAGTATAATGTATTTGTCCTCTTTAATTTTCCTTTCGAATAGGATGCTTTAGTGTGAACTTGTTCAGAATAACCTTCCGATCCAGTCGAAATGGCTAGTTTCTTTACTTAATGCCTTTTGAGCTTTTTGTAATGATACGAAGGTCCCTTCGAAAGCCTTTCTTCTAAAGTGGTTACAAAGCACAAGAAGAAAACCATGTGGATCCAAGATTGAGACTTGATTTGGTAGGTTTCGACCTTGTCGTAAGCTTGGTTGATTGGTGGTTAAGACATGGTTAAGGAACCTGGGATTAAGGTATCGACCCTATCAAAAGTAGTATCCTTAAGTGTCTTGGCTTGGATTGGAAATCAAAGGCCAAAGTGAATTAGTAAGGGGTTTTGACCTGGTCGAAAGTAGAAATCTTTGGGAAAGGTGGTCTGGAACCAGTAGCTTGTATTACTTGAGAATACATGGGTTTCGACCTAGTCGGAAGAGACCCTTCGATACAGTCGATACCTGTAACACAAGGTTAGAGCGGATAAAAGCTTGAGAAACAATTAAGTAATTAGAAATACTATTGACTTCCCTTTCTCAACTCAAAGAAGATTTTATTAATCAACTTCCCTAATTCGATTTACAAATTAGGGTTTTATAGCTTTTAGAATTAAGAGAATACAAGTTTAGAATGCCCGAGTTCAGATCCCAACACTTGACCCCTTGGGTCTTATTTATAGATACAGGTCAGCACTTTTGGACCCCAATACTTTTGACCTGGTCGAAAGGTGGCTGCCGAAATGACTCTGAAATGCTTCCGCCTTTGTCGAAAGGAACGGTTGCACTTTTCTTCTTTGTGTTGCCTTATAAGATCTTTCAATTTTGTCAATAGGCTTTGTTCAGTGGTTTCGAAGGTGTTGAAATGTCGATGGTTTCGATGCTATTGATTGCTTCTGAGCTCTTGCTTGTGACTTTATGTGGAACCTCCCTAGATAATAATGGCTTCGACCGGTTTGAAAGGCTTGGTATAGCTTTCGAAAGGGTTGTTCAGGCCAATACATGATTCTGAATGTTTGAGTGAAGGCGAAACCTTTGCTTTCGAAATGTTTGGCACATATATGAAGATTGGTCCTTCATCGTCTTCGAAAGGTGTCGCTTTGACTCATTAGAAAGGTCTTCATGCATATGGAATCACCTACTTCAAAAGGTGGTCACTGAAAGTGGAAGGGTGCTTTCGACCCCTTCGACCCCTTTGACCCCTTTGAAAGGTAGAGAATCTTCTGGACCTTGACTGTAGTATCCTTTCGACCCCTTCGAAAGATTCTAAAGCTTTTGGATTTTGACTGTAGCATCCCTTCGACTTTTTCGAAAGATCTAGCTGAAGCCTTTTCCTCTTGTTCTTCTTTACCTTCTGCTTAAATTGGTTTCAACTATGTTAAAAGGAATTTTAGGTAGTAACATTTGCCCCCCCTCCCCTCCCTCCCCCCCCCCGCGAAAGGATGCACTTGACTTTCCAAGTCAACTGTGTCGAAACCTAGAAACTTCCCGCCTTTTGACATTCCCACGTGAATCTGGACCGTTCATTTAAATCCAATCTAACGGCATGCTGGCTTTGATGAATTTTCTTATAAATTACGTCTTCTTCCTTCTTCCTTTTCACTTATTTGCAATCAAATTTAGAGTGAAAGTAAATGAATTCTAAAATCCTTAAATTATCGTTTTCCTCAATCAAAGAAGAAATCAGATCCAACTTTAAGTTAAATTTATTTTTATTCTTCTAATCTCTCTTTCTTTTATTTCACGATGAATCTTAATTTTCTCCCAAATCTCACAACCAAGATTCCAGTTTTTTATTTTGATTTTCCTGGAACTTGTTTGAGTTTTTACTTAACTGAAGTACTTTTTGGTTCGATTTCATAGTTCGATTTGATTTATTATTACTCTCTTTTCTGTTAATTTTTGTTTTAAGCTCATTTCCATATTTAGCGATTTTTGTTGCTTTTTAGAAAATTTGAATTTTCTTTTTAATGATTCCGAAATTTAAAAAGGTTAATTCATGTTAAATTTGTTGGCTTAAGGGTTCTGATTCATTTGTTTATTTTTTTTGAATTCTTGGGTTTGAAATCGGGTTTGGGGAAGAAAGGGTTTTCTGTTTTCCTCACCCAGAAGCTTTGGATTGTACGGATTAAAAATTAGCGGCACAAATTTACCTTTCTATCCCTTCAAATGGGATTAAGGCGGCAAATTTTATTTTCCTTTCTTAGCCTCTTTCGATGGGGTCGAAAGGTATTGTAGTGCTAATTTGACCGACCTTGTCGAAAGGTTGTATAGTAAAGTAGCATACAGTTACCCCACTCGAAAGCAAAACATTTCGACTTAGTCGAAACCTTTCATGCTGATTGAAACCTTTTCCATTTAGTATGTTTTCGAATCCATGGTGCCCTTTCAACCCTATCGAAACCTTCTATAACTAATGACTCAAAACCCTCCATAATCACCTTTCTCTAGCATTGTCGAAACATTCCAAGTTCAAATGATTTTAACTTAGGACCTTTCGACTCAATGGGTATATAAGGTTTCGATGGCATTCATATTTCCACTAGAAAAACTTAAGCCGTGGGTTTCGATTGTGTCGAATGGTCTTGTTAACCCATCTAATGAATGTTAGTAGTATGTACTTTGTTTAAATTTTTAAGTTCGTTTTAAACATTTCCTTCTAACAACATGGTTTCTATTGAGCTTTCGGCATTGTTGAAAAGTGCCAATTTGACATATACTTATACTCTTCCTTTCGACCTTGTCGAAAGTGTAGTGAATGTTCATATTTAGGCTTCCGACACTGTCGAGAGGTGTTTGTTAAATGTTAATTTTTCCTTCCCTTTCGACTCCATCGAAAGCGCTATATGTCTGATTTTTAACTTTAACACTCTTCCAAGAATTTGAAGTTTCATGATTGGTTTTATGTTTAAGTTGCTATAGTAGGTTTTTACTAATTCTTGAAAGAATGTTAAGTTCATAATAAACTAGAAATTTTAACTGAAATGTTTTCACCTGGCAGAACCATGAGCTCTCCGAAGAAAATCGAAGCCACTTCAAAGCATTCTCTCATATCTACACAAGATGAAGTTGACCCCATTCTTAATGACTACGAAATTACCGGTGTGGAAGCTATCCCACCTAGGGAGTCTGACACCATTAGCAACCCTCCCGAAGGATTTTTTGCTTATACTACCATTCATATATGGCATGGAGGGTTTCTCCCTTTTTCAGAGTTCTTGTCTAAGTTCCTTTCTTATCTCGGAATCTCTCCAGTCCAACTGTCCCCGAACGTATACACTTACCTTCTATCTCTGGAGTTGATGGCATTAGAGTCTGGCCTTCCTTCTTTAAATGCTGAAGTATTGAACCACTTAGTCCGACTAATCAAGCTCAGCGATTTCAATAGAAAAATCTTCAAGGAAAACCCTTCGAAGAAGTTGATATCAGAGGGGGTTAACAAGTTTAGAGACTGGGAGAAACAGTTCTTCTTCGTCAAGTGCTTCCTAAATATCTGTGGGACCTTCTCTACTCCCCGTAAGTTCAGACTTCCATTATTTTTCTTCTATTCAGTGGTCTTTCTTGTCCAATCTTTGCCTTATGTTAGGTGCTCCTACCAAAGAACTTAATTAGGCTGATAAGAGAACGGTGTAGTCTCTAGTCACAGCTTCTAGTTAGATTGAAAATCGATTGATGTCGTTGAATCCCGCCAACTTGAAGAAGCGTTCTCTCCACCTGTCTGGTCAAAGGGTACTGAGGCTACCTCCTTTGATTTAGCATACATCAAAAAGTAAATGCTTCATTTCCTTGGGAGATCCTGCACACTTCTCTCCTATGTCACCTATTTGCTTTAACCATTCTGGTAAGTTATTGACATGGTAGATGTTTCCTATTTTTGTGTTGCTTTCCAAATTAATCTGCTAACTTATGATCTTTTTGAACTCTCTACAACTGCTTCTTAGGTTAAAAAGCCTGCTAGTGGTACTGCTCCTCCTCCTACAACTTCTCATGCGCCATCCATCGCTCAATCTCTTGCCAAAACTAAGATAGCCATCAAGAGAAAACTGGAGCAATCAACTGCGGTGGAACCACCTCCTAAGATAGCTAGTGTGGTTGATGTTCCTGATTCAGACGAGGAGTCCTCGTCTCTCGAAAAAGCTTTATAGAGGTCGATCATCAAAGCTCCTCAGGATAAATCTAAGCAGACTCCTACTGCAATCGATCCACTCTCTCGCATCGCTGTTTCGAGCTCTCCAACTACACTCGAGCAGATGCAAAAAGCTTTGGAGATGACCCCTGCTCAAAGGAGCATCCCTCCAAGGCCTACATCTCCTTCTTCCTCTATTAATTTTGAAGAGATAGCTCAGTTTATCATAAACTCTGAGTCTTTTTCCTCCATTCACCCGCTTTCCATCATTTCTAACTTGGCGAGTCACCATCGTTCTCTGATAGAGCAACAATTCTTGGTATGTTTCTCTTCACTTGACTTTATCATTACTGTTCTTCTCTAAATTTCTGACTTTTGTTGCATTTCTTCTTTTAGATTTCCAAGAGTTGGTGAATATTGCACGAGCAGGCGTCTAAATCTTCTATCGAGTCCTCCAAGTTTCAGGAGGAAATTTCTACATTGAAGAACCAAGTCTTTTCCATATCCGCGGAAAAAGATGAAACAACCTCTGAACTGGAGCGATTGAGAACTTCTTTCACCCAGTCAGAATCCGCTATCTTGGAAGAAAGAAAGGCTCGCCAACTTCTTGTCGATGAAAATTTTGCGATGCAACTAACCATAAAACAATCCGATGGGGAGAAGGCCCGAATAGCAGTAAAGAACACCTCTTGGAAAGAGAAGTTGAATAAAAACAGAGCTTTCTTGAAACTGACAGTCAATACCATTTCAGATGCCAAACAGCGAGTATCTTAGTTTCTTGATACTACCCATGAGGAGATCATGATGAATTCTTTCGAGGAGGCTCTAATGCTCGCTTACGTAGACAATATCAACAAATGCCCTGATTTAAGTTTCCCCTCGCTCGACTCTGCCCTCGTTGATTGAGTTATGGGCAAGATTGATCAGATGAAGTAGAGAACCGAGGCAATAGAAAAGGAGGAAATTTATGCCTCCCAAATTCTTTCTTTTGAAGTCCCATCTTTTGAAGTCGAATCTAAATCGAAAGATGAAGGCGACATAGATGATGCTGTTAGAGAAGAGGGTGATAATAATAATGACAATAACGATGATGATAACATCAACGACGGCCAAGGTTCAGGTGGTGACAGAGGGGGCCACACTGAGACTTTTGACAAAGATGGAGATGATAATACTAGAGCTTCTGAAAAAGATCCATCTCCTCATAAAGAAGTCCCACCTGAATCTACCACGCCCTCTACTCCTCAAGAAGAAGAGCCTTCTTTTATTAATGTTGAAGAACCAAAAGAAAAAGAGCAGGTTTCTCAGACTTCCGTCCCACTATCACATGTATGGGATTATCTATTTAAACATCTTTCACTTTGAAGATAATAATAGTGTAAACCATCTACTTTAGATAAGGAAGAAAACTATTCACCCCTATAGGACCAAGCTTGAAAGGAAACAAGCAGAGATAAATAAGTTATATAGGAAGCTAGGTAAGCAGTTAAAGGAGCACAATATACTCTCTGATAAATATCATAGGCTTAATAGCAGTGCATCAGTGCTAGCATCTTTTAAGCATCAAGAAGCTGCCCCTCGGCTAAGGAGAGCACGCCTTCGATACGACACTCTCTTAAAGGAGAACCAGGAGTTAATTACTTTATTCTGGATGTTAATTGAAAAGAGAGACATTTTAGTTAACTTCTTATATAAGGCCTATTGTAGACACCCAATTGATACTTTTCATATTTAGGTGAATTTAGTGGGGGTCTACTTAGCGCTTACATAAAAGATACTTAGACAAATCCGGATCTGATCCGCATCCTGAAGCTTGTTGGAATTTACCACGAGTCGGATCAATTCTCCAAGATCTACCTCCTAAAAAGCTTAATTGTTATACGGATAAATTTGTTTCTGAATTATTTACTAAATTAATCTTGTATGAACCAGATGAATGATTGTAAACATGTAATAATATATTGATTTGTGAATATTTGTTTTAGTCTTGCTTTTTATACTTAGTTGCATTCTACTATGTTATTGCAGAGAGAATGTCCCTCGGGCAATCTTGTTCTAGAGATTACCTAAGTCGATATGTTAGATTGAGAAGATTCTATCTCGAAGAGTCATTAATTTTAAAATCCACAAAATTAGCAAGATATTGTTTCCTTAGAGATTTACAAAGACTTTACATGGAGCACGCTCGTCTCTGCTTTGACTTTCTTGGTGAAGAAAAGGAAAAAATACTCAAGGTGATTCAGACATTCCACACTAAACTAATATGTGGACGCGATAGTCCTCTTGCGGGAGAGTGGGACTATAGTAAATTTCCACTGGTTATCACTCCAGAAGGAGTCAATATTCCTTTTGACTCGATAGTGATCCTTTCCGCTAATTCATTAAATAAAGTTAGAAATGCAATTGATCAACTTTAGATGTCCACTATTAATGCCCGAGTTTACATCCGCGTATGGGACATTATTTGTAGACATTATTTATGTGCAATAGACACCCGAGTATGGGACATTATTTGTAGAAAGCTATTTTAATATTATTTGTGTGCAATAGACACTATGAAATTGTTACATTATTAAATTCCAGCATACACCTTGTAATACAAGGCTTTCTATAGTAGAAAATGGCAGGCACGTATTGGATTTTGGATTTCCATACAAATGACTAGGTAAAGGGACTACCTTATCGAAACTCGGTACTCCTCTAGAGGGATGTACCTAGGGTCCAGATATTGGGCGCTTAAACCAACACAAGACCGGCCTACCCCTTCCTGGATAGTACCGAATATGTCATCACTCTAGTCGTTACCGACCTTTAATCGTTGCCACAAGCATACATCAACAATAATCAGATACATGACGTCATAGCGTGTAAAGATATATCTAGAAGAGTGATGACGTCTCCTAATTGGGAGCGACTGTAACAACCCGCATATTTTACGATTTTATATTTAAATATTTTATTTAAATATAACGTCGTTAGTCGGATTTAAGTCTGAAATGTCACTTTTTTCAAACGGTCGAATCAGGACTCGGGACCACTTCCATTGAGTCCAAAATGGCGTTTGCGACTTTTTTGAGTATAAGCTTCGATATGTTTGGAGTAAGTTGAATTTTGCTATTTTCTAATTGGGCTTTTGGGTTTGGGTTTCACCCAACTCATCATATACTCTAACTCAGCCCCTCTCTTCATCCATTCATTCTCAATTCATTTCTTTTTCTCAAGCTCAACTGAAAATGGGGGAAGAGAAGAGGAATTGGAAATTCCAAGCCCTAGATTCAATTGCAAACTCCAATTCTTGCTCCAAATTCGAAGAGAAGCTTAGGTAAGCCTTCTTTTCTCCTTCTCCATCTCAATTCCTCTTCGATTTTAGAAAATTCTTAAACCTTAATTTAGGAAATACTTGTTTTGATCTTAGATTGAAGCTGGTGGAGTTGAAGTAAAGAGTGGTTGATCTTTTCCTTGTGTTCGAGCTTCTTATCATTTGTTTTTGAGTTAAAAGGTGAGATTTTTGAACTCACATTTAAGCTTATAGCTTTTGTTGTTGTTGGGTAAGAATTCCTAACATTAATTCATGTTCATTTGTGTTCGATTTGGATCGATTCGGTGAATTGTCCAATTTTTTGTTTTTGGAATCCAACTTTTTAAAAATCCAATCTTTGATGTTTGAACATGTTAGTGGAGTGTTTCGGAGGGCCATACAAGGCTGGGTTATCGGTTGGCGTAAATCCTCAGTCGTAGTTGCTTGTTCGTTCGCTTCCATTCGTGTTATCGATTTTGCCCCAAAGGGGACTAGGCTGATTCTGCTCTAGTAGCAGGTTCAGTCGACTGAACCAGACCGTACGAATTTTCCTGGGTCTGTATTAGTCGACTGACCTTCTGGGCCAGTCGACTGACCCTGGGGCAGAAAATTGTGTACCCCTACGTCAGTCGACTGACCCACTGGTTCAGTCGACTGACCTGGAAACATACAGTTTCCAGGCACTGGGCCAGTCGACTGACACCCTGGTTCAGTCGACTGACCTGCTTGTCTCTTCCCGGTTTGTTATTTGCTTTGGTTTTCCAATTTCGATCAATTCGTGTCGATCCAATTAGTTGTTATCGCATTTTTGACTTTGATGATTCCTTTTTGACTTCATACATGGGTTTTTATAAAATGATCTCTTTTTAAAGTGTATTAAAAGCTCGTCTCTCCAATTTATAATTTCTATTTAAAACACACACACAATTTTGCACTTCGAGCGAAGAGTGAGGAGAATTAAATGATCAAATAAAACGCGTGCTATGAACACGTGCGTTTATCTTTTCAGTTAATTCCTAATCTATTCGTTTGGCCATTTTGACCTTTGGGTCTGGTTTACCGATGAGATGAGGTGAACTTTGTACTGCTTTGAGTGTGAAATTGACTAACGGTTAGTAAACCGTTTAGTGCGAACGTGGGGTATGGGACTCACGTTAACATTTTCCGGGTTCCTTTCTGAGAGTTGTGACACATTCCGCCGGACAGTGGTGTCCAGTACCGCCACTATGGTTTGTTGCCTTCGGGCGTTGCCTTCGGGCGTATGGATCCTTGTTATACAGTACTGAGCTCGAGCATCTTTTGTTTCTTTGACAATTATGTTTCCCTACTGTATCGCCTTTCGGTATAGGTTCTTTGAACCACACGATATATAGTGATTACCTTGTGGAAACTTGTGTTACCTTTATTGGTATTTGTTATTGCCTTTTGGCTTGATTTGGGACATGATATCCTTGGTTTATTCAAGTTGCCTATGATATGAGGCTTGTTATGAATCATCTTATGTTAGATGACTTGGTTATCTCTTATGGAGATATTTCTGGTACTTTATGACTTTGTATGTTCATTATCATTTAGTATATGTAACTGATTTGTTTAGCTAGACTGACCCGTGTATTTTATACTCGGGTAAGACCGAGATGTTTCAGGTTAGGTACATTGGACTTAGCCAATTTTGCTTCCGCATGGACTATTCTGCTAGCTCCTTTTTGTTATAACTTTTGTGTAGTCCTTTTTTTTGGCTGTAACTCTGATATGTATTCTTTTGACTCGTCTGTATATTGTGGTTTGCTTTACCACTTGACATGTATCATTTTGTAAACTCTGTAATGTATCTGTATATGTGTAACTGCATGTGATGATCCACTGTTCTGTGATGTGTATTACATTTGAGTTGTTATATTTCGTTCTGATAGATCCTTCAACCACCTATCGCTTTGTATTAAGTATTTATTGGATATGTCGATCCATTTAGGTAAGAAGTGGCAATTGTCGGCGTGTTCAATGGATAATTAAGACAAGGTTATAGATGGTCGCTCCTATCCAGCTCTATTCTCCACATTAATAGACGGTGTTACCTTGTAATACTCTTTGCTAATGTGGGTCTCGGAGTGAGGCGTTACAGCTTGGTATCAGAGCTGAGTTCAGAACAAAATATGATAAACATAGAACCGAGACACATATTATGGTACATCAAAGTGTAATACGAATGTTACGAATCTTTGAATCATCGTGCCTTATTTCTTTCCGTGCCTTCGGGGTAGATAGAATTTTGGGAATACGTCTAGGAATGCATTTTATTCCGTAGTATTCCATATTTGAATTAATGATTTCTACCTTGTGAATAATCTTTATTTTATCTTATCTTTCAGCTAATGGCCCGAAGAGGCCGAGGACGACGCACGGATGATGGGCAATCCAGTGGCTCGCATCCGGAGCTGATCAGTTCTTGGAGTTATTTAGGAGCACTCAGCCTCTAGCTCCTATTCGTGCATCTCCTCCACGCAAGTCTGCCTTTGCACGCCTATGCAGTGATTTTTCTCATCTTGGTGGAAAGCCATTCAAAGGCTCCGAGTCTGTTCTTAAGGTCCAAGCTTGGATTCGCACATGCGAGCGTATCTTTTCTCATATGGATCTTTCTTACCACGATCGAGTTCTTGTAACTTCTAGCTTATTGCAAGAGCGTGCCCTTGATTGGTACGAGCTTCTTATAGCCGAACTTGATGAGTCTGTTCTTTCTTGGACTCAGTTTCGGGAATGATTCGAACTCAAATTCGTTCCTGAATCTTAGAAATTTTTATTAGCCCATCGCTTCCTTGAGTTGAAGCAAGGGAAGTCCTCCGTTTCTGATTATGTTGCATCATTCGAGGCCTTATCTAAGTATGGTCTTGAATTCATTAGTACTTCTTATAAGAAGAATATGAAGTTTGTCTTTGGTCTTAAGAAATATCTTAAGAAGTCTTTAATGCTTCAGCTTAAGCTTTCTTTTGAGGAGTTGGTTGATTCAGCACTTCATCTCGAGGCCATCGAGAAGGAGCGTGATAGTGGTGATGATGTTGAGGTTTGCAAGAACCCCAATAAGAAGAAGTTTCCATTTCATAAGCAAGGATTTCTCCTTTCCAAGAAGAAAAAGCATATTGAATCGGGTTCTAACTCTCAATCTGCTGGTACACCTTCCATTCGGAAGTGTTTCAATTGTGGTTCTCCTGATCATATGATTCAAGCTTGTCCTAAGCCTCTTTTCTGTCATTATTGCAAGAAGGAAGGTCACCGTGTTTCCTCCTGCCCTACTGCTCCTGCTAGTGCCTAGTCTGGCAAGCTTTATGTTGCTAAAGCTTCTGGAGGTTCTTCTCAGCCTAGAGGTATATCTCCATCTATTTTGGAAGGTTCTATTTTAATTCATGACCGTAGTATTCGAGTTCTTTTCGATACAGGTGCTTCGCATTCTTTCATACAGAAAAAGCTCGTCGATGATTTGTCTTTGGATGTTTCTTGTATGGTTACTTCGTTGAGGATTGCGAATCCTATTGGGGGATCCGCAACCCTTAGCATGCTTTGTGATGATGTTGAGATTGTTTTATGTGGCTTTTATTTTCGTGCGAATCTATACGTTATTTCTTATTTGGGATTTGATATGATTTTGGGTATGGACTGGCTAGTGAGATACGATGCCAGGATTATTTGTTCTGAAAGAATTTTATATCTTCGACACCCGGATTCGTCTACTCAACTATCGCTTATTCTTCGGGATGTGGATAACTCCGAAATGGCCTTATATTCTCTTGACTCACGCGATGATGATGATATATCTCGTATTCCTATTGTTTGTGACTTCTCTGATGTTTTTGAGCCGGTTTCGGGTTTGCCACCCAAGCGGGCGATCGAGTTCCACATTGATCTTATTCCAGGCACGCAGCCAGTTGGCCGTCCTCCCACGAGGATGTCTACAAAAGAAAATGAGGAACTCAAGAAGCAGCTTTTAGAGCTTGAGTCCAAACAGTTGATTCAGTCCAGTTTTTCACCGTGGGGTACCGCGGTTGTCTTCGTGAAGAAGTCCGATGGAACTCTTAGGCTCTGCATCGACTATCGCAAGCTTAACGAGTTGACCATCAGGAATAGGTATCCTTTGCCTAGGATCGATGATATGTTCGATCTATTGAGTGGCGCTAAGGTCTTCTCTCAGCTCGACCTTGCCACTTGTTTTCATCAGCTCCGAGTCGCGGAAGATAGCATACCTCTTACAGCTTTCCGCACTCGATATGGTTCTTTCAAGTGGCTCGTTATGCCGTTCGGTTTGACGAACGCCCCTGCTTTCTTTGTTGATCTTATGAATCGAGTATTCCGAGAGTATCTCGATAAGTTCGTCATTGTGTTCATTAACGACATTCTTGTTTATTCTAAATCTAAAGCCGAGCATGCTAATCACTTGAGAATTGTCTTGAGTACTCTTCGTCACCATCAGTTTAAAGCCAAATTCTCCAAGTGCCATTTTTGGGAGAACAAGGTTAAGTTCTTAGGCCATGTTGTATCTTCCGACGGCATTTCGGTTGATCCCTCAAAGATCGAAGCTATCCAGAATTGGAAGAGGCCTGAGAATGTTCATGAGATTCGTAGTTTCCTTGGATTGGCGGATTATTACCGTCGGTTCATTAAGGATTTTTCTCGTGTTGTGCTTCTTCACACTAGCCTTACTCGGAAAGGTATTCGTTATATTTGGTCTGATAAGTGTGAAGCTTCCTTTCAGACATTAAAGGAACTTCTCACTAATGCTCCTATTCTTGTGGTTCCCGATGGGAATCATGATCTTGTTGTCTACACTGATGCTTGTGGTAGTGGTCTCGGTGCCGTGCTTATGCATAAGGATCGAGTAGTTGCTTATGCTTCTAGGCAACTGCGTCCGAATGAAGTTCGCTATGCCACTCATGATCTTGAGTTAGCCGCCATCGTCTTCACCTTGAAGATTTGGCGACACTATTTATTAGGCGAGCGCTTCATTCTCTATACCGATCATAAATTCTTGAAGTATTTGTTCACTCAAAAGGAACTCAATATGAGGCAACAACGTTGGCTCGAGTTTCTCGCTTCCAATGACTTTGATATCCGGTATACCCCTGGTAAGGGTAATCATGTTGCTGATGCGCTTAGTCGCAGACATTCGGCCGTTGTTTCTATGATGCTTGCAGAATGGGATATTCTTGAGACTCTATCTTTTTGTAATATTCGTGATCGAGCTCCATCCTCTGATTCTCCGATAGTATTATTCAGTTTGGAAGCTCGACCCTCGCTATTGGATCGTATTGCCGAAGCTTAACGACGTGATCCTGATCTTGTGCATCTTATTCAGCTTTGTGAGACTGAACCCCGGGATGAGGCGTTGCGGGATTTCAGCATTGATTTTCTTGGGTGTCTTCGCAAGAAGAACCGTCTTGTTGTGCCTTCTGATTCTGCACTTAGGCGTGACATTCTTGATGACTGTCATCGTTCTAAGTATACTATTCATCCTGGCAGTAGTAAGATGTATGCCGATATGCATCGCCTTTATTATTGGGAAGGCATGAAGCACGATGTAGCGAGTTATGTGAGTAATTGCATGACTTGTCAACGTATTAAAGCCGAACATCAGCGCCCTTCTGGTCTCCTTCAGCCTCTAGAGATTCCAGTGTGGAAATGGGATCAGATTTCGATGGATTTCATTGATGGCCTACCTCATACGAGATCGGGCCATTCTAGCATTTGGGTTATTGTTGATCACCTCACCAAATCAGCTCATTTTATTCCTATTAAATCTAATAGGACTGCTTCTTTTCTGGCTAAGTTATATATTAAGGAAATCGTGAGACTTCACGATGTTCCTAGTTCGATTGTGAGTGACCATGATCCTTTATTCACTAGTCATTTCTGGCAGAGACTTCAGCAAGCTTTGGGAACAAAGCTTAATTTGAGCACAGCTTATCATCCACAGTCTGATGGACAGACTGAACGGGTGAATCGTATCTTGGAAGATCTCCTTCGTATTTGTATTCTTGATTTCGGAGGTAGTTGGGAGGATCATCTATCCCTTGTGGAGTTCTCCTACAACAATAGTTTTCAGTCCAGTATCGGTATGGCTCCTTTTGAAGCCTTATACGGAAGGCCATGTCGATCACCTTCTTGTTGGTTGGAATCCGGGGAGAAGCTTATTCTTGGCCCGAAATTTGTTCATGATTCTTCTGAGAAGATTGTTCTTATTCGTCAGAGAATGAAAGAGGCACAGAGCTGCCAGAAAGCCTACGCGGATAACCGTAGGAAGCCTCTCGAGTTCTCGGTTGATGATCTCGTCTTTATTCGTGCTTCTCCTTTGAAAGGGGTTATGCACTTCAGTGTGACAGGGAAATTGGCTCCTCGCTTTGTTGGACCATTTCCTATTACTGAACGTATTGGCCCTGTGGCTTATAGAGTTTCACTTCCAGCTCATCTATCTGGAGTTCACAACGTGTTTCACGTCTCTTAGCTTCGGAAGTGTCTTCGGGAATCAGATTTTGTTATTGACTCTCCTGATCTGCAAGGGCTTGAGATCTCACCAGATTTATCTATTGTACAATAGCCTATTCGCGTACTTGCCTCAGAGGTGAGACACCTTCGAAACAAGGACGTGCCGCTCATTAAAGTTCAATGGTCCGCTAATCCCAATGACTGTACTTGGGAAACCAGAAAGTTTATCGAGCGATCCTATCCGGGTTTTCTATCTTTGCTTAGCAATGGTGAGAATATCTTTTTATCTCAAGCTTATTTTCTTTTCTTTTTGGGTGTAAGTATGTAATTGTTACAAATTCTTCTCTAGGAATTTCGCGGACGCAATTTTGTTAAGGAGGGGAGATCTATAACAACCCGCATATTTTACGATTTTATATTTAAATATTTTATTTATATATAGCGTCATTAGTCGGATTTAAGTCCGAAATATCACTTTTTGCAAACGGTCGAATCAGGACTCGGGACCACTTCCATTGAGTCCAAAATGGCGTTTGCGACTTTTTTGAGTATAAGCTTTGATATGTTTGGAGTAAATTGAATTTTGCTATTTTCTAATTGGGCTTTTGGGTTTGGGTTTCACCCAACTCATCATATACTCTAACTCAGCCCCTCTCTTCATCCATTCATTCTCATTTCATTTCTTTTTCTCAAGCTCAACTAAAAATGGGGGAAGAGAAGAGGAATTAGAAATTCCAAGCCCTAGATTCAATTGCAAACTCTAATTCTTGCTCCAAATTCGAAGAGAAGCTTAGGTAAGCCTTCTTTTCTCCTTCTCCATCTCAATTCCTCTTCGATTTCAGAAAATTCCTAAACCTTAATTTAGGAAATACTTGTTTTGATCTTAGATTGAAGCTTGTGGAGTTGAAGTAACGAGTGGTTGATCTTTTCCTTGTGTTCGAGCTTCTTATCATTTGTTTTTGAGTTAAAAGGTGAGATTTTTGAACTCACATCTAAGCTTATAGCTTTTGTTGTTGTTGTGTAAGAATTCCTAACATCAATTCATGTTCATTTGTGTTCAATTTGGATCGATTCGGTGAATTGTCCAATTTTTGGTTTTTGGAATCCAACTTTGTAAAAATCCAATCTTTGATGTTTGAACATGTTAGTGGAGTGTTTCGGAGGGCCATACAAGGCTGGGTTGTCGGTTGGCTTAAATCCTCAGGCGTAGTTGCTCGTTCGTTCGCTTCCATTCGTGTTATCGATTTTGCCCCAAAGGGGGCTAGGCTGATTCTGCACTAGTAGCAGGTTCAGTCGACTGAACCAGTAGGTCAGTCGACTGAACGAGACCCCTGGAATTTTCCTGGGTCTGTATCAGTCGACTGACTTTTTGGGCCAGTCGACTGACCCTGGGGCAGAAAATTGCGTACCCCTGTGTCAGTCGACTGACCCACTGGTTCAGTTGACTGACTTGGAAACATAAAGTTTCCAGGCACTGGGCCAGTCGACTGACACCCTGGTTCAGTCGACTGACCTGCTTTTCTCTGCCCGGTTTGTTATTTGCTTTGGTTTTCCAATTTCGATCGATTCGTGTCGATCCAATTAGTTGTTATCGCATTTTTGACTTTGATGATTCCTTTTTGACTTCGTACACGGGTTTTTATAAAATGATCTCTTTTTAAAGTGTATTAAAAGCTCGTCTCTCCAATTTATAATTTCTATTTAAAACACACACACAATTTTGCACTTCGAGCGAAGAGGGAGGAGAATTAAATGATCAAATAAAACGCGTGCTATGAACACGTGCATTTATCTTTTAAGTTAATTCCTAATTTATTCGTTTAGCTGTTTTGACCTTTGGGTCTGGTTTACCGATGAGATGAGGTGAACTTTGTACTGCTTTGAGTGTGAAATTGACTAACGGTTAGTAAACCGTTTAGTGCGAACGTGGGATATGGGACTCACGTTAACATTTTCCGGGTTCCTTTCTGATAGTTGTGACACATTCCGCCGGACAGTGGTGTCCAGTACCGCCACTATGGTTTGTTGCCTTCGGGCGTTGCCTTCGGGCGTATGGATCCTTGTTATACAGTACTGAGCTCGAGCATCTTTTGTTTCTTTGACAATTATGTTTCCCTACTGTATCGCCTTTCGGTGTAGGTTCTTTGAACCACACGATATATAGTGATTACCTTGTGGAAACTTGTGTTACCTTTATTGGTATTTGTTATTGCCTTTTGGCTTGATTTGGGACATGATATCCTTGGTTTATTCAAGTTGCCTATGATATGAGGCTTGTTATAAATCATCTTATGTTAGATGACTTGGTTATCTCTTTTGGAGATATTTGTGGTACTTTATGACTTTGTATGTTCATTATCATTTAGTATATCTAACTAATTTGTTTAGCTAGACTGACCCGTGTATTATATACTCGGGTCAGACCGAGATGTTTCAGGTTAGGTACATTGGACTTAGCCAATTTTGCTTCCGCATGGACTATTCCGCTAGCTCCTTTTTGTTATAGCTTTTGTGTAGTCCTTTTTTTTTGGCTGTAACTCTGATATGTATTCTTTTGACTCGTCTGTATATTGTGGTTTGCTTTACCACTTGACATGTATCATTTTGTAAACTCTGTAATGTATCTGTATATGTGTAAATGCATGTGATGATCCATTGTTCTGTGATGTGTATTACATTTGAGTTGTTATATTTCGTTCTGATAGATCCTTCAGCCACCTATGGCTTTGTATTAAGTATTTATTGGATATGTCGATCCATTTAGGTAAGAAGTGGCAATTGTCAGCGTATTCAATGGATAATTAAGACAAGGTTATGGATGGTCGCTCCTATCCAGCTCTATTCTCCACATTAACAAACGGTGTTACCTTGTAATACTCTTTGCTAATGTGGGTCTCGGAGTAGGGCGTTACGGCGACACACCTAGCCTTGCTGCTTCTATCCTTGTTTCAATCATTTCCGGGGAGTGAGGCCAAAGAGGTATCGATTACCTTCCACATATCACATATCACAAATCACATCACTTTGAATGCCACATTGCCATTTCCGTTGACTACTAATTGCCTTCCACAAAAATACAACCCTTGAGCTCGTACATCTCAAGGAGGATGTTAAGCTAAGAGAAGTTGCCTTCTCCGCCACCATTGATGTACGTTTGTAAAAACCAATGTACGTAATCATTGAAATGCAATGTCAGACACTCATCCATACAAGTTGTCTAGGAATAGGACAAACCGAATGCACTTTCCTACCACATCCTGTCGGGAAATCCCTAGGATTAGTAGCGAATAGTCCTTGCATTAGATAATTCATAACGAAGAGAATACTACTACTATATGTATATTGGGATTTTAACCCCAAATGATCAACAAGCAGCCCTTCACTATGAAAATCTTAAACATCATCATCGACCAACCTGCACAATCGTCGTGTATATGTTGATCCGTAGTGGTTTTCAGATAAATCTGATCCCGGTCTCTTTGCACCAACAATGCAAAAGCATTTCTCAACCTCACACAGAAACTAAGTCTCATAGACTTATCACTTCTCCAACTTTCAACTTGCTATCCTTCGGCAAAGAAGGAAGCTCGGTAGATAGGAGTAATCACTCCGCACTACTCGAATCAACATTCTTAATTCAAACGATAATCAAGCCTACACAGCCAGTTACATACTAAGTGTATGACTAATTAGTTTCTACATTAAGTTAAGAAACTAAAATGGCCAAATTTGATAGTCGATTACTTAACTATTAAAGTAACAAACAAAATCTAACACTTAAGTAATCACCGGGCCTGATTTTTATCAATCGTTTATAATTCAAAACACTTCCCAATTATTCACTTCAAAATATCTTTAAAAAGATAATATTCACAACCATTTCACTTATTGGATATTTGGAAAACATTTTTATATACTTATTTTAATAATAAGTAAATTCACAACTTATTTTATTTTCAAACCATTTAAATTCCCTTTTTATAATATCACTTTCCAAAACATCCATTTAATTTAAAGGATTATTCACTGTCCAAAATCGCGAATATAATTCCTTTAATAAACTTTCATATTTAACTTATCAATTTAAATTGATTTCATATTTACAAAACAGTGTTTATAAACTCCATTTATATTTTATAAACTTCCATATATAAAATTTCTTTGCTAACAAATTCCATTTATATCTCATTTATAAGTCAAAATCCAATTATAAGTTAATTACTTATAAATCTCTTATCTACAAATTCATTCCTTTCAAATCTTATTATTTATAAAATCCATTATAAATTCTTTTCTAAATTTCAATTGCAAATCCATATATAAATTTGATTACAATCCCATTTCTAATATATATAAAACACTTTTATAATTCCATTACTTTTATTTATAAAATATCAATTTTATAAATCTTATATATAGACCATTTATAATAATTCAAAGAATTTGTTTCTTTTCTTTTATCTTGAAAAAAACTTAATTATGATCTTTTAGAGCATCCGGGCTTTTCTTTTGATCTGTTCCACCCATCGTCTAAAAGATAAAATGAAGGCCAGGTAAGTTCAGGGCACTGGCTGCTCCATTCCTAACCTTAGTTACACACCTTATTTTACCATTTAGATCTCACAAGCGGGACAAATGTACTAGTCGTTTCCGCATACTTCTTTCTTTAGAAATGATTTATAAAACTTCCAAATCATTATTTAAATCACTTATTCATGTATTTAACCATTCCATAAATCCTTCAAATCACCCTTAGAATACTATATTAATTATTTAAGAACCTCTTCAAAAGATTTGGAAAAGAACGGTAGGGCTAAAACTATATTTCAAAAGTTATTGAAAAGTGCTAAGAAAAAGTGCTACGGAAAGTGCTTTTTAAAGCTATATTGATTAAAACGAATTTTTATTATTTAAAAATCTATTTTTATTGCTTAAATCGCTTTTAAAACAGTTTAAAAGATTTATTTCACATTTTAAAACAATTTTTAAACATCATTTTCAATGAAATCCTGTTTTGGATTTCGAACTACAAAACAGCGATTTTTCCAAAAACTTGTTTTACTCATATCTTAAAATCTATTTATCAAAATCTCGATTTTCTTTCTTTGTTAGGTATAGTTAGGTACAGTAAGCTTGTCGTTTTAAGAAAATAGTTTTGGAGTTGTCATTTTCTACAAGTTTAAGTGGTAGACTATTAGGAAAATCATAGTAGACGTTCTTATAATGTTAGTAAGGTTAAACTCTATGTTTCATTTTACTAATAAGCTCCCACTAGTCTTTTATGTTTCACCGAACCTTAAGTTGAAACGTAGAAGTCTTTTTACTTCATTAGTAGGTGTTAGGACTCGTTCTTCTTGGAATTATGACCTTGAGTTTACTCAACAAGTCATAGCTCCACGAATGAGGGATAACTCCTTATCGGTTGTATCGTATAGAACTCCTAACCATTGGTACCTTGTTCTAATTTCCATCGACCTTGAGTTTACTCAACAATTCGAAATGAAATTATTCACTCGTACCTACCATATCGTGGCGGCCTAAGTATAGTATATGTACATTGAGTTTACTTCATAAATAAATATATTTATCTTACCTCACTTATTCAATATATTAATAATACTACACATAACATCCCTAGCTTGAGTTTGCTCAACAACTAAGGAGTATACAAGTAATTTATTACTATATATGGTAGTGGACAACATAATATTTAATATTCATAATTTTCAATATATTATATTGAGTGATATCGACTTATGGAATAACGTAATCTTATGAATTACCCTCATGATGCAAGTGTCGGATCACATCAAAAATCATGGTATACATACATTTACATATGTGTATATTCCTTTAGTCTATTTGGATTATTTTAATGTTTCACCTTTAATTCATATATTCATATTATATAAGGTTTATCATTATATAACTTTTATATTATATATATAATATTACTATATAATTGTCTTATGTATAATATTATATTAATTAAATCTTATTTAACTAATTTTAATTAAGTAACATTTTAATTAATTTCATATTATCTTAATATAACATCTATGTTGGATATTTATTATATACTATAAACTTTATAGTATTACACACATATCATATACATGTCTATATCATTTAATTAAAATTATTTTAATTAAATTATATTAATTTCAAAATTAATTTCATATACATACATGTATATTTATGTTATTTTAAGCATTTCAAAATAGCATAACATATATTATAATATATAATACATGTATACATATGTTAATTAATTAACATATTTAATTAATTTATATTATTTATCTTATTAATAAATTTTAAAATATCGAAATTAATATTAATTTTCAAACAATTTAACTTTTTATATTATATTATAACTTTTATAATATATTTGTACCTTACTTTAAATTTAACTTTTAAATTTAAAATCTTATATTTTTTATTTTTAAACAATTTTAAAAATTAGCCCAAGGCACAACTCAAATTAAGGCCTTTTAGATTAGGGACAACTTTTGGGCCGTGGGCTTCATAGTTAACAGTAACATGGTTAATTTAGACTACATAGGCAATTAAGCTCTGATACCATTGTTAAAACAAGGATAGCTAGCAGCAGAAGTTATGAATGAATTTCAATTTTTTTAACCCTATTAGATCATTACTAGGCCTATAAACTCTATTTTATTTAGAAAGTTTATAAATTTTGTTTAAATAAAATCTTTTATTTTATTTAAATCTAAAAAATGATGTTATATTATTTAATTTTATGTTATTTTAAATATAAATATGTATCACACACACATGCGTGTGTGTGTTTGCATGTGTAACACATCAATCCGTGTAAGGTATAACATGCCCATAAATAGATGCTGGGATTTACATCGTAATAGATACGTTAGCTCATATAATATACAAATATATTGTACAAATGTATGTGTATATGCATATACTTTTGCTTATATAATAAAATATTAATATATATATAAATTAAAATTATATATATATATAATTTGTATAAACATATAAATATTTATATATAAACATAAACATACAATATTAACAAATGTATATATTAATAAATATGCAAATATGTTTATATCATTTAAATATAATATTTTTTTTAATGTTGAAAATAGTACTTATACAAATGTATAATTTTTTTAATTATATATGCTTATGTATATATATATATATATTTGAATATGTTTAATATTGTTAAATCAAAAGTTGGCTCAACAACTAGATGTTATACAAAGTGGTATTATTCAAAAACGTTTCAATTATACCCTTTGTTTTTGTTAAAAAGTTAAAGTCACATGTTCAAGGGTAAAATAGGTGAATCACATAAATATGCAATAGTTCTTCAATCATTTGTCAATAGCAAAATTAGGCAATTCACATATGTTATTCATATATTAATGGGCATAAATGGGCATACACAAGGTAAATTTCAATTTAAACAAGGGCTTAAGTGGCCTTATGCAAATTAATAATATGCAAGTCCGAGTTCAAGTCCAAGTACAAAGATAAAGTCATATGCATGTCTATCATTAAATAATAGTCAACGATACACACTTGAGGGAAATATGCTATGCAAAGTTTATTGTCTAAGTCCTTTATGCAAAAAGTTACAATCGACTCTAAAAATTCCCAGATCGACTTAGGGCTTTCAACATTAATTTGAGGAACTAGGAGAGAAAATGGTTTGCACCCATCTAGATAGTGATGGGGTTACATTTATAGAAGTGCCAATCATGTGGGATGATTGACATATGTCATGGTTTTGAATCCAATGGCTTTGATAGCACCATCTTGATGAAATCTCGACACTCGATATCACTGGCTTATAGAAGTTCGACAACACAACCTCCCTTGTAGAAGCTCGAAAACCTTTATGATTTTAGATACTCGATAACCTTCATGTCTTTTTAGGTTCGATGTCCCTTGGTACATGTAAAAGGTCAAAATCCTTAGCTAGCGTTGAAGCTCGTCATTACTTTAGAATTCATTATCGCTTCTTTATAGTAAGATGCTCGACATCTCCTTTTTCTTGTAGGTGCTTGATAATATTCAATGTTGTTGAGGCTCGATATCCTTTAGAGATTCGGCATCTCTTCATTCTTTGTTGGGGCTGTGGATGACAGGTTGTCTATAATACCGTGCAGAATGGATCTTAAAGCTATTTAAACACTAAAAGTGGTGAAGTGTGTATTTCAGATATTTAAAACTTACTTATGGATTTAAAATTCTATCTACTCAATTACAAATAAAAACCAATAATCACAGAACAAGTAAGTAATAAAGTAAAATGAAGTAAAACAAATAACACCAAGAAATTTTGTACTAGTTCAGATTGACCAATCTTACGTCCAATCCTATACTGCACCATACAGAAATTCGCAATAACTGCTTGTTTTCCACAGATGGTAAGAACACCTTTACAATCTTGATTTCACGGGTGACAAGATGTACCCTCTTTATTTACGAGCTATAAGAAAATCTTCTTCTCTATGCAAACAATAATAGAGTATGACAAGTAGTTGTATCTTCAATACATATTCTTGCAGATTCGGTACGGTGAACTTATATCTTTGAATTCTCTAAGGAACTGGAAGAATATGGAGAGTGAATGATATGAATTCAAGTATAAACTCTTTGATATTATATGGTTTGCAAATCCTTGAAGAATTAGGGTGAAAGAGTATAGATTGGCAAAGATAATGGAAGAGTATTTGATGGATTTCTCTCACAAATGTATATAGATGAAAGAGTAAGAGAAAATGAGAATTATTGATGTAACGACCCGTAATTTGATTGCTTTACTTAAAGATATTTCAATTGTTTTAAATATTCAAATATATATTATTTTTCAATAAATTATCAAGTTTTAAGTGAAAGATAATAATAATAAACTTATTTTGGAAAAATGTTCAAAAAATATTTCCTTTGGAAATATATTGATAAAATAGCCGAAAATCGTTTTATCGATAAACAACTCTATAAACCATTTTGCAGAGAGCTGGATACATACACTTATTTATCCATTTAAACAAGAATATGAAATAAAATTTATTTATTTTCGGAAATTAAAGAATTTGAATTGAGATTTAATGATTTAATAATTATTATAATTATTCAAATAATTGTCTTTAAACGATAATAATTCATTTTAATTAGTTATGAAGTGAGAATTAATCATTTATTATAGTTTATAGAGATATGTACTTAATTTGAAAATATAAGAAAATTCGTATCACTTTATCGATATTATAGCATTATTTGTAAATAATTGTTTAATATTAATTTATATGGTTTTATAAATCAAATGTGATCATTTTAATTTGTTAAAAATAATAAGAAACCAGTTTTCAATTTTTTTTACATTTATATGTAAATTAATTTATAAGTGAAAATGTGACCGGAAATCGGTTTTCCGATTTTCAACGGTTTAACGAATGGATGTTGTTCAAAGTCATTACAACCTTTTTTCTATGTCATGTTCACATATATACAATACATATGCATACCCTAACATGTACATAGACATATCTATACATATAAACTTATATATTACAAAATATTAAGATATTTTCCTAAAAACTTAATACTTAAGCATCCAAAAGCATACATCAACTAACCTTACATCATATCACCTCAAGCACATGGAGGCATAAGGGTCGTGACACCCCGCACCTCAAGGCACCCAGAAGTTCGGACATGACTAGAACCACAGGTGGTTAGGTGAAATAAAAATCCATAACATAGCATAGAGACTAAGGCAACAACATAAAATGATTAAAATATTACAGCGGAAGAAAACTTTCACTAATTATAAATTAATTGAAAAACAGCTTCATTAAAAACAACATTATCCCAAATTTATTTCTAAAACCAAAATTACCAAGTAGTTTCCAACAAAACATAAAACATAACAAAGTTCACAATATAGGTCCCCATATATAGAGTAAAGTACGAAAAAGAGAAACGAAGTACATGAAACAAAAGAAACAAAAGCTGAAGATAACAACTGCTCCAATGAACCTCCAAGCTGCAAAGAACTACAACCTAGACCTACCCTCCTGTGATTTGGGAAAAGTAGGAAAAATAGGAATGGGTCAGATATAAAGTCTGGTGAATGAGAAAAAAAATGAACCAGAAAGAATGAAACAGTTTAATTCCAGGTCTTCCCCAGATATCGCAGAGGGTGAATAATATAATGCAATGAATCCTTCTTAGATACTATTCCTAAGAAGCCAAAGTCCATGGTCACTCTAGGAAAGTCAACCATGAAGTAATACTAAACGTCAATCGGCCTGTCGGACCTGTTGTCCTTACCTATGCACGTGCTACAACATGAAAGTCATGCTCTTCACCCGTGTACTATAACTAAATGTCTCTTACGTCTGATCGGCGCCGACTCAAACAACCTCACAGGACTCCGAAGTTGCGCTTAGGCTCCGCCAACCTGGACTCCTATCTTCCTGTCTCCTCGGTTACCACCATAGACTTGCCCCTATCCAAAGTGTCGGTCCTTCGAAAGAGCACCCGCAGCTGGGTCGGCTGCGCAAAATCCTCCAATGATCTGCCTAAAGAAGCCTACGTCAGAGCACACTTATCATGTTCCATCCGCGTCGATCTGCCTGAAGAAGCCTACGATTGCAGATGCTATCTATCCTATGTACTAGCAACCTATGGAATCCTTGAGAACCTACTTTCCCACTTCTAGTACGTATAGCCAAAACTATATTTTGGTCTTAACTGCATGAAACACCTATCTAGACCTTTACAAGGTCTACCTACCAAATCGCTTCCAGATTAATTAATTTTACCGTTACAGTTTACATATTGTTTGTTTCCATTAATCTACTTTAGGCCATTTTTACATCCGATTTAGTTATTTCACAATTTCCCTTTTTCTTACATAAACGGAGTTTTAATTTCACGTCCATTTAGTCCGTATTGTTTGTCGGTAATTTTTATACCATTTAGTCCATGAGACTTGATCCCTGCTCACTAAGGAAGTCAACATGCACCTTTACCACTGTACCAAATGCGCTTTTAATTTCTTTTTAATTATTTTCCCATAAAATATCGGGGTGTTACATTCTCCCCCTTTAAAGGATTTCGTCCCCGAAATCTCTAAAGATGGAAGAATGTAATTAACAACCAGCATCCAAGAACTACTTCCATCTACTCAACCATCATCCATTTCTACCATTGTTCTTATTTTTAACTAATACAATTTATGATTTATGCAAAGTGAAATGCATATGAACTTACCTAATGCGAAAAGGTGGTCGGTTTACTGATTCAGTTGACCTCCTGTAATGCAAGTATGCTTATGCAACAAAATGTATGCAATTACTAGTATAATTGATAATTCTATATGTATGTTTCAATCATACACCCAAATGCAACATCCATTTATATATACACACATATATATATAACCATGTGCAAATTCAATAGATAACAGGCACGCATACGCAAGTGTGTGTACCTTGTTGGCCGATTATCCTAATAAATATCTATCTAGTGCATGCAATGCATCAATTTGCAAAAATTGGCATCCACTTGCAATCGTTTTCATCCATCAAACATAACATGCCCTAATGACATGTTTACAACCAAGCTACCATCCATAGGTTTCACCTAATGTTTATCGAAAAGATCCTAACTAAGGAAAGATCAAAGATAAAAGATAGGATATTTGAATTGTACCTTCAAATAGAAAAGGATAAGAAGTTCGAATTCCCTCCTCAGATTCCCATGTGCACTCCTTAGGGTCATCTCTGCACCGAACCTTCACTAGACGAACTTCCTTGTTGCGTAATCTCTTGACGCCATGTTCCAATATATACAGATGAGTGTACGACACACAAATGATATGCACTCTACCTCCACTTCCCTTAACTGATCAGGTTCTACTACTACTGCGGAATCTTGTAAACACTTCCTCAGATGCGAAACATGAAAAACATCGTGAACTCCTACCAACTTATCTGGAAGATCAACTCTGTATGCCATTTTTCCAATCGTGCAGTATTAGGTAAGGGTCCTACAAATTTCGGTTCCAACTTACCTACTGGGCCAAATCTCATAACGTTTCTCAGAGGAGAAACCTTGATAAAACCTTATCTCCAACCTTAAACTCCAAATCTGAACGTCTTTTGTCGGCATATGACTTTTGTCTATCTTGTGCAGTCTTTAACCTCTTGCGAATCAAATCCACCTTCTCGGAAGTTTCCCTCATCAAGTTTGGTCCAAGCAATATCCTATCGGTGGTATCCCACTAATAGGCTGGTGATCTAAATGATTTTCCATAGAGGTCCTCAAACGGTGCCATCCCAATGCTTGCTTGATAACTATTATTATACGTGAAATCCACCGAAGGTAGGTGGTCTTCCCAAGAGCCTCCGAAGTCAATGATGCACAATTTGAGCAAATCTTCCAAAGCCCTATTTACCCTCTCCGTCTGTCCATCTGTCTGAGGGTGATATGCCATGCTCAGATTCAATTTCATTCCCAAGGCTTGCTGAAGACTCCTCCAAAACTCGCTGGTGAATAATGGATCTCCGTCGCTCACAATGCTGGTGGGAACTCCATGAAGCCTAACTATCTCCCTTACATAAAGAGTGGCAAAAGAAGCCGCCATCCTATTACTCTTAATGGTTATAAAATGAGTGCTCTTCGTCAGTCTATCCACAACAACCTAAATGCTCGTGTTCCCTCTCCGTGACCTTGGTAATCCATCCACGAAGTCCAAAGAGACGCCCTCCCATTACCATAATGGAATATCCAATGGCTGTAATAGTCCTCCGAGCTTCTTCTGTTCACCTTTACCCTTTGGCAAGTGATGCACTTTGATACATACTCCGCCACCCCCTTCTTTATTCCGGGCCAATAGATTACCCTCTTCATATCCCGGTACATCTTATCACCACCAGGGTGCACTGTCATCATAGAATAATGTGACTGGGCCAACACCGCATCTACTAAATCCCCACTACGGGGAACAGAAAGTCTACCATCCCTTCTAAGCCATCCCTTAGTGTCCATGATATAGCGCCTAAGATGTGGTGATGACTCTCCTCTACCAAGCTTATCTAAAATGTCCTTTAACTCTTCGTCCTCACCTTGCCTTGCTCCAATCTGTTCCATCAAAGTAGGCTGTACGTCGAGGGCTACTAACAGTCTCGATGCTAAATCTGGTTGGAGGTCTAAAATCAAAGGTAACGATGTACTCCAAATGCTTCCATTCCAAAAACAGAGGACTTAAAACCACTTTGCGTATACTCAATGCATCTGCCACTACATTACCCTTGCCAGGGGTATAGGAAATCTCAAAGTCATAAGAGGCTAAACACTCCATCCATCTTTGCCGTTTCAAATTCAAGTCTTTCTAAGAGAATAGATACTTCAAAGACTTATGATCCGTGAAAAGCTTGAATATTTCTCCTAAGAGATAGTGCCTCCAAGACTTGAGAGAAAAAACTTTAGCTGCCAACTCAAGATCATGCGTTGGGTAATTCTTCTCATGCGTTTTCAACTGTCTACTCTCATAGCACACTACCCTACCCTCTTGCATCAGTACCGCTCCTAGCCCCATACCACAAGCATCCATATAAACTGAGAAAGGCCTGGTTACATCCGACAATACCAATGCGGGCGCGGTAGTCAAAGCTTCCTTCAATCGATCAAAGGCATCCTCACACTTGGCATCCCAAATAAAAGCTGAGTTCTTCTTGGTAAGGCGGGTAAGTGGAGCTGATATCCTAGTGAAGTCCTTTATAAACTTCCTATAGTAGCCCCAAGACCAAGGAAACTTCTTATGCCTATGGCATTCTTAGGGGTTTGACAATCCTGTACTGCTGCCACTTTCGTTAGATCTACTGCTAGTCCATCCTTCGAAACAGTGTGTCCCAAAAAGCAAACCACATCCCTCCAAAAGTGGCACTTGGAGAACTTCGTCTTCAATTTATGTGCTCGCAGAGTCCTTAGCACTTCTTCCAAGTAAACAATATGCTCCTCCTTGCTTCGCGAATATACCAAAATGTCGTCAACGAACACCACCACAAACTTGTTCAACGATTCGTGAAATACTTGACTCATCTGGTCCACAAAATATGCTGGAGCATTGGTTAACCCAAGTAGCATGACTAACCACTCAAATGACCCCATCCGGCGTTCTAAACGTAGTCTTCTCGATGCTATCCTCCGCCACACACAACTGATGAAATCCGGTGGCCAAATCGAGCAGCAAAAATACCTTGGCTCCTACTAGCTAGTCGAAGAAATCGTCTATACGGGGAAGAGGATAACGATTCTTCTTCATCAGCTTATTAAGCTCCCTATAATCCATGCAAAGTCTGAGAGAGCCATCCGCCTTAGTGGCAGAGACGATGGATGCGCCCCACTTAGAAATGCTCCACCGAATGAAGCCCTTCTCCAAAAGCTCTCTAATCTGCTTGATCAACTCACGACGTTCCTTAGGAGCCATATGCCTTACCGGTATGGCAATCGGTTTGGCATTATCGACAAGATAAATCTTGAACTCGATCTCTCTTCGAGGTGGAAGGCCAGTAACCTCCTTGAACTCATCTAGAATGTCTCTAACAACGGGTACCGAACTCAAACTATCTGGCAATAAGTCAAGTGAATAAAGGTTGCTCGACATTATTGATCCTCTAGGATCACAAGATACCTCCAAGGTACATCCACTACAAGTGCCGAACCTCACTACCCTCTTATTGCAATCAAGAACGACACCTTACATGGATAGCCAATCCAAACGAAGAATCTACCCAAACTCGGAAAAGCCCAATACAAAGGCACTACAGTCAAACTCAACCCCTAAATTAAATAATTTCAAATCCCGACATAACATGGACAAATAGGCCGATCCTCCTATGGGATTTGATACTACTACCGGGTCGGTCACTAAGCAAGCATCAATACCAAGACTCTCTACAAGATTACTAGATATAAAAGAGTGCAAAGCTCCAGAATCAAATAGGATACGAACAGAAAAATCAGAGATAGATAACACAGCTTCGATGATCACCTTTTTTCCCTTGTCCATGACCGGACGAGTACTAGAGGAAGGAGCTGCCTCTAAAGCATAAGCCTGAGTAGGCTGTGAAGGTGTCTGTGAACTGTCCTTGGACTTCGATGGACAGTCCTTCTTCATATGCCCCACTTGATCGCAAAGATATCACCTTAGTCTCGGTCGCTCTCCTGCCACATGACAATCCTTAGCAAGATGACAAGGTTTCCCACAAGTATTGCACTTCCAGTCCTTCCTTGGAACTTTCTTTTTTCCACATGACCCTCCTCCTCCTCTCCTCTTTCCTTTCTACTGCTTCTTCCCATCACTCTTCTACACCACATCTCCTTTCTTCTTAGTAACAGCCAGTAAAGCCATCTCTACCAATCCCTCAAAAGTGGCTCCCATCAGAATGTGACTCACCGACAAACTTTACAGTGCCTGACTCAAAACCTTAGAAAACTTCAACTCCTTTTTGTGAGGAGTATTGATCAGGTCTAGTCCAAATCTAGCAAGCTCATTGAATTGATTAACATATTCCTTAACTATCATATCCCCTTGCTTGAGATGTATAAATTTCTCTAGCCGCACTCCCTCTTCAGCTTACGATAAGAATTTCCTCTCGAACCTAGTACGAAAATCCGCCCAGGTCAAATTATCAACCTCAGCCTCCACAATCCCCCGCCAATAAAGAGCCTCTCCCTGCAACCACCATGAAGCCAACTGCCTCCGAGCCAAGTCCTCCAATCCCATAAGTCCAAATATCCGCTCACAACTACTGATCCAAGCTCTCGCTTCAGTATATGACTCGGTGCCAAGAAACAGCTTGCCTCCTAAGTTGGTGTAGTCCTTGCATAACTTGGGAAAATCGGGAATGCCTAGCGGACGGGCTGGAGCCCCTTCCGCCAGAGCAGCATCCCTTGCTGGTGGCTCTGCTCGTGCAGTAGCCTACAAATAACATCTGAACCAAGCATGCATACCAAGGCCTGGAACTTCAGGGATATCTTGCGGTTCAGACATTTCTATGTGTGGATATTAAAAAGATGGGATTAGGTACTACACAAATAGTTCAATAGATAGGGAGGAAGAGATATGAGGGACCCATTTCTAAAATTTCTTTTCTTTTCAAAATATATCATATACTTTTAAAAGTATTATTTGGAATACCCTTTAAAAATTATTCGAAAACCTTTATATTTTTAAAATATCTTTAGGATTACCGAAACCTTAGCTCTGATACCAACTATGACACCCCACACCTCTAGGCACCCCGAAGTTCGGACATGACTAGAAGCACATGTGGTTAGGTGAAATAAAAATCCATAACATAGCATAGAGACTATGGCAACAACATAAAATGATTAAAATATTACAGCGGAAGAAAACTTTCACTAATTATAAATTAATAGAAAAACACCTTCCTTAAAAACAACATTATCCCAAATTTATTTCTAAAACCAAAAGTACCAAGTAGTCTCTAGCAAAACATAAAACATAACAAAGTTCACAATATAAGTCCCCATATATAGAGTAAAGTACGGAAAAGAGAAATGAAGTACATGAAACAAAAGAAACAACTGCTTCAATGACCCTCCAAGGTGCAAAGAACTGCAACCTAGACCTGCCCTCCTATGATCTGGGAAAAGTAGGAAAAATAGGAATGGGTTAGACATAAAGTCTGGTGAATGAGAAATAAAATGAAGCAGAATGAATAAAACAGGTTAATTCCAAGTCTTCCTCGGATATCGCGGAGGGTGAATAATGTAATGAAGTGAATCCTTCTTAGATACGGTTCCTAAGAAGCCAAATTCCATGGTCACTCTAGGGAATTCAACCATGCAGTAATACTAAACGTCAATCGGCTTGTCGGACCTGCTACCCTTACCTATCCACGTGCTATAGTGTGAAAGTCATGCTCTTCACCCGTACACTGTGACTAAATGCCTCTTACGTCTCACTGGCGCCGACTCAAACAACCTCACAGGACTCGAAAGTTGCGCTCAGGCTCCGCCAAACTGGACTCCTATCCTCTTGTCTCATTGATCACCAGCGTGGACATGCCCCTATCCAAAGTGTCGGTCCTTCGAAAGAGCGCCCGCGGCTGGGTCGGCTGTGCAAAATCCTCAAACGATCTTCCTAAAGAAGCCTATGTCGGAGCACACTTGTCCAGTTCCGTCCGCGTCAATCTGCCTGAAGAAGCCTACGATTGCAGACGCTATCTATCCCACGTACTAGCAACCTATGGAAGGGAACAAACATCCCGACGAACCTACTTTCCCACTCCTAGTACATATAGCCAAAACTATATTTTGGTTTTAACTACATGAAACACCTATCCAGACCTTTATAAGGTCTGCCTACTAAATCGCTTCCAGATTAATTAATTTTACCTTTAGAGTTTACATATTGTTTATTTCCATCAATCTTCTTTAGGCCATTTTTATATCCGATTTGGTTATTTCACAATTTCCCTTTTTCTTACATAAATGGTGTTTCAATTTAACGTCCGTTTAGTCCGTATGGTTTGTCGGTAATTTTTATACCATTTTGTTACATATTTACACTAGCCTTTAGGGTTCATTTAATTTATATTTTTTTCCACCCAAATTTACGTTCTCCTTTTGGAGATTTAATCTGTACAAATTTTTTATCCAATAGCCACAAACCATTTAATTACACAAAATTCAACTTTTACATTTTTAGGCCACATATGAAACAAACAATTATGCCAATTAGACTTCCCAATTTTGTTCCTAAAACATATTCAAAATTATGTAATTATATCAATCAAAACCACAATTTTATTCAAGTAACATATTATGAATTTATTCAACTAACCTGTTCTACCATTAGAAATTGAATAACAATTCTAATTCAATTTAATTAAACCAATCTTATTTACGCCATAAAACATGAATAACAATTTGTTTGTTCCAAAATTCAACCCAAACATGAATTAAAATTGAGAAGTGGTAGAAGGAAAAGATATAATAATTTACATAAATTTCAATCTTATTTATGCCATAAAACGTGATTATACAATTTGTTTGTCCCATATTTTAAACCAAACATGAATTAGATTTGAGAAGTTAAAGAAGAAGAAGAAGTTGCAATAATTTACATCTATTTTCAATTAATAACAGAAACTAATTCATATTAACGTGCCAGAAAAGAACTGAAATCGAACTACTTTATTTTTTCTATTTCATATTAATTCCCACTCACTTGGCACTTGAGCTTGTATAAATTTGAAAAAGCTTTGCTTTAATCTTTTTCCCTTTGATTCTTCTAAATTCCCCAAATTGCTTGAATATATACACATAGTTTAATTTGGTAGAGATTTGTTTATTTAGTAGAGAAAAGGACGAAGAATAATACACACTAATTTTACTGAAGAATTATGGCGACGACTGAATAAGAGATTAGGTTTAGGTTAGATGGTTTGTTTATAGATCGTTTGAGTGAATATAATCCATTAGATTATTTTAGATTAAATCTGGTTCTTTAATACACTTAACAGTTTTCCTTTCTAGCCCATACACATCACTCAACCAATAAAATTTAGCCATCTCGCCCTATTACATCACTGGAGCGAATGGGAAGCTACCATATGTCAGAAACAACACTGAAATACGTAGGAAAATCGCTAGAAACGAACCAGCTAAAAAAAACATCGCTCCATATTTTGGGCGAAAACGGGACTTGATCCCCGGTCACTAAGGAAGTCAACATGTGCCTTTACCACTGTACCAAATGCTCTTTTAATTTCTTTTTAATTATATTTTTCGTAAAATATCAAGGTGTTACATTCTCCCCCCTTAAAGGATTTTGTCCCCGAAATCTCCAAAGATGGAAGAACGTAATTAACAACCAGCATCCAAGAACTACTTCCATCTACTCAACCATCATCCATTTCTACCATTGTCCTTATTTTTAACAAATGCAATTTATGATTTAGGCAAAGCGAAGTGCATATGAACTTACCTAATGCGAAAAGGTAGTCGGTCTACTGATTCAGTTGGCCTCCTATAATGGAAGTATGCTTATGCAACCAAATGTATGCAATTACTCTAGTATAATTGATAATTTTATATGTATGTTTCAATCATTCACCTAAATGCACCATCCTTATGCAACATCCATTTATATATACACACATATATATACAAACATATGCAAATTCAATAGATAACATACACACACATGTAGGTGTGTGTACCTAGTTGGCCGATTATCCTAATAAATATCTATCTAGTGCATGCAATGCATCCATTTGCAAATATTGGCACACTTGCAATCGTTTTCATCCATCAAACATAACATGCCCTAATGACATGTTTACAACCAAGCTACCATCCATATGTTTCACCTAAAGATTATCGAAAAGACCCTAACTAAGGAAAGCTAAAAGATAAAAGATAGGATATTTGAAGTGTACCTTCAAATAGAAAAGGATAAGAAGTTCGAATTCTCTCCTCAGATTCCCATGCACACTTCTTGGGGTCATCTCCGCACTGAACCTTCACTAGACGAACTTCCTTGTTGCGTAATCTCTTGACGCCGTGTTCCAATATACGGGTGGGTGTACGACGCACAAGTGATTTGCACTCTACCTCCACTTCCCTTAGCTGATTGGGTTTTACTACTACTGCGGAATCTTGTAGACACTTCCTCAGATGCGAAACATGAAAAACATCGTGAATTCCTACCAACTTATCTAGAAGATCAACTCTGTATGCCACTTTTCCAATCGTGCGGTAATAGGGAAGGGTCCTATAAATCACGGTGCCAACTTACCCACTGAGCCAAATCTCATAACGTTTCTCAGAGGAGAAACCTTGACAAAAACCATATCTCCAACCTTAAATTCCAAATCTGAACATCTTTTGTTCGCGTATGACTTTTGTCTATCTTGTGCTGTCTTTAACCTCTTGCAAATCAAATCCACCTTCTCAGAAGTTTACCTCATCAAGTTTGGTCCAAGTAAGATCCTATCGGTGGTATTCCATCAATAGGCTGGTGATCTACATGGTCTGCCATAGAGGACCTCGAACGGTGCCATCCCAATGCATGCTTGATAACTGTTATTATACACGAAATCCACCAAAGGTAGGTGGTCTTCCCAAGAGCCTCCGAAATCAATGATGCACAATCTGAGCAAATCATCCAAAACCCTATTTACCCTCTCAGCCTGTCCATCTATCTGAGGGTGATATGCCGTGCTCAGATTCAATTCCGTTCCTAAGGCTTGCTGAAGACTCCTCCAAAACTCGCTAGTGAATAATGGATCTCCGTCTCTCACAATGCTAGCAGGAACTCCATGAAGCCTAACTATCTCCCTAACATAAGGAGTGGCAAAAGAAGCCGCCGTCCTATTACTCTTAATGGTTATAAAATGAGCGCTCTTCGTCAGTCTATCCACAATAACCCATATGCTCATGTTCCCTCTCCATGACCTTGGTAATCCATCCATGAAGTCCATAAAGACGCCCTCCCATTACCATAATGGAATATCCAATGGCTGCAATAGTCCTCCGAGCTTCTTCTGTTCGCCTTTACCCTTTGGCAAGTGATGCACTTCGATACATACTCTGCCACCCTCTTCTTCATTCCGGGCCAATAGAATACCCTCTTCATACATCTTATCACCACCGAGGTGCACTGTCATCCTACAATGATGTGACTTGGCCAACACCGCATCTACAAAATCCTCACTACGGGGAACACAAAGTCTACCATCCCTTCTAAGCCATCCCTTAGTGTCCATGGTATAGCGCCTAAGATGTGGTGATGACTCTCCTCTACCAAGCTTATCTAAAATGTCCTTTAACTCTTCGTCCTCACCTTGCCTTGCTCCAATCTGCTCCATCAAAGTAGGTTGTACGTTGAGGGCTACTAACAATCTCGAAGCTAAATTCGGAAGGAGGTCTAAAATCAAAGGTAAAAATGTACTCCAAATGCTTCCATTCCAAAAATAGAGGACTTTAAACCACTTTGCGTCTACTCAATGCATCTGCCACTACATTACCCTTGCCAGGGGTATAGGAAATCTCAAAGTCATAAGAGGCTAAAGACTCCATCCATCTTTGCTGTATCAAATTCAAGTCTTTCTAAGAGAATATATACTTCAAAGACTTATGATCCATGAAAAGCTCAAATCTTTCTCCTAAGAGATAGTGCCTCCAAGACTTAAGAGCAAAAACTATAGCTGCCAACTCAAGATCATGCGTTGGGTAGTTCTTCTCATGCGTTTTCAACTGTCTACTCTCATAGCACACTACCCTACCCTCTAGCATCAGTACCGTCCCTAGCCCCTTACCACAAGCATCCGTATAAACTGAGAAAGGCTTGGTTCTATCCGGCAATACCAATACAGACGCGATAGTCAAAGCTTCCTTCAATCGACCAAAGGCATCCTCACAATTGGCATCCCAAACAATAGTTGAGTTCTTCTTGGTAAGGCAGGTAAGTGGAGTTGATATCCTAGTGAAGTCTTTAATGAACTTCCTATAGTAGCCGCAAGACCAAGGAAACTCCTTATGCTTATGGCATTCTTAGGGGTTTGCCAATCCTGTACTACTGCCACTTTCGTCGGATCTACTGCAAGTCCATCCTCCGAAATGATGTGTCCCAAAAAGCGAACCTCATCCCTCCAAAAGTGGCACTTGGAGAACTTCACCTTCAATTTATGTTCTTGTAGAGTCCTTAGCACTTCTTCTAAGAGAACAGTATGCTCCACCTTGCTTCGTGAATAAACCGAAATGTTGTCGATGAACACCACTACAAACTTGTTCAATGATTCGCGAAATACTCGACTCATCAGGTCCACAAAATATGCCGGAGCATTGGTTAGCCCAAATGGCATGACTAACCACTCAAATAACCCATCCAGAGTCCTACACGCAGTCTTCTCGATGCTATCCTCCGCCTACGTCGGAGCACACTTGTCCTGTTCTGTCCGCTTCGATCTGCCTGAAGAAGCCTACGATTGCGGACGGTATCTATCCTACGTACTAGCAACCAATGGAAGGTAACAAACATCCTTGCGAATCTACTTTCCCACTCCTAGTAGGTATAGCCAAAACTATATTTTGGTTTTAACTGCATGAAACACCTACCCAGACCTTTACAAGGTTCGCCTACCAAATCGCTTCTAGATTAATTAATTTTACCATTATAGTTTACATATTGTTTATTTCCATGAATCTGCTTTAGCCATTTTTACATCCGATTTGGTTATTTCACAATTTCCCTTTTTCTTACAAAAATGGTGTTTCAATTTCACGTCCGTTCAGTCCATATGGTTTGTCGGTATTTTTATAACATTTTGTTACAGATTTATACTAGCCTTTACGGTCCATTTAATTTACATTTTTTCAGACCTTAATTTACGTTCTCCTTTTAGAGATTTAATCTATACAAAATTTTTATCCAATAACCACAAACCATTTAATTACACAAAATTCCACTTTTACATTTTTAGGCCACATATGAAACAAACAATTATGCCAATTAGACTTCCCCATTTTGTTCCAAAACAATATTCAAAATTATGTAATTATATCAATCAAAACCATAATTTTATTCAAGTAACATATTCTGAATTTATTCAACTAACCTTTTCTACCATTAGAAATTGAATAACAATTCTAATTCAATTTAGTTAAACCAATCTTATTTACGCCAAGAAATGTGAATAACAATTTGTTTGTTCCAAATTTCAACCCAAACATGAAGTAGAATTGAAAAGTGGTAGAAGGAAAAGATACAATAATTTACAAAAATTTCAATCTTATTTATGCCATAAAATGTGAATAGACAATATGTTTGTCCCATATTTTAAACCAAACATGAATTATATTTGAGAAGTGAAAGAAGAAGAAGAAGTTGCAATAATTTACTTCTATTCTCAATTAATAACAGAATTTAATTCATATTAACATGCCAGAAAAGAACTGAAATTGAACTATTTTTTTTATTTCATATTAATTCCCACTCACTTGGCACTTGAGCTTGTACAAATTTGAAAAAGCTTTGCTTTAATCTTTCTCCCTTTGATTCTTCTAAATTCCCTAAATTGCTTGAATATATATAGGTAGTTTAATTTGGTAGAGATTTGTTTATTTAGTAGAGAAAAGGAGGAAGAATAATACACACTAATTTTACTGTAGAATTATGACGACGGCTGAATAAGAGATTAGGTTTAGGTTAGCTGGTTTATTTATAGATTATTTGAGTGAATATAATCAATTAGATTATTTTATATTAAATCTGGTTCTTTCATACCCTTAATGGTTATCCATTCTAGCCTATACACATCACTTAACCAATAAAATTTAGCCATCTCATCCTATTACATCACTGGAGCGAATGGGAAGCCACCACATGTCAAAACAACGCTGAAATATGTAGGAAAATCATTGGAAACAAAACAGCTAAAAAACATTGCTCTAGATTTTTAGGTGACAACGGGACTTCTGGTCACTAAGGAAGTCAACTTGGGCCTTTACCACTGCACCAAATGTGCTTTTAATTTCCTTTTAATTACATTTCCCTTAAAATATGGGGTGTTACAAGGGGGAAGGGGTTTTCCGTGCATATGGAGGTAATGAGGAGTGTGGAAAAGGGGCAATTGTGAAATTTTGAAATTAGATATTTATTTTCAAAATTTTCCTATAAATACCCAACCCTTTGTTCATAAATTCCTAACACTTATTCTTCATCTTCTTCCTCCTTCTTCAAGCTGTACTAATGGCTTAATAAATAAATAAAATTATGGAAAAAATTATTAAAAAAATAAAATAAATTATATTAGTATATATATATTATCCAATCCACTAAAAACCACTTCAAAACACTCCATTTCTCCACCTAAACCCACAACCACCATCTCATACTCCCCAAAGTCGATCCATCCACCTCAAAGCCCAGTTCGTGATCTCCTTTACCCATTCCAAGGCATGGCCAAGCCACCTAGGAGCTACAGTGCAAGTGATCGTGAGCTAAAAAGCCAAGTTAGTAGAGCTATAGCCGTTTTAAAAATAGTTCGAATGAAAATGAAGGTGAGAAACTATATATTTATATTTATATATGATATGATGATGTGATATGATTGTTATGGTTGTTTACTATGTTTGATCATCAAGTTTGGATGTTGATTTTATGTTTGTTTGATTGTATTAACAAGTCACGTTTAATTCACGTCGAAAATCACAAAGGAAATCACTTTCCTTTAATTAAAATGGTATATATGAGATTGTTAAACCTCTTGAAAATGGTTTAAAATGGTTTATAAATGTTTTATAAACATTAAATCCAATTTGTTGAAGTTTTGACAAGTTATGAAAATTGAATCAAAAACAGGCGCGTCGCGTAATGGTAGTTCGCGATTTCGCACTATAATAGTTTAAATCCATTTATACGATGGATTCAGAGTCGAATTTGTTTGTAATAAGAATTTTCCAAACTCTTATAATCATAGTTTTCAAAGAAAATAAAAAGATCAAGATTTGTTTTAGTAAATTTTGAAATATAAGCTAAATAATTTTCGAAATTATCGCGGTTTTGTAGTTCGAAATCTAAAAAAGGATTCTTTAAAAAATATATTTTTAAATTCTTTAAAAATGTGGAAAATATTTATAAATATATTTAATGTTTTAAAATATATTTGAGTTATAATATGGGCTTCCAAATGATATAAAAGTTGTTTTAACCAAATAAGCTTTTATAACATTATTTGCAACCTTTTTTCGCAGCACGTTTTATAAACTTGTGCAAACAATGTTTTTAACTTAATTATTCTTTCCCGAGTATTTTGTGATTCTTTTCTAGTAAATAATTAAGTAATTAATAGATGATTAAGAGGTTTAAAAATGAGTATGCAGAAGCGACTACATTTGTTCCATTTGTGGGTGTAAAAAAAAATCCGACCAAGGAATAGAACAGATCAAAGGGAAAGCTTGGATGCTCTAAAATAATTAAAATTAAATTAAGTATATTAAAATGTTTAGGGTCGATCAAATAACTTGACCACCTTATGGGTGACAAAGAGATTGTCTCTAAGCTTGGGTTTGGGTAACCAATTGCCTCCCTAGCTACCCGGATTGTCCCGACGGAGGGGACAATAAATTTGATTTACTTGGATCAAAATTTCACAAAGTATAAAAAAATATACTTTTCTAAATTTAAAAAACTTGGATTTCATAGAAATAATCTTCTTATACTTGGTATTAAATTCCGAGAAATGAATTCATGAGAATTTAAAAGGTGATCTCACCGTAATTTGATGTATAGTGAAGGTTGAATACATAAATTGATATTGAGTAGAAATAGTATAATTTCCATGATCCTATTTACACAATAATGTTTTCTAAAATGATTTATGAAAATGATTAGGTAATTCCAAAGTTAAAGAGAGGCTTAATTATTCCATGTATACCGGAAAGAATGTTTTAAAGATATATATCTCCAGAAGATATTTTGATTAATTAACAAAAGAATATTTCCATATTCATTTAACATCATTTTATCGATGATTGGTTCAAAGGAACCGGCGTCAGATTTGGGTGATTCCTATTTAAAGACCACTTCGAACAAATTTATATGTTCGAAAGTAAAAGACATGGGATAATGTGATTTGGTAGATGGTATGTCGGGTTGCTTGGTACTAACCCTTGGGGGAAATTTTCCTGTATTATACATACATACATACATATATATACATGTGTGTGTGTGTGGCAGTAGTTTTTCATTTGATATCTTCAATACAAGGACTTCTTGCTACTAATTGTAGGGGTAATTCCCGATAGGATGTGGTAGAAGAGTACCTTCGGTTTATCCTATTCCTTGATAACTTATATAGACAAATGTCTGACATTACATTTCTAAAACGCGGGTACAATGATTTTTACAAACGTACATATGTTTGGTGGTGGAGAAAGAAAGTTTTCTTAGCTTAGCACACTTCTTCGAGATGTACGAGCTCAGAGGTTGTACATTTGTTGAAACCAATAGTGTGTGATGGAATTGGCAATGTGGCATTCAAAATGGAACATGCTAGGTAAATGGTAATTGTTACCTTAGCCCTCATCACCTGGTAATGGATTAAACAGTGTATGTCATAAGGCTATGTGGTTCGCAACCATTAGGGATGATTATCACCTTTCTAGATCACTCTCTATATGTCAAGTATGTGGTGTATGCTATGGGATCCCAGATAGGTCGGTTACGACCGTGGTGATGACATATTCAGTTTCTATCCAGGTCGTGTCTGAGTGCCAAAATGGGATAGACCAGTCTAGCCAGAAGCGAAGGGTTATTTTTGTATCCTCGGTACATCCCTCTGGAGATGTGTTGCACAAAAGGTAGTCCCTTACCTTGCCATTATATGGAATAAATTCCTCAATACGTGACTTCGAACTTTTTTATAGAGCCTAACATATCCAGAATTTAATAATGGTAACAATTTCGGCTATGATTAATAAGTTTAACTGCAAAGTGTTTTCGAAAGAATGTGATTAAAATTATCCCCATATTTTGCATTGTTAATGTTTTGGTTATCATAACGTAAAAAACTGTCCCGTGTTTATTTGCAGTGTGGTCTTATGAAATACCATTTTTTTCAAATACCCATATTTTGAGTTTCTCACACTAGTCCCATGACTGACCGAAGTTTATTTTCTGTTCCCCTAAAACTTTGGGTGCACTATTTTTTCGACCAGCCTAGTAGTCAGGTTTAGTTAGAAGAAATCTGGAAGAGCTCAGAGCATGGAGTAAGAAGATTCTTCAGTAGATTATTACCTCTTTTTCACCACACTTATGTGCTATTGTATTCCACATTTGTAAGGACGAATATTTATAACCGTCCATGTTTAACGCTGATTAATGTATTTAAAATTTTCCGCTGTAAAGATTATATGTTGAAATAATATATGTTATTCCATTCATGTGAGATTCTATTTTGTCTTTATTTTCTTTCTTACCCTTAAAAAACTGCCTCTCCGGCACTTGGATTTGCAGCATGTAAATACCGAGGATGTATTAGTGTCGACTTCTGAGGGTCGAAGAAATGGGTTTTCACATTTGGTATCAGAGCTTAGGTTGAGCAAACACTTGAGCCTGGTAGGGGTAAAGTCTCATTAGTGATAGGGTTAGTAATATCCTAGGATCAGTAACTCATTAAAGATAGGGTTAGTAAGATCCTAGAATGCGTTGAGCGTATAATATAAGAGCACGTATATGTTAATGCTATATAAAATTGATTTTTGTTTTGAAATTATGGTAAAAGAAATAATTTTACCTAAGATTATATTTTGAGTAAAAAGGATATCTTTGAAAACTTTAGTATTGTATGATAAAAAAATCAAGTTTAGTAAAACTAAGTATAAACATCTTACGGTTTGAATTTCACAGTTGACTATAAGAAGTTTACAATAACACTAAAAGGATTAATGAGGAATGAAACTAGATGCGTTGAGGAATATACAGAAGGTTGGAATTTTTGAAAAAAAGAGTTTTTCAAAAGATTTGAAATAGTATATTTGGAATGTTTTTCTTGACAAAGGATTTCGAAGGAGAAATATTTTTTTGATAGAAATCTCAATTTGTTTTCAAAGATTGGTTTGAGGGAAAATAACACCAAGTGCTTGGAAAATCCTTTCCTTTAAAAAGGTTATAGTTAAGACCGGCTTATATTAGGATATACCTAAGTAAGTAAGATACTAATAACTTGACATTTGAATGAGTTAGAAGAAGTAAAATGCTTACTGTCTATATCTAAGCAGTTGCGTTTACATTTTTAGGAACCATATAGAAGAAAGTATTCCAAGGGTGAGTCATCACGAGTAAATTAGGACGAAAAGGATAATCTCATTATCCTCTCCAGCAACGAGGAAGTACCATCAAAGCAGTCATCGAGCAACGTTAATCTCGGAATGATTAGGAGTGTATCCCTTACATCAAAAGGTATGAAGATGGCACCCAATAGCGGAAATGCTCATCCCACTCGTTACTTCGGAAATGATCGTTATTTCCAGTAATGATAAGTCTGCACGAGCTTTGGATGAAATATAGGTAACAGATCTAGCCAGTTCTGATTTGGAACCCATAGCGGAATCGGAACCTATAGAGGTGGAATTTGAACCCATGGAGGACCCAGAAACCATAGTACTAGACTACAATAATGTTAATAGCATTGTAATTTGGGAAAGGGAAGAGAACATGTTATCTGGCGAGAAGAATCATCCAGTTCTTACATCAATTGCGATGAAATGGAAGGAGAGAGTGATGAAATATCTGAGGAAGAGGCTAAAGTTTTTCAAAACCCATAGGAGGTTGAAATGCAAGGACTCAAAGAAATAACAGAAGGTGAAGTAATGCAGGAAGTATCTATTGGTCTCAGTCATGTTCCATGGAACCAGTCATGGCTACCTTATGTTAAAGGAGAGATGCAACAATTGGAGGATGAAAATGACGTTGATGACGAGCATGAGAGTGACAAAGAAGGGATTGGAGAAGTTATGATAGATTTCAGATATTGGGGTGCCCTATTAGCCTCCGATTCAGAAGAATGAGGAAGATAATGAGTATGATGGTTGAAGTTAATTTTTATCTATCTATCTATTATATATATAGCTTATGTATGATGTGAGATGCGATGTTGTGCTAGTTAGTAATGTGTAGTATTAGTGTTACGTATCATACTATTTACCTAGATTGGGAGTTGTATGCTTTAGGTATGACCTATGTTGAAATTGGAATGTCAATGTAAATTATGAAGGATATGATATGCTAATTCATTTCCAACTTCATTCACTGCAATTACATGAATCTCTTAAATGAATCAATAAGAATTCTTGATTAATACGGTAAAATTTAAGCAGAAAATCTTCTTTTGAACATGAAATAGAATTTTGCCAAACATGATGAAAATGGTATATTTATATATACATGTAAAGAAAGTTTTGATTAATAAAGATGTACCGACACTAATACGTCCATTGTATCACATGCCGAATATTCAAGTGTCGGAAACACCGATTTGTTAGGGTGAAAGAAGAAGGTAAAAGATAGAAGAAAACCAAACAACACAGAATCTCACAACGTAGCAAATAATATATAATACAATAATGATATTTACAAAAAGGAAACATCATTATTCATATAATATCATGGTACACTAGGCTTATCCTAAATTTGGACAGTTATAGAAACCTGTCCTTACACTGACGAACATACAGACTCTATAATACAGCGGAAGAAAAATATATGTGAATATGTCTTGACCATCTAGCTCCACTCCAACTCAAAAGTATCCAGCTAAACCTAGGAAAACATGCTCGATCTAACTCGAGCATTACATGGAATAACGCCCGGGTCAGTCCGGTAAACCAGCATGAGTAAAACTCGATAACAAGTAACAACCAAACTGATTTCTACCTTTGAAATCTTTTCAAACAAAGGGTAACTCGTAAGACCACACTGCATATAAAAACGGACGGGATTTTACCTTACGATAACCAAAACATTTTATATCAAAATCAGTGATATTGTCATAATGTCTAGGTTTAAAGTAAATATATAAAATAGCCGAAATGTTTGCATCTCACATTCCAACATACCAGGTTCTATAATCAAAAACGTAAGGCACGTATTGAACATTGGATCCCAAAAATGGCAAGGTAAGGGACTACCTTCCAATGATACACCTCTAGAAAATGCACCGATGCTAACACAGAGCCGGCTGCCCCTTTAACATGGCAGACCGGATTACCTCACCCTCTTAACACCGAGGCCTTATACTACCACGGTATTTGTTCGCAAACCAATTCTGAAAGGGACATCTAGAATGGGGTGACCGCTCCTAATGGTAACTAACCACATAGCTCTGCCGCATGCCCTGTTTTTTCTATTCCTCCTGGTTGTGAGGCTTGAGGCTATGCTTTACCTTTTAGAATAGAAATCCATCTTGGAATGCTAACACTACCCTCCAAGCATCAATGCAATGCCAACATTCATCCATACAAGTTTGTTCTGGGTCTGAATGAAACCAAAGGCACTAACTCTACTACATACATTTTGGAATCACCCTTAGGATTAGTAGTAGTAGCCCTTGCACTTTGAAGATCACCGTCTTCAATCATCATCAAGATGTCTTCCACTCAAACGTACATGTTGGTTAGAAGTGGTTTCCAGATATATAAATCTGATCCCTGTCTCTCCGTACAAACAACCAATAATTTCAGGTAGACCCATTCTCGGTTTTTTAGAAGTAAGTATTTGAGTCTTCATCAAGGAACTCGAATTTACATTCATACTTCCTAAGTCAAATTGGGTCAAACTTGGTAGTCGGTTATTTAATTATCAAATAAATGAACATCTAATCATGGTTTAATTCCCATATGGGATCCGTTAAGCCTTTATTAATTCTATTTAATTAAAAAACACTTTATAAAACTTGATCAAAAGATCTTTTCAAAACACTATTTCCAAACCCCTTAAATTTCCTTTATACTTGAAAAAAACATTATATACTTATCTCGATGGTATAAGTATATTACCAAAATATTTTACTTTTCATGCCTTGAAAACAAAATTATATACTTATCTTATCAGTACAAGTATATTTACAAACTTTTCAAAATTTTCTTCTTTCCAAATTCCAACATTTCTACCAACTAAAACATTCCGCTTATCCTCTATCAAAAATTCCCTTTTTAAATGCTCATCTCATATTTCAATTAACTTATAACTTTCAAAATAAAGTTATAACGCACTTCTATAAACCTTTAAGTTAATTTATAAACCTCTTTCTAAATCTCTGAAATGATTTATGAAACTTTTTCCTATTTTTAAAACTCTTTATATAAACCTTTCTATACTCCTTTATAAAATATGCTTTATAAATATCAATTACAAACATTATTTATAAAACACCCTAATAACCCTTTTCATTAGTGAAAAGCCCTTTCTATAAACAAGTTATCATTTATAAATACCTTTATAAGAATTATATAACTTGAAAAACCATTTATAAACCATTAGCCTCAAATTGATTAAAGAATTAAAGTAAATTCAAAACCATACTTTATAAATTCCAAACGAGGCTTAGCAGTCCCAATGGTACTAATTTAAGTTACCATTTTATTTCAATTTAATTCCAAGGCACTTACCAATTATTTACATAGGCCAACATATATGTAAATCCAACCAATTATCAAATTAGGGAATAACATGTCAATACAACTCAACTAGCATATACATGTCTAAACAAGACAATAGCAGGATGGTTATTTGTCCTACTAAATAGATGTCTAAAATAATTTATTAAATTAATAGCAGAACGGAGATTTATTATGCTAACCACATGCCCAAACAATCCAAACAATTACCCTATAGCAAAATGGCGTTTTATTCTTCTAACGAACATCCATACAACACAAACTATCACACTCTAACTTATTCATATTTGTTTGTCTATTTAATATCATGGACAAGAGACCCTTTGGTTAAAATCAAACCACCTAGAAAGAACCCAACTTAAATCATCACTAATAAAGTTTAAAATAACTTTTCATAATTAAATCATAATTTAATATAAATTAAAGCTTAATTAATTCTTAAATAATCAAAATCAAATCATAATTAAGTCTTAATTAATTAGAAGTAAATTAATAATTAAACTTTAAATAAATAAACATTTACTTAAAATTAATCCCTACTTAATTAATAATTAAGTAAATAAGTAATCTTTAATTAAATAATAATTAATTAAATAATTCGACTTTAATTATATAATAATTAAAATAATTAAACTTGATTACATAAGATAATACCCTTATTTACTTAATTAATCATTAATTAAACTTCTTAATAACTTACTTAATTATCACTAATTAGTCACTAGTTACTTAACCTAATTGCTGATTAATTAATAAATAATTATCCTTAATAATAAATTAATTAATTATTAAACATTCTTAATCAAGTTATAATTAGCTTATGTGTTGCTAATTACACTCGAAAATAGGTTTTCAAATCATTTTAAAAAGAAACTTTACAGTTAGAAACTGAACTTTTCTGAATTGCATCCATAGCAACTATCCCCATGGATGCAATAACTTAGAATTACTTCTCTAAGTTACCATCTAAAATTTTAACCTTACTTTGGATTACTTTTTAATACATAAAGTAAAGCTTTTTGAAAACCATAATTCGAGTTAGAATTTAAACAAAGCATTTACTAACTAAAAACTAGTAAACGATTAGATTTTCAAAATGGATCTCAAGTCCCTTACTAACAACTCAAGTTTCTATCTTCCATACCATTCAACCATAATCCGAACATATATGAAAGATACCAATCCACATCATCAACATATTGTAGCAAAATTACCTCATTCGTATCCATACACATCACCTAACCATCAATCTCAAATCAAATGCTAAAATACTAGTTAGCACATACACAAAACATCTAAGCCATATCATAATCCAAGCACAACATCATATATATATATAACCATATAACCAACAAATCTATAAAGGTAAGATCTTTCCCAAAAAGTTAAGAATTCACTCACTGAGAGCTATCCAAACTCTCGCTAAATTAGAGTATGACATAGCACTTCCATTCCTAAGCAACAAGATGGATTCTTAATCCCTAATTGCACTATGTAGGCTTGGCCTTGATGGGAAGAGGAAGCAAGACTTATTTTGGTAAGGTGGAGCGACTTCGGATAAACATCAAATTCTCAATAATATACCCGAAAATAGGTTATTTTGCAACTGATTTTTTGGGCTACCTACTCACAGAATTTCAAAAAGCACTAAAACGGAAAGTTATTATAATTTCTTTTCTCTATCATTTCGAAAAAAAAGAATCACTCATTTTTGATTTGTTTTGAAGAGGTTATGATCAAAAAGAAGAAGGGAAATATTCGTACTTGAAATTCTAGGTGAAAAATTGCTTTGCAAAGATTGGGTATTTTGACATGGCTATGCTAGAAATTTGAAAACACGGTCAACTAGAATGTTGTATTCATTAAAGTTTCACGCAGTTTCAATAAAAGAAAAACTCCAATTGAGTTAGGAATGATGAAGAAAAGGTTGGTGGAAAGAGGATGAAAAATGGATAAACATATGGACTATTTATAAGCAAGATTTCACCCTAATCACTTTGTCAAGTCACATCACAAATCTTTATAATATATATATATATATATAATCATGTTTAGTCAATCTCTTTCTTTTATATATATTATTATGTTGAGTCACATCACTTTCTTATATATATATATATAATTATTATGTTTAGTCACAACATTCTCTTTTATATATATAAGTTTAATTACTAATTAGCTAAGATGCGACAAAAGATAATTATGGTTAATGATTACAAATCTAAGGTGTGACAATACTTAATATATATATTTATATAAAACGTTTATTATTTTTAAAAATATGTCTTGTCACATTACTTACTAATCCAAATTAACATAAGATAATTTGTTTCTAAGTGTTTTATTATTTATTTAATGAACTCTTATATATATATATGTATATGATGCACAAAGACGAATAACGTTCCTAACGAATTTCCGGTGTCGAAAGGTCGAAATTTCCAAAAACGTTCTTCGGTCACATTTCTATTTTTCTGCGAACTATTTAATTTGGTAAACAAATTTTGAAAACAATTTTACCATCATTATTAATTAATCAAAATGAGTTTATTCTTATTATAAAACCTATATATTGAATATTAAAATTAATTAAATATTCACTAATCAATGTAGTGAAATTTTGGGTCGTTGCATTCCCCCCTCCTTAAAAGAATTTCGTCCCTGAAATTACACCTCAACCTATCCCAAAATAAACTCAACACTATACATCAGCTCGTATGATGGGCATAGATCATTCTTATGCAAAATCTGATTCGATCTCAACTCGAATACACAACTTTCCTTCCGAACTAGTATCGCCCACTCGATTCTCTAGTGCGGACTCTGATTAGGCTCCTTGATTTGGAACCTCGATTCTCCTTGCATAGTCATAACTATGATAGAAAACTTTGGTCCCACACCAAGAACCCTCATCAAGTGCTCGCCGTCAAAAGTCAAGCAATAGGTTCTTATTCGTAACGGTGCAACACCTTAAAGACACATACTCGAATCTTGGATCATTCTATATGGAAAGAGATATGATCTACATCCAACTTACGCACTTGATTTGTCCTCCCTAATACCAATTCTATTTCCACTAAATCAGTTATGAAAACATTTCATAAACTACACTGGTTCAACTTGGATAATACTCCATTACAACTGAAGGGTATAACTCTATTTGATTCCACTATTTCATTTTTCATTTACTTCCCTAAGGAAATTCAAAATCCAAATACTCGGCTTTTATTTTCAAAAGCTTTTTAAAATGGAACTCTATACTTTAAATCATACAAATATATAGATATAGTCCGAGTAACTCCAAAATGATACTAAGGGACTGGGTACTACCAAACAGTATTATACATTCCCTTATAAAGAAGAGTAATACTCAAGAGAAGTGTTTACCATCTGAACACATCCCTTTCCCAATTTTGAGTCATTTTTGAGCCACTCGAACTAGTTAACTTAAAATTATTCCTTTTATTTCCAAATTCTCATTTTTGAAACAATATTATACTTTTCCAATAAATCATTTATTTCCAACTTACTTTGGGTTTGTTCGGGTTAAGCTTGTTTCGACTGTACAATGATAAAGAGAATAATTTACTAAGTACACTACAATGTTCGCCTAGGAAAACATCTAATTGTCACTTAGAAGATTATTCTGATCATCACAAAACAATCAAGACTTGTTCCTCGTACCAATCCAAAGATAACACTTCTTACTAACACTTTTATCTCAAAAATTTATAATTAAACCAAATTGGTTTCAAATATTATTATTATTATTTCCCAAAATCTTGAAAATCATTTTTCCAAAAGCACCAGAATTTAAGTTCTCAAGTTTTCAACCTAAATTCTTCCAACTTAAATGATACATTTTTATAACCCATTTTATAAATCACTTCTATTAAACCATTTTAAATATTTATCTCAAAATATTCTAACTTTTAAACCAAACTCTACCTCAACATTAACATCAAACACCCTATAGTTAAACTGTGAAACTTAATTCACACGGTGTTCGTTGCCCTATTTTTCCCAATCCTTACCTACCCGACACATATCTTAAAATGGAAACTTCCTATACACACTAACCATGCATAGTCAATGCTTACATGGATAAACATGACTAAACAAGCCTTAAATGATAATAATAACATATTATTATCTCATAACGCCCCAGCCTACTATACTATAATATTTGTGAAAATAATTCTTTTCTGTATATAAAATATATTCTAGGTAAATTTATTTCATTTACCCAATTTCAAAAGAATACTATGTCAATTGAACTTGTTCTAGTGTTTAGGAAATCCCTATCGATTACTTTGGCCAAACGCATCGGCTAGAATTCTTAAGCCACTCAACAGCTCAAATAACATAATATAAAACCTTTTTATAGCACTAACAAATACGCTCTCTTATATAATATACACTCAAACTCATTCTAGAGTCTCACTTTCCCTATCTTAAATGAGTATACCTCACCAAGGCCAAGGTTCTCACTTAACCTTTAGCTCTGATACCAAATGTAACGAACCGGATTTTTGACCCTCGAAAATTGACACTAATACGTTCACTGTATCACATGCCGAATATTCAAGTGCCAGAAATACTGATTTGTTAGGGTGAAAGAAGAAGGTAGAAGATATAAGAAAATTAAACAACACAGAATCTCACAACGCAGCGAATAATATATAATACAACAACGATCTTTGCAAAAAGGAAACATTTTTATTCATATAATATCAGAGTACACTAGGCTTATCCTAAATTTGGACAGTTATAGAAACCTGTCCTAACACTGACAAACATACAAACTCTATAATACAATGGAAGAGAAATATACGTAAATACGTCTTGACCATCCAGCTCCTCTCTAACTCAAAAGTATCCAGCTAAACCTGGGAAAATACGCTCAGTCAGACCCGAGCATTACATGGAATAACGCCTGGGTCAGTCTGGTAAACCAGCGTGAGTAAAACTTGATAACAAGTAACAACCGAACTGATTTATACATTTAAAAACTTTTCAAACAAAGGGTATCTCGTAAGACCAAACCACACATAAAAACAGATTGGTTTCTACCTTACGATAACCAAAACATTTTATATCAAAATCCAATGGTATTATCATAGTGTCTAGGTTTGAAGTAAATAGATAAAATAGCTGAAATGCTTGCATCTCACATTCCCACATACTAGGTTCTACAATCGAAAACGTAAGGCACATATTGGAGATTGGATCCCAACAATGGCAAGGTAAGGGACTACCTTCTGATGATACACCTCTAGAAAATGCACCGATGCTAACACAGAGCCAGCTGCCCCTTTAACATGGTTGACTGGATTACCTCACCCCCTTGACACTGAGGCCTTATACTACCATGGTGTTTGTGCCCAAACCAACTCTGAAAGGGATATCTAGAATGGGGTGATTGCTCCTAATGGTAGCTAACCACATAGCTCTGCTGCATGCCCTATTTTTTCCATTCCTCCCGGTTGTCAGGCTTGAGGTTATGCTTTACCTTTCTGAATAGCAATACATCTTGGAATTCTAACATTGCCCTCCAGGCATTAATGCAATGCCATCATTCATCCATACAAGTTCGTTCAGGGTCTGAATGAAACCGAAGGCACTAACTCTACTACATCCATTTTGGAATCACATTTATGATTTGTAGCATTAGCCCTTGCACTGCAAAGAGCACCATCTTCAATCATCATCAAAATGTCTTCCACTCGAAGGTACATGTTGGTTCTGAGGGGTTTTCATACATATAAATCTGATCCCGGTCTCTCCGTACCAACAACCGAGAATTTTCGGTTGACTCATTCCCGGTTCTTTTTGAAGTTTGTATTTGAATCTTCATCGAGGAGCTCGAATTTACGTTCATACTTCCTAAGTCAAATTGGTTCAAAATTAGTAGTCGGTTATTTAAATATCAAATAAACAAACCTCCAATCATGGTTTAATTCCTATATAGGATCCACTAAGCCTTTATTAATTCTCTTTAATTAAAAAAATACTTTATAATACTTGATCAAAAGATCTTTTCCAAACACTATTTCCAAACCCCTTACATCTCCTTTATACTTGAAAAAAACATTTATATACTTATCTCAATGGTATAAGAATATTACCAAAACATTTTACTTTTCATGCCTTGAAAACAAAACTATATACTTATCTTATCAGTATAAGTATATTTACAAACTTTTTAAAATTTTCTTCTTTCCAAATCCCAACATTTCTTTCAAATAAAACATTCCACTTATCCTCTATCAAAAATTCCCTTTTAAAAGCTCACTCATATTTCAATTAACTTATAACTTTCAAAATAAAGTTATAACCCACTTCTATTAACCTTAAAGTTGATTTATAAACCTCTTTCCTAATCTCAGAAATGATTTATAAAACTTTTTCCTATTTTTAAAACTCTTTATATAAACCTTTCTATACTCCTTCATAAAATATCCTTTATAAATATCATTTACAAACACCATTTGTAAAACATCTTAATAACCCTTATACGAATCCCCTTTCTATAAACAAGTTATCATTTATAAATACCTTTATACGAATTATATAACTTGAACAATTTATAAACCCTTAGCCTCGAATTGATTAAAGAATTAAAGTAAATTCAAAACCATACTTTATAAATTCCAAATGAGGCGTAACAATCCCAATGATACTAATTTAAGTTATCATTTTACTTTAATTTAATTCCAAGGCACTTGCCAATTATTTACATAGGCTAACATATATGTAAATCCAACCAATTTTCAAATCAGGGAATAACATGTCAATACAACTCAACTAGCATATACATGTCTAAACAACATAATAGCAGGATGGTGATTTGTCCTGCTAAATAGACGTCCAAAGCAATTTAATCAATTAATAGCAGAACGGGGATTTATTCTGCTAAACACATGTCCAAACAATCCAAACAATTACCCTATAACAGAATGGTGTTTTATTCTTCTAATGAACATCCATACAACACAAATAATCACATTCTAACTTATTCACAGTTGTTTATCTATTTAATATCATGGACAAGAGAGCCTTTGGTTAAAATCAAATGGCTTAGAAAGAACCCAACTTAAAACATAACCGATAAAGTTTAAAATAACTTTTCATAATTAAATCATAATTTAATATAAATTAAAGCTTAATTAAATCTTAAATAATCAAAATCAAATCATAATTAATTCTTAATTAATTAGAAGTAAATTAATAATTAAACTTTAACCAAATAAACATTTACTTAAAATCAATACCTAATTAATTAATAATTAAGTAAATAATTAATCTTTAATTAAATAGTAATTAATTAAATAATTCAATTTTAATTAAATAATATTTAAAATAATTAAACTTGGTTACATAAGATAATTACCCTTATTAACTTAATTAATCATTAATTAAACTTCTTAATAACTTACTTAATTATCACTAATTAGTCACTAATTATGTGACGCCCCACCTCTATACCCATGCTAACCAAGAACACTACGGTGTAGTGCTGTCAATTAGCACGGAGAATAAGGCTGTTGAGGAGCGACCATCCATGTAACTTCTTTGCGCGAGTACCGATATGTCAGATAGTATAGAATGCATATCATTTAAGGAGGAAATCCAACATACCAATACAAACTCAAAGCTATCACACAGTGGCTATATATAATCTTCGGAAACAAATATAGAAATAAACATAACACAAATCAGTCACAGACATCCATATCACAAAGGCGGAAGAAGATATGAATATATATAGAACACATGAAAGTGTACATCAGAGTAGTGGACAGAAAGATCCACGATAATACAAAAAGAATAGCAATAATATGCTATACAAAAGAATACATCAATGAGTCAATATCTCAAATGTGTACAACAAAAACTACTAATCTAAGTAGTTAGCCAAAAGTCAAAGTAATAGATCCCGGAAGAGAAGTCAAGCAGAAGCACCTGTAACATCTTGGTCTGACCCGAGTATTATTTATAAGAAAATAATAAACGGATCAGTCTAGCTATAAATATCAGATGATATGGTATAAAGTAAAAGACATGACATGAAACATGTAATAACCATAAAGGCATACTACTATAAGTATGTAAATGAAAATCAACAAGAGATTAATCAATATCACAAGAATCTTCTCAAAGATAAAGTAAGGTATCATACCCTAAACTTGTATTCATAACAAGTCAATGACACATGAATTCACCAATGCACAAAAATGATAACATATCAATGAAAATCATGAAAATTGGTGAAGCACAAATTCCAGAAATCAACACACGAAATCCAGAAATCACATAAAAAGGGGGAGAGGGGGAGGCCTATCACATGAACGGGAGCATGAAAACTCACCAATACGCGTAACACATGAACGAGAAGCTATCTCATGGAAGCTATCCATTAAATTTTAACACATGAACGACCCGAAGACCATGGGGTGCTACCCCATATATGTGAGTAGAAACATCACATAAGCGGGGTCTAGTCTCCCTCGCAGACAAAGAGACATCGCACAGTTGCTAGTCTAAATCGCAAAAATGATCGTCATGATCATATAGAAGTGTCAATTACACTAAGCCAGTAAATATATGAGTTTAGCTTCATGTCCCATAACCACTAGCTTAACTTAAATATTTACGAACAAACTGTAGATCTTCACTAGGAAATTGTCACAAAAGGGTTCAATCGAACAAGTCCAAGAGCTAACCAACGAAGTGAACGTAAGCGTTTCATACCACTTGTTTTACTAAGTCGTTTAATTCGATTTCTCATCCGAGTGAAGTAAAGGCTTGTATATACTAATAGGTTGGAAAACGTTTTAGGAAAAAGAGCTTTGTAATAAAATAGAGTTGAAATCGTTTTGATGAAAGAGCTTTGATATTTACTACTAGTATTGAAACCTTTATGTCTTTAGAGTGACAAGTCACTAAACGATTGTTGAAACAAATCGAATCAAATAAATTCACGTTCAAAGACATGAGTAAAGTCCAAAAAAATCAATCCCAAAACCAACAAAGTAGGAATATACTTGCGACCTATCGTGGTCGAATTAAAGTGCAAAGACTTTTAAGTCAAATAGGTCGAACGACCTAAGGGTAGACTGCCGTGTGACCTAGCAGAAGAATAGGTCAAGCGACCTAGTGAAATACAGGTCAAACGACCTAAGTGTAAAAAGGCGAGCGACCTAACGCCTTAACAAAACCATGCGACCTAACGTGCTACGACCCAGTGGTCGAGCGATTTAAGGGGTCATGCGACCTAAAGTAATTGAGGTCTAACGACCTAAAGAAATCAAGGCCAAGCGACCTAAGGGTGAGTAGGTCATACGACCTAATGGGTTGCGACTTGGGGGGGTGAGCTACCTAAGCTCGCGACCTAAGGGGTGGAGGCTGAGCGACCTATCAACCCAAGCGACTAAGTGAAGCCAAGCGACCTAGTGTAGGCAATAGGGCGAGCGACCTATAGGTAATAAGGTCCAACGACCTAAAGGAGGTAAGGTCTAACGACCCAAAGGTATTTGGGGTCTTGCGACCTAACGGAACTGGTACTGCGACCTACGACCTAATGGTGGGAGGATGAGTGACCAATGCTCCAAGCACAGTCGAGCGACCTAAGGAATATGAGGTTTAGCGACCTAAGGACTCGAGCGACTTAACTGCAAACGGTTTAAGGTCATACGACCTAAAGAAGAACGGCCTAAGCACTCGAGCGACCTAACTCCGAACGAGCTAATATGAGCATATAAGGTCGAACGACCTAACTGTTAAATTGAGCAGCGCCGCGCGACCTAAGGGGAAATGACCTATAGCCAGCGTAACTCTCCCATGCCAAGCGACCTAACGAGACATAACGAGCTAAGTGTAGTTTTTCGCCAGAAACACTAAAATTTGGGGTTTTTCACCAATCCAATCCAAACCAAATGCAAATATGCATGCTAAAGTGATGGGGAATCATTCCCAAAAATCCAATGACAGTTATAGGCAAGATGTGAGATTAAAAATCTCACCTTTCCCACGAAATTGATGATGGAGAGCTTAAGAGCAAAGCAAGAATCAACCACAAGCTTGAATCTATGTTATTCACTTTGAATTTGGAGTTAGATGTTGAATTTACTAAAGAACTTGAGCTTGGAATTTTAATTTCCCATTCCCTCCACCATTTTTGATAAAGCTTGAAGTGTTTGATGAAGTGATGAAGAGGAGAGGGAGTTGGGACTGAGTTAACAAATGGTTCAGCCCAACCAAAGCTCAAAGCAAAAAGTGACGAAAATTTCACTATCTCCAAACATATCGAAGTTTACAGTCAAAAAGATTGCAAACGTCATTTTGAACTCAATAGGGGTGGTCTCGAGTCCTAATTTGACCGCATGCAAAAAGTAGCTTTTCGGACTAACATCCAACTAACGATAAAATATTTAAATAAAATATTTAAATATAAAATCGATAAATATGCGGGTTGTTACAAATTACTTAACCTAATTATTGATTAATTAATAAATAATTATCCTTAATTAATAAATTAATTAATTATTAAACAATCTTAATCAGGTTATAATTAACTTATGTGTTGCTAATTATGTTCAAAAATAGGTTTTTAAATCATTTTAAAACGAAACTTTAAAGTTAGAAATCGAACTTTTCCGAACTGCATCCATAGCGACGATCGCTATGGACGCAGTAACCTAGAATTACTTCTCTAAGTTACCATCTAAAATTTTAACCCTACTTTGGATTACTTTTTAACACATAAAGAAAAGGTTTTTGAAAACCTTAACTCGAGTTAGAATGAAACAAAACATTTACAAACTAAAAACTAGTAAACGATTAGATTTTCAAAATGGATCTAAAGTCCCTTACTAACAACTCAAGTTTCTATCTTCCATACCATTCAACCATAATCTGAGCATATATGAAAGTTACCAAACCACATAGCAAAATTACCTCATTCATATTCATACACATCACCTAACCATCAATCTCAAATCAAATGCTAAAATACAAGTTAGCACAAACACAAAACATCTAAGCCATATCATAATCCAAGCACAAAATCATATATATATAACACCATATAACCAACAAATCTATAAAGGTAAGTTCTTTCCTAAAAAGTTAAGAATTTACTCACCGAAAGCTATCCAAACTCTCACTAAATTAGAGTACGACATAGCACTTCCATTCCTAAGCAACAAGATGGAGTCTTGATCCCTAATTGCACTAGGTATGCTTGGCCTAGATGGGAAGAGGAAGCCAGAATTATTTTTGTAAGGTGGAGCGACTTCAGATAAACGTCGAATTCTCAATAATAAACCCGAAAATATGTCATTTTGCAACTGATTTTTGGGCTAACTACTCAAGGAATTCAAAAAGGCACTCAAAGTGAAAGTTATTGAAATTTATTTTGTGTATCATTTCAAAATAAGAATGACTCATTTTTGATTCGGTTTGAAGAAGTTATGACAGAAGAAGAAGGGTAATTTTCGGACTTGAAATTCTAGGTGAAAAATTGCTTTGCAAAGATTGGGTATTTTGACATAGCAATTTTAGAAATTTGAAAAAGTGTTCAACTAGAATGTTGTAGCCATTAAAATTTCACATGGTTTCAATAAAAGAAAACCTTCATTTGAGTAAGAAATGAGGAAGAAAAGGTTGGTGGAAAGAGGAGGAAAAATGGAGAAACCTATGGGCTATTCATAAGCAAGATTTCACCCTAATCATTTTGTCAAGTCACATCACAAATCTTTTATAATATATATATATATAATTATGTTTAGTCACATTACTTTCTTTTTGATATATATTATTATGTTTAGTCATATCACTTTCTTTTATATATATATAATTATTATGTTTAGTCACATCACTCTCTTATATATATACGTTTAATTATTAATTAACTAAGATGTGAAAAGAGATAATTGTTGTTAATGAGTACAAATCTAAGATGTGACAATACTTAATATATATTTATATAAAATGTTTATTATTTTTAAAACTGTCTTGTCACATCACTTACTAATCCAAATTAACATAAGATAATTTATTTCTAAGTGTATTATTATTTAGTTAATGAATTCTTGTATATATGTGTATATGGTGCACAAAAACAAACAACATTCCCAATAACTTTCCGGTATCAAAAGGTTGAAATTTCGGAAAACGTTCTTTGGTTACATTTTCTATTTTTTACGGACTATTTAATTTGGTAAACAAATTTTGAAAATGATTTTTCTATCATTATTAATTAATTAAAATGATTTTATTCTCATTGTAAAACCTATGTATTGAATATTTAAAATTAATCAAATATTCACATATCAAAGCAATGAAATTCTAGATCATTACAAAAGAGGTATTAAGTAAATATGTACGTTTTAACTAACAAAGAAGTTTCATTTATTACAAAGATATTGCAATTAATATTGATTTAAAATAAGTAGAAGATAATATAAGAGGTTCATTATAATAAAATTTAAGTTATCTTTTAAAGTTGAATGAGTTTTGAGAAATATTATTATATAAAGAGTGTGGAATATTTCATTGTACGATTTTGATCTAAGATTCGAGTACGGAACTCTGAGGTGTTTACACTGGTTCAAAAATGGATCTATCACTCGATTCTTGATGAAGAACATTAATGAGGGTTTGTGGTTGCATACTTGAGTTTTATATCATAGTTGAGAGCTATGAAAGGAAAGAAAAATCTTGATCGAAAAGCCTGATCGGAGTCCGCACTAGAGGATCGAGGGATCAATACTAGTTCAGAAGTAAAGTTGTGGATTCGAATAGTAGATAGAATTAGATATTGCTTATGGATGATCTATGTACATCGTACAAGTGTAAGTTTAAAAGTAAATATATTTGGCAAATACCTTGAGGTTTTGTGTTGTTATTTCGAGGTTGAAATTCTTTTAAGTAAGGAACTATGCAACGATCCATGATTTGAGCGCTTTAATTAAAGATATTTGAATTATTTTACATATTCAAATATAGAGTATTTTTCAATAAATAATCAAGTTTGAAGTGAAAAATAATAATAATGAAGTTAATTTGGAAAAATGTTCACAAAAATATTTCCTTTCGAAATATATATCGATAAAATAGCTGAAAATCATTTTATCGATAAACAGCTCTATAATCATAAAACATTGCATATAGAGCTTGATATATAAACTTATTTATCCATTAAAACCAGAATATGAAACAAAATTTATTTATTTTTGAAAATTAAAAGTATTTATGACATCATCAGTGATGCCCTTATATTTAAATAATTGATTTATAAATTTAAATTGAGACCTAACGATTCAAATAATTATTATAATTATTCAAATAATTATTATAATTATTAAAATAATTATTTTTAAATGATAATAATTCATTTTAATTAGTTATAAAGTGATAATAAATAATTTATAATAGTTTTATAAAGATATATAATTGATTTGAAAATATAAGAAAATTTGTATCGCTTTATCGATATAATAACACTACTTGTTAAAAATTATTTAATATTAATTTATATGGTTTTATAAATTAAATGTGATCATTTTCATTTTTTAAAAGTGATAAGAAATTATTTTTCAAATTTCTTTTAAATTTATGTATAAATTAATTTATAAGTGAACATGTGATTTGGAATTGGTTTTCCGATTTTCAACGATTTAAAGAATGGAAGTTGTTCAAAGTCGTTGCAACCTTGTTTATATGTCATGTTCACATATATAATACATATGCATACCATAACATGCAGATGGACATATATATATATATGCATATTAACTTATATATATATATTATAAAATATTAAGATATTTTCCTAAAAACTTAATACTTAAGCAACCAAAAAGCATGCATCAACTCACCTTAAACCATATCACCTCAAGCACATAGGGGCACAAGGAGGGAAGTGGTTTGCCGTGCATATAGAGGTAATGGGGGCAGGTGTGAGCAAGGGGTAATTGTGTAATTTTGCAATTAAATTTTATTTCTAAAATTTTCCTATAAATACTCACCTCTTTCTTCATAAATTCCTAACACTTATTCTTCATCTTCTTCCTCCTTCTTTAAGCTATTCTAATGGCTTCATAAATAAATAAAATTATAGAGAAAATTATTACAAAATAAATTAAATTATATTAGTTTAAATATACATTATCCAATCCACTCAAAACAACTTCAAAATACTCCATTTCTCCACCTTAACCCATGACCACCACCTCCTACTCCCCCAAGTCGAGCCATCCACCTCAAATCCTAGGCCATGAGCTTTTTCACCCATTCTAAGGTAAGACCAAGCCACCTAGGAGCTACAGTGCATGAGATCGTGAGCTAAAAAGCAGAGTTAGCGGAGCTATAGCCGTTATAAAACTAGTTCGAGTGAAAATGAAGGTGAGAAACTCTATATTTCTATTTATATATAATATGATGATGTGATATGATTGTTATGGTTGTTTACTATGTTTGATCATCAAGTTTGGATGTTCATTTTATGTTTGTTTAATTGTATTAACAAGTCACGTTTAATGCACGTCGAAAACCACAAAGGAAATCACTTTCCTTTAATAAATGAAATGGTATATATGAGATGGTTAAACCTCTTGAAAATGGTTTAAAATAGTTTATAAATTCTTTATAAACATTAAATCCAATTTTTTGAAGTTTTGACAAGTTATGAAAATTGAATCAAAATAGGCGCGTCGCATAATGGTAGTTCGCGATTTCACACCATAATAGTTTAAATCCATTTATACGATGGATTCAGAGTCGAAATTCTTTGAAATAAGAATTTTCCACACTCTTGTAATCATAGTTTTCAAAGAAAAGAAAAAGTGAGATTTGGTTTAGTAAATTTTGAAATATAAGCAAAACAAGTTTTCGAAATAATCGCGGTTTTGTAGTTCGAAATCGAAAAAGAATTCTTTAAAAATTATATTTATAGATTCTTTAAAAATGTGGAAAAATGTTTATAAATATATTAAAATGTTTTAAAGATATTTGAGTTGTAAATATGGACTTCCAAAAGATATAAAAGTTGTTTTAACCAAATAAACTTTTAAAACACTATTTGTAGCACTTTTCGCAGCACTTTTTACTAACATTTGCAAACAATGGTTTTAACTTAATTATTCTTTCGCGAATATTTTTTGAATCTTTTCAAATAAATAATTAAGTAATTTGAAGATGATTAAGAGGTTTAAAAATGAGTATGCGGAAACGACTAGTGCATTTATTCCATTTGTGAGTATCAAAGAAAATTCGACCGAGGAATGGAACAGATCGAAGGGAAAGCCTGGATGCTCTAAAATAAATAAAATTAAATTAAGTATACTAAAAGGTTTAGGGTTGATCAAATAACTTGACCACCTTATGAGTGAAAGAGAGATAGTCTTTAGGCTTGGGTTTGGGAAACCAGTTGCCTGCCCTCCCTAGCTACCCGGATTGTCCCGACGGACGGGATAGTAAATTTGATTTACTCGGATCAAAATTTTGCAAAGTATGAAAGATATAATTTTCTAAATTCAAACAACTTGGATTGCATTGAAATAATCTTCTTATACTTGGTATTAAATTCCGAGGAGGGAATCCGTGAGAATTTAAAAGGTGATCTCACCGTTATTCGACGGATAGTAAAGTATGAATAAGGAAATTGATATTGAGTAGAATTAGTATGATTTCCATGACCTTATTTACTCAATAATATTTTCTAGAATGATTCGTGAAAATGATTTGGTAATTCCAATGTTAAAGAGAGGTTTAATTATTCCGTGTATACTGGAAATAATGTTTTAAAGATATACATCTCTAGAAGATATTTTGATTAATCAACAAAAGAATATTTCCATACTCATTTAACATCTTTTTATCGATGATTGGTTCGAAGGAACTGAGGTCAGCTTTGGGTGATTCCTATCCAAAGACCATTTCGAACCAATTTACATGTTCGAAAATAAAAGACATGGGATGACATGATTTGGCAGATGGAATGTAGGGATGCTTGCCACTAACACTTAGGGGAAATTTTCTTTTATATATATATATATATATATATATATATATATGGCTGTAGTTCTTAAATTGATATCTTCGACACAAGGACTTCTCGCTACTAATCCTAGGGATAATTTCCGATAGGATGTCGTAGAAGAGTACCTTCGGTTTATCCTATTCCTGGATAACTTTTATGGACAAATGTCTGACATTGCATTTCTAAAACACACGTACATTGATTTTTACAAACGTACATTTGTTTGGTGGTGGAGAAGGCAACTTCTCTTAGCTTAGTACACTTCTCTGAGATATACGATCTCAGAGCTTGTACATTTGTTGAAATCAATAGTGCGTGATGGAATTGGCAATGTGGCATTCAAATTGGAATATGCTAGGCGAAAGGTAATCGTTACCTTAGGCCTCATCACACAATAATGGCTTAAATAGGGTATGCCATAAGGCTACGTGGTTCGCAACCAATAGGTTATGATTATCACTTTTCTGGATTACTTTTTATATGTCGAGTATGTGGTGTATGCTATGAGATCCCATATAGGTCGGTTACGACCGAGGTTATGACATATTTGGTTTCTATCTAGGCCGTGTTTGAGTGCCAAAATGGGATAGACCAGTCATGCCAGATGCAGAGGATTGTTTATGTATCCTCGGTACATCCCACTAGAGATGTGCTGTACGAAAGGTAGTCCCTTACCTCAAGCACACAAAGGCACATAGGGAATGAATTTTCCATGCATGTGGAGGTGGAGGGGAGGCTATATTTTTCCAAAAAATACCCACCCCTTTCTTTATAAATTTCTAACGCTTATTCGTCATTTTCTTCCTCCTCCTTTAAGCAATTCTAATGGCTTCATATACATATAAGGAAAATTATGAAGAGAATAATCACAAAAAGAAATTAAAATATATTAGTATATATACATTATCTAATCCACTCAAAACCACTTCAAAACACTCCATTCTCCACCTACACCCACGAACACCACCTCCTACTCCCCAAAGCCAAGCCATCCACCTCCAAATCCAAGGCAAGGCTTTCAATTTCTAACGCTTATTCGTCACTGACTGCCCACATCAAATGACAGATTAGTTAATAACAGATAATCAACATAAACAGATTGTGTGAATGAAGTGCTTTAAATCAACAAGTTCAAGCAAAGTATTAAAGCAACATTGAAATAGTCAACTGAAAATGTCCGGTTTGCATTTAATACCGTACCTGAACTTTTAAATTAACAAGTCCTGAAATTTGATAATCGATCAGTTACCGACTAGCTTAATTCCAGTTTGTATTTATTTGTTATCTTTATTAGTTTTGCACAACACTTCACACTATTTAGGAAACGTGCACCTTCATATTTGAATATCCAGTTGCTTGTGTAGAATGGCTTCTCAACAAGGAGATGTAACAGTTCAGACCGGAGAGTCCATTCTCATTCCAGCTCCTTTAGTCAATCCCCCAGAGAGAGCCTCTTCCACTTTATTGTACAAAACTTTTCGGCAATTGTGTACTCAATTTGGCATTGCTGAGGATGACGCTATCCTTCCTTAGAAGACCAACACTGCTGATGTAGCACCTCCTGGCTTTGTGGCGGTCAACCGACAAATGTGCTCGAGCGGAGCCATTCCTCCTTTCAACAATTTTCTTCAACATCTTCTCCGCCAACTGGCAATCGCTCCATTCCAATTATACCCCAATGGTTATGCTGTTCTAATGGGGCTATGCGTACTATTTGGTAGAACGCTTGATCGTCTCCCCAGCGTTGACGAAATCTGTTATCTATGCTCTTTTGTCAGAATCAAAGATCATCCTTCGATCATTGTTATAAGAAGTGCCAGGAATCGCAAATTGGTTGTCGGCCTCCCTGATACTGCCCATGGGTTTTTGACTCAGTATTTTTACGTTCGCTGTCCCCCTGGGTTTTACGCCGTGTGGAGAGAAGGAAGTAAGAATGCCTATCCTTTCTTCCCCTTATTCTCTGAATATTTTGCAGTCCGAATCACTAAGTGTTAACTTTGCTTTCTCATTTCAGCGCTCCTCTCTCCCTCTAGGGACCCTAGTCATAAGCAAACTCTTGAAAGGCTCATGGCTGTTCCAGTTGAAGAACGGGATGCGAAATTTCTGTTGAAAGATGAGTTTCTTCACCAGTTTGGACTTTTACATCCTTCTAGATCAACCCAGATCCATGAAATCTCTAACTCTGATGCGGAAACGTTAGTTGCTTCGGACTCTCGAGCAGAGACCTCGAATGCCCCAGCTTCTGTAGAAGAAATTGCATCGGAAGCACCCGTTGTTGAAGTTGCTTTGATAAAATGTTCCGCATTCACCGATGTTGTAGGGTCAGTTAACAAGTCGGCACTTGCCCCAATTATTGAGGAGGAAGAAAATCCTCGAATTTCTGAAAAATCAATTGATACGGAAGTTGAAAAAGAGAAGTCTGCTGAACACCTGGGTGATGACACCTTTGATGGCTTGAGCGATATCATGATAACTTCTCAAAAGCTTTTCGGGGATAACAATCCAAAAACGACTTCTCCCGTTGTCGAGGCGACTTCCACCTTTAAACAAACTCAGACGCCTACTACGCCAGTCGTCTTTGTTTCCACACTAAAGCGTGGTCTGTGGTTTGACGCATGTAGTTTGCACGCCACACACACTTAGGATTTTTCAGCACTTATAAGCATTTATCCTCTTTCTCCTGGAAATTTCTAAACTTTACTCCTTTTCTGTTTTCAGGTTCTCCAATGGGACGTACAGGTTCATACTATGACTCATTCAAGTACCGTGGAGGCCGCGGATCCTATGACTTTAGGAAGTACCTTGATACCCCAAAAGAAACAGATGAGGAGAGGGCTCGAAGGAAAGCCCAGGAGAAGCGGGATTACGATCAGCGGCAAAGAAGGAAAGATGCCGAGCGATATGACTCTTCGCATAGAAGTGACTACTCTCATAAGCGGAAGTCTTACGATGATAAGGGAAAAACTCAGATTGCCGACGAACCGAGCAAGCGATCTAAACCGATTGACGCGTCTGAAATTTCTGAAAAGACTGACGCTCCCATTTCTTCCGATATTCTGGCTAGCTCTCCTCCTCTGAAGAAATCTGACATTCAGACTATCATTAACAGACCACAATATCAAGTCAAAGACGGCCCCCAACACTTCAGAGCCGTTTTCCGAATTGGTGCCTAAAAGGGGTGCGCTTTGACTTGGACTTAGTTCCGATTGATAAGCAAGACATGCTTAGCAGTCTTGACGCAGTCAGGCTTAATATCGAGAGGATGTCGCAGTGGCAGAAGCTCGTTGACGAACTCCAAAGAGTCAATCGTGCAAACCTTGAAGCGATGCTGACCATGGAAAACGACAGGGCGGAGTGGGACAAAATTTGCAAACAGCATAATGTCGAGATGGCAAGTATTGCTGATGGTTATGCAAAACTTGAGTCCGAGGTTAAACAACTTAAGGAAGATCTTGCCTCTTCTTCTGCATCTCATACTCAAAAAGAAGAAGTCTTTCAAAAACAAGTGCGGGATGCACATGCTGCACAGAGAGATGTCGAAATGAAGCTTGCCGCTGAACAGCATATTACTGAGAAATATCGCACAGAAAACACCGATCTGCGGGAAAAAGTCACCTCCCAGAACGTAGAGATTGAGTTACTAAAGTCTCGACTCGCTAAAGCTGAGGCAGAGCGTGATGAAGCTACCGCTGGTCGAGTTGCTGCCGTTGCCGAAAAGGAAGCGGCTGAGCAATCACACGAGGCGACGAAAGCAGACATCAGCTCTACCTTATTCGACTTTTATTTACACAGCGTTCTGGGTCGTGGGAGCCTCTCTTTTCTTGGCCCCGATTATGAAATTACTTTGGCTGAAGTGTGGGAAGTCGCAATGGATATGCTTGGCGGGGCCGGCTATGATGAGTCGGAACTTGAGGAGCGCTATCTCGATGATGAGGCTCGTGCCGCTCTTGTTAAGGGGAAGGAGCAGCTTGCTAAAGTACGAGCTGAATCAACGGGAGGAGAGCCTCCAAAGGTAGAAGCTCCTTTAACTGCCCCCGTTCATACTTCTGCCTCAACTGACGTTAATATTACGGATTCCGGCTCTCATTCTTCCCATTCAGCTAAAGTTGCCCAAGAAACTGCGACCACTCCTGCTGAGGATGAGACACCAGACGATATTGAAGCCATGAAATTTGAGATTGATCTTGCAAAGCCAACTCCTCCAGGTAATTTTGGCGTCGTCCCGGGCCCAACGAATCAGTTGTTTGATTTAACCGAATTCGATGACCTTCTTTCTTGTTACTTAAACTTTGGTGAACCGATACCTTCTCTATTTCCGGAAGATGTTGATTTTAACTTCTTTTCTTCTACAGCGGAGGCACCAAACACTGCGCAAGTTTCCACTCCTTCAGTTGCCGTCCCTTCATCTTTATAGGTTACTCCTCCTTCTGCTTCCCAGCCGGGATCACAGGCAGAGAAAATCGAAGCCCTTCAAGGCCTGGATGACCCGGCAGCTTCACAGGAACAGAAGGTGGAGGACCTTGAAGACGTCGAGAAGACCCCGGAGCAGTCCCTTGATGATGACACGAAGCTTTCAACACTGCTTGCTACTCCGGGGAGCGAATCTTCTTCAAAGAGGAAGGGGAAGCATGGCATAAGGAAGAAGAAGAGAAGTGCTTCAACTGGGGAGGAAGCAGAAGTTGATCCAACCGCGCCTCTTTCTCCTTCTGCCCCGACCCGTCCACAACGGCTCCAAAAACTAATCATTAGGCCGGGGAAAGGATCCAAAGGTGGCGAGAAGAAGGGATAACAAGCTAGATTTTTTACTCCTTATTTTTGCTTTTTGCATGTATCGACCGGGGATTGTGCAGGTACCGGTCCCTGCTTTTGCTTTTTGAGATATCTGCACATGTAAAGAATTTTCATAGTACTAAATAAAACAATTATTTCACTTGTACAAACTCTTGCGTATGTGAGAATGATCTGTCTTTTATTTTTAGTGTAGAACAAACGATTCTTCTTACTTGTGCAAACATTTCGTCTGCGTTTGAGAATGCATTTATTCCACATCGTCTATTTTTCATGATATTGTGATGAACTCGCGGTATGTTGCTTGTATATTACTTTGTTCATGTAACTGAATCGTATAGTATTGTCCCCGTACCGCAAGTGCATTGCAATATTCTTAGCTTTTTTCAAGACTGATACTCTTATTCCAGAGAATAACTATTCCACTTTTAAGGGAAGAATCATTCTGCTTTTAATAAAGTATATCTCGTCTTTCGAGAAGTTTTTACTTTCTCTTTCATTCTAAAGAACACTTCAACTTTTAGGGACGATCACTTTTATTTGTTAAAAGCGAATTTTCCCACGCAGTGAAATGAGCTTCCGAAGAAGGTTTTGACTTTGTGCCCCAGCAAGGGGCCTTTTTTTGGTACTTCAAGCAAGGTGAAGTGTGCCTCTGAAGAGGTTTTTGAAGAGAAACGATTTTGGTCTCCGAAGAGAAGCAATTTTGGTATTTCAACTCTGATGAAGTGTGCCTCCGAAGAGGGCTTTTTTTTTATATTTTATGCTTCAAGCATGGTGAAGCGTGCCTCCGAAGATGGCTTGTGCCTCCGAAGAGGGCTTGTGCCTCCGAAAAGGGCTTTTGATTTTGTGCTTCAAGCATGGTGAAGCGTGCCTCCGAAGATGGCTTGTGCCTCCGAAGAGGGCTTGTGCCTCCGAAGATTGCTTGTGCCTCCGAGGAGGGCTTGTGCCTCCGAAGAGGGCTTGTGATTGCCTGGAAGTTACTTTCTCATGGTCAGAGGGGTCTACGGGGTGAACGCAAGTTGCTTGATTGGATGCTTGCTTGCACAAACGATCGCAATTAACTAACAAGGTGCCCCTTTTGTAGTCCCACCGATCTTTTTGATTGAGGAAAGCACTCTCATTTATTGGCGTGCCTCGTTAGAGGGCTTTGGTTGGTTGGTGTGCCGGGTAGGTTGCGTCTCAGGGGCGAGTGGATCCACGGGACGGACATAAGCTATCTGATCGGATGCATCACGACCAGTTAGCGAGGGTCCTGTTACTTCCGCTTGGGAAGGCGTCCCTTTGGTGGATCTTCTGGCCTTCCTGTTGAGAGGCATACCTCCCTTTGTCTGCTTCTTTATTTGCTTGGCAACTTTCTTTCATCATCTGCCCATTAGCGATTTTCTCATTATCTTTCCCAAGCACATCTTCTTTCCTTTCACAAGTAAATTGCTTTATCCGAAGGAGTGGACTTCACTGTTGAATGACTTCACGAGACGAACACGAGTTATCTAGTTGGATGTCTATTCATAATGACAATCTCAACTAGTGAACACAGGTTCGTCACGGTGGAGTTGCCAACTTTTATGTGAAGTTTTCCTTGCATAGGATTTGAGTTTGGGATGTTTGTCGCTTGGTTTTCGTGTAATAGCTGATTTACAGAGGTCGCTCAGCTTTGTGACGAGCAAGCATTGTTTTGATGTCCTGCAATTTTGAGTCGACATTTTAGCAATACATTTAAAGTATTTGTATATCGAAATAAAACAAGCATTATCAAATAGTAAAGAACACAAGATTTATAGTGGTTCGGCCAAGAATCGGGCCTACATCCACTTTATAGCTTTCATTCATTCACACTGATTTACAATTTCTTACAACACAACTGACACATTCATCATTATTTTACAATTTTGAACCAAGCTTTTTTTTAAGTAAAATAAGGACGTAAGTGGTTGCTGTTCCAGGCTCTCGGAATTGGATCTCCTTCAACAGTTATGAGTTTGAAAGTGCCATCAAGAAGTTTAGTGCCTATGACATATGGTCCTTCCCAGTTTGGCCCAAACACACCAGTTGCTGCCATGATCCTTTTCAAAACCAAGTCTCCGATCTCAAAGCTGCGTTGGCGAACCTTAGAGTTGAAATGCCTGGCAATTTTCTGCTGATGAGCTGAAACTCTGAGTCTAGCTTCTTCTCTTTTCTCATCAAGAAAATCAAGTGCTTCAAGTTGCAGTTTCTCATTTTCAGCTTCGTTGAAATGAACTCTTCTATGTGAAGGAACTTCTACTTCTACTGGAATCATTGCCTCTGATCCGTATGCCAGTGAAAATGGAGTGTGCCCAGTCGCAGTTTTGTGAGTAGTTCTGTATGCCCATAGTGCTAATGGAAGTTTATCAACCCAACCACCTTTTGCTTTTTCGAGCTGTTTTTTGATAGTTGACTTGATGATCTTATTAACTGCTTCCACTTGCCCATTTGCCTGCGGATGAGCCACTGCTGAGAAGCTTTTTCGAATTCTGAACCGTTTGCAAAAATCCTGGAATTCTTCACTTTAGAACTGAGTACCGTTGTCTGTGATTATTTTCTGTGGCACACCATATCTGCAAATGATATTCTTCGTTACAAAATTTATCATCTTCTTAGAAGTGATAGTGGCCAAAGGTTCAGCTTCAGCCCATTTGGTGAAATAATCAACGGCAACAATAGCATATTTAATCCCTGATTTAGCGATCGGTAATGGTACAATTAGGTCTATTCCCCAGATGGCAAATGGCCATGGGCTGACCATTTGTGTGAGTTCGGTGGAAGGTGCTCTTGGGATTTTTGCAAATCTTTGGCATTTGTCACACTTCCTGGAGTAAGCTGCAGCATCTCGATTAATATCCGGCCAGAAATACCCATATCGGAGAACTTTCTTGGCTAAAGTTTGACCACCTGAATGGTCTCCACATTCTCCTCCGTGTACCTCTGCTAGGATTGTCTTGGCTTCTTCCTTAGTTACACATCGGAGTAGTGGTATTGAAAATCCCCGCCTGTATAATCGGCCATCTTGAATTATATATCTCAACGCTTTTCTCAATAATTTTCGACGTTCCTTAGAACTTTCTGGCAAGGAACCACTGAGTAAGTATTCTTTGATTGGAGTCATCCATGATTCATGCTCTTTAGACGTAGTCATAATCCAATCAACATCCATTTCATCAATGCTTGGAGCTGACAGAACTTCTACAGGAACTAATCCCAATAATTGAGCTTCACCGAAACTTGAGTACTTTGCTAAAGAATCCGCCTTCATATTTTCCTCTCGGGGTATGTGGCTTATTGAATAGTGATCGAAATCATTAAGGAGTTCGGAAGCTTTTGTCAAATATGCAGGCAAATTTCCTCCTTTGGCTTGAAATTCTTTCTTCACCTGGCAAACAATAAGTTGAGAATCGCTGAAAATCTGTATCGCTTTGATGTTTAGTTCCTTGGCGATTTTTAAACCGGCAATAAGGGCTTCATATTCTGCTTCATTGTTTGTCGAAGGGAATTCTAGTCTCAATGCATAACATAATGATCGTCCTTCGGGAGTTTCAAGTACAACTCCTGCCCCAGAACAATAGTCATTTCTTGAGCCATCAACATACAACTTCCACTGTACCGGAATGCAGTCAGTTGTTTCTTCCTTGATGTCACCTTTGTCAGTGGACTCTGCAATGAAATATGCTAAAGCTTGTCCGTTAATTGCTCTTCGGGGATGGTAAGTGATGTCATATTGGCTGATTTCTATGTTCCACTTCAAGAGACGACCCGAAGTTTCAGGACGATACATGACTTGCTTTAGAGGTTGATCAGTCAGGACCTTGATAGGATGAGATTGAAAATAGGGCCTCAACTTCCTGGAAGCGATTAACAAACAAAAAGCAAGCTTTTCAATCTTTGAATAATTCATCTCTGCCCCAGTGAACCGTTTGCTGATGTAGTAGACTGGACGTTGTATTTTCATATCTTCTCGTACAAGTGCTGCACTTAAAGCATGGGATGAAATTGCTAAATAGATGAAGAGGTCTTCGCCATCACTAGGCTTGGAAAGGACCGGAGGAGTTCTCATATGATGGATCAGCTGATCGAAAGCATTCTGACATTCGGGAGTCCATTCAAAATTTTTCTTTCCTTTCTTTAAAGCATCAAAGAAGGGAATGCATTTGTCTATGGCCTTGGAGATGAAGCGACTAAGAGCGGCAACTTTTCCATTGAGACTTTGCAGTTCTCTCTTTGTTCTAGGGGCTTTAACTTCTCTCAGAGCTGTGATTTGAGCAGGATTGGCCTCAATGCCCCTAGCGCTTACGATGTAACCCAGGAATTTCCCAGACTCTACCCCGAATAAACACTTCAATGGGTTGAGCTTCATTCCATATTTTCGAAGAATCGTAAACATATCCTCCAAGTGTCCCATGTGATCTACAGCTTTCTTTGATTTTACCAACATATCGTCGACATAAACTTCCATGGTTCTACCAATCTGAGGCTTGAACATTGCATTGACGAGTCTTTGGTAGGTTGCCCCAGCATTTTTCAATCCGAAAGGCATAACTTTGTAGCAATAGAGACCCACATCTGTGATAAAGCTTGTGTCTTCCCGATCTGGTTCATTCATCATAATCTGATTGTATCCGGAGTAGGCATCCATAAAAGACAACAACTCATGTCCAGCTGTCCCATCTACCAGTTGATCGATTCTAGGCAACGGGAAGCAGTCTTTGGGGCAGGCTCTGTTTAGATCTGAGAAATCAATGCATACCCTCCACTTTCCATTTGCCTTCTTAACCAGTACTGGATTTGAAACCCAATTTGGATAAGTGGATTCTTTGATGAAATTATTCTCCATGAGACGATCTACTTCTTCCTTTAAAGCTGGTGATCTCTCTGGACCTTGAGTTCTTCATTTCTGTTTTACCGGTGTGAATTTCGGATCGATATTCAGAGTGTGAACAGCAATTGTTGGAGAGATTCCACACATATCAGCATGACACCAAGCGAACACGTCCAGATTTGCTTTTAGAAATGATATCAGTGTGTTTTGAACTGTTGTACTTAGTTGCGAACCCACATTAAGTACTTTGTTTGGGTCTTTGGAGTCGACAGGTATTGGTACCGTAACTTCCACGGGCACCACTCTATTCTCCTCTGCACTGGATTTTCTGGGGTCCATTTCTCGCCTTGCACCACTATGCTCACCAGTGCAGGGACCACCCTGTATTTGCTATAAGGTTGGGTTTTTGATGCGGAGAGGAGCTGCCGCATCTTTACCCATTTCTCTCTTTCTGTCTTCTCGAAGCTCTATAAGATAACATTCGCGTCCAGCATTTTGATCTCCCTTGATGACACCAACACCATTTTCTGTAGGAAACTTCATAGTTAGGCACCACGGGGACAAAATGGCCTTGAATGCAGCTAGAGTTGGCCTGCCCAGGAAAGCATTATAGGCAGAAAATCCATCGACAATTACAAAGGTTTGCTTGCGAACTACTCTTTTCCGCCCTTCCCCAAGTTCCACGAACAACTCGACAGTTCCGATTGGTTGCTGTGGTTCCCCAGTGAAGCCAACAATTTTTTGTGACGAAGCTTGAACGTCAGTCATTGGGATCTTCATCTGGTAAAATGTTTTCTTGAAGAGTATATTGCAGGAAGCACCGCAATCAATGAGCACTCGCCTTACTATTGCCGGTCCAATTCCTGCAGAGATAACCAAGGGATCTATGGTGGGAGCTTCAACACCAATAGAATCCCTAGCTTTGAACATAATATCATCATCTGAAATCTTTTGCTGTTTCAGGGGTGCAGCATTTTCTACAGCAAAAACATCTTCCTCAGCTGGGATGTATTTTAAAGCATGAGCATATCGTTCCATTTCACCCCAGCTTCTGCCCGCTGGGTGTGGACCCCCCGTAATCACATTGATAACGGGCCTCTCAGATTCTTGTGCCGTAGTACCTTTACCTGAGCCTGATGGTTGAGTAGGGAGTTGCTGCCCCTGAGTTGACGAAGATGGGTCACTTCTGTTCTTCTTGACATACTGTTGCAGCTTGTTTCCCTCAACAATTCTTCAATTAAACTCTTTAAGTGGCGACAGTCATTGGTATCATGACCGGGTTGGTTGTGAAAACGGCAGAACTTTCCATTTCTCATAGCGCCCTTTTCCGGTTTTATCTCAGCCGGTTTGGGATAATCCACAGCATCTTTGGTGGCGAAGAAGATATTTTCCAGAGTGTCGGTCAATGGAGTGAAATCTGAGGGTTTGAAGAAGCGAGGTTTCTTTGTATCCTTTTGTTTCTTCCCCTCGTGATTTTCCCTTTTCTGACGTCCGGAATCTTTCTTTTCCGAAGCGGCAGTATTATTTTCCACCTTTGCTGCCACCACCTTCATCGATGCTGGAAGATTTTCCAAGCGTATGAATTCATCAGCTTTCTTGTAGAATTTCTCGAGAGAATTTGGCTCTTTCATCTTCAGCCATTTTCCAAATTCGCTCGATTTGTCGATAGCACGCATCAAATAGGTCAAGATCATCCGTGGCTCTGCGTTATCAACTTCTGCCAGAGCTATATTGAAACGGTTCAAGAATGATTTAATAGGTTCTCCCGGATTCTGCTCAAGACTGGATAATGACATTATGTCCTTTGCCTTTGAAGCGTATAGCCTGAATTGCTCTTTGAACTTTCGGGTCAGATCGGAAAACTGATCAACTGATCGGACAGGAAGCTTGGTAAACCAGAGGAGTGCCACTCCTTCTAAATATACTGGGAAATACCGGCACTTAATTTCATCAGTTGCTCTAGCACCGGTCATGTGCCAGTCGTATTTATACAAGAACTGATTTGGATCACTTGTTCCCCGATAAGCAGGAATGGTGGGGGGAACAAACTTTCTAGGAAATTCAGCCTTTAGAATCTTTTCGGTAAACGGAGTTCTACTTGGTGCGAATCCCCATTCGCTCTCATCTTCATCCCTCTACATGCTCTCCTTCATTATTTGCTTGATCATGCCAGAAAGATATTCCTCGTTGTTCAAAGATTTGGCGGAATAGACCTCGGCCATTTTCTCAGAAGTCTGTCCGGGCAGATGTTCGCGGAAAATCGGCGACGGCCTAGATCCTTCAGCTTGGAGGGGTACTCCTTCAGCAGCACCTGATCCCCCTTGAGGAATATTTTTTCCTTCAGAGTTGCGAAGAGCATCAGCGATGTTTTCTTCATTACCCACTTGTCTTTGATTGGCGCCGAGCAGAACGTTCAGTTTTTCCATCATCAGATTGTTTTGAGTTTCAATCTGTTGGTATAGTCCAGATACAGCAGCGTCTAGCTCCTCTCGCGTCACCCCGACGCTCGGAGCCGCATGACTCGGTGAAATAGAAGTGGCAGTATTATCTTGAACATTTTCAGATCTGACAGCCTTTCGTTTCCTTCCAGGAGCCATTATGTCTGATAGATTTCTGGTTTTGTAGGAAACTTTTTCAACAAACTTGTGTGAAGCAATGGTGAACGGTAGCCTGAGTTGGGTTCTCAGTGAAAGCACCAAAATGTTAACGATAAAAGATGAACGCTAACACCCGGTGTGTGTAATAGAATCGTGAAAGCACCACCCGTGTGACAGGAATAGAATTTAAGCAGTAAAAGACAGCAATTTATAGTGGTTCGGCTTGAGATTAACCCTACGTCCACTTTGAATCTCTTTATTACTGAATTCGGTTACAAATCAATACAAATCTCTTATCACAACAGTACAACTTGATCAAAAGAAACAATCTTGACTACTAGCTCAATCTTCGTCGATGGAATTCGATGAATCCATGTTGGATGTAGGGAATTATCTCTTAAAGATTGTTGTAGCGTCTTGAATGTTTGAGAATCTTTGATTGCTGGTGGAATGGAGGCTTCGACAGAGTAATGACGCTTCAAGAAATGATTTGGCAAAAGTCCCCTTCATGTTGGAAGTGGTGGCCTATTTATAGGAGCAGATTTCTGAGCTTTCGTTTTTGGCAAAGTCATGAGTCGTGACCGACTTAAGGTGAGTCGTAACTCGTATTCAACTTAAGATGTCTCGTGGGTGCCATATTGGATTCACCTTGTGGCTCAGTTGGAAGACAAGTGCTAAGCCGTAATCGACTCACCAGATCAGAGTAGCACAGGCCAGGGCTTTGGATGTCAGCTTGATAGCCTTTAAGTCATAAGCCTGATGAGTCGTAAGACCTCATGAGTCGCAAGTCCTCATGAGTCGTAAGCCTGATGAGTCGTAAGACCTTATGAGTCGCAAGTCCTCATGAGTCGTAAGCCTGATGAGTCGTAAGACCTCATGAGTCGCAAGTCCTCATGAGTCGTAAGTCTTCGTAAGTCATAAGCCTTTTTGAAATCACTATGTCGTGACATGACTTAAGTCGTACAGCTCTTATCTCGTAGGACCATGAGTCGTACAACTCTTATCTCGTAAGACCATGAGTTGAAGAAACTTAATGGTTAACAACTTCATCAATCAAATTACATTCTTCGTTCTCCAACTCGACCTCTTCATCTTCGTTGTCAAACTTCAGTGGTAAAGTTGCGAATGATTCCGTATGTCCGACCACTTCAAATTCTTCTATCATTGGTTTAACCTCCTCGAGAGTTTTAAGCTCTTCACTTGCCTCATACCTAACCAAGGTTTCAGCACTACCTTCTGATTCTTCAGCACTTTCGCCGAAAGGTAATGGACTAGTTGGTTCCTCTTCCTCTTCTGTCTTGCTTTTAGTAGTATCCTCCACATCCTCACTTTCACATTCTTCTATAACAAAGGGTTTCTTCTGGGACTTTGTACATTCAAAACTTCGATGGCCAAACTCCTGACAATGATATTGCTTAACTCGTTCATCAACACTTGCCTTCGTGATTCCATATACAACTGGTTCATTGACTCTCTTAAAAACATTTCTACTGTAATGAACAGCATGATTTTGATTGCTGGAGTTTGGAACCACACCCTTTCCTCGACTCCCTTGACTCAACTTCTGCAATTGTTGATCAATACGAGCTTGATAATTGTAGGGTAAGAAATTTGCCTTCATCATCCTTTTCATCTTATCCCACTTGACAACTTTAGACTTCTTCATCCTCTCTCTGGTTGACTTAGTTTGTTGCCACCAGTCCATGGCTTTTCCTTTCAAACTTGCAGCAACTAGCTTCACTTGACGATCCTCAGGAACGTAGTTGAGCTCAAAAACATTTTCAATCGTGGATAACCAGTCCAAGAATTCCTCTGCTTGTAGTCCACCTTGGAATTCTGGAATCTCCGAATCCTTTCTTGATTTCCATGTATAACCATCCTCTTCAATATTCTTGTATCGATTTTGCCCTTGACCAGAATATCGAAAATGAACATGATCACCATAACTTTCCTCTTCAAAATTAGTTGAACTTCATCGTCGATTCTGAACATCGATTCTTCTATGCCCATGCACGTCCTCTCTACTTCTTTTCTCATAATCATAACGTGGCGACACTCTCCGTTGATTTCGATTCATGTCAAACTTCATTCTCTCTACTTTCTCGAAATCCTTATGGAATCTTTCATCACTACGTTGCTTCTTCTGTTCAGGATCTTCTCTCTCATATAAATCTGCAACACTATGATGACGGTTAACATATCTCGGAGGCATGATCAAGCCTTCAAACTTTGACTTTCGGCTCCACTCCAAATTTCAAACACCTTTCGAACTTAGATCCAAAATGAAATGGATCGAAAACTCCCACTTTGTTGCAAATCACGATGAACACGATGAACACAACTTCTCCAAATCACAAATCCAATCTTCAAACTTGAATACAAATGCGAACAACTCCCACTAGTTCTCGGCCGTGATAACACAAACTCAAATCTTCACTTCGGGCTAGGCTAACACTTGATGCTTTAAACTTCAAACAAATCGGCTCCAAGACTCGATTTAGCTATGATTGGCCAAAACAAGCTCTGATACCAAATGACGCAGCGGATTAATCAAAACGATCTTCAATCGGTGAGAGTGGTAATCGGTGGATTGGAAGATACTGAAATGCCCAAATTCGTTGATCCGAAGAGACCGAATTCTAGCTATCTCTGACTCGTTGATCTGAAGATACCGGGAAAGAGATCTACGATTCTTCGACGTTGATCTTGCGCAAAAGATACCGTGAATCGGCTTCAACAAACGATGATTCGAGCGCACTCGAATGACGTAAGTGGAGATAGGAGATACACTCGACTACCAATTGAATTTGAGAACACAAAGCTAACAAAAGAGAATTTTATTCAATATTCAACAACCTTTTACAAATGACCATTCATGCCTATTTATAGGCTACAAGTCAACACAACAGAAAACTTCAAAAATATTACAAGTACTTAGGTCGGAAACGACCTATAGACGACTTACGACCTATCTAAGGTCGGCGACCTAAGACAAACAACACAATACAAGCCTTGCCGACTTACAACATACAGGTTACGACCTAAAAAAAATACAAACGACTCAAAGACATATGGCTCATCATCAATGGTTCAGATTGACGCGGCATCAGGATCCTCGGCTACAAGCTTTCGCGACTTAACACCCAACGACTTAAGATATCAGCGGTAGAGATTAACTCGGCAATAGAATCAACGGTAAAAACTTTAGCGACTTAAAACATGCGCATCCCAGAACAGCGTCTTAAAGAGATCAACGGACTTCATACTTCAGCGACTTAAAGAATGGACGGCATCCGTAGCTTTGCGACCTAAAATAGATGGCTTTAGAAACTTCGCGACCTAAGCCTTGCGACTTAAGACGTCGCGACTTATCTTCCCAGATTACCCAGCGACCTATCATAGGTCGTGACCTTTTCTTGCGACCTAGTATAGGTCGAATCAAAACTCCGCGACCTAACTCCTTGCGACCTAACTTAGGTCGTAACGTCTTCCTGCGACCTATCATAGGTCGTGACTTGTTAGGTCATAGCACCCTCTTAGCTCGTTCCAGCGCTCTATTTTCCCACTCGCTAAGTCGTACACGAGTTAACAACATGTTAGGTCGTTCCAGTATCTCGTTAGGTCGTTGGAGCGACCTAAAGGCCTTGTTAGGTCGTATGCGACCTAACACTTCACCAATTTGGGCTGTGCCGCTCTTTAGCTTGCTTAGCGACTTATCATAAGTCGTTAGACCACTCTTCCTAGCATCACTCGCTTCCTCCTCTAACTCCTTAGGTCGTATTCCATTAGATCGGAGCTCATTAGGTCATGACTCGTTCATTACTTCTACCTTGTTAGGTCGAAGTTCATTAGGTCGGAACTTGTTAATGTGACTGGAATGACTCAAGGTTGCTTTTGTTATATTGTTAACTCGTAGGTCGTTAGGTCGTTTTCGACCTAAGGAATGGAAGGTCGTTCGCGACCTAAAGAAACTGGCCAATAGCATTAGAATCTTATCCCGGTAGGTCGCTGGAATGATGTAGCTAGGTCGTAACACGCCTGATTGACTTGCCAACTCGTTTTCCTGCATTTTCATCTCCTTAACTCGTTCATTCTTCCTCACATTAAGTCGGGCGCGACTTAGACTTAGCTTGTGATCATGGTTAGGTCGTAGGTCGTTTGAGCGACCTATAGTATCATGATGTTATACATATAATAATGGTCTATATAATTATTTCTATACCTTAGCTTATATATTGGTTAGTTTATACAAGTTCATATGGAAGCTGAAGGGTGTCAGCCGTACGCCATTTATATATTTAGATTTAAAGAATATATTTTTAATATAAAATATACTTGCATACCACTTTTAAAGTATATATATATGCTGTGTCTGTAAGTATACATATAGGTTGATCTTTTGTGTCGATTTTATAATGTAGATATAGGTTGATTTATATATATGCTGAAATAAATAATGATATGCTGAAATATAGATGCGTATGATATGAAGTTAGAATTTTGAAAATCAATATGAAGTATCTATATATATACTTTATTCCGTGTGATGAATTAAATTTGATTTTTATATTATATGTGAAGAATTGATCTTATATGTATTTCATCGAATATTTAACGCAAATTATAGTGTATATTTCATATTAAACTTTATAGTTTATTCCATCGTACCTAAGTTCAATTTGTTTTGTCGCCTCTATCCAGATTTACAACCACAATTCTAGCCTTGTCACCGTCTCGCTTGTTCGACCTATGTGTTTGTCCGTATCCATTTGCTTTCATTCTAGTCCGCCTCTAGCCTCGAAAGGTGAGCACTCACTCACGATTAACGTTCTTTTATTTATTAAATTTGATTTCAATTGAAACGACAATTGAAATATGCTGCTGTTAGTTAAATACACTGTTATATATGCTATTATCTGTATCAGTTCACCTGTGACATCTGACACCATTATCTGTTAATTATTTATGCGATGATAATACAGTTTAACTGATAATTGATTGATTTTGATGCTTATATTGGACGTTAAATTGTTAAGGTTAAAATGATAAATAGTATGCAATTGAAATTGATATAGAATAGTTAAATGTTAAAATTGATTTAAATGACATTTGTATAATATGACCCATTTAACTGTCAAAATTTATTGACACGTAGGATTTGTTTAATTACACTTTGAACCACTGAACGTATGTTGTTAAATTGATGATGTATGAAATTGTAAATAGATGACAAGTGAAAAACTGTAATGTAATAATCTTTAATCTACATGAAATGATAGTGTAAATTCTAGAAATAATTATATTAATTCGCACAAATAACAATGTGAATTAGTACGGTTATTTCGGGATTATTTGAATTGATTATTGGATTGTTGTTATTGATTGTTGTTATTGCTTGTTTATTTACTTTGACACCATCCCAGTTATCACACTGCAAGTTCCCTTTATTATGTTTTGATTTTGAATTGAATTGGAATCGGGTTGAAATGATAAATACCCAAATTGAACTTTGACCTAGAATAGAAAATTAAATAAAACCCGATTGGTCAAATAATTTGATTTGAAAATAAAACGAATATTTTATTTGAATAAATAATATGTTTTGAAATGAAGTTGAAATTTGAATTTTAATGAAAGGAAAATGTTAATATATAATAATCTGAAACAAAAGATTTACAATGTAATTGATGAAAGAATGTTGTTTAATTTGAGAAATGATTGAATTAAATTTGAAATTATAATTAAGTTTGAAATTATTAAACTTTGAAATGATTTAATAATTAAGTTTGAAATTATAATTAAGTTTGAAATTATTAAACTTTGAAATTAATTAATAATTAAGTTTTGGATTAAATAAGATTGAATTATTTAATGATTAAATTGAATTGAATTTTTGAATAAGTGAATTTTACTTCGTAATAATTGAAATTGAGTTTTCTTTATTAATTAAGTTTTGGAAAATTATTTAAGTAAGTAAATAAGTGAAATTGAATTGCTTTAACAAGAAATGGAAATGTGATATTTTTGGAATTAATGTAAAACTTGAAATGTAAAGAATTTAATTTGACAAATTTAATTTAATTCAATTTGTAAGTTTTGATATAATGAAGTTGAACTTAAGAAATTGATTTAATGAATTGGAAATTAAATAGAATTGATTTGAATGATAAATTTACTTAACGAATGTTGAATAAAATCGATAAATGAAGTTAAACTGATTTGAATGTTAAATTAAATTGATTTAAATGATTTCGGAATGAATCTTATATACAAATTTAAATTGATATTTGAATTGTTTTAAATAAAGATTGGAATTGAATTATAAGATTTTGAAATTATGAATTTGGAAGTTTTGAAACGTAAATTTTGGATATTGATTTCGAAAGAGAAATGAAATGTTGGTTTACAAATTCTATTTGAAATTGATTTAGTTTTGAAATATATAAACGACCAATCGGTGAAATAATTACGGAAGTTATTAAAGAGACCGGGATCGGATATGGACATACTCTCTGTCGATACCGAAAACCACTTTAATAACTAACATTCGTGGAGTGTTGATCCAAAATGAGGTGGTTGGATTGATGTACGTGATGACTGAAGAAAGAGAACGATAATGGATAGCCTTGACACTTGTGTCAAATTGGAAATGACTAAAACAGGAGCTGTGCCGGGCCAATGGAGGATTAGCTACCTCAAGTGGACACACTTCTTCGAACTACTTATTACTTGTTGTCGATCGGTGCACCCTTGATTTTGGGAGTGTTGTTTCACGGTGTTGCGGGCGCTGCGGCGTTGCGTTCTCACCAGTCCGGATCAGGCGAACGGTAGTATCACTACCTTGGGTATTGCGTCATGTGCCTTGTCATACTTGTATTCCATTTATACGCGACCACTACGATTTGATTTGTACCTTTAGTATATGGATTGCCCTCTGGTGACTTCCGGTTTTGTGGAAACTACGGTCTTGTATATGCTTTTGGGAATAAAAATGTGTTAAGGGTGGAATGGGCCATGACTTAACGCTATTTTGATATCTTATTATTACTGATAGACATTATCTACTTATCGTACACTACTACATAGTAGATAGTTTAACGGATCCTTAAAGGATGGTTATTCCAAACATCCTTTGAGTTACTTGTATTTCAATTGCTATTTCACTTGAGTTGGATTTATTGATATAAGAATGTTAATCCTGACTCGAGTGTTTTGTGTTTTGCTTTACGCTCGGGTCAGACTGAGTAGTTCAGCTTTCGAGACTTACCTTTGGAGTTGGAGCTTCGCTTGGAGATCCAGCTATCTATCCAGGTTTCAGATATTCGATGATTCCAGTGATGTATTCTGATTTGTATATGATGTATCGTATTACTCTTCCGTTGTATCTGTTCTAACTCTGATGTATTTTATATATTCATATAGTAGCTTCATGAACTACTATCTCTTTTATTTCCGCTGCAAATTATTACTCTGTGTCTGTGTTCTGTGATTATTTATTTACTGTATATGTTCAGTTTTGCCAATTTAAATTAACAACGCGGTATTTTGAGCAATTCAACTCCAGCATGAGTGTCTAACTATACACTTATAATGGATGCGAATGGTCCAAAATTCCGGGTCGTTACAGTTGGTATCAGAGCTTTGGTAGCTCTAGGCAAGACTTAACATATATGGTAAATGTATTTACAGAATCACTCTTATTCGAGTTCAATCTCTTCCTTTGACTCAATTCCTTTGGATTTTGGAACGTTCCCCTCGGTTCCGAAATTCATTCGTGTCCTTCACTATTCGTCTTCTTTTAATTCTGGAGCACCCCATAACTCCATTTTGAATGATATCTATAATAGATCGGCGGTCTCGCCAAACTTCAAATGATTCGTAAAGGAGTAAAACTTCTTTATAATAGACATCGATTTACCGGAGATTTCTGTATCCTCGGTTTACGATGCTATCTATCTCCTGCTGTACCTGAATTCTATCTCTTGAGATCGAGTGTTGATTTACCTCGGAATTCAGCATCGATCCTATTCTTGAAGTTACGGACGACCTGGTTAAGATTGCCCGTGAATTAAATAAACTCATCCATCTTCCGATTGTGGCAATTGAATTATCTTATCTTCTGTTTCAAACTTATTTTCGAATCGAAATTCTCTTTGATTTGAGTCTATCAAAAATTTGAATCCCTATCCTTGCTTTGAAATCCATTATTGTATCGTTAAGTGAGGAAGTGTATTTATAAATTAATTTTAAAATGTTATATATATTGTGTTGTTTGAGTTGTTGATATTGATTTGGATTTCCGATCGATACGTCTGATCAACGAAATCGATAGGATTTCCAAAACACTTGAACAGAGCAAACTGACCCAATATTATTTTCAAATCTGGTAAATGAAATAAATTTGTTTGATTATATTGTGAAAATATAAGTAAAATTTTCTGGAATTTAATAGGTTAATTAAATTGTTTGTTTGAAATGATAATATTTGATTATCATTTATTGTTCTAAATCAAATTTATAAACCGTTTATAAATTTATTTAGAATTTGAAATGAATTTAATTCAGAAATTTGAGAATTTAGTTTTCGGTGATTTCGAACTTTGGTTTAAAATTTTTAAAGTATATATTATTGAAGGTATTTTCAAATAGAAACCGTTTTCAAAGAATTTTAAATATTGAAATCAGTGCTCTTCTCTTTGTCGCTGGAAAATAATCTCGGTGATGGCGGCCGCATCATCGACATTCATTTTCGAGTTTCGAAGTGGAGAAACCATTCTGTAGCTTTGCTACGGTTTTGTTTTGAGAAAGAAAAAAAATTTGATTTGAATTTCGTCAGTATATTTTGATTCACATATATATAGGTATCTTATTTTAAAATTTAAATTTAATTTGATTTGATATAAATATATTATATATATCTCTAAATTGTTTAAAGTTAATCGGAAATCTAATTCTTAAATTTTGTTAAAGGATGATTTTAATTATAAATAAAACCAAAATTTGGAATAAATATTTAAACTTGAATAATTGAATTGGGAAAATTTTATTTGTATATTTTTCAACTACATTCTAATACAACTTACCTAAATCATTCAAAAGTTGAATATGTAATTGGATAATATATAAGATAAATTGAATTTATAAATAAAATTTGAGTGTTTATAATAAATGTTATACACTAAATTTTGATTATAAAGTTGTTAATAGAGTTAGATAGGATAATAAGTAAACTCAGTTAATAATGTAATAAATTTGTTTTGAAAGAATTAATAAATTGAAATTTGATCAACATATGAAAATACCTTGAATTTAAAAGAAATTAATAGATGTAAATTAATTTAAATCGAAACTTTTATGTTTTAAATTAAATTACATGGCTTAAATATTATTAAGTAGAATAAATTTAACAGTAAATTGGAATAAAGAAGAATTTAAAATTGTTGAAGAAAATATGATTATAATATAAGACTATTAAAATTTATGGTTTATAGAAAGTGTAAATTGAAGAAAATGGGATAATAAGATAATGATCTAGAAATAGTTAAGATTGATTTTAGTAAAATCAAATGGATTAAATCAATTATTGAATATAAATTAATTTAAATTTGAATTTATATGGTTTAAATTAATTGTTATTTTGTATTTCAAATCTGTTTTCTTTCTGGTTGTTTCTATTCTCCTACCTCGTTCCTTTTCGGGGACGAAAAGTTTTGAGTGGGGGAGAGTGTAACGACCCGTAAATTTCAACTGTTTTAATAACGTAATTAGTTGAAATTTTGTGAAATTTTTTAACGATAAAATTTTTAAATATAAATTTGATATTTGGAATGCGTCTAGTTAAATATAGCAACTGGTAAATTTTCGTCCAAAAATATGAAAGTTTATTTCGCACGTAAATTCACTTCAATTTAATCAGTTAAAAAGCGTTGAAAATAAAATGTTTCCGAAACCTAAATATTTTTACATAGAAAAATTCTAAACCATCTTCTGAGTAAGATGTCAGTATGTCGTTTTTCAAAATTCGGACTTCTTTGGCTCCGTCGATCTTATTTTTCAGTGTTTTTCTTGCATTTTCCGCTATTAGAAATTCGAATTTTTATAATTCAATCGGACCACTAATATTTGTATGCCATTTTGATCGTCTCGTCGTGCTGATCTCAATGGTATATTCAATTCTGTGCCTTGAATTCCGGTAAACAGCGGAATCCGCGAAACCGCTAGCCGTATCGGTACTCGTTTTAAACCCTTTCGTCTTTCTACGTCCCTTTGTTTTTCAAGATAAAGTTGTCAGCCTATAGCCTTTATTGTTTCCAAATTTCAACGTTTTACTCTTGCTTTTCCTAGCTAATTATAGTCTGGACTTTAATTCATTTGCACCTGCCTTTTCATTTGCACGAAAAACAAACAAAACTTTATGTTATGTTGTCCTTTGTATAGTTGCATTTCATATTCTTATTTTGTGAAGAAAGAAAACTTCTACTCTGTCTAATTTTATTGGAACTCATCGACGTCATCGACTTCCCTCCGACAAAACCCACTTCCACCTCGCCTACGAAGACGCAGCCGCCTTTCAAAACGCCTCGCGTCTCTGACCACCACTGCACTCCTCCAGCACTGACGCCAATCAAACCCACTAGCCCGATCCGAGATCCACCCCTTCCTCTCTCTCATACTTCTTCCCAACAGCCCGCAACCCGCCTCCCCTCACTGGAACTCAGACCCTGCCACCTGCAACCGAAAAGCCACCACCCATTCCTGTCGCCTTCCTCTACCAGCCACCTGACGCGACACCGCCTCTCAAACAGCCTCGTCTCTTTTCCTCGACTACGCTCCATCAACCCAGGCTTCGGCCTCCCTACACTAGAGCAATCGAAATCATCCTCCGCATGCCAGCTGGCATCTCCCCTTCGTCTTCCTTTGCCAGCCGAGACCACTTACTTCCAATTCTGGCCGTGTCCTTCCTATTCTATATATATTTGTAAGTCATTTTATATGTTGTTTACTTAACTAATCTGTAAGTTGAGGGGGTACATGTCATTTTTGGTTTTATAAATTTCGTACTGTTATAGTTATGAATATATGTTTTTGTATTTGTATAATAATATATATACGTTATATATTAGTTTACAAATTATTGATTTAATCAGATGTATATAGTATAGTGTCAGAAGTTTATAACTGGTTATATTTTCCAAGAATATGAGTTCGCTTATAATATAAGTTGTATTTGAAAATCTTATATATTGTTAGTTTTTAGATGATTGTATAAACTTGTATTGCCAGTATGTGTGTCTATTAAATGAACTTGAGTTGTTATATATTGTATCATATAGTATACTAAGAAATATATATGTAAAGGTAGTTTTCGCATATTTTAAGAAAACCTGTAGCTTCTATTATACATATAATAATGGTCTATATAATTATTTCTATACCTTAGCTTATATATTGGTTAGTTTATACAAGTTCATATGGAAGCTGAAGGGTGTCAGCCGTACGCCATTTATATATTTAGATTTAAAGAATATATTTTTAATATAAAATATACTTGCATACCACTTTTAAAGTATATATATATGCTGTGTCTGTAAGTATACATATAGGTTGATCTTTTGTGTCGATTTTATAATGTAGATATAGGTTGATTTATATATATGCTGAAATAAATAATGATATGCTGAAATATAGATGCGTATGATATGAAGTTAGAATTTTGAAAATCAATATGAAGTATCTATATATATACTTTATTCCGTGTGATGAATTAAATTTGATTTTTATATTATATGTGAAGAATTGATCTTATATGTATTTCATCGAATATTTAACGCAAATTATAGTGTATATTTCATATTAAACTTTATAGTTTATTCCATCGTACCTAAGTTCAATTTGTTTTGTCGCCTCTATCCAGATTTACAACCACAATTCTAGCCTTGTCACCGTCTCGCTTGTTCGACCTATGTGTTTGTCCGTATCCATTCGCTTTCATTCTAGTCCGCCTCTAGCCTCGAAAGGTGAGCACTCACTCACGATTAACGTTCTTTTATTTATTAAATTTGATTTCAATTGAAACGACAATTGAAATATGCTGCTGTTAGTTAAATACACTGTTATATATGCTATTATCTGTATCAGTTCACCTGTGACATCTGACACCATTATCTGTTAATTATTTATGCGATGATAATACAGTTTAACTGATAATTGATTGATTTTGATATTTATATTGGACGTTAAATTGTTAAGGTTAAAATGATAAATAGTATGCAATTGAAATTGATATAGAATAGTTAAATGTTAAAATTGATTTAAATGACATTTGTATAATATGACCCATTTAACTGTCAAAATTTATTGACAAGTAGGATTTGTTTAATTACACTTTGAACCACTGAACGTATGTTGTTAAATTGATGATGTATGAAATTGTAAATAGATGACAAGTGAAAAACCGTAATGTAATAATCTTTAATCTACATGAAATGATAGTGTAAATTCTAGAAATAATTATATTAATTCGCACAAATAACAATGTGAATTAATACGGTTATTTCGGGATTATTTGAATTGATTATTGGATTGTTGTTATTGATTGTTGTTATTGCTTGTTTATTTACTTTGACACCATCCCAGTTATCACATTGCAAGTTCCCTTTATTATGTTTTGATTTTGAATTGAATTGGAATCGGGTTGAAATGATAAATACCCAAATTGAACTTTGACCTAGAATAGAAAATTAAATAAAACCCGATTGGTCAAATAATTTGATTTGAAAATAAAACGAATATTTTATTTGAATAAATAATATGTTTTGAAATGAAGTTGAAATTTGAATTTTAATGAAAGGAAAATGTTAATATATAATAATCTGAAACAAAAGATTTACAATGTAATTGATGAAAGAATGTTGTTTAATTTGAGAAATGATTGAATTAAATTTGAAATTATAATTAAGTTTGAAATTATTAAACTTTGAAATGATTTAATAATTAAGTTTGAAATTATAATTAAGTTTGAAATTATTAAACTTAGAAATTAATTAATAATTAAGTTTTGGATTAAATAAGATTGAATTATTTAATGATTAAATTGAATTGAATTTTTGAATAAGTGAATTTTACTTCGTAATAATTGAAATTGAGTTTTCTTTATTAATTAAGTTTTGGAAAATTATTTAAATAAGTAAATAAGTGAAATTGAATTGCTTTAACAAGAAATGGAAATGTGATATTTTTGGAATTAATGTAAAACTTGAAATGTAAAGAATTTGATTTGACGAATTTAATTTAATTCAATTTGTAAGTTTTGATATAATGAAGTTGAACTTAAGAAATTGATTTAATGAATTGGAAATTAAATAGAATTGATTTGAATGATAAATTTACTTAACGAATGTTGAATAAAATCGATAAATGAAGTTAAACTGATTTGAATGTTAAATTAAATTGATTTAAATGATTTTGGAATGAATCTTATATACAAATTTAAATTGATATTTGAATTGTTTTAAATAAAGATTGGAATTGAATTATAAGATTTTGAAATTATGAATTTGGAAGTTTTGAAACGTAAATTTTGGATATTGATTTCGAAAGAGAAATGAAATGTTGGTTTACAAATTCTATTTGAAATTGAAATTGATTTGGTTTTGAAATATATAAACGACCAATCGGTGAAATAATTACGGAAGTTATTAAAGAGACCGGGATCGGATATGGACATACTCTCTGTCGATACCGAAAACCACTTTAATAACTAACATTCGCGGAGTGTTGATCCAGAATGAAGTGGTTGGATTGATGTACGTGATGACTGAAGAAAGAGAACGATAATGGATAGCCTTGACACTTGTGTCAAATTGGAAATGACTAAAATAGGAGCTGTGCTGGGCCAATGGAGGATTAGCTACCTCAAGTGGACACACTTCTTCGAACTACTTATTACTTGTTGTCGATCGGTGCACCCTTGATTTTGGGAGTGTTGTTTCACGGTGTTGCGGGCGCTGCGGCGTTGCGTTCTCACTAGTCCGGATCAGGCGAACGGTAGTATCACTACCTTGGGTATTGCCTCATGTGCCTTGTCATACTTGTATTCCATTTATACGCGACCACTACGATTTGATTTGTACCTTTAGTATATGGATTGCCCTCTGGTGACTTCCGGTTTTGGGGAAACTACGGTCTTGTATATGCTTTTGGGAATAAAAATGTGTTAAGGGTGGAATGGGCCATGACTTAACGCTATTTTGATATCTTATTATTACTGATAGACATTATCTACTTATCGTACACTACTACATAGTAGATAGTTTAACGGATCCTTAAAGGATGGTTATTCCAAACATCCTTTGAGTTACTTGTATTTCAATTGCTATTTCACTTGAGTTGGATTTATTGATATAAGAATGTTAATCCTGACTCGAGTGTTTTGTGTTTTGCTTTACGCTCGGGGTCAGACTGAGTGGTTCAGCTTTCGAGACTTACCTTTGGAGTTGGAACTTCGCTTGGAGATCCAGCTATCTATCCAGCTTTCAGATATTCGATGATTTCAGTGATGTATTCTGATTTGTATATGATGTATCGTATTACTCTTCCGTTGTATCTGTTCTAACTCTGATGTATTTTATATATTCATATAGTAGCTTCATGAACTACTATCTCTTTTATTTCCGCTGCAAATTATTACTCTGTGTCTGTGTTCTGTGATTATTTATTTACTGTATATGTTCAGTTTTGCCAATTTAAATTAACAACGCGGTATTTTGAGCAATTCAACTCCAACATGAGTGTCTACCTATACACTTATAATGGATGCGAATGGTCCAAAATTCTGGGTCGTTACAATACTTCTCACTCCAGGGGAAAATTTAGAATTCAACACTTAGTGTTTATTTCAAATCAACTTTGATATCATATATATTCACCTACACATGTTTATCACTCTTCAACCAACTCTTGATTTTAAATAGGGTTTCCATATTCAAAAATATTCTTAATAATATTACTTATTATTTCCTTAACATTTTAAAACAATTCCAATTTCTCTGGGTCTAGATTTAAAGTTTCACAATTTAAATCTATCTCAACCTATAAATCATATATTCTATAATAATTTATTGGAGAAATATAATCGGAGTAAATTTATTTCATTTCAATACATTTTGGAAAACACTTTTACAAAATTTCAGGATTTTTAATTCCTGGTTTGAATCCATTTCTAGCTTACTTACTTGTATAGTTCATTCTTTCCCCTAATTTATATTTGGTTATATTTGTTACCACTAAATTTTATAATTTTCTTCATCTTTATAACAACAACCAATTACCTTAATATATATAATAATTAGAAAAACTAATTCTTTATATATCAAAATTTAAGCTTATATAAAAATCATTTTTAAAACCATTTTTAAAGTCGTTATATAAGAAAATAACAAGTACGCTCTTATATAATACACTCAACTCATTCTAGGGTACTACTGACCCTATCTCTAATGAGTAATCCCCACCAAAGCCAAGGTTCCCGCTTAACCTTCAGCTCTGATACCACTGTAACGGCCCATAAGATATTCCACACCGAAAATTGACACTAATACGTTCACTGTATAGAGTGCCGAACAATCGAGTGTCGGAAAACCCAGACTGTTAAGGTTAAGAAGAAAAAAGGAGGTAGAAGAAGAAACAAAACAATAGCACAGAATCTCACAATCGCAGCGGAACAAAATATAATATACAAATAGCAGCATTTTATACAAGAAAAGCTGTAACTGTCAATATACATACAACATATCGGAGTACAATTATCAACAAATAATCTAGATAGTTATAATAACTTGTCCATAAATACTGTCTATACAGCACTTAATACACAGCGAAATCCAATCAATACGTCTCTGCCATCTAGCTCGCCTTCTGAGCTTCAAAACGTCCCAACCTGAAAATCTATAATACTCGGTTTGACACGAGCATTACAATAAAGTAACACCCGAGTCAGGCTGGAAACCAGCATGAGTAAACCAATTCAATTTGAAATACTAAGTTGTAAAACGTCTTTGAAAATCAAGGTAACTCGTCCAACATTACGAGTTCTTATCTTGTGATAACCAACACTTGTTGCTAAATCCATTATTTAAAATAATATCTAAGTGCAGTTGCTTATTCAAAATAGTCGGATTTACTTAATTTATTTAATTCCAGCCTATTTGATTCTACAATCAAACCCGTAAAGATTGAAGTAGTTATTAAATCGAAGTGGTTCCGGATATCGCTGATATCCGATCCCAATCCCTTCGAATCCAAACGCCATCTTTTAAGCCAAGTTGTTTTCAACAAAACAAAACAAATTCTGAATGTCAACCTTCACATAAAAATCCCATCATCACATCTATTCAAATAAAACGTCTCATATTTTATATATAACTGTTCACTTCAGGTTATTCCACTTTAAGATATTCATGGACTAGATTAACTAGTCACACAAGTCATTAATTTACTTAAAACAGAATTAATTAATTATTTTCAAATCATGTTTAATTATCATTAAGCTATTTACAAACCATTTTATTTTATTCTAATTAAATATATCTGGAATTAACTAACAATCAATGAGTATAATTAACTTAAGACTTTTAATGAATTGATCATTTTATTTTATCATTAATTATTAACTTGTTACAACTATTTATTCACTTTAATAAACCTTAGTAATTAATAAATAATTAACATATATATAAGTACCTTAACTTAATTAAATTTAAGTTTAAATTATTTTATTTATCCTAGCCATTACTAATCCTAAGGTTTAAGTTAACCTAAGGTTTTAAATTACTTAATTGATATAACCGTAAACTAATTACTTTGAAACCAATTTCTTTTCATTTTCTTTCTTTCCAAAAAATCCAATACTTTTACTTTTGATATTTCAAAAGACCCAAAATTTATTCAGCCAAACCATAGCATCCAGTAACTTCACTTTTCAATATAATATATCACAGATTATCAAATAAATCCCAATCACAGAGTATGAAAATAAATCTCAATATTTTCGAGGTATCCAGTTGGATCCCTCCAACCTGTTACCCTGCATCCACAGATGTTAGCACAATATAAAAAATACCAATCCCACTTCGAGGGGATAACGCGGTATATAGGGTCATCCGCTATTATGCGGGGCGCATAGGGTCTCATCCGCTATATAATGCAGGGATATCAATAATTCAAATATATATACTACCATATATAATATCAAATCCAGACTGATAATAAATTATCAATTCAAGCAATCAACTAATACTTTAAATTTTAACTATTTAAATTCGCTATAAATCCAATTTGAGTGAGATTAACTAACCTTCGACTTTAAATTTGCAATCCGATCCAAACCAGCTTATTTTCTTCACGATTTCAGACCTTGAATAAACATTATGTGGTTTATTATCATTTGAACTAATCAAACAATTAATTACCATTTTAATAACTTTAATTTAAACTAATTTTCCTTTACAAAATATTTAGTAACTTATATAATTAGATAAGTTAATTTAAACAAGTTAATCACCTTAATACATACATTAAAAATAAAATAGTAGTTTTACCTTCTATATTTAAAATTAAAGATCTAATATTTTTTTTATATCCCTTCAACATTCAAAATTCCTACTTTTTTCTTTTCACAATCTTATATATAAATTTACTTTGTCTGATCACCCATATATGTATATTTTTAAACTGTAAAAATGTTAAGCTGTTTTATATACTTAACTGTTAAATTTTTCTTTCTTCCTTTTTTAGCATATATGTACATATATATATACATGATTAAAACCAAAACAGGTTTATACCTTACTGCAACTATTATTATTATTTTTTTCTTTCCAAAACTGTATATATATGTGTGTGTGTGTATGTATATATATATATATATAAAATTAAATTAAAAACAAATGAAGTCAGCTATATACCTCACTGCCTTCGACATGCTCACCCAGGCTCTACCTTGACCATTGCGAGCCACCCAAAATTGCCTAGACCAAACCCACACAACTCGATGCCACACCCCTCGTTCGCCGCTGCCCTCGCCTCTGCCCTCTTCCTAGCATCGCATGCCCTAAAAACCCCAACGAGCTCGTCGCTTCACCTCGCCTGTGATGCTCCACCTCTATACCCACGCTAGCCAAGAACACTATGGAGTAATGCCATCAACTAGCGCAGAGAATAAGGTTGTTGAGGAGTGACCATCCGTGCAATTGCTTTGTGCGAGCACCGATATGTCAGATTGTGTAACATGCATTTCATTTCAAGAGGAAATCCGACATACCGATACATACTCAAAGCTACCACACAGTGGCTATGAGGCCTTCAGAAACAAATATAGAAATAAACATAACATAAATCAGTCCCAAGCATTCATATCACAAAGGCGGAAGCAGATATGAATATATATAACATAGAAAGTTGTACATCAGAGTAGTGGTCAAAAAAGATCCACAATATCACAAATGAATAGATACAAGTGCTAGACAAAAGAATAAGTATACATCATGGAGTCTATATCTCAAATGTATAACAACAAAAACTACAAAAGTCAGAAGATGATCCCAAACAAGGAGTCAAGCAGATGCACCTGTAACATCTCGAAGCCTTTCCCCGAATTGCTCCCAAGTAAGGTCCGCTTCAATAATTTCGGAGATCAGAAGCTCGTACCAGTCTAATGCTCTTTCTTGGAGCATACTCGAAGCCACTTGGACTCGATGGAGATCAATAAAATTCATGCGAGAAAAGATACGGTCGCATGTTCGAAGCCAAGCTTGGACTTCTATAACACTCTCAGAGCCTTTGAATGGCTTTCCACCCAAATTAGTGTAGTCACTGGACAAGCGTGCAAACCCAGATTTAGGGTGAGTAGGCTCCGGAATAGGTGTAACGACCCATATTTTTACGGATCGAATGTTTGTATCCAGTGTAGAAGTTAGGTCGTCTAGAGTTAAGCCATGTTGTAGCTTAGGTCGTCTGGGAGTTGGGTCGTGTGGTAGCTTAGGTCGTGGGGTAGGTTAGGTCGGGTGAACGACCTAAGAGATTGGAGCAACCTACAGGATTTGACCGACTTAAGGAGTAGACGACTTAAGGAGTAGACGACTTAAGGATTGGAGCAACCTAAGGAAAGACAGCGACTTATGAGTTAACGACTTAAGAGAGTTGGAGACTTAAGGGTTAGCGGCATAGGAGTAGCGACTTAGGAGACTGGGCGAGCTAACGACTTAAGGAGATAGGTCGGTTGAGCGACTTAAGGGAGATAGCTTAGGTCGTTTAGTTTAGGTCATTGTGACCTTGCGTGTAGTTAGGTCATTAGACGACCTAAAGGTGTTAAGTCGTGAGTCGTTAGGTCGCGTAGATGTTAAGTCGTATCTCAGTTAGGTCATGTGAGGACTTATGTTGTTAAGTCGTTAGGTCGTGCGCATTAGTGTTGAGCAGTTAAGTCGTATTCCAATTAAGTCGTTAGGTCGCGTGTGTGTTAGTTCGTGACTTCTGTTAAGTCATTGGGTCGGCATTGTTGCTAAGTCGCATATGTGTGTTAGGTCGTAAGTCGTTGGGACTTGGCTTAGTGTTAGGTCGTTAGGCCGTGTCCAGTTAGGTCGTGTCCAGTTAGGTCGTGACTTATGATAAGTCATTAGGTTGCGTGTATGGGTTAGGTCGCACAAGTGATAGGTCGTAGAATTGGCTGAGTCGTGAGTTGTAAGTCGTGGGGTTTCGTTAAGTCGTGGACGACTTAAGGGGCGAACGACTTAAGGGATTTTCAGCCTATAAATACAGGGTTTTTCTTCACTTTTTGGGGATCCGGATTTTGAAGCGACGAAGTGCTGCCATTTTGAGAGCTCTAGTTCTTCACTTCTTCACTTCTTTTCTCCACTCTAATCTTGTGATTCCTTCCATCCAAATCGAAGATCAAATCGAAGATCCAAGAGCTTAGATTGAAGATCTTCAACCATCGAAGAGAGATTTCATCGTTTGAAGCGGAATTTTGGCGGATCAAGCTAAATACTTCGCTGTCCAGATTTGAAGTGTGTTGCTTTTAAGGGTTTAAGTGATTTGGTGAGTGGTGGTTATCTCTCACACGGATCCAAAGGAGTATATTGGATTGTTGGCTTGATTGTGTGTTAAAAATAGTGATTTCATGCCTTTTCTAAAACTTAAGTATATATCTATTGTTCATGATGATTTGATATCCATTTTACTACATGTTAACCTATGCAAGTTCATTCATCAAGTTGTAGAGATATTGCTCATGATTCATGCTTGTTAGATTTGGACTCTTTATTTACAAGATTGCCATTATTGTTATAATTGTTTATTAGATCCTGTTTGAATGCTTGATTACTTGGATTAATGATTTACTTGATTGATTGTTATAAATTAGTTGATTGATGATTTGATTTGGACAAGTTGGTCGAAGATGATTCCAAAGCTAAAGGGAAAGGCTCTTGAATAAGAAAAGCTGCTCGTGGCATACGACGCGGATGATAAAGCTCATATGGATAGATTTAATGATGATGGTGAGATGAGGCTTTGCTATGATGAGATGAAGAGAGGCATGATGTGAGATAGCCTTGGTTTAATCCAGACGGGATCATTCCAAGCATGTTGTTAACTCGGTGAAAGGGTTCGAGTTTGAGGATAATGGTTGGCTCGAGAGGCGCTTGAGCTAGTATAAGAATAGTCATCGAGGAGGATGACTAGAAGGCTGAGATTTCATCGTTGTTGAAGGTTCTAGCAGGCTCAAAGCAAGAGTACGCTGGGCAGATTCGATAGTCCCAAAAGACTACAGTTGGTAGTCGAGAACTCTGGGCAGATTCGATAGTTGTAACAACCCGGGATTTCATAACAGTTGATTACCGTCAAATGACGATTTAATTTGTTACGTCATTTGTTGGACAATTGCAATTGGAATTTCATTCGAGTTGAAATTCGTTTATAAAAATGTTAAGTGTTTTTATGGGTTGTTAATAATTATTGGAGTTGGTTATCGAGTTTAAATTATATTAAAGGTTGGGCGGGCTTTAAAATTTGTTGAACGGTTATCCGGGCTTTCAATTGAATCTTGGCCCATTAACACCCTCTCTTCTATCTTTATTAATCGGACCCGTTCCCTTTTAATTTATTCAACCCGTTGCCTTGTTGAGATAAGGGTGTGCTCGTTCCACTTTTCATCCGATTCACTTCATTCGTTTTAACCCTAAACCTAAAATCAAAACATACGAACAAAAATGGTGGCTTGCGATCTGGAGAAATTAGGGCTTCGGCTGTTTTGCTCGACTTCGATCCTCTGATAATCTGCGACTTTCTTCGACTTCGAATACTTCACATTGCCGAGTGCCTCCATTGGATTGAGTTCGACTTGATTAGGGATTCAAGACCCTTGATTCGCTCGTCTATGACATACTTCGGCTGCTTCTAATTGTCGTAAATAAGGTGAGTGATTATTTGTCACTCACATTTAATTCAAACCCTATTGCTTTGAACTGTGGTTTCGTGATTACTTGGTTCATTGGGTTTTGAAGTTGATCTTCGTTCGTGGGAAATTGACTGTATTCTTGTTGCCATTGGTTTTGATTTTCTTTATTCTCTATTGTTCCTGGTTGTCATTACGAACATGTTGCAGTGCATTGACTCTGTTCAGTTTATACTTAAGGCTTGCGTGTTAAATTCACTTCTTTTACACTTGCATACTGCTGCTTTGATATTTCCAGTTGCAATCCCTTTGGTGCAGTTCCATAGATTATTGATATTTCATTGTTGCTGTTTCATTGGGTTTGATTTGGTCATCTGGGTTTGTGAATTCGAACTTTGGCATTGGCTACTTTTAAAACTTGAATTTTTGTTACTTGTTCACTTCTGCGTTGAATTCGAACTTGTCTCCTGGTCTTCGTCACATTGTCTCTCGGCATTGAATCACTTGATTTTGTGAACAAGTTTTGAGGTGAAAAAGTGACTTGTCCGTTTTCGACTTTGTCTTGGTTTCTGAAATTCCGTAACCTGTAAGTGTGCTCTGGACTTGAGTATCGGATACCAATTGTTGCCTTTAAGTTGACTTTGTTTTAGTATGGATTTGAACTGTTCCAGGCCTTCGATATCGATCAGGGTTGAGTTTACATATTTGTTGGCATCTGCATTGCATTGGATTTCTCTAGTAGTTTGAATCACTTGAGTATTTTGCTGTAGTAGTCTGGTCTTTGATCTTTGACATCGTATTCATCCTTGTAGTTGCTTGGTACATCTTTGTCGAACTGCATTGATGAACTTGATCATGTTGGACTTGAACTTGGGATGTTTGTGTAGTCTGAACTATATGACTATCGACATCACTTCTGTTGTCTTCAAGCTTGAGTTTGCATTATAACGATCTTTTGTTCATGTTGATGGCAGCGGTATGTTTCATACAGATATATATGTGTACACATATATATATATATATATATATATATATATATATTTGTATTGCTTGGACTTGACTCACTGTTGTCTGCATTTGTTTGTTTACATTACTGCTATATGTCCACTGTGCTTCATCATGCTTTGTCCCTTTGCATTTGTTTGATAGTTGGATAACCCCGCCTTCGGTGATGATATTTTGGACATGTCCATCTCTGTCTGGAGTAGTCTTTGTATTGTTCCATTGTATTTCATGTAGTCTGGTCTGGTCTTTACTCTGGACAGTTGTAATTGGGTGCAGTTTTACCCTTGCGGTTTCTGGCCACATTCTTGCATTCATTCTAAATCTTGTTGATACTGGGTTTATACCCCAGTGTTCCTTTGCATATTTGAATTGAGACGCATCATGGCTTCTCTGACCAGCCTTGAACACTTTGCATTTTGTTTGTTGTTTGGTGCCTCCTTGAATTTGTGTAGACTGTTTGGACCATTCAATTGTATTCAAATTTGGTTTTTCGAATTTAACCTGAGTTGAATCCGATCTGGATTTGACCTTGTGACATTATTTTATTGCTCTTGAGTGAACCCGATTTCAGGGTTTGAACTGGTGATCATTTGTGATTTTCACTGAGCTTTTGTGTATCTCTTGAGATAGTGGCGAGGCAGTACACGCGTGCGTGTACTGCAGTCCTATCAGATTTGACAGTTTTAAATTGATTTAGTCAATTTGATAAATCGTTTATTTATCTCTGTTGATGATTTAAATCTGCTGATTTTTGTTAAACACTGTTAAGTGTTATATTGACCGTTATCCGGTTTCTTTGTTTAAAGAATCGGATAGACGGGAATTATTGTGACTGTTGTCTATTTAAATTATTACTGCCTATATGCACTATTAAACTGGTTTGAATTAGACTGACCTGGGTATTATTTTCTTTTGAATGTAATACTCGGGTCAGACCCGAGTTATTTCAGGTTGTAGATTTTCTTCTTTGAGTTGCTGTTCGGGATTTGAAGACTTTCGCATCTTCTGAAGTTGTCATTGTCCTTTTGTAGTAGTCGTGTCATTGTATAGAACGATATGTATTCATGTATATTAGTCGATAATGTACGTGTATATATAACTTCTAGAGTCGACAGTTGTAGTTGTATCGTATGTATTGTGTCAACTATGTATTAACTGACATCAGTTATATATATATGAGACTTTTGTTTTTATCTGTGTTCCGCAATTATATTATCTGTGTTATTGTTATATCTAATGTCCTAAACTATTATGAACTATCGTAGTTTGTTTTATACTGATAATTGGATATGTCGATGGGAGTAAATAAATAATAGATGAAAAATAAAAAGTATATACCACTCCTATCGAGATAACCAATATTAGTGTAAGGCCATTTACGGATGGTCGCTCCTATCCAGCCTTATTCTTCGTAATAATAGACAGTATTTCTTTTAATACTCTTTATTGTTATGAGCATAGAGGTGGGGCGTCATAGTTGGTATCAGAGCTTGGGGTTTATGGACATAATATAAAACATAACTTGGATGGAGCATATGTTACAACTATTAGTCGACGTTTTATCTGTGATTTGAGTCAAAACTAAAGTTTTGAAATTTTGATGAAATTTTTAAATATCGTTATTTAAAAATAAAAGTGGAATTGTGTTTTGTTGTTTGGATGAAATTGTGTTCTGATGATTTGATTGATTTGTGTTCTATTTATCAGAGTGCGCAGCGGAAACAGTGAAACTGTCTTCGCTGAGTACAACTGATAATCTTTTTGATTTAAGAATCAAAATACGAAATTGACATGAATTCCAATTGTTGTTTACATAGCTGTAATTATTTGTTTCTTTGAGAATTTCGAATCCAAATTGAGGATTCGAAGAAATTGCAGATATGTGATTTTTGTTGAAATTTCCACTAGCTTTCTTTTGTACTAATCATCTATTGATTAGATTTTGCTGTTTTGAATTGTCTTCATTGAAGATACCTTCGAATGATTTCTTTGTTCATTTTGTAGTACGTGCAAAAAAATTTGAATTGCGCGTTACTACATTTATTTTTACGTTGAACCGATGCTTGGTTATGAAACGTATTTTGTTGCCGTTATTTTTATAACGGGATTTTTACACCAATGCTATAATTTGAAGCACGGTGTTTTGTGGCATTTTTGATGAATGAAAATTCACTGACATTACATTTTGATGTAGATTGTTTTGATGTGATTTTGACGTTTTAAAACTACTGTCGCTTTGGCTTCAATAACCGCCAAATTTTAAAAGTGGATTTTCAAGCGGTTATTCCACAATACTGATTTGTAACTGTTTTTACGGTATTTTGAGAAGTACAATTTCCTTATCGAAATTGTTACTGATTTGCTGTTTTAATCACGTGAGTGGAAAATTGTTTTAAAATGAAAATTGTTTTATAAAATTGTAACAGTTTGCGTTTTCAAAAGAATGAGAAAGCGACTTAAACGATTCAGCAAAATCGAGGATTATGACCCTTTCTTTTACTGTTTCGCTTAATTCCGGACTTGTCTGTTTGAGAATGTAAAGTGTATTTTTACAAAATACACAATTTTGCACTTTCAAGGAAACGATGAAGAGATTTAAACGATTTAGTAAAACACGTGGTATGGGACATGTGCGTTTGCTATTTCGGTTAATTCCGGACTCGTTAATTGAAACATTTTGATGCTTTCGTGTGCTTTCGAGCCACTATGAGGAACTTCGGGTCATTTGTTGGGCTTTCGGGCCACTCTGCGGACCTTCGGGTCATTTGTTGGGCTTTCGGGCCACTCCGCGGACCTTCGGGTCAAATACCAATACTAGACCTTCGGGTCACTCTGCGGACCTTCGGGTCAATCTGATGGGCGCCAAAATTATGTTGAGTACTTGGTAGGCTTCGGCCACTCTGAGATGCACGTGCGGCGAATTAAAAACTCGCCATCTGATGGGATCGATCCAAGCTTTCATGTTGATTTTCTAGTCTTCTTAATTGATTTCTAGATATTTGTTGCTTCCAATTATCTGCAGGTAATTGGATATTTGTTGATATGAGTTCTGATTATCGTTTTTGATAATCAGATATTTGTTGTTTCTAATTATCGCTTGTGATAATTAGATATTTGTTGATATGAGTTCTGATTATCGTTTTTGATAATCGGATATTTGTTGCTTTTAATTATCGCTTTTGATAATTAAATATTTGCTGATTTGAGATTTAATTATCGCTTTTGATAATTAAATATTTGCTGATTTGAAATTTAATTATCGCTTTAGATAATTAAATATTTGCTGATTTGAGATTTAATTATCGCTTTAGATAATTAAATATTTGCTGATTTGAGATTTAATTATCGCTTTAGATAATTAAATATTTGCTGATTTGAGATTTAATTATCGCTTTAGATAATTAAATATTTGCTGATTTGAGATTTAATTATCGCTTTAGATAATTAAATATTTGCTGATTTGAGATTTAATTATCGCTTTTGATAATTAAATATTTGCTGATTTGAGATTTAATTATCGCTTTAGATAATTAAATATTTGCTGATTTGAGATTTAATTATCGCTTTAGATAATTAAATATTTGCTGATCTGAGATTTAATTATCGCTTGAGATAATTAAATATTTGTTGATTTTAGGTTTAATTATCGCTTCAGATAATTAAATAATTGTTGATTTGAGATTTAATTATCGCTTGAGATAATTAAATATTTGTTGATTTGAGATTTAATTATCGCTTGAGGTAATTAAATATTTGCTGAATTTGAAATTTGATTATCGTTTTTGATAATCGAACATTTGTTGAATTTGAAATTTGATTATCGTTTGTGATAATCGAATATATGTTGATTTGAGAAATTTGATTATCGTTTTTGATAATCGAATATTTGTTGAATTTGAAATTTGATTATCGTTTGTGATAATCGAATATATGTTGATTTGAGAAATTTGATTATCGTTTTTGATAATTGAATATTTGTTTTCTGACTATCGTTTGAGATAATCAGATATTTGATTTATTTTCTGATTATCATTTGAGATAAGTAAATATTTGAGATTTTTGAGATTTGAGCTTCGTCTTTTTTCTCTGGAGATTCAGGTGAGTAATTTGATTTACTCACATTCAATTCGTGCTCTGTATGGGATTTCTGCTCTGTTTTTCCTTCTCTTTTAGCTGCTGGAACTCGATTGTTCTTGCTTTTGTTAGTCGTCTGATTTTGATCCCTGATTCCCACGATGTTGATTCTTTTGATTTGAAGCAGTCGAACCTTTTGATTTCATATCTAGTACTTCCCCTGCTGACATTTGCTTTGCTTATGCACTCGTCATTGCCTTGCTCTTTTGGTTGTTACCTTTTGTCCATTTATTCCTTATAATTGCAAGGACGCAATTCCTTTAAGGAGGGGAGTCTGTAACAACCCGGGATTTCATAACAGTTGATTACCGTCAAATGACGATTTAATTTGTTACGTCATTTGTTGGACAATTGCAATTGGAATTTCATTCGAGTTGAAATTCGTTTATAAAAATGTTAAGTGTTTTTATGGGTTGTTAATAATTATTGGAGTTGGTTATCGAGTTTAAATTATATTAAAGGTTGGGCGGGCTTTAAAATTTGTTGAACGGTTTTGCGGGCTTTCAATTGAATCTTGGCCCATTAACACCCTCTCTTCTATCTTTATTAATTGGACCCGTTCCCTTTTAATTTATTCAACCCGTTGCCTTGTTGAGATAAGGGTGTGCTAGTTCCACTTTCACCCGATTCACTTCATTCGTTTTAACCCTAAACCTAAAATCAAAACATACGAACAAAAATGGTGGCTTGCGATCTGGAGAAATTAGGGCTTCGGCTGTTTTGCTCGACTTCGATCCTCTGATAATCTGCGACTTTCTTCGACTTCGAATACTTCACATTGCCGAGTGCCTCCATTGGATTGAGTTCGACTTGATTAGGGATTCAAGACCCTTGATTCGCTCGTCTATGACATACTTCGGCTGCTTCTAATTGTCGTAAATAAGGTGAGTGATTATTTGTCACTCACATTTTATTCAAACCCTATTGCTTTGAACTGTGGTTTCGTGATTACTTGGTTCGTTGGGTTTTGAAGTTGATCTTCGTTCGTGGGAAATTGACTGTATTCTTGTTGCCATTGGTTTTGATTTTCTTTATTCTCTATTGTTCCTGGTTGTCATTACGAACATGTTGCAGTGCATTGACTCTGTTCAGTTTATACTTAAGGCTTGCGTGTTAAATTCACTTCTTTTACACTTGCATACTGCTGCTTTGATATTTCCAGTTGCAATCCCTTTGGTGCAGTTCCATAGATTATTGATATTTCATTGTTGCTGTTTCATTGGGTTTGATTTGGTCATCTGGGTTTGTGAATTCGAACTTTGGCATTGGCTACTTTTAAAACTTGAATTTTTGTTACTTGTTCACTTCTGCGTTGAATTCGAACTTGTCTCCTGGTCTTCGTCACATTGTCTCTCGGCATTGAATCACTTGATTTTGTGAACAAGTTTTGAGGTGAAAAAGTGACTTGTCCGTTTTCGACTTTGTCTTGGTTTCTGAAATTCCGTAACCTGTAAGTGTGCTCTGGACTTGAGTATCGGATACCAATAGTTGCCTTTAAGTTGACTTTGTTTTTGTATGGATTTGAACTGTTCCAGGCCTTCGATATCGATCAGGGTTGAGTTTACATATTTGTTGGCATCTGCATTGCATTGGATTTCTCTAGTAGTTTGAATCACTTGAGTATTTTGCTGTAGTAGTCTGGTCTTTGATCTTTGACATCGTATTCATCCTTGTAGTTGCTTGGTACATCTTTGTCGAACTGCATTGATGAACTTGATCATGTTGGACTTGAACTTGGGATGTTTGTGTAGTCTGAACTATATGACTATCGACATCACTTCTGTTGTCTTCAAGCTTGAGTTTGCATTATAACGATCTTTTGTTCATGTTGATGGAAGCGGTATGTTTCATACAGATATATATGTGTACACATATATATATATATATATATATATATATTTGTATTGCTTGGACTTGACTCACTGTTGTCTGCATTTGTTTGTTTACATTACTGCTATATGTCCACTGTGCTTCATCATGCTTTGTCCCTTTGCATTTGTTTGATAGGTGGATAACCCCGCCTTCGATGATGATATTTCTGACATGTCCATCTCTGTCTGGAGTAGTCTTTGTATTGTTCCATTGTATTTCATGTAGTCTGGTCTGGTCTTTACTCTGGACAGTTGTAATTGGGTGCAGTTTTACCCTTGCGGTTTCTGGCCACATTCTTGCATTCATTCCAAATCTTGTTGATACTGGGTTTATACCCCAGTGTTCCTTTGCATATTTGAATTGAGACGCATCATGGCTTCTCTGACCAGCCTTGAACACTTTGCATTTTGTTTGTTGTTTGGTGCCTCCTTGAATTTGTGTAGACTGTTTGGACCATTCAATTGTATTCAAATTTGGTTTTTCGAATTTCACCTGAGTTGAATCCGATCTGGATTTGACCTTGTGACATTATTTTATTGCTCTTGAGTGAACCCGATTTCAGGGTTTGAATTGGTGATCATTTGTGATTTTCACTGAGCTTTTGTGTATCTCTTAAGATAGTGGCGAGGCAGTACACGCGTGCGTGTACTGCAGTCCTATCAGATTTGACAGTTTTAAATTGATTTAGTCGATTTGATAAATCGTTTATTTATCTCTGTTGATGATTTAAATCTGCTGATTTTTGTTAAACACTGTTAAGTGTTATATTGATCGTTATCCGGTTTCTTTGTTTAAAGAATCGGATAGACGGGAATTATTGTGACTGTTGTCTATTTAAATTATTACTGCCTATATGCACTAATAAACTGGTTTGAATTAGACTGACCTGGGTATTATTTTCTTTTGAATGTAATACTCGGGTCAGACCCGAGTTATTTCAGGTTGTAGATTTTCTTCTTTGAGTTGCTGTTCGAGATTTGAAGACTTTTCGCATCTTCTGAAGTTGTCATTGTCCTTTTGTAGTAGTCGTGTCATTGTATAGAACGATATGTATTCATGTATATTAGTCGATAATGTACGTGTATATATAACTTCTAGAGTCGACAGTTGTAGTTGTATCGTATGTATTGTGTCAACTATGTATTAACTGACATCAGTTATATATATATATGAGACTTTTGTTTTTATCTGTGTTCCGCAATTATATTATCTGTGTTATTGTTATATCTAATGTCCTAAACTATTATGAACTATCGTAGTTTGTTTTATACTGATAATTGGATATGTCGATGGGAGTAAATAAATAATAGATGAAAAATAAAAAGTATATACCACTCCTATCGAGATAACCAATATTAGTGTAAGGCCAATTACGGATGGTCGCTCCTATCCAGCCTTATTCTTCGTAATAATAGACAGTATTTCTTTTAATACTCTTTATTGTTATGAGCATAGAGGTGGGGCGTCACAATAGTCCTAGGCACAGGCTGCGACGACGTGCGGAGTTTTGTCTAGAACCGGGGTTACCATTAACCCTTGACGGACGGCTGAAAGAATGTGCTGGTCATTCAATTAACGGTGGTATCGAAGCAAAGATAACAGTGATAGCCAGAGTCATGGATGTTTGGTTGTATCGTCATTCGGTCTCAAGAGCAATATTTTCTGGGTGCTTATCTGATCTTGGTTTAGGCCTTGGGGGTTTGTACTTGGAAAACATTGACCTTGACTCGAGTGATAATTGCTTTACTTTAAATGTTGCTTTGCTATGTTTACTTCTGCTTAGTGTGTCTGCGGGCTATCACTGTAGAAAGAGGTGGAGTGGGAGGGTTGGATTCCTATTCCTTTTACCTTTATGCTCTTTTGGTATGTTGTTAGTTAATTTACCGCTCACTAAGACTGCTGTCTGACTCAAGGTTTTATGTGCAACTCTTATTACCTTGGGCTGTTCATCCATTTTGGGATGGGCAGACTAGGTAGCAGGTGACAGGTGCTGTTCTTAGTTTCCAACGATGCTGATGACGAAGACGAGCTGGAGGCTTGCATATTATTGCTTACTATATGTACTGGATGTTCCGCTGCTTGTATAATTCTCTGAGTGATATGTAGTGAGGCTTGATGTATTGACTATCCAGATGTTGTATTCAACTATTATGAAGCTTAATTGATGAGATTCTATTTTGTGAAGCTTCACTATATATATTCTCTATTGTATTTTATCCATGCGCTGTGAGTAATACGATAGATTCTGCTGTTTTAACTTACCTTGGTGATCGTCCATGGCTGCCTGGCACACTTTTCAATGCACTATTTCCTTGTTCAGTGCAGGGGTCATGGGCGGTCGTCACATTTGGTATCAGAGCTTTGGTTAATCGATTTTAGCCAACGCTCGCTGACGTAACTACGTATGAGAGACGTAATTGTATTTTGATGGATGATTACTATATATAATATAGTAGCTTGGAAGGATTTGAGTCCTTTATGCAGTTGTTTCTCAAGGTGTGCTGATCATATCTTTTATAGATATTAAGGATGAGTCGAAGAGGGAGACCAGCTGCTAGGGAAGGCCGTGCTGCTGAGGGGGCTGCTGATTATGCTGCTATGTTCGAGGCTATGATGACTTCGATCATGAGAAGGATGCCAGCTCCAGGGTCGGCAGTTGATGTTGGAGTTCAAGTTCAAGCACCAAGACCGGTGGATTTTGCTAAGCTGTGTAAAGACTATACTGCTCTTGGAGGGAAGGTTTTCTTGGGAAGAGAGTCAACTATTGAAGTCCAGAGATGGATAGATGCTTGTAGAAGAATCTTTGGTGATTTGGGAATCGAGGATGCAACCAAAAGGAAGCTCGCATCAAGACAGCTTCAAGGGAGAGCTTCTAACTGGTGGAACTCTATCACCATTGATACTCCGGAGGAAGAAATTACTTGGGTGCAATTCCAAGCCAGATTTGAAGCTAAGTTCATTTCTACAGCTCAGAAATCTGTTCTGTTCAGGAAGTTTGTGGAGCTCAAGCAAGGTGGAAGACCAGTTCTTGAGTATGTTTCTGAGTTTGAAGCCTTGTCCAAGTATGCTCGATCGTATATTGAATCTTCGTACCAGAAGAATGAGAAGTTTGTGACAGGCTTGGACAATTATCTTAGGAGGCAGTTGGTGGATCATTTGGACGATCCATTTGAGAAGCTTGTGGAGAAAGCTCTCAGGCACGAGAATCTGTTTCCTAAAGAGGGATCTGTTGTTGCTGTAACCAAGGAAGAGTCTAAACCACAGTAGGGTGGAAACAAGAAGAGGAAGCAGCAGCAGCAAAAGGGTAAGGATGGCCAGAAGAAGCCGAAGGGCGAAGTGACCTGCTACAATTGTCAGCAGAAGGGCCATTTCTCCAGAGACTGCAAGAATTCGAAGGTGCCGGTGAAGTGCCACAACTGTGACAAGCCGGGGCATATTAAGAAGAATTGTCCAGAACCACGGAAGGACAAGCAGATTGTGCAAGCTTATGCTTTGGGGGCTGTTCCATCATCTTCGAAAGCTCCTACCGCTAAAGAGAAAGTAAAGAGTGTGGTGGTTCAAGGTACTCTTTCCATATGTGGGGTTCCAGTTAGAGTGTTATTCGATACTGGGGCATCACATTCTTTTGTTTGTAATGAACTTGTAGGCCGGTTGGGTTTAGAATCAGATATCGTTGATAGACCATTGGTTGTGACTAATCCAGTTGGGGGTTCGTCCTGTCTGTGTATGCTATGCCGTGGTTTGGTTGTATCGAGTCATGATTGCTCTTTTGTTTGTGATTGTTTTGTTCTGAACTTTGCGGGGTTCGGAATTATTTTGGGTATGGACTGGCTTAGGAAGTATGCGGCAAAGGTTGATTGTGAAAGGTTGGAAGTGACAGTCGAGAATGTGGAAGGGCGAAAGGTTGTGATACGATGTAAGCATGAGGAAGGCGTCTTCATGAGCTTCATGTATTCGCTGGTTGTTCCACGGGATGGACTGTCATCGCTGCCAATCGCTAATGGATTTGAGGATGTCTTTGATGAGGTCAAAGGGTTACCGCCGCATAGAGAGATTGAGTTTCGTATCGATCTAGTTGAAGGAGCCAGACCTGTTGTGATGCCTCTTAGGCGGATGGCGCCTAGGGAACAGCAGGAGTTGAAGGTGCAGGTTGATGATCTTTTACAGAAAGGATTCATTCGGCATAGTGGGTCCGAATGGGGTGCACCAGTTGTGTTTGTAACCAAAGCGGATGGATCATTGAGGTTGTGTGTGGATTATCATGAGCTGAATAAAGTGACTAAGAAGAACAAGTATCCATTGCCGAGAATAGATGACTTGTTTGATCAGCTTCACGAAGCTAAGGTGTTTTCTCAGATGGATTTGGCAACGGGATTTCACCAGTTAAGAGTGGCTAAGGATAGTGTGGCGAAGACTGATTTCAGGACACCATCCGGTTTCTTTGAGTGGCTGGTAATGCCATTTGGATTGACCAATGGGCCAACATATTTTGTGGATCTTATGAATAGAGTGTTCAGTGATCAGTTGAACAAGTTCGTACTAGTGTTCGTGGATGATATTTTGATTTATTCCAGAACTGAGGAAGAGCACAAGACGCACTTGCGTATTGTTTTGGAAATCTTACGGAAACATCAGCTGAAGGCTAAGTTTTCAAAGTGTCACTTCTGGAAGAGCGAAGTGAGGTTCTTAGGCCATATTATCTCTGGAAGCGGAATAGCGGTTGATCCCGCCAAGATAGTAGTAATCTAGGATTGTGGTAGACCTAAGAATGCATCTGATGTGAGAAGTTTTCTTGGATTAGCAGGATACTATCGTCGATTTATCAAAGACTTTTCCAAGGTGGCTGCACCATTAACAAGATTGACGAAAAAGAACCAAGTATTCAGATGGGATGCTAAGTGTGAGCAAAATTTCAGAATCTTGAAAGAGCGATTGACAAGTGCTCCTGTTTTGACTATTCCAAGTGGAAATGATGAGATGGTGGTTTACACCGACGCATGTGGTACTGGACTTGGAGCAGTGCTGATGCAAAAGGGTAAAGTTGTTGCGTATGCAAGTCGACAACTGAAGCCGCATGAAAGGAATTATCCGACTCATGATTTGGAGTTAGCAGCGATTGTATTTGCTTTGAAGATGTGGAGACATTATCTATTGGGAGTTCGATTCGAGTTGTTTACAGATCATAAGTCGTTGAAGTATCTTTTCTCCCAAAAGGATTTGAATCTTAGGCTGCAATGATGGCTAGAGTTTTTGGCATCATATGATTTTGGTATAGCCTATACTCCGGGAAAGGGTAACGCAGTGGCCGATGCGTTAAGTCGAAGACATGCAGGATTGCGAGCCATGTTTTCAGAATGGAAGAATCTCGAGTATTTAGCTGGATTTGACTTCAGGCCCAGATGTGAATTGGAACCTGAGATGTTGGCAAACTTATCGATAAGACCGACTCTTGTGGAAAGAATTGGCGAGAGCCAAAAGCGAGACGATAAGCTTGTCAAGATTATCCGTGATTTGGGATCTGGATTGGACCCAGAAAAGGATAAAGGATTCGAGGTCGATCAAGAGGGTTGGCTTCAGAAGCAAGGACGACTAATTGTTCCCGATATAGATGAATTGAGAAATGAAGTTCTGATGGAAAGTCATCACTCGAAGCTGACAATTCATCCAGGTGGAAATAAGATGTATCGGGATATGAAGAGAACCTATTACTGGGAAGGTATGAAGAAGGATGTTGGAAATTTTATTTCCAAGTGCATGAACTGCCAGCTGGTAAAAGCCGAACAGAAGAAGCCAAGTGGATTGCTTCAGCCGTTAGAAGTTCCTACATGGAAGTGGGAGCAAATATCGATGGATTTTATCGATGGACTACCTAGAACAAGAGCAGGAAATGAAGGGATTTGGGTCATCGTAGATCGTTTGACTAAGAGTGCAAGATTCATTCCTGTTCGATCAACTAGGACTGCATCGAAATTGGCTGAGCTATATGTTAAGTGGATAGTTCGATTCCATGGTATTCCGAAAAGTATAGTGAGCGATCGAGACCCATTGTTCACTAGTAGATTTTGGAAGAGCTTCCAGGAAGTTTTGGGAACCGAGTTGTGTTTTAGTACAGCTTATCACCCCCAAACAGATGGTCAGACCGAGAGAGTCAATCGAGTTTTGGAAGATCTCCTTAGAGCATGTGTTTTGGATTTCGGAGGATCATGGGAAGATCATCTTCATTTGGTGGAATTTTCGTATAATAACAGTTACCAGTCAAGCATTGGTATGGCACCATATGATGCATTGTATGGAAGACCGTGTAACTCTCCGACATGTTGGTTAGAAACAGGAGAAAAGCTGATACTTGGGCCAGAAATGATTCGACAGACTTCAGATTGCATAGAGATCATTCGGCAACGAATGAAGGCAGCCCAAGACCATCAGAAAAGTTATGCCGATAAGCGTCGTAAGGATTTGGAATTCGACGTAGGTGATATGGTTTTTGTGAAGATTTCTCCACTGAAGAATGTTATTCGATTCGGGAAGAAAGGAAAATTGACTCCGAGATTTGTTGGACCATTCCCGATCATCGAGCGAATTGGAAAGCTCGCCTACAAATTGGAGTTACCAGAAAAGATGTCGGGTGTGCACAATTTTTTTCATGTATCGTACCTACGGAAGTATGTGCACGACTCGAATACTGTGATTTCTGCAGATAGCTGTGAAGATTTTGAGGTTGATCCAGTTTTGAGAGACCTCGTAAGCCGCTTCGTGTTGTGGAAACTGACACGAAACAGCTTAGGAGGAAGGTAGTTAGGTTGCTCAAGATACAATGGAGTGATGATGTTAACGACTGTACATGGGAGGTGGAAGAGAGGATGAAGGCAGCTCATCCTGAACTGTTCGAAGTATGGCCATAAGGTGTCGTGTCATCTCACGACGTTGTAACTTGTTCTAGTTTTAGAATTCTGCATGTTAGGCTAGTAATTGGACGCATGGTTTGTTGATTGCTATGGATGGTAGACATGCAGAATAGTTTTTGATTGCTCTTGTTTGTTTGGAATTTCGGGGGCGAAATTCCTAAGGGGGAGAGAATGTAACGACCCGTATTTTTACGGATCGAATGTTTGTAACCAGTGTAGAAGTTAGGTCGTCTAGAGTTAAGCCGTGTTGTAGCTTAGGTCGTCTGGGAGTTGGGTCGTGTGGTAGCTTAGGTCGTGGGGTAGGTTAGGTCGGGTGAACGACCTAAGAGATTGGAGCAACCTACAGGATTTGACCGACTTAAGGAGTAGACGACTTAAGGAGTAGACGACTTAAGGATTGGAGCGACCTAAGGAAAGACAGCGACTTAGGAGTTAACGACTTAATAGAGTTGGCGACTTAAGGGTTAGCGGCATAGGAGTAGCGACTTAGGAGACTGGGCGAGCTAACGACTTAAGGAGATAGGTCGGTTGAGCAACTTAAGGGAGACAGCTTAGGTCGTTTAGTTTAGGTCGTTGTGACCCTGCGTGTAGTTAGGTCGTTAGACGACCTAAAGGTGTTAAGTCGTGAGTCGTTAGGTCACGTAGATGTTAAGTCGTATCTCAGTTAGGTCGCGTGAGGACTTATGTTGTTAAGTCGCTAGGTCATGCGCATTAGTGTTGAGCAGTTAAGTCGTATTCCAGTTAAGTCGTTAGGTCGCGTGTGTGTTAGGTCGTGACTTCTATTAAGTCGTTGGGTCGGCATTGTTGCTAAGTCGCATATGTGTGTTAGGTCGTAAGTCGTTGGGACTTGGCTTAGTGTTAGGTCGTTAGGCCGTGTCCAGTTAGGTCGTGACTTATGATAAGTCGTTAGGTCGCGTGTATGGGTTAGGTCGCACAAGTGCTAGGTCGTAGAATTGGCCGAGTTGTGAGTTGTAAGTCGTGGGGTTTCATTAAGTCGTGGACGACTTAAGGGGCGAACGACTTAAGGGATTTTCAGCCTATAAATACGGGGTTTTTCTTCACTTTTTGGGGATCCGGATTTTGAAGCGACGAAGTGCTGCCATTTTGAGAGCTCGAGTTCTACACTTCCTCACTTCTTTTCTCCACTCTAATCCTGTGATTCCTTCCATCCAAACCGAAGATCAAATCGAAGATCCAAGAGCTTAGATTGATGATCTTCAACCATCGAAGAGAGATTTCATCGTTTGAAGCAGAATTTTGGCGGATCAAGCTAAATCCTTCGCTGTCCAGATCTGAAGTGTGTTGCTTTTAAGGTGTTTAGGTGATTTGGTGAGTCGTGGTTATCTCTCACATGGATCCAAAGGAGTATATTGGATTGTTGGCTTGATTGTGTGTTAAAAATAGTGATTTCATGCATTTTCTAAAACTTAAGTATAGACCTATTGTTCATGATGATTTGATATCCATTTTACTACATGTTAACCTATGCAAGTTCATTCATCAAGTTGTAGAGATATTGCTCATGATTCATGCTTGTTAGATTTGGACTCTTTATTTACAAGATTGCCATTATTGTTATAATTGTTTATTAGATCTTGTTTGAATGCTTGATTACTTGGATTAATGATTGACTTGATTGATTGTTATAAATTAGTTGACTGATGATTTGATTTGGACAAGTTGGTCGAAGATGATTCAAAAGCTAAAGGGAAAGGCTCTTGAATAAGAAAAGATGCTCGTGGCATACGACGCAGATGATAAAGCTCATATGGATAGATTTGATGATGATGGTGAGATGAGGCTTTGCTATGATGAGATGAAGCGAGGAATGATGTGAGATAGCCTTAGTTTAATCCAGACGGGATCATTCCAAGCATGTTGTTAACTCGGTGAAAGGGTTCGAGTTTGAGGGTAATGGTTGGCTCGAGAGGTGCTTGAGCTAGTATGAGAATAGTCGTCGAGGAGGATGACTAGAAGGCTGAGATTTCATCGTTGTAGAAGGTTCTAGCAGGCTCAAAGAAAGAGTACGCTGGGAAGATTCGATAGTCCCAAAAGACTACAGTTGGTAGTCGAGTACTCTGGGAAGATTTGATAGTCCTAGGCACGGGCTGCAACGACGTGCGGAGTTTTGTCTAGAATCGGGGTTAATATTAACCCTTGACGGACGGCTGAAAGAATGTGCCGGTCATTCAATTAACGGTGGTATCGAAGCAAAGATAACAGTGATAGCCAGAGTCATGGATGTTTGGTTGTATCGTCATTCGGTCTCAAGAGCAATATTTTCTGGGTGCTTATCTGATCTTGGTTTAGGCCTTGGGGGTTTGTACTTGGAAAACATTGACCTTGACTCGAGTGATAATTGCTTTACTTTAAATGTTGCTTTGCTATGTTTACTTCTGCTTAGTGTGTCTGCGGGCTATCACTGTAGAAAGAGGTGGAGTGGGAGGGTTGGATTCCTATTCCTTTTACCTTTATGCTCTTTTGGTATGTTGTTAGTTAATTTACCGCTCACTAAGACTGCTGTCTGACTCAAGGTTTTATGTGCAACTCTTATTACCTTGGGCTGTTCATCCATTTTGGGATGGGCAGACTAGGTAGCAGGTGACAGGTGCTGTTCTTAGTTTCCAACGATGCTGATGACGAAGACGAGCTGGAGGCTTGCATATTATTGCTTACTATATGTACTGGATGTTCCGCTGCTTGTATAATTCTCTGAGTGATATGTAGTGAGGCTTGATGTATTGACTATCCAGATGTTGTATTCAACTATTATGAAGCTTAATTGATGAGATTCTATTTTGTGAAGCTTCACTATATATATTCTCTATTGTATTTTATCCATGCGCTGTGAGTAATACGATAGATTCTGCTGTTTTAACTTACCTTGGTGATCGTCCATGGCTGCCTGGCACACTTTTCAGTGCACTATTTCCTTGTTCAGTGCAGGGGTCATCGGCGGTCGTCACAATAGGACTGACAGCTTGAGCATTTCTCACAAGGTCAAGAAGTTGCTGAGCAGACATAAATACTCCATCCTGAGTAGTAGCACTAGATTGACCGGCGCTGGGACGGCCAGGTCTAACCATTTCTTTTCTTTAAGAAAGAAATAAAAGAGAAAAAAGGTTAATCTCAGAATGAATATCAAACAAACTTGATTGATAAAACAAGGCATCATAAAAGAAAATAGGATAGAACAGTACGAAGACTCGAATCAAATCCTATGGCACGATTCCTAAGAAAGACTTAGGACAATGATCCTTGCTAGATTATTCTACATTGTTCCGAAGTTTGGCTCTAATACCAAGCTGTGATGCCCCACCTCTATACCCACGCTAGGCAAGAACACTACGGAGTAATGCCGTCAACTAGCGCGGAGAATAAGGCTGTTGAGGTGCGACCATCCGTGCAATTGCTTTGTGCGAGCACCGATATGTCAGATAGTGTAATATGCATTTCATTTCAAGAGGAAATCCGACATACCGATACATACTCAAAGCTACCACACAGTGGCTATGAGGCCTTCGGAAAAAATATAGAAATAAACATAACATAAATCAGTCATAGACATTCATATCACAAAGGCGGAAGTAGATATGAATATATATAACACAGAAAGGTGTACATCAGAGTAGTGGTCAAATAAGATCCACAATATCACAAATGAATAGATACAAGTGCTAGACAAAAGAATAAGTATACATCATGGAGTCTATATCTCGAATGTATAACAACAAAAACTACAAATGTAATGTAGTTAGACAAAAGTCAGAAGATGATCCCAAACAAGGAGTCAATCAGATGCACCTGTAACATCTCGGTCTGACCCGAGTATTATTTAATAAGAAAATAATAAACGGATCTGTCTAGCTATAAATATCAGATAAAATGAGATAGAACGAGAGATATGACCAAAAATCGTATGATAACAAAAATGACGTACAATGACAAGTGTACTTTAAACATCAACAAAATCATACAATATCTCTAAAATCTCAAAGCACCAAAAAGTATATCACATTCTTTATTTTATTCACCAAACATCAAATATTGACAAACATATCATTGCCAATCACAAAAAAAAGGTGAAACAAAAATTCTAGAAATCACAACAAGAAATCCAGAAATCACAAAGGGGGGAGGCCTATCACAAATGGGAGCATGAAAACTCACCAACACGTGTATCACAAACGGAACGCTATTCCATGGTCGCTAACCATAAATATTGAGCCGAAGCTCCACAAACGGTCCGAAGACCACGGGTCGCTACCCCGCCAAATTGAACCGAAGTTCCACAGAAACGGGGTTTAGTCTCCCTCGCAGACAAATAGACATCACACATCGCTAGTCTAAATCACAAAATGATCATCATCGATCAATAAAAGTGTCGATTACACTAAGCTAGTAAATATATGAGTTTAGCTTCATGTCCCATAACCACTAGCTTAACTTAAATATTTACGAACAAATTGTAGATTCCCACTCGAAAATTGTCACAAGATTTTCAATCGAACAAGTCCAAAAATTAACCGACGAAGTAAACACAAGCGTTTCATACCACTTGTTTTTCTAAGCCTTTTAATTAGATTTTCTCATACGAACGAGGTAAAGGTTTGTATATACTAATAGATTTGAAAACAGTTTTTATAAAGAGCTTTGTATTAAAAATAGTGTTGAAATCGTTTTGATGAAAGAGTTTTGATATTTACTACTAGTATTGAAACCTTTATATTTTTAAAGTGACAAATCACAAAAATGATTGTAGAAACAATCAATCACTAAAATTCACATTCGAAGACGTGAATAAAATCCAAAGAAATCGATACCAAATCCATCAAGGTAGAGGTTCCAAAAATCCCGAAGAAAATGTCATCAAAGTCGATAATAAATGATAACAACAAATGGGAATCAACACGAATCGATTAAATTTGGAAGCTCAAGCTAAATAGTCAGAATAGGTAAAAACATGCAGATTTAGACGTCTAAAGTGTATGATTCAGACGTCTGAATCTGGAAAATTAAATATTTTCCATAACCCAATTCAAACGTCTGAACCAAATATTTCAGACGTCTGAAAATGGCTTTTTAAGCCTATTTCCTTGCTGGTTGCACTCGAGCTAATTCAGACGTCTGGAACCTTTGGTTCAAACGTCTGAATACTGGGGAATAAAAATTCCTAGTATAATATTCAGACGTCTGAACCCTACGTTTCAGACGTCTGAAACTGAATTTCAGGGCATTCCCTGAACCGAGGCCATAAATGGCCAAACGATTATCGGGAGCGATCGGACGAGCAACGACGACTACGGATTTATGCCAAGCGACAACCCAGTCTTAATGGCTCTTTGATATGCCTCGAATATCAATGTCCAAATATCAGTAATAGGATTTTCATAGATTTTGATTTCAAAACACCAAAAATTGGAATATACACCAAATCAATCCAAACCAAAATCAAATGCATATGAATAAGTGTTAGGAATTCATACCTAACAATTGAAGATAATTATAGACTAAGATGTGAGATAAAAATCTCACCTTTTACACAAAAACAAGGAAGAAGAAGCTTGAAAACAAAGGAGAATCAACCACTCTTCAATCTCAACTCTAGGAGCTTGAATCTAAGCTCAAAAGAAGAACATTTACAAAGTTAGGTTTAGGAAATTTCGGAATTTAAAGAGAGATTGAGTTGGAGAAGAAGATGGAGATACTTACCAATAGCTTCTCTTTGAATTTGGAGCTAAACTTGGATTTGCAAATGAAAACTAGGGCTTGGAGTTTTAATTTCCCATTCCTCTCCCCATTTTCAGTTTTGCTTAAGTGTTTGAGAAAAATAGAAATGAAGTGAAGAGGAGAGGGGAGGGCTGAACTAGGTTAAAGAGTTAGTTGGGTGAAACCCAAACCCCAATAGAAAATAGCAAAATTCGACTTACTCCAAATATATCGATGTTTATACTTAGAAGAGTTGCAAACACCATTTTGGACTCAATGGAAGTGGTCTCGAGTCCCAATTCGACTGTTTCCAAAAAGTAGCTTTTTGGACTAAAATCCGACTAGCGATGAAATATTTAAATAAAATATTTAAATAAAATATTTAAATATACAATCGATAAATATGCGGGTTGTTACATCGGCGTTGTTCGACTCCCCACGGTGCCTCTCGCGACTCGATTGTCATGCCTGCACTCGCGTTATGCCCTCGGAGTCGCCTCATTTAGCGCGACTCGAACACGAGACGATTTGGGTGAACGGCGATTCAATTGATCGTCATTTTTTTTTGAGTCATTGTCGTTCGAATGAAAAGGAACGAAGATAGGATTGGGTTTAACTGAATGAAGCTTTTGAAAAAAAAATTCGAGTGAATTTGTTCATCCCTCTTTTTTTTTGAATAATTCGAGCTCGGCCATGATTTTATATTTTTTTTCTCCTCAAATTTCGAGTTTGCTGTGAAATTTTTAAAAGGAAAAGAAGGGCAAGAAGTGACATTGGCGTATTAGAGAAGGGCTACAGTGATGCATTGAAAAAGTTCTGATGTGATAATAATTTGACCGGTCAACAATTATAGATATATTCAAATTTAAATTTTTAAACGTCTCGAAATCGTACTCAAAATCTTGACCTCCTATTGAGGCATGCCGCTAGGCATTTATAATGTTATACCCCTATTCCGAACGCAATGGAAAAGGTTTCGAGTCCTAATTCGATCGTATGGAGAAGATAGCTTTTTAAACCCATGTTATATTGAATTTGATATAAATTTCAGCGCGTTTACCTATCGTACGATCACACGACAACTCCGAATGCTATGAAATTTGAAATCCGATAATAATATAATATTACGGATCAAATGGAACTAGTTTCGTCGAAATCCGAGACTGTGCTTCGGAAGGCTATTTTTAAATGTCAATTTAAACGAGATATTTTTAGAACAGAACAAATCACTTCCAATTTCACTTTTAAAACTTTTATCACCTTCCATATTATCAATATAAATTTTATAAGCCTTTGAAATATTTTTAACAAGCTTGAAACTCCAGATTTCATATTTTACCCAATTTCCAATTGTTAAATTCAATAATTTAATTGTCAAATAAATAGTGATATTTGAAATTCAAGCTAAAACTAACTTTCAAATATTTAAAATCAATTAAATATTCCAATTTCAAATATCTAAAAATTCCGGGTTATCACAGCTAATTCGTTTCGGAGAATAAAGCCTTAGGCTTCAAACAATATTTTATGCCTTGATTAGAAAAATATAGAATTTCCATCCCGATAATTGCCTTTAAAATCATTTTGACATAGTAGCGGCATGACCTTTCCTTTGAAGATTGCTTTAGCTTTGCATTGGGTCAAGATTGATCGTGTTTGATTGCTCTTCCTCAAAAAGATTGCTTTGGCTCATCTTTAAGATGGAATTAGACTCATCTGATTTATCTCTTTATACAATGTTTCCTCTTCTATACCATTTAGGAAATGATTTAGGCCGGTCGGTGCTCTAGATGGCCATCTTAGGTTGACCCAAAGTCTTATCCTTCCTCCATCTAGAAGGCTTTCCGATCAGGCCTTATAGAAGGAACTAAAGGCTGTTGGTTGGTGCTTTGGCTAGCCATCTTAGGTAGAACCAAAGTCTTATTCATCCTCCCTCTAGGAGGTGCTCCGGTCAGGCCTTATAGGCGAAACCGAAGGCTGGTCGGTGTTTGGCCATATCATCTTAGGGGAGACCAAAGGCTTACTCTATCCTCCTAGGCGCTTCGGCTGGGCCACATAGGTAGGACCGAAGGCTTGCGGTGCTTTGGCCAGGCCTTATAGCTGGGACCAGAGGCTTCCTCCAACCTCCCTCTAAGAGATGCTATAGTCAGGCCTTATAAGTATGATCAAAGGCTTATAATGCTTTGACCAAGCACTTATGCAAAATCAAAGGCTTTTCCTTTATTTTATGAGTTCTTTTCTTTCTATTGGTTATCGACTCAGTAGATATACTTATTTTAATTTCTTTATTTATCCATTGTAGGAAAAAAAGGTTTCGGTTGCTTGGCATTCCCACTTCTTGCTATTACATTACCATCAAGTCAGCTTAGTCCATAAGTTCTTAGTGGGATTACTTCATGGATAACAAGGGGTCCTTACCAGTTTGGTCCAAGTGGTTCATGTGCTGTATTTTTGGTGTTTTCCATGACTTTTCAGAATACTAAATCTCCTTTTTAAAATGACTCCCATTGACTTTGGAGTTATAATATCTTAATATCTTTTGTTGATATTCAGCCGCTCTTATGATCACCTCATCTCTTAGTTCATCGATCAAATTTAGGGACTCTTTTCTTAGCTCTTGATTGTGGTTAAAAGCATATGCAATCCTTCGATGGGGTGGTATCTCAGCTTCGACTAGAAGCATTGCTTCACATCTATATGTCATAAGAAAATGGTGTATGTCCTGTTGCATCTTAGTAGAAGTACGATATGCCCAAAGCACTAGTAGTTGTTATGCTATGCAATTTCCTTTTTCTCTGTCTAGCCGTTTCCTAAGGATAGTCTTAATGGTTTTGTTGGCGGCTTCGATGGCTCTATTAGCCTTGGGATGAGCTACTGATGAATTTTTTTAACTATCCTTTCTTATCACAAAATCTTGTGAATTCTTCACATTCAAATTGGGTCCCATTGTTGGAGATTATCTTATTCGGTATTCTAAACCAAGTGACTGTGTTCTTAATCATAAACTTTAGTAGTTTCCTAAAATTTTATTTGACAATGATTGTGCCCCCAACCATTTGGTAAAGTAGTCGAAGGCTACTACTACAAACTTAGCTCTACCTTTTGATATAGGCAATGGTCCTATTAAGTTAATTCCCCACACATCAAAGGGCCATGGAATTGAGATCGAGGTTTACTCATTTGGCAGCGTATGTGGATTTTTGAAAACTTCTAACATTTTTTGGATCTCTTTACATAATTCACAACATCGTTAGGGGCCAATAAAATCCTTTTCCAATGACCTTTATAGCCAAGTTCATGCCATTTGAATGATCCTCGCACAACCCTTCATAGCTTCTCTTAACAGCTTTAAACCATTTTCTGGACTAACGCACCTTAAGTAAGCAAGAAAATATCCTATTTTATAAAGTATTACATCCATCATTGTAAAAGTTAGAGCTTGGTGCCTTATCCTTCTCGCTTCTCATTAATCTCTGGGTAGTTTCTCTTCTACCAAGTATTCAACAATGGGTGTCATACACGATTTTCCAAAACAAAAAATACACATGGCGTCCGTATGCTCTAATGGCATCCTTGACGCATCTTCCTTCCTTCCTCTTTCTCACATGACAAATCACTCCAGTTATAAAGAAATTCTACTTAAAAATTTGAACATGAAACCCACTTCTAGTGTTTCGTATTCCAAGAATCATCATTATAAAGATTTTCTGGAGAAAGTTAAATCAAACAACAAGTGTTTTTGGTGGGGTTCGAAAGATCATTGGGCGAAAAATTGCAGAGATCCGATAATTTGCTTCAAATGCAACCGTACAGGACATAAAGGATTTGCATTTAATTCTTGGGTTTGGAAAAAATCATCTATGGAGGCGGAAAAGGGCAACAAAGTTTTTCTTTCCTCTACTGCTATGGATAGAGAAGTTAATAGAGAAAGTTCTTGGGTTGTAGTATCAATTATAAGAGGGGTTTTCTTTATTCAAGACATTGAACATCAGATTAACAAGAAATACATAACGCTTACCCATCGAAACTGGAAATGGGAGGTCAAGAAGCTAGATAAAAATTTTATGGTAAAATTTCCTCAAAATTATTTCAGCAGTGATAATGTTGGATCGATTATATGTGAGAATGGAATTTTTGGGTTACGTAAATAGAATTTACAGTTGTGGAGTACTTGGGTCGGAAGAAGAGTAAGGATTCAAGTGGTTCTCAAGAACGTTCCTTTGGCTTGTAGAAGCTTTGATATGGTAAGTTGCATTTTGGCTAAAGTTGGTGTAGTTAAGAGTCTCCAAAAAGATTTGATGAGTTCAGCTGATTTTACTACTTTAAAGGCTGAAATTGAAGTAACAGATCCTTGTGAGATTCCTTCGCTTATATAGCTTTTCGTTAATGAATATTACTATGAAATTCCACTTAGAAGGTATATGGGTGACCCAAAATTTATGCTGGATTCAAAAAGTTTTAAGAAGATTGTTTTTGAGAAAGATGCTGATGGTGGTCTTAAAATTTGGAGGATGAAAATGACTAATCAAATGCAAGAAGGTGATATTGGTAATTCTATTGACATTACTTCAAGCAATGAAGATAAAACTGTATTTAACTATGAATCTGATAGTAACAATGTAACGACCCACTATTTTGGACCATTCAAATCGACAATAATCCACACATGTCAGACTTGATTAATGCAAAATAATAGATTGTAATAAAATTTGGAGCAAATAAAATCATTCACAGAATCACAGACACAGAAATATCAGAATAACTCACAGCGGAATTTAAAAATAACCATAGTGGTTCATGAAGCCACTAAAATACATAGTCTCAAAACAAGTACATATTACATAGTCTTAAACCAATACAGTTTGAATAACCATAGAAAAATCCGAAATTCATTGTCTCAATTACATAAGCTAAAATAAAAGACTGAATAGAAAAATAGATAGCAGCTTGATAAAGATGATCTCCAATAGTCCAAGCTCCGTGAAGAGGAAGTCCAATTGATACTCAGGCTGACCCAAGCGTAAAATAAAACATAAACACTCGAGTCAGGATATACATACTTATACAGTGTAGACCAACTCAAGTGAACTGTAGTAAAGGTACAAGTAACTTAGAAGATGCTTAGGACCGCCCATCCTCTAAGGATCCGTTAAACTATTTACTATGTAGTAATATTCGCTATTACAATAGGTTCTAAATAAGTAAAGTATAATCATATCAGAAAATAGCGTTAAGGGGATGGAGAACCTTAACGCGGTCGGATCTTAAAAATCATAATCGTAGTAAAGCTCGATATGGTAGGTGACACGGCACAACTAGGCAATGCCAGGGTAGATATACCAATTACGCACACGGACTGATGGAGCGCATAGCAGCCACTATCGTCCACCTCGAACAACATTCCCAAATCGGAGGATGGCCATCTAGTCAAATCACAAGTAAGAGTATAATATCGAAGAAATGTGTCCGAGAAGAGGTGCTACCTCACTGGTCCGAGATCGCTCCTGTTTTAGCCACCTTATGCCAACTCACGGGAGTTGGGTCCACGTAAAATACCTTAAGAACGTCGTCACCATCCTACTTCATTCTGGAATCTCCACCGCGTACACGGTTGTCAAAGTGGTTTTCGGTATCGACAGAGAGTATGTCCATATCCGATCCCGGTCTCTTTGCCAACCAATCGTTATTATAACCCGTGGTTATAGATTTAAACAATTTATCAAATATACTTCGAATTTAACCATTTAAAACAAAGACATTATTCCTTTAAAATCAAATATTAAATTTCCAAAATCTAACCCTTTCGGAGTTCACTTATTCACTTAAAACAATAACGTTAAAATTTCCAGCTTTCACGGCATTTAAAAAGTGCGGCGGTAAATTATATTTGAAAACAATTTTATTCAACAAAACAACATTTATAAACTGCTATAACAATTCAGTTTTAAGCAAAATCATATTTCAGCCTACTGTAGTCCTTAACAAGTGCTACAGTAGCCCTTTTATTAGTTCAGGTTCAAATTTTAGTTTCTGCTACAATAGCACTTACCAAGTACTATCATAGCCTTAGTTCATTTTAGTCTTTTGGTTCACTTATATAATCCACAACACTTAACAAGTGCTACAGATTCTACCTAGTTCAGAACTTATAAAATCATACATTAAAATGTTCATTTTCAATCCTTTAACAAATTTATTTTAAAGAGAAATTTTACAAACTAAAACCAAAACTTACAAATTTGGTTATTACATTCATTTCAACATTTAAAATTAAACTCCATTTTTTCACCAATTTAAAACTAAATTTTCATTTCAATCTAATTAACTTAAGTTTCCATCTTTTCTTTTAATCAAAATTTCAAATTTAAGTTTCGTTTTAAAATCAATATTCCTCCATTTATTTATATTTATCACATAGAAAAAAAATCATTTCTATTCTAAATAAATCACTTAAAAATTCGATTTAAATCAATTTAATATTATTACAATATTTAAATTATTTAAAAGTATCCAGAAAAATACAGAAAAATAACCATGGGTCAGTATAATATTTTCTAGCCTAAGTCAAGTGATACGAATACTATATCATTTCAATCCGTAATTTACAAAGAAAAATCCGGGTTTTATCATTTCAAACCCGCAATCCCAAGTAAATAAAATTTAATTGAAAATCGTTCAAGCCTATCATTTCAGCCCATAACGATCTTCACTTATTCTAAAGTCCATTCAGGTATGTATCATTTCAACCCATAGTGATTCTATTCTACAGGGAACTTGTAGTGTGATTTAACAGAATAGAATAACAGTAAAATAAGAACAGAATATAACAGATGATACGATATGTAGTTTTAACAATTAACATCAACTATAAATAAATCACAGGTAGTTATAACATCATTTATTTATTTATTTATTTCTACACATTCAGTTGCGGTCGTTTCACAATCATATAAGTATGAATATTCGTGTGAGGTTTACTCACCTCTACGGAGCTGGAGATTCGATACAGAAAGGAAAGACGATGTCTATCGAAAGCACGCGGATAGCACAATCAGTTGTTAGTGGATGCGCCAACTAGATTTAAACCAAAAACAAAATAAAGATAATCAAAATCTAAGATTGTACGAGTAACAAATTTTCAAATGGAGCAACAACGAAAAAGAAACACGTTGAAAATCGAAACAATATAGCACGACCACCTTTTAAAAATATAGATTATAACTTTATATTTGTAAAGTGACAAAACATTTTTTTTTCACAGAAATGGCCAAGTCGAAATATAACCAGGATACCAAAGATTCAAAGGACATAACATTTTTATTTCTCAGATACAAATAACAGGCTCTGACTTGGCAGTAAAACTTCAAGAATGCGACAACAAATCATGAATTCAAAAAACAAAATTGACAAAACCAGAACATGTGACAAAGCAACCTTCTCATTCTCCTTTTCTTTCAAACAAAGCCAGTGAGACCAAAGTACATTTTTTTTCTTTTTCTCAACAGAAACTCAGACTATTACTCAAAACCAAAATACAAAAAGTAACCAACTACCGCTTGTTCATTTTCATGCCCAAGCACAAGGCTTGGCTTCGTGGAGTTGGTCAGGCGTGGGGTGGGGCGAGGAGGCAGGCTCCTGTGGTGGTCTAGGCCGGAGTTGGGGTTCTCACGGTGGTGGGCAGGTCACGGCCTAGGTGTTTGCCTGGGTGGAGGCGCTGGGGTAGGGCGTACGGTTCAAGTGAAACTCGACTGGGTTGTGGTTGGGTTGAAGGCATGGTGGTGGACTGGGTTTTGGGTCTGGATCCGTGGGGTAGGTTGGTGGCGAAGCTGACGTGGGCAGGCTCGGTCTCGTATGGGGTTGGTGGTGGTAGGTTGGGGTAGGAGGCTGGTCTGGTGGCGAATGGTGGTCTCGTGGTGGGTGCTGGTGGCGTGGTGATCTGGTGGTGAATGGGGTCGTGGTAGTGCCGTGGTGGTGGGTTCGGCATGGCCAGTGGTGGTCTCGGCAGGAGTTTCGCACATGGTAGGGATGTGGTGGGCATTGGTGGTGGTAGCTTGGAGCCGTGGGATTTTTGTCTCGGCTGGGGTAGGAGGAAAATATGGTGAATGGGAGGACTGGGAAATGGCATGACGTGGCGGGTAGGCTGAGTATGGAGTTGGAGACGTGGGGACAAGCATGGAGTAGGCAACAGAAAAACAAGGCAGACAACATGGAACAAAGGAAAACAGAGAACAACAAATTAAAACAAAAAAATGAAAGAAGAAGGCATGCTGGATCTTACCTTTATGAAGAACGAAGGTCACGCAATTTACAAATGGAAGCTGAAGGAATTTGCAGTAAGTAAAAATTTGTGAACGAGAAATATATATTACTGCTCACTTGATTTATGGAGAGAAGGCAGTAAAAGTTTTGAACGGTAGGCTATAAAGGAAATTAATTTTTCAAGCTGGCACGAAACGTACGGGAGGTAAAGGGGTAAGGAATGATTCTCACGTGCATGATTTAAGGATAGATTTGAGCAAGATTTTTGAAATTTTCAAACTGAAAATATGCAGCTGAAATTTTGTAAATTCAACGCATATAAAATCAATAGACAAAGGAACAACAAACGTAAAGTGTAACGTCCAAAGTAACGTACAATTTGATTTATTTCTTTTATTAATAAATTTAAAAATGTTAACAGTTTCCTAAAAATATAACGTATCATTTTAAACCAAAATTAAAATAGCTATTATCATCATTAAATAAAATTTGATTCTAATATAAAGTTAAGAACAGACATAAATATACGTAACGAAATGTAAAGTTAAAATTTTTCGTTTCACACAAATTACTACACTTTATATTTAAATCAATATTTCAAAATTGTATAATTTTAATAAAATTTCGTTTAAAAATTTTGGGCTGTTACACTCTTCCCCACTCAAAGCTTTTCGTCCTCGAAAAGGAACAAAGAAGGAAAACAAAGAAAAAAAAAGACAGAATAGCAAAAGTACCTGAAATAAACAGTTCCAGATTCGAAGAACGAATGCTCTCCTCCGTCTCCCAGGTGCAATCCCGTTCATCAGTGCTCCACTGCACTTTGACCAGGTTGACAGATTTTCTTCTTAGCTGCTTCGTACCTCGATCGACGATACGAAGTGGCTTCCTCTCAACAGTCAGATTTGGCTCAATATCCAAACTATCAAGAGCAGAAGGCTGAATAATAAGAGATGGATCATGTAGATAGCGACGAAGATGAGATACATGAAAGACATTGTGTATTCCAGAAAATTTCTCGGGTAAATCCAGACGATAAGCAAGAGAGCCAATTCTTTCAAAAATGCGAAAAGGACCTACAAATCTAGGAGAAAGCTTTCCTCTACGACCAAAACGAATAACATTCCTTAAGGGAGAGACCTTAAGGAAAACCAAATCACCTACAGCAAACTCTAAACTCCGTCTTCGACGATCAGCGTACTTCTTCTGTCTATCTTGAGCAATCCTCATCTTCCTCTTAATCTCTTCGACTCTCTCTGAAGCTTCCAAAACCATCTCAGGACCAAGAACCAAACGATTACCAGATTCAATCCAACAAGAAGGGGATCTACAAGGTCGTCCGTAAAGAGAAGAAAACGGAGATGTCTCAATACTGGCCTGATAACTATTGTTATAAGTGAATTCGACAAGATGGAGATGATCTTCCCAAGATCCTCCATAATCCAGCACACAAGCACGAAGAAGATCTTCTAAAATCTGATTCACCCTTTCCGTTTGACTGTCGGTCTGTGGATGGTAAGCAGTGCTCAGATTAAGATGAGTGCCCAAAGAATCCTGAAAGGCTTTCCAAAACCTACTAGTAAAGATATGATCACGATCACAAACGATACTGAGAGGAACACCATGGAGACGAACAATCTCCCTCATGTAAATCTCAGACAAACTAGAAGCTGAACGGGTAGACTTGACTGGAATGAAATGAGCTGATTTGGTCAATCTATCCACAATAACCCAGATACTCTCGTTACCCTTCCTAGTCCTCGGTAAACCATCAATGAAATCCATAGAAACTTGTTCCCACTTCCAATTGGGAATCTCAAGAGGCTGCAATAAACCCGGAGTCTTCTGATGATCTGCCTTGACTTGCTGACAAGTCGCACACCTATTAACAAAAATGGAAATATCACGCTTCATACCTTTCCACCAATATAACTTCTTCATGTCCTGATACATCTTGGTCACGCCTGGATGAATAGAAAGTCTGGAATGATGATTCTCCCGAAGTAACTCCTGTCTCAATCCATCAACATTCGGGACACAAATCCTATTATTAATCCTCAATACACCCTTATCGTCAATTTGAGCTCCTCTTCCATCAAGACTACTACCTCCAACTCTGCTTCGAACACTCTCCTTAATCAATCTAAGCATCTGATCCTCATCCTGTCTAGCCATAATACGATCCACAAGAGGTGAAGAAACAACAATCTGACACAACAAAGCTTTCTTCCTACTCAAAGCATCCGCCACAACATTAGCTTTTCCCGGTGTATAGTTGATGTCGAGGTCATAAGAAGCAAGGAACTCTAACCACCTAACTTGTCTCTGATTCAAATCCTTCTGAGAGAAAATATACCTCAAAGACGGATGATCTGTGAAAAGCTCGAACTTGGTACCCAACAGACGATGTCTCCAAAGCTTCAAAGCGAAAACAACTGCAAGCAACTCTAGATCATGGGCAGCATAATTTACTTCATGGGTCTTCAATTGTCTACTAGCATAAGCAATCACTCTACCATCCTGCATCAGAACAGCTCCCAAACCTTCTCGACAAGCATCAGTGTATACCGTTAATCCCTCATGTCAATTTGGAACGGTAAGAACAGGTGCGGAAGTAAGCTTGTCTTTTAACTCATTGAATGCGGCCTCACACTTATTGTTCCAAATAAACTTAGCATTCTTCCGAGTTAAAGCCGTGAGAGGTGCAGCAATCCGAGCAAAATTCTCAATGAATCTCCGGTAATAACCGGCGAGGCCCAGAAAACTACGGATATCCGTAGGAGTCTTAGGAGTTTCCCAATCCTGCACAGAATAGGGAAAAAGAAGGATAACAGGAAAGATAGAGTAAATTGAAATGAAACAATGAAAGAGAAGGAAAGAAAGACTTACATTGATCGCAGCGATCTTGACTGGATCAACTGAAACTCCATTACTAGAAACAATATGCCCGAGAAATCGGACTTCATCCTTCCAGAAATGACATTTGGAAAATTTAGCTTTTAACTGATGCTTTCGAAGAGTCTCAAGAACAGATTTCAACTGTGACTCATGTTCTGCTTCAGACTTAGAGAAAATGAGGATATCATCCACAAAGACTAGAACAAATTTATTAAGCACATCACGGAAAACACGATTCATCAAGTCAACAAAGAAAGCGGGAGCATTAGTCAAACAAAAAGGCATGACTAACCATTCGAAGTATCCATTCTCAGTACGGAAAGCAGTCTTAGGAATACTTTCCTCGGCAACTCTGAGTTGGTGAAAACCTGTGGCAAGATCAAGCTGAGAGAAAACAGTAGCACCATAAAGCTGATCAAACATGTCATTGATGCGAGGCATTGGATATCTATTTTTCATAGTGAGCTTGTTCAACTCCCTATAATCAACACACATCCGGAGAGAACCATCGGACTTGGAGACGAAAACCACCGCAGCTCCCCATTCAGAAAAACTAGGTCTGATCAGACCCTTGAAAGATAGGTCCCCAATTTGTTCCCTTAACTCAACCTTCTCGCGGGGTGCCATTCTTCTAGGAGGAAGAACTACAAGTCGAGCTCCAGGAATGAGATCAATGCGGTAATCAATTTCCCGCTTGGGAGGTAAAGCTGTAACTTCCCCAAATACATCCGGGTAGTGATTGACTACACGAGTCGACTGAAGATCAATAGGAGAAGCATCCAATAAGTAGATAAAGCTACCAGCACAATCATGAGGCAGACTACACTGAATAACCAAAGAATTACCCCAATCATCCTTAAGAGAAATAATTCAGGATTTACAAGAGATATGGGCATCGTGATTCTTTAACCAATCATCTCCAAGCAGCAAATCAAAAGTATCAAAACCAAGAATATAGAAATCACCACTAAAACGATGATCGGAATGGTGGAGTTTCACATGTTTACAAATCTTATTGAGATTTGCTGGACCACCAATAGGATTTGAAACACATAGAGGAACAGAAGCATACTCAGGAGAAAGGAGATGTTCAAACTTATTACACAAGTCATCAGAAATAAAACTGTACGAAGCTCCAGTATCAAATAAAACACGAGCAGGATGATGAAATAAAGTAAAGGTGCCTTGAAGAGTACCTTGATCATCGCTAGGGGCAGGAGTAGGTGCAGCAGGTGATGAAGCAGATGCGACAGCAAATACACCAGATGGCTTTCCCTTCTGATATAAAGGACAGTCCTTCCTAAAATGACCCGGCTGAAGACAAACATGACAAAGATCGTTCCTGGTAACCTGGGGTGGAGGAACAGCAGCACTAACCGATGTAGGGCAACTATTGGCATAGTGTCCCTTCTGGTCACATTTGAAGCAAGTAATGGAGGAAAGATCAATAGGGTGTCTCTGGGAAGGAGCTGATGCTGAAGATCCCAAGCCCGCATGCTTGATCCAATTCTTCTTCTGCTGGTGGAAGTTGGGCTTTCTCTTCTTGGAATTTGCAGAGGAAGATTGAGAGACATGAACACCAGAAGTAGCAGGACCCTTGGAAGTAGGGTTCTCATAGCGAATAGCCATATCCATGAGCTCAGTAAATGTGCCATGAACATGTGAAATAAGGCGATCGTAGAACTCTGGGCGAGCTCCAGAAATGAACTTCTCATTCTTCTTTAGCTGAGTGTCGATAAGACCAGGACCAAATTTGGAAAGTTCATTGAACTTCCGCTCATACTCAGAAAAAGACATGGTACCCTGCTTAAGATCCATGAATTCACGATACAGCTGAGATTTCCCGGCTTCGGGCATCCATTTTGCCACAAAAGCCTCCCTGGAAAGAAGATACAGAAAACTGAACTTAAGATAGATTCAAAAGAAAAGGAAATGGGGAAAAATTCAAGTTAACACAAAGGATACCTGAACTGCTCCCACGAAAGATCACCTTCGTTAGTGTGAGTCGTAACAGACTCCCACCAATCTAAGGCTGACTCTTGCAGCTGCCATGCTACTAACTGACGCTTTTGGGCATCAGTGATCTCTAGACCAGTAAAAATTCTCTCCAAACTTTGTAGCCATTGCTGGGCTTCGATAATACTCTCTGAACCGGTGAACCTAGTGCCACCGAGCTGAGAGAATTCCTTGCAAAGAACAGTGAACTTAACTGGTGCAACAGGTGGAGGAACTGGGGAAATACCATGACCCCTACCTCTAGCATTTCCACGATTCATCCTGGAAATAATCAAGAATAAACTTTAGGACAAAGTACAAAGAAGGCAAAGATAAGTTAAGATAAGACACGATAAGATCACTTGGGTGAATATCCTAATAACAAAATTTCTAACAAGGTAGATACGGAAAGAAGGAAGTTTAGAAAAAATTTCTTCTTAAAACAAGAAAACTTTATATCAAAATAATCTTTGAAAAATCATTTGAGAAATCATTTTAAAATCATTTTATACTTTGAAAATACGTTCACTCACAAGGAAATGATTCTGAGTTTGATTTCACTCATTCTAGGGTATTTCTACCCTATCTCTAATGAGTTTTTGCTCCATAGGCTAAAGGTTTGCCTAAAACCAAAGCTCTGATATCAAATGTAACGACCCACTATTTTGGACCATTCAAATCGACAATAATCCACACATGTTAGACTTGAATAATGCAAAATAACAGATTGTAATAAAATTTGGAGCAAATAAAATCATTCACAGAATCACAGACACAGAAATATCAGAATAACTCACAACGGAATTTAAAAATAACCATAGTGGTTCATGAAGCCACTAAAATACATAGTCTCAAAACAAGTACATATTACATAGTCTTAAACCAATACAGTTTGAATAACCATAGAAAAATCCCAAATTCATTGTCTCAATTACATAAGCTAAAATAAAATACTGAATAGAAAAATAGATAGCAGCTTGATAAAGATGATCTCCAGTAGTCCAAGCTCCGTGAAGAGGAAGTCCAACTGATACTCAGGCTGACCCGAGCGTAAAATAAAACATAAACACTCGAGTCAGGATATACATACTTATACAGTGTAAACCAACTCAAGTGAACTGTAGTAAAGGTACAAGTAACTTAGAAGATGCTTGGGACCGCCCATCCTCTAAGGATCCGTTAAACTATCTACTATGTAGTAATATTCGCTATTACAATAGTGTCTAAATAAGTAAAGTATAATCATATCGGAAAATAGCGTTAAGGGGATGGAGAACCTTAACGCAGTCGGATCTTAAAAATCATAATCGTAGTAAAGCTCGATATGGTAGGTGACACGGCACAACTAGGCAATGCCAGGGTAGATATACCAATTACGCACACGGACTGATGGAGCGCATAGCAGCCACTATCGTCCACCTCGAAGAACATTCCCAAATCGGAGGATGGCCATCTAGTCAAATCACAAATAAGAGTATAATATCGAAGAAATGTGTCCAAGAAGAGGTGCTACCTCACTGGTCCGAGATCGCTCCTGTTTTAGCCACCTTATGCCAACTCATGGGAGTTGGGTCCACGTAACATACCTTAAGAACGTCGTCACCATCCTACTTCATTCTGGAATCTCCACCGCGTACACGGTTGTCAAAGTGGTTTTCGGTATCGATAGAGAGTATGTCCATATCCGATCCCGGTCTCTTTGCCAACCAATCGTTATTATAACCCGTGGTTATAGATTTAAACAATTTATCAAATATACTTCAAATTTAACCATTTAAAACAAAGACATTATTCCTTTAAAATCAAATATTAAATTTCCAAAATCTAACCATTTCGGAGTTCACTTATTCACTTAAAACAATAACGTTAAAATTTCCAGCTTTCACGGCATTTAAAAAGTGCGGCGGTAAATTATATTTGAAAACAATTTTATTCAACAAAACAACATTTATAAACTGCTATAACAGTTCAGTTTTAAGCAAAAACATATTTCAGCCTACTGCAGTCCTTAACAAGTGCTACAGTAGCCCTTTTATTAGTTCAGGTTCAAATTTTAGTTTCTGCTACAACAGCACTTACCAAGTACTATCATAGCCTTAGTTCATTTTAGTCTTTTGGTTCACTTATATAATCCACAACACTTAACAAGTGCTACAGATTCTACCTAGTTCAGAACTTATAAAATCATACATTAAAATGTTCATTTTCAATCCTTTAACAAATTTATTTTAAAGAGAAATTTTACAAACTAAAACCAAAACTTACAAATTTGGTTATTACATTCATTTCAACATTTAAAATTAAACTCCATTTTTTCACCAATTTCAAACTAAATTTTCATTTCAATTTAATTAACTTAAGTTTCCATCTTTTCTTTTAATCAAAATTTCAAATTTAAGTTTCGTTTTAAAATCAATATTCCTCCATTTATTTATATTTATCACATAGAAAAAAAATCATTTCTATTCTAAATAAATCACTTAAAATTCGATTTAAATCAATTTAATATTATTACAATATTTAAATTATTTAAAAGTATCCAGAAAAATACAGAAAAATAACCACGGGTCTGTATAATATTTTCTAGCCTAAGTCAAGTGATACGGATACTATATCATTTCAATCCGTAATTTACAAAGAAAAATCCGGGTTTTATCATTTCAAACCCGCAATCCCAAGTAAATAAAATTTAATTGAAAATCGTTCAGGCCTATCATTTCAGCCCATAACGATCTTCCCTTATTCTAAAGTCCGTTCGGGTATGTATCATTTCAACCCATAGTGATTCTATTCTACAGGGAACTTGCAGTGTGATTTAACAGAATAGAATAACAGTAAAATAAGAACAGAATATAACAGATGATACGATATGCAGTTTTAACAATTAACATCAACTATAAATAAATCACAGGTAGTTATAACATCATTTATTTATTTATTTATTTGTACACATTCAGTTGCGGTCGTTTCACAATCATATAAGTATGAATATTCGTGTGAGGTTTACTCACCTCTACGGAGCTGGAGATTCGATACAGAAAGGAAAGACGATGTCTATCAAAAGCACGCGGATAGCACGATCAGTTGTTAGCGGATGCGCCAACTAGATTCAAACCAAAAACAAAATAAAGATAATCAAAATCTAAGATTGTACGAGTAACAAATTTTCAAATGGAGCAACAAAGAAAAAGAAACACGTTGAAAATCGAAACAATATAGCACGACCACCTTTTAAAAATATAGATTATACCTTTATATTTGTAAAGTGACAAAACATTTTTTTTTCACAGAAATGGCCAAGTCAAAATATAACCAAGATACCAAAGATTCAAAGGACATAACATTTTCATTTCTCAGATACAAATAACAGGCTCTGACTTGGCAGTAAAACTTCAAGAATGCGACAACAAATCATGAATTCAAAAAACAAAATGGACAAAACCAGAACATGTGACAAAGCAACCTTCTCATTCTCCTTTTCTTTCAAACAAAGCCAGTGAGACCAAAGTACATTTTTTTCTTTTTCTCAACAGAAACTCGGACTATTACTCAAAACCAAAATACAAAAAGTAACCAACTACCGCTTGTTCATTTTCATGCCCAAGCACAAGGCTTGGCTTCGTGGAGTTGGTCAGGCATGGGGTGGGGCGAGGAGGCAGGCTCCTGCGGTGGTCTAGGCCGGAGTTGGGGTTCTCACGGTGGTGGGCAGGTCACGGCCTAGGTGTTTGCCTGGGTGGAGGCGCTGGGGTAGGGCGTACGGTTCAAGTGAAACTCGACTGGGTTGTGGTTAGGTTGAAGGCATGGTGGTGGACTGGGTTTTGTGTCTGGATCCATGGGGTAGGTTGGTGGCGAAGCTGACGTGGGTAGGCTCGGTCTCGTATGGGGTTGGTGGTGGTAGGTTGGGGTAGGAGGCTGGTCTGGTGGCGAATGGTGGTCTCGTGGTGGGTGCTGGTGGCGTGGTGATCTGGTGGCGAATGGGGTCGTGGTAGTGCAGTGGTGGTGGGTTCGGCATGGCCAGTGGTGGTCTCGGCAGGGGTTTCGCACTGGGTAGGGATGTGGTGGGCACTGGTGGTGGTAGCTTGGAGCCTTGGGATTTTTGTCTCGGCTGGGGTAGGAGGAAAATATGGTGAATGGGAGGACTGGGAAATGGCATGACGTGGCAGGTAGGCTGAGTATGGAGTTGGAGACGTGGGGACAAGCATGGAGTAGGCAACAGAAAAACAAGGCAGACAACATGGAACAAAGGAAAACAGGGAACAACAAATTAAAACAAAAAAATGAAAGAAGAAGGCATGCTGGATCTTACCTTTATGAAGAACGAAGGTCACACAATTTACAAATGGAAGCTAAAGGAATTTGCAGTAAGTAAAAATTTGTGAACGAGAAATATATATTACTGCTCACTTGATTTATGGAGAGAAGGCAGTAAACGTTTTGAACGGTAGGCTATAAAGGAAATTAATTTTTCAAGCTGGCACGAAACGTACGGGAGGTAAAGGGGTAAGGAATGATTCTCACGTGCACGATTTAAGGATAGATTTGAGCAAGATTTTTGAAATTTTCAAACTAAAAATATGCAGCTGAAATTTTGTAAAGTCAACGCATATAAAATCAATAGACAAAGGAACAACAAACGTAAAGTGTACCGTCCAAAGTAACGTACAATTTGATTTATTTCTTTTATTAATAAATTTAAAAATGTTAACGGTTTCCTAAAAATATAACGTATCATTTTAAACCAAAATTAAAATAGCTATTATCATCATTAAATAAAATTTGATTCTAATATAAAGTTAAGAACAGACATAAATATACTAACGAAATGTAAAGTTTAAATTTTTCGTTTCACACAAGTTACTACACTTTATATTTAAATCAATATTTCAAAATTGTATAATTTTAATAAAATTTCGTTTAAAAATTTTGGGCTGTTACAAACAAGGTAGAGGAGAATTTGGCATGTTATAATAACTTGGATATGGAAGCTGAAGGTGTAGTCAAAGAAGATGATAAAGGCAAACAAATAGTGGTATTTCAGATTCCAGAGAATGCTCACGAGGGTCCAAAATTGGCATGCAGAAAGGAGGATACTGACAAGGAGCAGGTGGGATTTACTATATTAAGAAGAAGTGCAAGAAGAATAGAAGCCGATCATCTCCTTGAAGGTAGTGTTTTCATTCCTACTATTCTCAACAGTTTAACTCATGATCAATATTATGAAATTGCGGAATGCTTGGATTTTATTCTAAAAAATAATGAGGATGATATTTTTGAATTTAAAGATAAAGAAGCTGAGAGGGTTCTATCTTTAAAATGCTAATATGTTCATGGAATGTTAGAGGTTTGGGTAATGATGTAAAATGCAATAGAATTAGAAATGTTATCAAAATTATTAAACCTAATATTGTTTTGCCTCAAGAAAAGAAAATCAGTAATCCTGATAATAAATTATTTTTATGTTTGGGAGGTGTTATGTTCGATGGTTGGAGTTTCATTGAGGCTAATGGTAGTGCTGGAGGAATTTTCATTGGATGGAATAGTGGAAAATTTACTCTAATGCAAGAAATGAAGGATAAATTTTACTTACATTTGGCGCTGAAGTTTAACCCGACTGGAATTTTATATTTTGTCACAAGTGTATATGGTCCTAAAACTAGAATTAAGAGGAAGAAGATGTGGGAAGATTGTACTACTTTTAAAAATTTAATTCAAGGTCCTTGGATAATAGTAGGTGATTTCAATACAACCAGATTCATTGATGAGAGAAACAAGAGAATGGAGGATTATGTAGATGATGTTGAAGATTTTGGAGAGTTTGTTAGAGAGTGTAATCTGATTGATCTTCCTCTTACCAACAAAAAATACACTTGGAGTAGTGGTAGAGAAAATCCAACTTTAGTGAAACTTGATAGATTTTTTATCAATCCTAAATTTGAAGATATACATCCTTTATCATATCAAAGAGGTTTATCATCTATAATTTCAGATCATTGCCCTATTGTATTTGATTCTGGTGAGAATACTTCTAGGAAACCTCTTTTTAAATTTGAGAAATGTGGTGTCTTGAAGAGGTTTTTGATGAGATGGTGGAGAGGAAATGGAATGAATATTGGAAAGCAGGAGAAGTTGCTAATATCTTTAGCAAGAAATTGAAAAGAGAGAACATATCAATATATTGATATGTTCTCTCTAGAAGAGAACATATCAATATATTGATATGTTCTCACATATCAATATATTGATATGTTCTCTCTTATTTGTGGAAATTCCTTAAGAGATGGAATAAAGAAGTCTTTGGTGATATAAAGTTGAAGAAGGAGAAATTGATGAATGAAATTCTTGAGCTTAACATTAAGGCCGAAAAGGGAAGTCTATGTGAGAAAGATAACTTTTTGCTTAATATGAAGGAAGATGAGCTGATAAAGGTAATTGATTAAGAGGAAATTTTTTGGCGACAAAGATCGAGAATTCAGTGGTTGAAGGAAGGGGATAAAAATACAGGGTATTTTCATAGAGTTGCTAATGGGAGAAGGAGATCTAATATGATTTGTAGTGTTATGTGTGGTGATACTAAGATTAGTAAGCAAGATGATTTAAATAGAGCTTTTACTGACTATTATAAGAGAATTTTTGGGAGAGGTATAGATAAAAGAGTTGATGTTGATTGGAAACTGCTCTACCCTAATAATGTTGATCTTTCAGATTTGGATGGTAAGTTTACAGAAGAAGTTTTTGTGCTTTGATTGAAATGCCTTGTGACAAAGCTCCTGGGCCAGACGGGTTCCCAAATATTTTCTTTAAAAAACACTGGAGTTGGATGAAGAGAGATATTATGAGTATTTTTGAAAGTTTTGAGGTAGGAAATCTGAATTTGGAAAAACTGAGCTATGCGAATGTGGTTCTTATCCCAAAAAAAGAAGGTGATTTAAGTCTTGCCGATTTTAGACCTATTAGTCTATTAAATAGTACTTTTAAATTGATTACTAAAGTACTTGCTAATAGATTAAAGAATAAGATGAATTTGTTAAATGATAAAGCATAGACTGCTTTTATAAAAGGTAGATCTATATTGGAGGGAGCTACACTTGTTCAGGAAGTTGTTTCTTTCTATACCAGGAATTCTACTTCATGTACTCTTCTTAAGCTTGATTTTGCTAAGGCCATTGATACAGTAGATTGGAGATTTGTAATTGACTTATTGAGAGCCAGAGGATTTAGTGAGATATGGATTTCTTAGATTTCAAAAATTCTTTACTCAAGTAAGTCTAATATTTTTGTTAATGATGTAGCTGGCAAAACTATTAGCTCTAAAAGAGGGTTGAGACAAGGAGATCCTCTTTCTCCTTTGTTGTTTGATTTAGCTGCTGATGTATTTACACAGATATTAAAAGTTAGTTGTAATAAAGGATTGATTAAAAGGTTTGGGAGGAGTTCGTGATGGGAGGTATTAGGTCTTTGCACTATGTAGATGACACAATTATTTTTGGTGATTCCAGTTGTAAGTATATTACAGCTTTGAAATTCATTTTGTATGCTTTTGAAAGCGTTTCTGGACTACAAATCAACTTTCATAAGAGCTCTGTTATGGTTTTAGGGAAGGAAAGTGATGATGCAAAGTTAATTGCTAATATGCTTAACTGTAAAGTCGGAGAATTTCCTCTTTCTTATTTGGGATTCAACATCAGACCAGGTAGATTGCACAAAGATGATTGGTATATGTTAATTAATAAAGTTGATACAAGACTTGCTAGATGGAAAGGTAGTTCTTTATCAAAAGCTGGTAGCCGTGTTTTGGTTAATTCAGTCTTATCTTCTATTCCTTTGTATTGGTTTTCATTTTATAAATGTCCTTCCTGGGTTATTAAGAAGATTGATTTAATTAGAAGAAATTTCTTTTGGACTAGGAAGAAGGAGACTAAAACTTTATGTTGTCTGATTGCTTGGGATCAAGTGTGCAAATCAGTAAGTCAGGGAGGTTTGGGGGTGTTAAATTTAGGTGATATGAATACTTCATCACTTTGTAAGTGGTTATGGGATATGGTTAGTTCAAAATCTTCTCTCTGGAAAGATTGGATATTAACTACGCAATATGATAATGTTTTCTCATGGTATGTTGATGGTAGAAGATGTTCTAGATTTTGGAAGGACATTTTGAGTTTTTCTCAGCTGTTTAAAATTGGCTTGAAGTTAGTGGTTAATGATGGTTGTAGAATCTCTTTTTAGCATGACAGGTGGTTCATTTCAATTTCATTGGAAGTTGAATTTGATGCTCTGTATGAATTAGCTGTTGATAAATACAGTTCTGTTGCTAAAATGTATGATTGGAATGCTTATGGTTTCAAATGGAAATTGTCTTTTAATCGAATAATAGAAGGAAGAGTTCTTTTTCAACTTATGAATCTTATTCAACTTATGGACGGGTATTGTTTGACAGATGGTAGAGATGAGTTTATTTGCCAGTCTAATAATTAGAAGTAGTATAAAGTTTTTAATATTTACCAGTTTATTAATTTCTAGGGCAGAAAATTTGTGGGTTACAAAAATATGTGGAAAGTTAAAAATGTGCCAACAAAAGTGAAGATTCTCATGTAGTCTATTATTCATGGCAGGCTTAATACAATGGATATGCTGAAGAAGAAAGGACTAATGGTGTTGGAGAAATGTTGGTTTTGTGGTGATAATGTTGAAAGTTATATTCATCTCTTTTGTGATTATGATGTAGCTTTTTATATATGGACTAAATGTCTGGTGAATCTGCATATTGAACTTGATTGGAAAGAACATATTAGAGATCAGTTTTATTTTTAGGATAAGTTGATTGAAGAGCTTCCCAATTATGACTCAAAATACAAATTCACTTTAGCTAATTTTTCTTTTTGCTGGATTCTATGGAACGAGATGAACAAAAGATGTTTTAATGGCATTGCAAATAGTTCTAATAGTATTCTTTTTCAAGTTCTAAAGTTTGTTTATATTTTGGCAGGAATTGAATAGCACAAGGCAATTGATTACATTGAAGGTTTAGTTGCTAGCAGGGTGAGCAAGAGAAGGAAAGACCTTTGAGGAAGTCCTGGTGATCATGTTGTAGCAGTATCTTCTTTTTGTTGTATATTTTTGATCACCTGCGTGTGGTTGAACATATGTTTTTTGGTGTTCTACTGCTTCATGTATGCTGAACATTTGTGTTGTGTTTGTGTTGTTTACTGTCTTGAATGTGTAATGGTTTGTATGGCCTGTGTTGTTTTGTGTTGGTTGTGGTGGTGTAACAGTATTTTGTACTTTTATTTTATTATAGTAGTAAATATGGCATGGTATGTCCACTACCATTTTTATCAAATTCAACAACGGGTGTCATCCAATATTTCTTATATTGATCATTTATTTCTATTTGAATGGTTCCTTCCTAGTTTTCGTCATTACTACTTCCTGGTTTATTTTCTTTTTCTACATGTATAAGAGCTTGGGATCTAGTCAATCCATGGTCTCATTGTTTGGTTCAAAGGCTTTTTCCTCAACACTGGAATTTTGTTGGAAGCCCACCTGCGCAATTCGGGTTTTTGTGGCTCTTTGTTAGCTAGCTAATTTTGCTAAGGAGTTGACTTGAGAATTCCTTCCTCTGGGTACTCGATGTATCGAAAAATCCTCAAACTAGGATAACATTTTCAGCATCTTCTTGATGTAAAGAATCAACCTTGCATCCTTCATTTGACAAGTTTGATTCAACTGATTAACCATCAATTTGGAATCATTGAAAATTTCGATCCTTCGGATTTTTAACTAAAGAGCTAAGGTTAGTCTTGTTATCATTAATTCATATTCAATCACGTTATTGGTAGCGGGAAATCCTAACTTCATTGCATAATGTAATCAGTGTCCATCAACGGTGATGATTACATATCCCGCACTAGCCCCTTGCTCGTTCGAGGCTTCATCAACGAACAGTTGCCATTCGGGTTTCATATCCTTTTTCTTTCTCGATTATTCTTCAACTAATCCTATACATTCATTAATGATATCAACCAGAGCTTGTCCTTTGATTACCATTCGACACTGAACTCAATCTTATACCGACTCGGCTCTATTCCCCATTTTACTAGTCTTCCTAACGTTTTGGGCTTAGTATAAATATTTTCAAGTGGAAAGTTATTTAGAACCTTGATTGGGTGTGTTTGAAAGTAGGCTCTTAGTTTTCGAGTAGTGAGAATTAGATAGATTGCCTTCTTCTTTATAACTGGATATCTAGCTTCTGCCTCTTTATGCCTTTTACTAGTATAGTACACTGAAAGTTAAGCTTTGTTTTCTTCTCTTAGTAGAATAGAACTTTTCACATGTTTGGAGACTGCCATGTAAGGATATAAGTTCTCTCATTCATTGGGAGTAGATAAGCTTGGTGGTTTTTCAAGACGGTCTTTTAATTATTTGAAGGCTTTTTGGCAATCTTCTCCTCATAAAAAGTTCTTTTTTAATCACGTTAAAGAAAGGGATGCACTTATCGTTGGCTTTTGAGATAAATCATTTTAATGCTGCTACACTTACATTTAAGCTTGCTACATCTTTACTTGTTTTTGGCTCTGCCATGTTCTTGATATCTCTGATTTGGTCGGAATTGGCCTAAATTTGTCGAGCACTTACAATAAATCCTAGAAATTTTGCAGATTATATTTCAAAAGAGCATTTTGGCAGATTCAACTTCATTTTTGTACTCTTTAGTACTCCAAACATTTCCTAAAGATCTTTCAAGTTGTTAATTTCCTCTTGGGACTTAACTAGCATGTCATCCATGTACAATTCATGTTTTGTCCGATTTGTTCCTTAAACATTCTATTTACTAACCTCTGATACATAAACCCTACATTCTTAAGCCTAAAAGGCATAACTTTGTGGAAATAAGTTCCCCAATCCATCATAAAACTTGTGTTTTCTTCTTCTGGTTTAAATATAGGCATTTGATTATATCCTAAGTATGCATCCATAAATGATAACAGCTTATGCCCACTTGTGGCATCAACTAACTGATCTATTCCAGGTAAAGGATAGCAATATTTGTGGCATGCCTTATTCAGATCGGTATAATCGATGCATGTTCTCCATTTCCCATTGGAATTTCTAATTAGTATAAGATTAACCAACCATTTAGGGTAGAGCACTTCTCTAATGAACCCATTCTCAAGTAATCTTTTGACATCTTCCTTTATTGCAGTAGCTTGAATTTTATTAAACTGTCTTTTCTTTAGTCGAACAGGATCGATTATCGAATCTATGTTTAAAGCTTGGCTCATAATTGATGGATCCGCCCCAACCATATCCGAGCAAGTCCAGGAAAACACATCTTTGCTAAATTGGAGGAATCATATATGATCACCTTTGAGATTGTTGCCTAGTACTTTTCTAAATTTTACTGGTTTGGTTGGGTCAAGCAAATATAGGTTTATCTCTTCCAGTTCTTCGGCAAATTTCATTCTCTCTTACTCACTTCTGCAATCAAATTTGATAATAATTTCCTCACCCTCTATTTCATTGGTCATTTGGCTTACTTCTTTTCTCTTTCTTTTTCTCGCAAAGAAGTTGAATCTTTTCAGCATATTCATAGACTTTTTACCTACATATGCCTGTTTATTTGCCTTGAATAGTAGGCTTGAAAAACAACCATTCAAGGGCTTCTCAATTTAGTCTAGTTCAGTTTACTTTTCTCTAAGTTGTAACAAGAAGAGCCATCTTTATTAAATTGCTTGAGAGTAGCAAAATTAGTTCTCGAATGCTAAAGTGCTCCCCTCTTATGGTTCTCAATCAATTTTAACTAAAAATTTCACCATTAGATGTTCAGGTGAGACGAATGTATCCACTTTATCTAGTGCATGCCTCATAAAGAAAGCATTGTAATAGGAGGGTTGTCCCATGACTATGAACAAAGTTTCAAAGGTTCTGGAGCATGGCGGAATTCCCAATTGCACGAAGAGCATTGTTTTCCCCATTGGAGTAAATCCTTTATTATTGAATCCAAAGATGGGCTATATTTTGTTCTAACTTCCCCTCCAAAATATTCATCTGGCTAAAAGCATGTTTGAAAATGACATTTACTGCACTTCCAATACCAACCAAAATCTTCATCACCACCGAGTGCCCGATTTGAGAAGTTATCATTAGCGGGTCATTATGTGGGTGACAAATTCCACATAGCCCTTATTGAGTTACCATTTATTGAGGCATTTTGAGTTGAGACCTGCGATTCTTGAAAGCTAGCTTTTCTTGGATAGAGAAAATTCCTTCCTTTGCTTCTCTTACATATCTGCTCTTAGGTCATTTGCTACCTCCTGCAATGTGGGGACCTCCATGACGGACATCTATGCGATTAACTGGAGGAATAAAGTTTTGTTGGAAACCTTCTCTACAAAATTAGCAATGTTGCTCAAAGGTCTCTTATTATTCTCTTTGGGATGGGAAGGCTTCTGAGTTTCTTTAACGAACTTCTTAAGAGATCCTGACCTGATCATGTACTTAATTATACCTACCAAAATAGGGCGTTTGTTAGTCTTATGCACATTTTCTTTATGATAGGCACAGTAATCTCCCCCTCTGTTAGGCTCAGGATGGTTTCTTGCTTTACAGGAAGTGGGGAAACTTTCACTATCTTTTTCCACAACAAAAATTTAGGAGATGGGTTTGTTCAAGTCTACATAATTGGATTTGGGGATCTCCTCCCACCTTCCCCTTCTACATTGTTCCCATTTTAGCTTTTCATTAGGGTGAGCGAAATTGAACTTTCCTACTTCTTTCTTCAGTTGGGAGTTCTTTCTGGCATGGTACATTTCGTCCATAAAGATGATTTTATCTGCTTGGAAATGGAAGTCCTACAGATCCCTAAACCGATGAATATGGAGCTCTTTCCACAAAGGAGACTGCTCAATTATCCCAGAACCTACTACCTCCAGCTTCTCCTTATCGGTCATATTATCTGCTTTTAGCGCTTATACATTGAATCTCCTTAGATACTTACAAAGTAATTGGCGTAGTCTTTGTTTGACATAAGCTAGCACACCAGAATCTATGGTAGGATCTTTGCATATGAAAAACTATGTCAAAAATTAATAAGAAAACCGCTCCAAAGAATAGATAGTCTTTTTTAAGTAGTGTCTATACAACTTGATAGCTTCTCCATGAAAAGTTATGGGGAAAATCCTATAACGAACTTCCGCAAAGGCGTTATGGTTGTCCATTTTGCTTTTGAAAGCCAACAAATGATCATCTGGATCACTGGTTTCATCATAATTTAACAAAGAATTTTGATGTGGGTCGGGATTTTGATGGACATTATATTCTCTGTAAAAGGAGCCTCTCGAAAATTATTATTAACCCTTGGGTCAAGGGTTCCTTTTCCCTCAAGGTCAAGCATATCCATTACCATTTTGTTGGCCATGTCCTTTAGGTAGGTTTCATCATCACACTAGTCCCCACTATAGGGCTTATATTTTTTATATGAGATTGAGCTACTTGATTGCTCAGGAAACCTTTTTGCTAACTTTTCTTGGTTTTCCTTTCGACGATTCATCTTTGCCTTGTTGCATTCTTTCATTTGCGATTTTGGAGAATACCTTGTTGGCTCTTCATTTTAGGCTTCTCTCTTTCTTTTTAGGCCCATGACACTATTGCCCTTATCTTTACTTTTGAGCATTAAGGTTTCTAAGTTTCTCCTTGGAGATTCCACTTCTTTTTCTCCTTCGGTAAACCTTGTCTTAAAAGGTTTCCAAGAGAGAACTTTCTCAAGAAGCTCTTGTATAACAATAAGTTGTTATGTTAAATCTTGAATTTCGGCTTCATTGATTGTGGGCATTATTGGGATTGAAGGTTTTCCAATCTTTGTGTTTTCCAAATTGAAGTTCGGAGTGACATTATCCTTCAAGGTTGTCTATTGTACAACTTGTTCATTCATTACATTGACTTTCTTAGTTCTCACTATTTTCCTGAAACAAAAGTTTTACTTAATTAGTTTCAAAGCGAAGAAACAACGAAACGGAGGTCCGAGCCTTCATTCTTGTACCAAAATGTTAAACCAAAAGTTGGCTCAACACATTAGATGTTGTACAAAGAGGCATTTTTCAAAGATGTTTCAATTATACTCCTTGGTTTTATTCAAAATTTCAAGTCACGTGTTCGAGGGTAAAATAGTCAAATCACATAAATATGTAATAGTTCATCATTCATATGTCAATAGGAAAAATAGGCAATTTACATATGTTATATTCCATTTTTCATATGTTAATAGGCATAATTGTTCGATATGCAAGATAACTTCAATTTAAAGAAGGGCTTAAGTGGCCTTGTGCAAATTAATAATATGCAAGTCCGAGTTCAAGTCCAAATCCAAAGAAAAGTCATATGCATGTCCATTATTCAATTATAGTCAACGATACACATTCGAGGGATTTATGTTATGCAAAGTTTATTGTCTAAGTCCTTATATGAAAAAGTTCCAAAAATTACAACCAGCTCTAAAATTCCTCGAATCGATTTAGGGTTTACTACTTTAAATTAAGGAACGAGGAAAGAAAATGATTCGCCCCTTTCTAAATGGCGTCGGGGTCTATTTATAGGAGTGATAATCATGTAGGATGATTGACATGTGTCATGGCTTTGAATATAAGGGCTTCGATAGCACCATCTTGATGAAATCTAGGCACATGATATCACTTGCTTATAGAAGTTCGACAACACAAATTCTCTTACAGAAGCTTAACAACCTTTATGATGGTAGGTACTTGATAACCTTTACGTCTTTTGAGGTTTGGTATCCCTCGCTACTTATAAAATCTCAAAATCCCTTGCTAGTGTTGAAGCTTGTCATTACTTTAGAATTCGTTATCGCTTTTTTATTATTAGATGCTTGACACCTCCTTTTTCTTGTGGATGCTCGATATATTCACTATTGCTAATGCTCGATATCCTTTAGAGATTTGACATCTCTTCGTTCTTTGTTAAGGCTTGCTAGGTACCTAGATGCTCGGCACCCATTTTCATCTATAGGCTTGGCATCTTCATGGAGACTCGAAACGCTATTGAAACAACACCATTTAATAGTCTTTCTTACTTATAGAAGCCATATAACACCTTATTATTTGTTCATTGTTCAATTCATTGCTCCTACATTTTATAGCTCATTGCCTAATCGGTACGGTCTATGTACCTAAAAGCATGTTTGATGCTAGACAACCATACTTATATTGTACTCGCTTAATTTATCATCCTTTTACTGCTTGTTACTCAACATCCTTTTAAATAGCCCAATAACCTAACAGCTCGATATCACCATGCATTTATAGGCTCGATACCACCGTTGCTTTAGATGATCGATATTTCCTTCAGATACAAGCTTATTATCTCGATGTTCGACATGTCCATAACTTATGTGTTCAACATGACTTCTATTTACAAGATCGACATAATTTTAGGATCATGATACTTTGCCTTAGATGCTCGATACCGTTACTTACACATGTTTAGCACTCTTATTTATGACCAACAGCTTATTCTATTCACAAGTTCGACATCCTCAAGGTGCTTATATAATCGTCATCTCTACTGTCATATAGGCTCGATACCTATCTTTTAATGCTTCCACATCCTCTAATTGACTTAGATGCTTCTTTTTCCCTTAATTATTCTTCTAGCATAGTAGTCAAAAAATATTTGGATTACAAATACTTATATATATGTATGTATGTACACATGTATAATATATATATATATAATATAAATACAATTATAAAATAAATTTGATTTAAATATATATCATGATCTGGTGTTGCACATAGATCAAGAAATTTTTAAAATTTTAATTTTAAATATAAATATATATTTATAAAATCAAAAAATAATTATTTAAAAATTTGGAAAAATATTTTACTCAAATCTAAATTTAAATTTTAAACTTTCACCATATTTTAGATGAAAGTTTTATAATTTGAAAAATGATTATATCAATTTGTAATTTAAAACAATTAAAAATCCAATTTTAAATTTATGATTTTATTTTAATATTTAAAATAAAGTAATGTTTTCATTCTTTCATGAGTTTAATTTGTATCAATATGATTTTATAAAATATAAAATATATTTTATAATGCATATATGAATTTATATAATTATTTATATGATAAATTAATTTAAATATTTTTAAAAAATAATATATAAATAAATAATATGAATTTTCTTTTAATCGAAAATAATACAATTATTAAACATCATATACAAAATTTGATTTTCAAATTTTATATAATTATAATATTGTATTTAAACTATAAACTACATATGTATATGTGTATGTTATATATATGAAATAATTATAATATGTGTATTTTAAAATTTTAAAAAATTATATAAATAGTGTTTTTTTTTATTTCGAGCCGCATTGTATATAAATTAACTATCATAATTTTTTTAACAAACATGCGCGCGCGCACACACACACATATAAAACCAGTCTAAATAATGACAATATATCTCCATATTGGAATCAACACCTAACTAACAATATTATATACATATACATACATACATATATATATATAATGAACACTTTAACTATGAATTAATATTTGTATTTAATTAGAAATATAACTTACAGCTAAAGCCCTTAAGCATACCTTGAAACAATGATATAAGCTTATAGAAACGATTTCCAATCCAACAGAATGCCAGTCTGGAATTTTTGACCACCACCTATCGGGCAACTACTAAATTGATTTGATTTGAGCTTGTGAGACTGAGATATGGGAAGGGGAAGATCATCCAACAAAGAAATGGGGATGTAGGCTCCAAAAGATCCACATCAAATGGAGGATGTTTAAATAAAGGAAGGAAATGAGGGATTTTAGGATCATATCTTTTACTCAATCTCCTTCCATCTCTATTATCCATCTTCACTCCTCTCTAGCCCATCTAATAGCCGCCTCTAACCCCATATTCCAATCGAGATCGGCCTCCGTTATGGGCCATTAACCTATTTAGAGCCTAAATGAATATTGCATTTTAAATCTAATTTAAAACGATTATCGGTATCGTATATCAATTGATGTATTTATAAATACATTTAATATTCATTTATCAAATCAAAATTAAATTTAGAAATAATATTTCACAAATAATATTTAATTTAATCAATTTATAACAATTATAAATTAGTTATACCATTTGGTCGAAGGAGAATTCATCATTTTCCATTGTATGACTGGTCATGAGCAAATTTGGTCAGCGATTAATCGAACTATTCAAATATTAACATCCACACATCAGTTAGCAGCTGGTTTGACATTTTGGCAAAATTTTTTTCTTACTTTGTTTCATTAAAATTCAATTTTCATTTATTAAGTGTTATCCGATTGTAACTATTATTTACACAAATTCTTTTCATCAAAACCATAACACTTTAGACTTATGGAATTTGGTAATGGTGCAAAATTCCAATATCATCCATATTCAACTGTATAGTCCGAACATAAAGTCCTTGGTTGAATAATAATTGTTATTATCACTACAACAAAAATGGGTAACAACAACATACGATTTCAGCGTTCAATGGGGTGATGCTGTCAATCATGTATTTATTTTTAATACATGTTTTCTAAACGCTGTTAAACACCAATAAAATTTGGCTAAAAAAGATCCCCGCTTTAGTTTTAGCCGGCCGCGCATTCCATTATTTTCTCTTGAAAAAAATTTCACTTTCCCTTTTCTATAACCTAGTTCAGAGCTTTTCTTCTCTCTTCACATTTAACCATCTCGATCACTAAATCCATCTCCACCTCCATTTCTGACTCCATCGCCACTTCCAGCTCCGTCTCCACCACCATCTCTATATGTGCTCTGGATTTATTTGTTCAATTGAAACATAACTCTTGAACTACGACTTCCTTGAACCTAGAAAAGGTTTAGTATCTAAAATCCCATTCTTGTATTCCTTTTTATCTTCTATTTGTGATTTTGATGCAACTTGGGACTAGATTCAAATAGTAATCGACTATGTTTTTGGTTATCTATTTTTTATTTATGCGCTTTTGCTATATAAAATAGTTGTCACCATCTACTTTCTATGAACACAACATGTTTGAGTAAATAATTGTTTTTATATTGCATTTCTATATATTACATGTCTGTTGCTTCTTCCATACCATGTTAATGCATAGTCACATTTTTAGAGGAATATATTTTGTCTGCTAATACATGTTTCATTGTTACATTGATTACCTGCTATTCATTGCACTTGAGATACCAATTTTTTATTTCAACTTTTAGTCTATTAGTTAATTTCTCACACTTTTTGTAACAACCCACATATTTTGCGATTGTATATTTAAATGTTGAAATTTAAATATGGCATCGTTAGTTGGATTAAAGTCCGAAATGCTACTTTCTGTAAATGGTTGAATCCGGACTCAAGACCACTTCCATTGATTCCAAAATGGAGTTTGCGACCTTTTTGAGTATAAACATCGATATATTTGGAGTTGAGTAGAATTTTGCTATTTTTCTATTGGGCTTTGAGTTTGGGTTTCAGCCCACCAACTCATCTAATACCCTAACTCCTCCTCCAACTCCTCTTCATTCATTTTCATTTCCTAACACTCTCAAGCTAAAAGAAAAATAGGGGAAGAGAAAAGAAATCAAAATTCCTATGCCCTAGTTTACTAGGAAATTCAAATTCAAGTTCTAGAAATCAAAGAGAAGCTTAGGTAAGCATCCTCTTCACCTTCTCCATCTCAATCTCTCTTAAATTTTTAGAAATTTCTAAACCCTAACTTAGGAAATATTTTCTTATAAGCTTAGATTGGAGCTTCTTGAGTTGAAGTTGAAGAGTGGTTGATCTTTCCTTTGTTTTAAAGCTTCTCACTTGTTGTTTTAGGTTTAAAGATGAGTTCTTGAACTCACATCTATGTCTATAGCTTTCATTGTTGTTAGGTATGAATTCCCAACATCTATTTCATGTCCAATTGCTTTTGATTTGAATTGGTTCGGTGAATTATCCAATTTTTGGTATTTTGAAGTTAAAATCTTTGGAAATTCTTATATGGATGTTTGGACATGTTGTTCGGAGTGTATTGGTGAGCCTATTGGGCTGGGTAGTCGCTTGGCGTAAATACCTAGCCATCGTCGCTCGTCCGATCGCTTCCGATATGATTTGGCCATAATTGGCCTAGGAAAAATATTGCCCTGAGCTTCAGCTCAGACTTCTGGTATTAAGCTCATACGTCTGATGCTACGGAATAAAAATTCCAATCTTTCAGCTCAGACGTCTGAACTTACTTCCCAGACATCTGGGCGACCTGGAACAAAATTTCCAGCGCTTCAGTTCAGATGTCTTGAGCTGACAATTCCAGCCAACTTGCCTATTTTTATATGGGTTTCCGTTTTAATCGATTTTGGTTGATCCGGTTGGTTGTAGTCATTTATTATCGACTTTGATGACTTCTTTTTTGGATTTTTGGGAGAATCCATTGGATGGATTTGATATCGATTTTTATGGTTCTAATTCACGTCATCGAATGTGAATTTTTGGTGATAGATTGTTTCTACAATCATTTCTATGATTTGTCACTTTAAAATTATAAAGGTTTCTATACTCGTAGCAAATACTCAAACTCTTTCACAAAAATGATTTCAACATTTCTTTTAATACAAAGCTCGTTTTTAAAACTGTTTTTCAATCTATTAGTATATACAAACCTTTACCTCATTCGTTCGAGGAAATCTAATTAAACGACTTAGCAAAACAAGTGGTATGGAACGCTTGCGTTTACTTCGTCGGTTAATTCTTAGACTTGTTCGTTTGAAATCTTGTGACAATTTTTGAGTGGAAATCTACAATTTGTTCGTAAATATTTAAGTTAGGCTAGTGGTTATGGGACATGAAGCTAAACTCATTTATTTACTAGCTTAGTGTAATCTACACTTTTTATTGATCAATGGCGATCATTTTATGGTTTAGAGAAGCGATATGCGATGTCTCTTTGTCCATGTAGGGGACTGTACCTCGTTTTATGGAGCTTCGTCTCATTTTTATAGGCTAGAGACCTATGGTTTTATGGAGTTCGGTTCATCGGGCATACCGTCATTGTACTACGTCGTTGTTCTAGCTTATCAGGTTCATCGAGCGTACCATTATTGTACCACGTCGTTGTTTCGAATTACTTGAGTATCAGGTTCCTCGGGCGTACCATTATTATACTACATCGTTGCACCGGCTCTATGGTTAGCGACCATGGGATAGCGTCCCGTTTGTGATATACGTGTTGGTGAGTTTTCATGCTCCCGTCTATGATAGGCCTCCCCCTTTTTGTTTTCTGGATTTCTAATTGTTGATTTCTGGAATTTGCGTTTCACCACTTTTTGCGATTGACATAGATATGATTGTCAATATTTGGGGTTTGGTGAATAAGCTAAAGAATGTGATATTCTTTTTGGATATTTGATGAGATTTGAGATATTGTATGATTTTTATTGTTATCAAATGTATACTTGTCACAATATGGCATTATTGTTATCATACGTTTTTGTGGTATCTCTTATCCTTTCTCATCTCATATGATATTTATAACTAGACTGATCTGTTTATTATTTTTCTTCTTAAATAATACTCGGGTCAGACCGAGGTGTTAGAGGTGCTTCCACTTGACTTCTTAAGCAAGGTCTAGCTTCTGACTTTTGGCTAACTACTTTAGCTTAGTAGTTTTTGCTTTTATACATTTGAGTTAGAGACTCCTTGATGTATACATATTCTTTTGCTTAGCACTTGTACCTACTCTTTTGTGATGTAGTGGATCTTGTATGACCACTATTTTGATGTACACTTTGATGTGTTATATTCATATCTGTTTCTGCCTTTGTGATATGAATATATGTGACTGATTTGTGTTATGCTTATTTTATATTTGTTTCTGAAGCCCACATAGCCACTGTGTTGTAGCTTTGAGTTTGTATTTGATATGTCGGATTTCCTCTTGAAATGAAATGCAAGTCCTTCTATTTGACATATCGGTACTCGCACAAAGCAATTACATAGATAGTCGCTCCTCAACAGCCTTATTTTTCATGCTAGTCGACGGCATTACCCCGTAGTGTCCTTGGTTAGTGTGAGTAAAGAGGTGGAGCGTCATAGATTGGTATCAGAGCCAAACTTCGGAACAATGTAGAATAATCTAGAAAGGATCATTGTCCTAAGCCTTTCTTAGTAATCGTGCCTTAGGATTTAATTCGAGCCATTGGACCCATTCTATCCTATTTTCTTTTGTGCTGCCTTGTTTTATCAATCAAGTTTGTTTGATATTCATTATGAGGATAACCTTTTTCCTCTTCTTTCTTTCTTTCTTAAAGAAGAGAAATGGTTAGACTAGGCCGTCCCAGTGCCGGTCAATCTAGTGCTACTCCTCAGGATGGAGTATTCATGTCTGCCCAACAACTTTTGGATCTTGTAAAGAATGCCCAAGATAACAGACCCATTCCTGAGCCTACTAATCCTAAATTCGGGTTTGCACGCTTGTGCAGTGATTATACCAATTTGGGTGGAAGGCCATTCAAGGGTTCCGAAAGCGTTATAGAAGTCCAAGCTTGGCTTAGAACATGCGATCGCATCTTTTCTCGCCTGAATCTTGTGGATCTATATCGAGTCCAAGCGGCTTCTAGCATGCTCCATGAGAGAGCATTAGATTGGTATGAGCTCTTGATCTCGGAAATTATTGAAGCGGGTCTTACTTGGGAGAAATTACGGGAAAGGTTCGAGTTAAAGTTTGTGCCGGAAGCTAAAAAAGTAACTTTGGCACGACGCTTTATTGACCTTGTTCAAGGTGAATCTTCTATGACGGATTACGTCGCATCTTTTGAATCTCTCTCTAAATATGGGGTCGAGTATATTAATACACTATTGAAGAAAAATCAGAGGTTTGTCTATGGGTTGAATAAGAACCTCAAAAAGCCTTTACTCCTGAAACTAGAAGTTTCTTTTGATCAGCTTGTAGATATCGATGTTCGACTTGAAGAGGCCGATAAAGAAAGTGATGTTGAAGTTGTGGGTGCCAAACAGAACTTCAACAACAACAACAAGAGGCCTATTAAGTTGAAATACCCTAATCCCAACAAAAAAGGGAAGCAAGTAAATTTGGTAGCAAAGACTCCTACCTCTAGTCATGGACAATGCTACAATTGTGGTTCTAAGGGCCATTATGCAAATCGGTGTCCAAAACCCCTTTTCTATCGCTATTGCAAAAGTTCGGGTCATTTTTTATCTTCATGCCCCAAACTTCAAGGCAAGAAAGAGGGAAAGCTAAATGTTGTGCAAGCCCCTAGTAACACTTCTCTTGGTCAAGGTATTTATCATTCTGTCCTTGATGGAATTATTATATTTCTCGATCTTCATATTCGAGTTCTTTTTGATACGGGTGCATCTCACTCTTTTATATCAAAAGAACTTGTTGATGCTTTGTCTTTAAATGTTATGGGCTTAATGACTTCATTGAGAATTGCGAATCCGGTTTTTGGATCCACAACACTCAGTTTATTTTGTAAATATATCGAGATTATTTTATGTGATTATTCTTTCCAAGCCGATTTGCATGTTATACGTTACTTAGGCTTCGGAATGATTTTGGGAATGGATTGGCTTAATCGTTATGAAGCCAACATCCTATGTCCTGAGAGGACTATCTATCTTTGACATCCCCAGTCTATTTAGCAGATTTCTATTGTTCTTAAAGATTCAGATTCCAATTCGGTAGCATCCTTATATTCTCTAAATCCGCGTGATGATGATAATGATGATGAGGAAGATGTCATTTCCCTCATAAACATTGTTCGTGAATTTCCCGGTATATTTGAGCCCATTTTAGGATTACCACCTAAGCGAGCAATTGAGTTCAGAATTAATCTAATCCCTGGAGCTCTACTTATTACTCGTCCTCCTTATCGTATGTCCAATAAGGAAAATGAGGAGATGCGTAAACAATTATCCGAATTGGAAGGAAAATAGTTTATTCGTTCTAGTTCCTCTCAAAGGGGAGCTTCGGCTATTTTTGTGAAGAAATCCGATGGTACACTTAGGCTTTGCATTGACTATCGCAAGCTTAATGATCTCACCATCAAGAATAAATATCCCTTACCTTGGATTGATGATCTATTCGATCAACTTAGCGGTGCTAGAGTCTTTTCACAGTTAGGCTTAACAACCGGTTTTCATCAGCTTCGAATTGCAGAGGATAGCATTCCTTTGACATCGTTCCGTACTCATTATGGATCTTATGAATGGCTTATGGAGTTGAAGTAAAGAGTGGTTGATCTTTTCCTTGTGTTCGAGCTTCCTATCATTTGTTTTTGAGTTAAAAGGTGAGATTTTTGAACTCACATCTAAGCTTATAGCTTTTGTTGTTGTTGGGTAAGAATTCCTAACATCAATTCATGTTCATTTGTGTTCGATTTGGATCGATTCGGTGAATTGTCTAATTTTTGGTTTTTGGAATCCAACTTTGTAAAAATCCAATCTTTGATGTTTGAACATGTTAGTGGAGTGTTCCGGAGGGCCATACAAGGCTGGGTTGTCGGTTGGTGTAAATCCTGAGTCGTAGTTGCTCGTTCGTTCGCTTCCATTCGTGTTATCGATTTTGCCCCAAAGGGGGCTAGGCTGATTCTGCTCTGGTAGCAGGTTCAGTCGACTGAACCAGTAGGTGAGTCGACTGAACCAGACCCCAGGAATTTGCCTGGGTCTGTATCAGTCGACTGACCTTCTGGGCTAGTCGACTGACCCTGGGGCAGAAAATTGCGTACCCCTACGTCAGTCGACTGGCCCACTGGTTCAGTCGACTGACCGGGAAACATAAAGTTTCCAGGCACTGGGCCAGTCGACTGACACCTTGGTTCAGTCAACTGACCTGCTTGTCTCTGCCCGGTTTGTTATTTGCTTTGGTTTTCCAATTTCGATCGATTCGTGTCGATCCAATTAGTTGTTATCGCATTTTTGACTTTGATGATTCCTTTTTGACTTCGTACATGGGTTTTTATAAAATCATCTCTTTTTAAAGTGTATTAAAAGCTCGTCTCTCCAATTTATAATTTCCATTTAAAACACACACACAATTTTGCACTTCGAGCAAAGAGGGAGGAGAATTAAATGATCAAATAAAACACGTGCTATGAACACGTGCGTTTATCTTTTCAGTTAATTCCTAATCTATTTGTTTGGCCATTTTGACCTTTGGGTCTGGTTTACCGATGAGATGAGGTGAACTTTGTACTGCTTTGAGTGTGAAATTGACTAACGGTTAGTAAACCGTTTAGTGCGAATGTGGGGTATGGGACTCACGTTTTCCGGGTTCCTTTCTGAGAGTTATGACACATTCCGCTGGACAGTGGTGTCCAGTACTGCCACTTCAGGCGTTGCCTTCGGGCGTTGCCTTCGGGCATATGGATCCTTGTTATACAGTACTGAGCTCGAGCATCTTTTGTTTCTTTGACAATTATATTTCCCTAGTGTATCGCCTTTCGGTGTAGGTTCTTTGAACCACACGATATATAGCGATTACCTTGTGGAAACTTGTGTTACATTTATTGGTATTTTTTATTTCCTTTTGGCTTGATTTGGGATATGATATCCTTGGTTTATTCAAGTTGCCTATGATATGAGGCTTGTTATGAATAATCTTATGTTAGATGACTTGGTTATCTCTTTTGGAGATATTTGTGGTACTTTATGACTTTGTATGTTCATTATCATTTAGTATATCTAACTGATTTGTTTAGCTAGACTGACCCATGTATTTTATACTCGAGTCAGACCGAGATGTTTCAGGTTAGGTACATTGGACTTAGCCTATTTTGCTTCCGCATGGACTATTCCGCTAACTCCTTTTTGTTATAGCTTTTGTGTAGTGCCTTTTTTTTGGCTGTAACTCTGATATGTATTCTTTTGACTTGTCTGTATATTGTGGTTTGCTTTACCACTTGACATGTATCATTTTGTAAACTCTATAATGTATCTGTATATGTGTAAATGCATGTGATGATCCACTGTTCTGTGATGTGTATTACATTTGAGTTATTATATTTCATTCTGATAGATCCTTCAGCAACCTATGGCTTTGTATTAAGTATTTATTGGATATGTCGATCCATTTAGGTAAGAAGTGGCCATTGTCGGCGTATTCAATGGATAATTAAGACAAGGTTATAGATGGTCGCTCCTATCTAGCTCTATTCTCCGAATTAACAGATGGTGTTACCGTGTAATACTCTTTGCAAATGTGGGTCTCGGAGTGGGGCGTTACAGCTTGGTATCGGAGCTGAGTTCAGAACAAACTATGATAAACATAGAACAGAGACACATATTATGGTACATCAAAGTGTAATACGAATGTTATGAATCTTTGAATCATCGTGCCTTATTTCTTTTCGTGCCTTCGGGGTAGATAGAATTTTGGGAATACGTCTAGGAATGCATTGTATTCCGTAGTATTCCATATTTGAATTAATGATATCTACCTTGTGAATAATCTTTATTTTATCTTATCTTTCAGCTAATGGCCGGAAGAGGCCGAGGACGACGCACGGATGCTGGGAAATCCAGTGGCTCGCATCCGGACGGCATTTATATGTCTGCTGATCAGTTCTTGGAGTTATTTAGGAGCACTCAGCCTCCAGCTCCTATTCGTGCATCTCCTCCATGCAAGTCTGCCTTTGCACGCCTGTGCAGTGATTTTTCTCATCTTGGTGGAAAGCCATTCAAAGGCTCTGAGTCTGTTCTTGAGGTCCAAGTTTGGATTCACACATGCGAGCGTATCTTTTCTCGTATGGATCTTTCTGACCACGATCGAGTTCTTGTAACTTCTAGCTTATTGCAAGAGCGTGCCCTTGATTGGTACGAGCTTCTTATAGCCGAACTTGATGAGTCTGTTCTTTCTTGGACTCAGTTCCGGGAATGATTCGAACTCAAATTCGTTCCTGAATCTGAGAAAGTTTTATTAGCCCATCGCTTCCTTGAGTTGAAGCAAGGGAAGTCCTCCATTTCTGATTATGTTCCATCATTCGAGGCCTTATCTAAGTATGGTCTTGAATTCATTAGTACTTCTTATAAGAAGAATATGAAGTTTGTCTTTGGTCTTAAGAAATATCTTAAGAAGTCTATAATGCTTCAGCTTAAGCTTTCTTTTGAGGAGTTGGTTGATTCGGCACTTCATCTCGAGGCCATCGAGAAGGAGCGTGATAGTGGTGATGATGTTGAGGTTCGCAAGAACCCCAATAAGAAGAAGTTACCATTTCATAAGTAGGGATTTCTCCTTTCCAAGAAGAAAAAGCATATTGAATCGGGTTCTAACTCTCAATCTGCTGGTACACCTTCCATTCGGAAGTGTTTCAATTGTGGTTCTCCTGATCATATGATTCAAGCTTGTCCTAAGCCTCTTTTCTGTCATTATTGCAAGAAGGAAGGTCACCGTGTTTCCTCCTGCCCTACTGCTCCTGCTAGTGCCTAGTCTGGCAAGCTTTATGTTGCTAAAGCTTCTGGAGGTTCTTCTCAGCCTAGAGGTATATCTCCATCTATTTTGGAAGGTTCTATTTTAATTCATGACCGTAGTATTCGAGTTCTTTTCGACACGGGTGCTTCGCATTCTTTCATACAGATAAAGCTCGTCGATGATTTGTCTTTGGATGTTTCTTGTATGGTTACTTCATTGAGGATTGCGAATCCTAACGGGGATCCGCAACCCTTAACATGCTTTGTGATGATGTTGAGATTGTTTTATGTGGCTTTTCTTTTCGTGCGAATCTGCACGTTATTTCTTATTTGGGATTTGATATGATTCTGGGTATGGACTGGCTAGTGAGATACGATGCCAGGATTATTTGTTTTGAAAGAATTTTATATCTTCGACACCCGGATTCGTCTACTCAGCTATCACTTGTTCTTCGGGATGTGGATAACTCCGAAATGGCCTTATATTCTCTTGACTCACGTGATGATGATGATATATCTCGTATTCCTATTGTTTGTGACTTCTCTGATGTTTTTGAGCCGGTTTCGGGTTTGCCACCCAAGCGGGCGATCAAGTTCCGCATTGATCTCATTCCAGGCACGCAGCCAGTTGGCCGTCCTCCCACGAGGATGTCTACAAAAGAAAATGAGGAACTCAAGAAGTAGCTTTTAGAGCTTGAGTCCAAACAGTTGATTCAGTCCAGTTTTTCACTGTGGGGTACCGCGGTTGTCTTCGTGAAGAAGTCCGATGGAACTCTTAGGCTCTGCATCGACTATCGCAAGCTTAACAAGTTGACCATCAGGAATAGGTATCCTTTGCCTAGGGTCGATGATATGTTCGATCTATTGAGTGGCGCTAAGGTCTTCTCTCAGGTCGACCTTGCCACTGGTTTTCATCAGCTCCGAGTCGCGGAAGATAGCATACCTCTTACAGCTTTCTGCACTCGATATTGTTCTTTCGAGTGGCTCGTTATGCCGTTCGGTTTGACGAACGCCCTTGCTTTCTTCGTTGATCTTATGAATCGAGTATTCCGGGAGTATCTCGATAAGTTCGTCCTTGTTTTCATTGACGACATTCTTGTTTATTCTAAATCTGAAGCCGAGCATGCTAATCACTTGAGAATTGTCTTGAGTACTCTTCGTCACCATCAGCTTAAAGCCAAATACAACAAGTGCCATTTTTGGGAGAATAAGGTTAAGTTCTTAGGCCATGTTGTATCTTCCGACGACATTTCGGTTGATACCTCAAAGATCAAAGCTATCCAGAATTGGAAGAGGCCTGAGAATGTTCATGAGATTCGTAGTTTCCTTGGATTAGCGGGTTATTACCGTCGGTCCATTATGGATTTTTTCGGTGTTGTGCTTCCTCTCACCAGCCTTACTCGGAAAGGCATTCGTTATATTTGGTATGATAAGTGTGAAGCTTCCTTTCAGACATTAAAGGAACTTCTCACTAATGCTCCTATTCTTGTGGTTCCCGAGGGGAATCATGATCTTGTTGTCTACACCGATGCTTGTGGTAGTGGTCTTGGTGCCGTGATTATGCAGAAGGATCGAGTAGTTGCTTATGCTTCTAGGCAACTGCGTCCGAATGAAGTTCGCTATGCCACTCATGATCTTGAGTTAGCCACCATCATCTTCGCCTTGAAGATTTAGCGACACTATTTATTAGGCGAGCGCTTCATTCTCTATACCGATCATAAATCCTTGAAGTATTTGTTCACTCAGAAGGAACTCATATGAGGCAACAGCGTTGGCTTGAGATTCTCGCTTCCTATGACTTTGATATCCGGTATACCCCTGGTAAGGGTAATCGTGTTGCTGATGCGCTTAGTCACAGACATTCGGTTGTTATTTCTACGATGCTTGCCGAATGGGATATTCTTGAGACTCTATCTTTTTGTGATTTTCGTGATCGAGCTCCATCCTCTGATTCTCCGATAGTATTATTTAGTTTGGAAGCTCGACCCTCGCTATTGGATCGTATTGCTGATACTCAGCGCCGTGATGAGGCATTGCGGGATTTCAGCATTGATTTTCTTGGGTGTCTTCACAAGAAGAACCGTCTTGTTGTGCCTTCTGATTCTGCACTTAGGCGTGACATTCTTGATGACTGTCATCGTTCTAAGTATACTATTCATCCTGGTAGTAGTAAGATGTATGCCGATATGCATCGCCTTTATTATTGGGAAGGCATGAAGCACGATGTAGCGAGTTATGTGAGAATTGCATGACTTGTCAACGTATTAAAGCCGAACATCAGCGCCCTTCTGGTCTCCTTGAGCCTCTAGAGATTACAGTGTGGAAATGGGATCAGATTTCGATGGATTTCATTGATGGCCTACATCGTACGAGATCGGGCCATTCTAGCATTTGGGTTATTGTTGATCGCCTCACCAAATCAGCTCATTTTATTCCTATTAAATCTAATAGGACTGCTTCTCTTTTGGCTAAGTTATATATCAAGGAAATCATGAGACTTCACGGGGTTCCTAGTTCGATTGTGAGTGACCGTGATCCTTTATTCACCAGTCATTTCTGGTAGAGTCTTCAGCAAGCTTTGGGAACAAAACTTAATTTAAGCATAGCTTATCATCCACAGTCTGATGGATAGACTGAACGAGTGAATCGTTTCTTGGAAGATCTCCTCCGTATTTGTATTCTTGATTTCGGAGGTAGTTGGGAGGATCATCTATCCCTTGTGGAGTTCTCCTACAACAATAGTTTTCAGTCCAGTATTGGTATGGCTCCTTTCGAAGCCTTATACGGAAGGCCATGTCTATCACCTTCTTGTTGGTTGGAATCTGGGGAGAAGCTTATTCTTGGCCTGGAATTTGTTCATGATTCTTCTGAGAAGATTGTTCTTATTCGTCAGTGAATGAAAGAGGCACAGAGCCGCCAGAAATTCTACGCGGATAACGGTAGGAAGCCTCTCGAGTTCTCAGTTAATGATCTCGTCTTTATTCGTGTTTCTCCTTTGAAAGGGGTTATGTGCTTCAGTGTGACGGGGAAATTGGCTCCTCGCTTTGTAGGACCATTTCCTATTACTGAACGTATTGGCCCTATTGCTTATAGAGTTTCACTTCCAGCTCATCTATCCGGAGTTCACAACGTGTTTCACGTCTCTCAGCTTCGGAAGTGTCTTCGAGAATCGTATTCTATTATTGACTCTCCTGATCTGCAAGGGCTTGAGATCTCACCAGATTTATCTATTGTACAGCAGCCTATTCGCGTACTTGCCTCAGAGGTGAGACACCTTCGAAACAAGGACGTGCCGCTCATTAAAGTTCAATGGTCTGCTAATCCCAATGACTGTACTTGGGAAACCAGAGAGTTTATCCAGCGATCCTATACGGGTTTTCTATCTTTGCTTAGCAATGGTGAGAATATCGTTTTATCTCAAGCTTATTTTCTTTTCTTTTTGGGTGTAAGTACGTAATTGTTACAAATTCTTCTCTAGGAATTGCGCGGACGCAATTTTGTTAAGGAGGGGAGATTTATAACAACCTGCATATTTTACGATTTTATATTTAAATATTTTATTTAAATATAGCGTCGTTAGTCGGATTTAAGTCCGAAATGTCACTTTTTGCAAATGGTCGAATCAGGACTCGGGACCCTCGGGACCACTTCCATTGAGTCCAAAATGGCGTTTGCCACTTTTTTGAGTATAAGCTTCGATATGTTTGGAGTAAGTTGAATTTTGCTATTTTCTATTTGGGCTTTTGGGTTAGGGTTTCACCCAACTCATCATATACTCTAACTCAGCCCCTCTCTTCATCCATTCATTCTCATTTCATTTCTTTTTCTCAAGCTCAACTAAAAATAAGGGAAGAGAAGAGGAATTAGAAATTCCAAGCCCTAGATTCAATTGCAAACTCCAATTTTTGCTCCAAATTCGAAGAGAAGCTTAGGTAAGCCTTCTTTTCTCCTTCTCCATCTCAATTCCTCTTCGATTTTAGAAAATTCCTAAACCCTAATTTAGGAAATACTTGTTTTGATCTTAGATTGAAGCTTGTGGAGTTGAAGTAAAGAGTGGTTGATCTTTTCCTTGTGTTCGAGCTTCTTATCATTTTTTTTTGAGTTAAAAGGTGAGATTTTTGAACTCACATCTAAGCTTATTGCTTTTGTTGTTGTTGGGTAAGAATTCCTAACAACAATTCATGTTCATTTGTGTTCGATTTGGATCGATTCGGTGAATTGTCCAATTTTTGGTTTTTGGAATCCAACTTTGTAAAAATCCAATCTTTGATGTTTGAACATGTTAGTGGAGTGTTTCGGAGGGCCATACAAGGCTGGGTTGTCATTTAGCATAAATCCTCAGTCGTAGTAGCTCGTTCGTTCGCTTCCATTCGTGTTATCGATTTTGCCCCAGGCTGATTCTGCTCTGGTAGTAGGTTCAGTCGACTGAACCAGTAGGTGAGTCGACTGAACCAGACCCCAGGAATTTGCCTGGGTCTGTATCAATCGACTGACCTTCGGGGCCAGTCGACTGACCCTGGGGTAGAAAATTGCATACCCCTGTGTCAGTCGATTGACCCACTGGTTCAGTCGACTGACCTAGAAACATAAAGTTTCCAGGCACTGGGCCAGTCGACTAACACCTTGGTTCAGTCGACTGACCTGCTTGTCTCTGCCCGGTTTGTTATTTGCTTTGGTTTTCCAATTTCGATCGATTCCTGTCGATCCAATTAGTTGTTATCGCATTTTTGACTTTGATGATTCCTTTTTGACTTCGTACATGGGTTTTTATAAAATCATCTCTTTTTAAAGTGTATTAAAAGCTCGTCTCTCCAATTTATAATTTCTATTTAAAACACACACACAATTTTGCACTTCGAGCGAAGAGGGAGGAGAATTAAATGATCAAATAAAACGCGTTCTATGAACACGTGCATTTATCTTTTCAGTTAATTCCTAATCTATTCGTTTGGCCGTTTTGACCTTTGGGTCTGGTATACCGATGAGATGAGGTGAACTTTGTACTGCTTTAAGTGTGAAATTGACTAACGGTTAGTAAACCGTTTAGTGCGAACGTGGGGTATGGGACTCACGTTAACATTTTTCGGGTTCTTTTCGGAGAGTTGTGACACATTCCGCCGGACAGTGTTGTCCAGTACCACCACTACGGTTTGTTTCCTTCAGGCGTTGCCTTCGGGCATATGGATCCTTGTTATACAGTACTGAGCTCGAGCATCTTTTGTTTCTTTGACAATTATATTTCCCTAGTGTATCGCCTTTCGGTGTAGGTTCTTTGAACCACACGATATATAGCGATTACCTTATGGAAACTTGTGTTACCTTTATTGGTATTTGTTATTGCCATTTGGCTTGATTTGGGATATGATATCCTTGGTTTATTCAAGTTGCCTATGATATGAGGCTTGTTATGAATCATCTTATGTTAGATGACTTGGTTATCTATTTTGGAGATATTTGTGGTACTTTATGACTTTGTATGTTCATTATCATTTAGTATATCTAACTGATTTGTTTAGCTAGACTGACCAGTGTATTTTATACTCGGGTCAGACTGAGATGTTTTAGGTTAGGTACATTGGACTTAGCTTATTTTGCTTCCGCATGGACTATTCCACTAGCTCCTTTTTGTTATAGCTTTTGTGTAGTCCTTCTTTTTGGCTGTAACTCTGATATGTATTCTTTTGACTCGTCTGTATATTGTGGTTTGCTTTACCACTTGACATGTATCATTTTGTAAACTCTATAATGTATCTGTATATGTGTAAATGCATGTGATGATCCACTGTTCTGTGATGTGTATTACATTTGAGTTGTTATATTTCGTTCTGATAGATCCTTCAGCCACCTATGGCTTTGTATTAAGTATTTATTGGATATGTCGATCCATTTAGGTAAGAAGTGGCAATTGTCGGCATATTTAATGGATAATTAAGACAAGGTTATAGATGGTCGCTCCTATCTAGCTCTATTCTTCGCATTAACAGACTTTGTTACCTTGTAATACTCTTTGCTAATGTGGGTCTCGGAGTGGGGTGTTACAGCGACCCACTTAGCCTTGCTGCTTCTATCCCTGTTTCAGTCATTTTCGGGGAGTGAGGCCAAAGAGGTATCGATTACCTTCCACATATCATATATCACAAATCACATCACTTTGAATGCCACATTGCCATTTCCGTTGACTACTAATTGCCTTCCACAATAATACAACCCTTGAGCTCGTACGTCTCAAAGAGGGTGTTAAGCTAAGAGAAGTTGCCTTCTCCGCCACCATTGATCTACGTTTGTAAAAACCAATGTACGTAATCATAAAAATGCAATGTCAGACACTCATCCATACAAGTTGTCTAGGAACAGGACAAACCGAAGGCACTTTCCTACCACATCCTGTCGGGAAATCGCTAGGATTAGTAGCGAATAGTCCTTGGATTAGATAATTCATAACGAAGAGACTACTACTACTATTTGTATATTGGGATTTTAACCCCAAATGATCAACAAGCAGTCCTTTACTATGAAAACCTTAAACATCAATATCATCGACCAACCTGCACAATCGTCGTGTATATGTTGATACGTAGTGGTTTTCAGATAAATCTGATCCCGGTCTCTTTGCACCAGCAACGCAAAAGCGTTTCTCAACCTCACACAGAAACTAAGTCTCATAGACTTATCACTTCTCCAACTTTCAACTTGCTATCCTTCGGCCAAGAAGGAAGCTCGGTAGATAGGAGTAATCACTCCGCACTATTCGAATCAACATTCTTAATACAAACGATAATCAAGCCTACACAGCCAGTTACATGCTAAGTGTATGACTAATTAGTTTCTACATCAAGTTGAGAAACTAAAATGGCCAAATTTGATAGTCGGTTACTTAACTATCAAAGTAACAAACAAAATCTAACACTTAAGTATTCACCGGGCCTGATTTTTATAAATCGTTTATAATTCAAAACACTTCCCAATTATTCACTTCAAAATATCTTTAAAAAGATAATATTCACAACCATTTCACTTATTAGATATTTGGAAAACATTTTTATATACTTATTTTAATAATAAGTAAATTCACAACTTATTTTATTTTCAAACCATTTAAATTCCCTTTTTATAACATCACTTTCCAAAACAACCATTTAATTTAAAGGATTATTCACTGTCCAAAATCGCGAATATAATTCCTTTGCCAAATTCACTACTTCTAAATATTTAATTTAAAGGATTATTCACTGTCCAAAATCGTGAATATAATTCCTTTAATAAACTTTCATATTTAACTTATCAATTTAAATTGATTTCATATTTACAAAACAGTGTTTATAACTCCATTTATATTTTATAAACTTCCATATATAAAATTTCTTTGCTAACAAATTCCATTTATATCTCATTTATAAGTCAAAATCCAATTATAAGTTAATTACTTATAAATCTCTTATTTACAAATTCATTCCTTTCAAATCTTATTATTTATAAAATCCATTATAAATTCTTTTCTAAATTTCAATTGCAAATCCATATATAAATTTGATTACAATCCCATTTCTAATATATATAAAAAACTTTTATAATTCTATTACTTTTATTTATAAAATATAAATTTTATAAATCTTATATATAGACCATTTATAATAAATTCAAAGAATTTGTTTCTTTTCTTTTATCTTGAAAAAAACTTAATTATGATCTTTTAGAGCATCCGGGCTTTCCTTTTGATCTGTTCCACCCCTCGTCTAAAAGATAAAATGAAGGCCATGTAAGTTCAGGGCACTGGTTGCTCCATTCCTTACCTTAGTTACACACCTTGTTTTACCATTTAGATCTCACAAGCAGGACAAATGTACTAGTCGTTTCTGCATACTTCTTTCATCTTTAGAAATGATTTATAAAACTTCCAAATCATTATTTAAATCACTTATTCATTTATTTAACCTTTCCATAAATCCTTCAAATCACCCATATAATACTATATTAATCATTTAAGAACCTCTACAAAAGATTTGGAAAAGAATGGTTGGGCTAAAACTATATTTCAAAAGTTATTGAAAAGTGCACGAAAAAGTGCTACGGAAAGTGCTTTTTAAAGCTATATTGATTAAAACATATTTTTATTATTTAAAAATCTATTTTTATTGCTTAAATTGATTTTAAAACATTTTAAAAGATTTATATGATTTATTTCATATTTTTAAAAAAATTTTAAACATCATTTTCAATGAAATCCTATTTTGGATTTCAAACTACAAAACAGCGATTTTTCCAAAAACTTGTTTTACTCATATCTTAAAATCTATTTATCAAAATCTCAATTTTCTTTCTTCGTTGGAAAAATATGGATATAACAGTTTGGAAAATTCTTATCTCGAAGAATTCCGAGTTATATTCCAACTTTTACACTCGTTTGACTTTTATGGCGCGAAATCGCGAACTACCGTTACGCGACGCGCCTATTTTTGGCTAAATTTTCAATTCTTTTCGAACTTTATGGAAACACTTTTAATGTTTATAAAACATTTCTAAATCATTTTAAACTCATTTCAAACAATATTTTTCATATTTCAAATCCATTTTCTATTTCATTTCATATTATAGTATTATATTATTTTCAATCTTCTTAGATATTTTGATTTCATTAAGAGGTTAAATAATTTCCATATACATATTTATATGGATTTAAATTTATATTAAATTAACTATGCTTACTAACCATTTTTCTTGTCGTTTATCAAACCAAGTTATCATCCATATCACAAACATATAATCAACCATAATATCAACCAAGTTATCATCCATTAAATCATCCAACATATACTAAACTTTTTATGTTATTAACTTGAAATATTTTTTAGAAATTAGTAACTTTAAATATGAGCACTCACCTTTAACCAAATCGATTAACTTCCTACCAACATTCACTTAATCTAACACTTCACTATTGTTTTCAACTTCAACCAACTTCGAAAAAATCGGCAGAGCTTCCACATCACCTTGAATTTGGTCCTAGCTCCTTGGAATGAAATCTGCGGCACTTCCATCTTTTTTTCTTGCTCTAAAGCTTCCCGGTCTTGCTTTACTTCCAAATGGTTCGACCTCCATGGGTTCCAACCTCTCCTCCATCATTTCTACCATTCTTAGAAGCTAAACCATGTTTAAATTGTATTCTAAGGTCTTTGGCAAAGTTTGGTTTTGGTTGGAGCTGATTTGATATGTTTTTGAAAAAGTTAGTAAGGAAAAGAGAGAAGAAGAAGCCATTAAAGAGAGCTTCAAGGAGGAAGAAGACGGTAGAAATGCTGTAAAAAAAGTGAGAAAGCGGTTGGTATTTATAGAAAAAAATAAAGTGGTAAGTTACCAAAATATCCATTTACCAAATTACCAAAATAACCTTACTTTTTAAGCAACCTTATTTTTTTTCAACACTTAACATCATATTTCAAATCATTACTTTATGACATTTCACTTAAATATTAAGTAATGGAAGTAATAATTATGTTTGTTTGATTTGATGTATTACTTTTTGACTTTTGTACTTTTTTTGTCTTTTTATGCTTACTTTTTGTTAATTATATACTACAATTTTCGAAGTATGTTTAGTAAAAGTAAACTTGATTAGTGAATTAATTAATACTTATACTATTTGAACATATGTTTATATATAAGAAAATAAAGGAGCGACAATGTTGCGACAACTTTTAATCGACAAAATGTTGATTTTCGACAAAATGTTTTACGTTCACAGTTTGACGTTTTTGTTAAACTATTTATTTATTTAAACCAAATTTAAAAATAAATTTGTATATTGCTAAAAAATATAAACACTCATAAATTAATTAAAAAATTTATTTAACCATTGAAACTTACTTTTCTGAAATCAGCATTTTGTCACTTTTGTCCATATAGGCAAATGTTATTATTTTTGTGTATACTTCTCTTTTCAAATCCTATCTAATATTGTTTGAATCATGTAACATTACATATTTTATATTTAAAATCACTTTAAATAATATATTTTAAAGTGGTTAAATTCTGTGTCGTTACATAGGAGCTGCCTAGGAGGAGAAGGTTCCTCGGGAACATCGTGAGTTTCACTGAGAGCTGAACCACAAGGAGTAAAACTGGTTATGAGGACATTGTGCTCAGCATTATCACAAGCACCTGGAGTGCAGCCTCGAACAATATTCATAAATGTACATGATGGAGCTACATAACCATTCTGCTTCTTTTCTCTAACAATATTCAAGTAGTCAGGACAATTCCTTTTGTAGTGACATTTCTTATGGCAGTGGTGACATTCACCTTTGTCATCGGTCTTCTCACTTTTCTTTTTCTACCTTCTCTTTCCCCCTTCTTTGAACTCTTTGAAGATGGTGCACTACCCTTCATAGTAAATACATCCCCTTGATTTTTCGATGCAGACTCGGTCGGCCTTAACATATTGAGGAGATCCACGAGATTCACATTTAACTTCTTCATGTTATAATTCATTATAAACGGTTCATACTGGAGGGTAAGTGAACTAAGGATCAAATCTACTTGCAATTCATTGTTTACCTATACATCCAATTGCAAAAGTTTATCAAAAGAGCCCTTAATTATTAGCACGTAATCGTCCACTTTCTATCTTTTGGTAATCTTGGTATTAAACGGCTTCTTTGTAAACTCGTACCTTACGGAATGTGACACTTCACCAAAAAGAGCCTTGAGACTATCGAATATCTCATGGACGGACATATTTCTGTGCTGCCACTATAATGGCTTGTCTAACATAGACAACACGAAAACTTAGGCGATCTCTAGGTCTAATACCCATTTTTCATAAGAAAATCGTAGTTCACGGCCCATATCATCGATGGATTGTTCTTTAAGTTCGTATATAATAACATTCCAATTGCACTTGTAGTCAATGCTATTTTGATTGCTCTTAGCCAGTGGGTATAGTTAGGTACAATAGGCTTGTCGTTTTAAGAAAATAGTTTTGGAGTTGTCATTTTCTACAAGTTTAAGTGGTAGACTATTAGGAAAATCATAGTAGACGTTCTTATAATGTTTGGAAGGTTAAACTCTATGTTTCATTTTACTAATAAGCTCCCACTAGTCTTTTATGTTTCGCCGAACCCTAATTTGAAACGTAGAAGTCTTTTTACTTCATTAGTAAGTGTTAGGACTTGTTCTTCTTGGAATTATGACCTTGAGTTTATTCAACAAGTCATAGCTCCACGAATGATGGATAACTCCTCATCGGTTGTATCGTATAGAACTCCTAACCTTGGTACCTTGTTCTAATTTCCATCGACCTTGAGTTTGCTCAACAATTCGAAATGAAATTATTCACTCGTACCTACCATATCGTGGCGGCCTAAGTATAGTATATGTAAATTGTGTTTACTTGATAAATAAATATATTTATCTTACCTTGTTTATTCAATATATTAATAATACTACACATAACATCCCTAGCTTGAGTTTGCTCAACAACTAAGGAGTATACAAGTAATTTATTACTATATATGGTAGTGGACAACATAATATTTAATATTCATAATTTTTAATATATTATATTGAGTGATATCGACTTATGGAATAACGTAATCTTATGAATTACCCTCATGATGCAAGTGTCGGATCACATCAGAAATCATGGTATAAGTACATTTACATATGTGTTTATTCCTTTAGTCTATTTGGATTATTTTAATGTTTCACCTTTAATTCATATATTCATATTATATAAGGTTTATCATTATATAACTTTTATATTTTATATATAATATTACTATATAATTGTCTTATGTATAATATTATATTAATTAAATCTTATTTAACTAATTTTAATTAAGTAACATTTTAATTAATTTCATATTATCTTAATATAACATCTATGTTGGATATTTATTATATACTATAAACTTTATAGTATTACACAAATATCATATACATGTGTATATTATTTAATTAAAATTATTTTAATTAAATTATATTAATTTCAAAATTAATTTCATATACATACATGTATATTTATGTTATTTTAAGCATTTCAAAATAGCATAACATATATTCTAATATATAATACATGTATACATATGTTAATTATTTAACATATTTAATTAATTTATATTATTCATCTTATTAATAAATTTTAAAATATCGAAATTAATATTAATTTTCAAACAATTTAACTTTTTATATTATATTATAACTTTTATAATATATTTGTACCTTACTTTAAAATTAACTTTTAAATTTAAAATCTTATATTTTTTTATTTTTAAACAATTTTAAAAATTAGCCCAAGGCACAACTCAAATTTAGGCCTTTTCGATTAGGGACAACTTTTGGGCCATGGGCTTCATAGTTAACACTAACATGGCTAATTTAGACTACGTAGGCAATTAAGCTCTGATACCATTGTTAAAACTAGGTTAGCTAGCAGTAGAAGTTATGAATGAATTTCAATTTTTTTTACCCTATTAGATCATTACTAGGCCTATAAACTCTATTTTATTTAGAAAGTTTATAAATTTTGTTTAAATAAAATCTTTTATTTTATTTAAATCTAAAAAATGATGTTATATTATTTAATTTTATGTTATTTTAAATATAAATATGTATCACACACACATGCATGTGTGTGTTTGCATGTATAACACATCAATTCGTGTAAGGTATAACATGCCCATAAATAGATGTTGGGATTTACATCGTAATAGATACGTTAGCTCATATAATATACAAATATATTGTACAAATGTATGTGTATATGCATATACTTTTGCTTATATAATAAAATAGTAATATATATATATATAAATTAAAAAAAAATATATATATATAATTTGTATAAACATATAAATATTTATATATAAACATAAACATACAATATTAACAAATGTATATATTAATAAATATGCAAATATGTTTATATCATTTAAATATAATAATTTTTTAATGCAGAAAATAGTACTTATACAAATGTATAATTTTTTTTAAATATATATGCTTATGTATATATATATATATATATTTGAATATGTTTAATATTGTTAAATCAAAAGTTGGCTCAACACCTAGATGTTATACAAAGTGGTATTATTCAAAAATGTTTCAATTATACCCTTTGTTTTTGTTACAAAGTTAAAGTCACATGTTCAAGGGTAAAATAGGCAAATCACATAAATATGCAATAGTTCTTCAATCATCTGTCAATAGCACAATTAGGCAATTCACATATGTTATTCATATATTAATGGGCATAAATGGGCATACGCAAGGTAAATTTCAATTTAAATAAGGGCTTAAGTGGCCTTATGCAAATTAATGATATGCAAGTCTGAGTTCAAGTCCAAGTACAAAGATAAAGTCATATGCATGTCTATCATTAAATAATAGTCAACGATACACACTTGAGGGAAATATGCTATGCAAAGTTTATTGTCTAAGTCCTTTATGCAAAAAGTTACAATCGACTCTAAAAATTCCCAGATCGACTTAGGGCTTTCAACATTAATTTGAGGAACTAGGAGAGAAAATGGTTTGCACCCATCTAGATAGTGATGGGGTTACATTTATAGAAGTGCCAATCATGTGGGATGATTGACATATGTCATGGTTTTGAATCCAATGGCTTTGATAGCACCATCTTAATGAAATCTCGACACTCGAGATCACTGGCTTATAGAAGTTCGACAACACGACCTCCCTTGTAGAAGCTCGACAACCTTTATGATTGTAGATACTCGATAACCTTCACGTCTTTTTAGGTTTGATGTCCCTTGGTACTTGTAAAAGGTCAAAATCCTTAGCTAGCATTGAAGCTCGTCATTACTTTAGAATTCATTATCACTTCTTTATAGTAAGATGCTCGACATCTCCTTTTTCTTGTGGGTGCTTGATAATATTCAATGTTGTTGAGGCTCGATATCCTTTAGAGATTCGGCATCTCTCCGTTCTTTGTTGGGGCTGTGGATGACAGGTTGTCTATAATACAGTGCGGAATGGATCTTAAAGCTATTTAAACAGTAAAAGTGGTGAAGTGTGTATTTCAGATATTTAAAACTTACTTATGGATTTAAAATTCTATCTACTCAATTGCAAATAAAAACTAATAATCGTAGAACAAGTAAGTAATAAAGTAAAATGAAGTAAAAAAAATAACACCAAGAAATTTTATACTAGTTCAGATTGACCAATCTTACATCCAATCCTATACTGCACCATACAAAAATTCGCAATAACTGCTTGCTTTCCACAGATGGTAAGAACACCTTTACAATCTTGATTTCACAGGTGACAAGATGTACCCTCTTGATTTACGAGCTATAAGAAAATCTTCTTCTCTATGCAAACAATAATAGAGTATGACAAGTAGTCGTATCTTCAATACATATTCTTGCAGATTCGGTACGGTGAACTTATATCTTTGAATTCTCTAAAGAACTGGAAGAAATTAGAGAGTGAATGATATGAATTCAAGTATAAACTCTTTGATATTATATGGTTTGCAAATTCTTGAAGAATTAGGGTGAAAGAGTATAGATTGGCAAAGAGAATGGAAGAGTATTTGATGGATTTCTCTCACAAATGTATATAGATGAAAAAGTAAGAGAAAATGAGAATTATTGATGTAATGGCCAGTAATTTGATTGCTTTAATTAAAGATATTTCAATTGTTTTAAATATTCAAATATATATTATTTTTCAATAAATTATCAAGTTTTAAGTGAAAGATAATAATAATAAACTTATTTTGAAAAAATGTTCAAAAAATATTTCCTTTGGAAATATATTGATAAAATAGCCGAAAATCGTTTTATTGATAAACAGCTATATAAACCATTTTGCAGAGAGCTGGATAAATACACTTATTTATCCATTTAAACAAGAATATGAAATAAAATTTATTTATTTTCGGAAATTAAAGAATTTGAATTGAGATTTAATGATTTAATAATTATTATAATTATTCAAATAATTGTCTTTAAAAGATAATAATTCATTTTAATTAGTTTTGAAGTGAGAATAAATCATTTATTATAGTTTATAAAGATATGTACTTGATTTGAAAATATAAGAAAATTCGTATCACTTTATCAATATTATAGCATTATTTGTAAACAATTATTTAATATTAATTTATATGGTTTTATAAATCAAATGTGATCATTTTAATTTGTTAAAAATAATAAGAAACCAGTTTTCAATTTATTTAACATTTATATGTAAATTAATTTATAAGTGAAAATGTGACCGGGAATCGGTTTTCCGATTTTCAACGGTTTAACGAATGGAAGTTGTTCAAAGTCATTACAACCATTTTTCTATGTCATGTTCACATATATACAGTACATCTGCATGCCCTAACATGTACATAGACATATATATACATATAAACTTATATATTACAAAATATTAAGATATTTTCCTAAAAACTTAATAATTAAGATTCCAAAAGCATACATCAACTCACCTTACACCATATCACCTCAAGCACATGGAGGCATAAGGGCATGACACCCCACACCTCAAGGCACCCAGAAGTTCGGACATGACTAGAACCATAGGTGGTTAGGTGAAATTAAAATCCATAACATAGCACATAGACTAAGGCAAAAGCATAAAATGATTAAAATATTACAGCGGAAGAAAACTTTCACTAATTATAAATTAATAGAAAAACAGCTTCATTAAAAACAACATTATCCCAAATTTATTTATAAAACCAAAATTACCAAGTAGTCTCCAGCAAAACATAAAACATAACAAAGTTCACAATATAGGTCCCCATATATAGAGTAAAGTACGAAAAAGAGAAACGAAGTACATGAAACAAAAGAAACAAAAGCTGAAGATAATAACTGCTCCAATGAACCTCTAAGCTGCAAAGAACTACAACCTAGACCTACCCTCCTGTGATTTGGGAAATGTAGGAAAAATAGGAATGGGTCAGATATAAAGTCTGGTGAATGAGAAAAAAAATTAAGTAGAAAGAATAAAACAGTTTAATTCCAGGTCTTCCCTGGATATCGCTGAGGGTGAATAATATAATGCAATGAATCCTTCTTAGATACGGTTCCTAAGAAGCCAAAGTCCATGGTCACTCTAAGAAAGTCAACCATGAAGTAATACTAAACGTCAATCGGCCTGTCGGACCTGCTGTCCTTACCTATGCACGTGCTACAGCATGAAAGTCATGCTCTTCACCCGTGTACTATGACTAAATGCCTCTTACGTCTGACCGGCGCCGACTCAAACAACCTCACAGGACCCCGAAGTTGCACTTAAGCTCCGCCAACCTGGACTCCTATCCTCCCGTCTCCTCGGTTACCACCATAGACTTGCCCCTATCCAAAGTGTCAGTCCTTCGAAAGAGCACCCGAAGCTGGGTCGGCTGCGCAAAATCCTCCAACGATCTGCCTAAAGAAGCCTACGTTAGAGCACACTTGTCATGTTCCGTCTGCGTCGATCTTCCTGAAGAAGCCTACTATTACAGACACTATCTATCCTATATACTAGCAACCTATGGAATCCTTGAGAACCTACTTTCCCACTCCTAGTATGTATAGCCAAAACTATATTTTTGTCTTAACTGCATGAAACACCTATCCAGAACTTTACAAGGTCGTCCTACCAAATCGCTTCCAGATTAATTAATTTTACCGTTACAGTTTACATATTGTTTATTTCCATTAATCTACTTTAGGCCATTTTTACATCTGATTTGGTTATTTCACAATTTCCCTTTTTCTTACATAAACGGAGTTTTAATTTCACGTCCATTTAGTCCGTATGGTTTGTCGGTAATTTTTATACCATTTAATCTATTTACTCCATGGGACTTGATCCCTACTCACTAAGGAAGTCAACATGCACCTTTACCATGTACCAAATGCGCTTTTAATTTCTTTTTAATTATATTTCCCATAAAATATCGGGTTGTTACATTCTCCCCCCTTAAAGGATTTCGTCCCCGAAATCTCGAAAGACGGAAGAATGTAATTAACAACCAGCATCCAAGAACTACTTCCATCTACTCAATCACCATCCATTTCTACCATTGTTCTTATTTTTAACTAATACAATTTATGATTTATGCAATGTGAAATGCATATGAACTTACCTAATGCATATAAACATAACAATCTCGAAGCTAAATCCGGTTGGAGGTCTAAAATCAAAGGTAACAATGTACTCCAAATGCTTCCATTCCAAAAACAGAGGACTTAAAACCACTTTGCGTATATTCAACGCATCTGCCACTACATTACCCTTGCCAGGGGTATAGGAAATCTCAAAGTCATAAGAGGCTAAACACTCCATCCATCTTTGTTGTCTCAAATTCAAGTCTTTCTAAGAGAATAGATACTTCAAAGGCTTATGATCCGTGAAATGCTCAAATGATTCTCCTAAGAGATAGTGCCTCCAAGACTTGAGAGAAAAAACTATAGCTGCCAACTCAAGATCATGCGTTGGGTAATTCTTCTCATGCGTTTTCAACTGTGTACTCTCATAGCACACTACCCTACCCTCTTGCATCAGTACCGCCCCTAGCCCCGTACCACAAGCCTCCATATAACTGAGGAAGGCCTGGTTCCATCCGACAGTACCAATGCGGGCGTGGTAGTCAAAGCTTCCTTCAATCGATCAAAGACATCCTCACAGTTGGCATCCCAAACAAAAGCTGAGTTCTTCTTGGTAAGGTGGGTAAGTGGAGCTGATATCCTAGTGAAGTGCTTTATAAACTTCCTATAGTAGCCGCAAGACCAAGGAAACTTCTTATGCCTATGGCATTCTTAGGTGTTTGCCAATCTTGTACTGCCGCCACTTTCGTCGGATCTACTGCAAGTCCATCCTCCAAAACGATGTGTCCTTAAAGCGGACCTCATCCCTCTAAAAGTGGCACTTGGAGAACTTCCTCTTCAATTTATGTGCTCGCAGAGTCCTTAGCACTTCTTCCAAGTGAACAGTATGCTCCTCCTTGCTTCGCGAATATACCAAAATGTCGTCAACGATCACCACCACAAACTTGTTCAACGATTCACGAAATACTTGACTCATCTGGTCCACAAAATATGCCGGAGCATTGGTTAACCCAAGTGGCATGACTAACCACTCAAATGACCCATCCGGCGTTCTAAACGCAGTCTTCTCGATGCTATCCTACAACACAATTAACTGATGAAATCCCGTAGCCAAATCGAGCAGCAAAAATACCTTGGCCCCTACTAGCTAGTCGAAGAGATCGTCTATACGGGGATGAGGATAACGATTCTTCTTCATCAGCTTATTAAGCTCCCTATAATCCACGCAAAGTCCGATAGATCCATCCGCCTTAGTGGCAAAGAAGATGGATGCGCCCCACTTAGAAATGCTCCTATGAATGAAGCCCTTCTCCAAAAGCTCTCTAATATGCTTGACCAACTCACGACGTTCCTTAGGAGCCATATGCCTTATCGGTATTGCAATCAGTTTGGCATTATCGACAAGATAAATCTTGAACTCGATCTCTCTTCGAGGTGGAAGGCCAGTAACCTCCTCGAACTCATCTGGAATGTCTCTAACAACGGGTACCGAACTCAAACTATATGGCGATAAGTCAAGTGAATAAAGGTTGCTCGACATTATTGATCCTCTAGGATCATAAGATACCTCCAAGGTACGTCCACTACAAGTGCCGAACCTCACTGCCCACTTATCGCAATCAAGAAGGGAACCTTACATGGATAGCCAATCCAAACCAAGAATCTACCCAAACTCGGAAAAGCCCAATGCAAAGGCACTACAGTCAAACTCAACCCCTAAAATAAATAATTTCAAATCCCGACATAACATGGACAAATAGGCCAATCCTCCTATGGGAATTGATACTACTACCGGGTCGATCACTAAGCAAGCATCAAGACCAAGACTCTCTACAAGATTACTAGATATAAAAGAGTGCAAAGCTCCAAAATCAAATAGGGTACGAACAGGAAAATCAGAGATAGATAACACAGCTTCGATGATCACCTTTTTTCCCTTGTCCATGGCCGGACGAGTACTAGAGGAAGGAGCTGCCTCTAAAGCATAAGCCTGAGTAGGCTGTGAAGGTGTCTATGAACTGTCCATGGACTTCGACGGACAGTCCTTCTTCATATGCCCCTCTTGATCGCAAAGATATCACCTTAGTCTCGATCGCTCTCCTGCCACACGATAATCCTTAGCAAGATGACAAGGTTTCCCACAAGTATTGCACTTCCAGTCCTTCCTTGGAACTTTCTTTTTTCCATATGACCCTCCTCCTCCTCTCCTCTTTCCTTTCTACTACTTCTTCCCATCACTCTTCTACACCACATCTCTTAGTAACAGCCAGTAAAGCCATCTCTACCAATCCCTTAAAAGTGGCTCCCATCGGAATGTGACTCACCGGCAAACTCTACAGTGCCTGACTCAAAACCTTAGCAAACTTCAACTCCTTCTTGTGAGGAGTATTGATCAGGTCTAGTCCAAATCTGGCAAGCTCATTGGATTGATTAACATATTCATATCCCCTTGCTTGAGATGTATAAATTTCTCTAGTTGCACTTCCTCTTCAGCCTGCGATAAGAATTTCCTCTCGAACCTAGTACGAAAATCCGCCCAGGTCAAATTATCACCCTCAGCCTCCACAATCCCCCACCAACAAAGAGCCTCTCCCTGCAACCGCCATGAAGCCAACTGCCTCCGAGCCAAGTCCTCCAATCCCATAAGTCCAAGTATCTGCTCACAACTACTGATCCAAGCTCTCGCTTCAGTATATGACTCGGTGCCAAGAAACAGCTTGCCTCCTAAGATGGTGTAGTCCTTGCATAACTTGGGAAAATCGGGAATGCCTAGCGGACGGGCTGGAGCCCCTTTTGCCAGAGCAGCATCCCTAGTTGGTGGTTCTGCTCGTGCAGTAGCCTACAAATAACATCTGAACCAAGAAGGCATACTAAGGCTTTGAACTTCAGGGATATCTTGCAGTTCAGACATTTCTATATGTGGATATTTAAAAGATGGGATTAGGTACTACACAAATAGTTCAATAGATAGGGAGGAAGAGATATGAGGGACCTATTTCTAAAATTTCTTTTCTTTTCAAAATATTTACATATACTTTTAAAAGTATTATTTGGAATACCCTTTAAAAATTATTCGAAAACCTTTATATTTTTAAAATATCTTTAAGATTACCGAAACCTTAGCTCTGATACCAACTATGACACCCCGCACCTCTAGGCACCCCGAAGTTCGGACATGACTATAAGCACATGTGGTTAGGTGAAATAAAAATCTATAACATAGCACAGAGACTATGGCATCAACATAAAATGATTAAAATATTACAGCAGAAGAAAACTTTCACTAATTATAAATTAATAGAAAAACACCTTCCTTAAAAACAACATTATCCCAAATTTATTTCTAAAACCAAAAGTACCAAGTAGTCTCTAGCAAAACATAAAACATAACATAGTTCATAATATAAGTCCCCATATATAGAGTAAAGTACGGAAAAGAGAAATGAAGTACATGAAACAAAAGAAACAACTGCTTTAATGACCCTCCAAGGTGCAAAGAACTGCAACCTAGACCTGCCCTCCTGTGATCTAGGAAAAGTAGGAAAAATAGGAATGGGTCAGACATAAAGTCTGGTGAATGAGAAATAAAATGAAGCAAAATGAATAAAACAGTTAAATTCCAAGTATTCCTCGGATATCGCGGAGGGTGAATAATATAATGCAGTGAATCCTTCTTAGATACGGTTCCTTAGAAGCCAAATTCCATGGTCACTCTAGGGAATTCAACCATGCAGTAATGCTAAACGTCAATCGGCCTGTCGGACCTGCTACCCTTACCTATCCACGTGCTACAGTGTGAAAGTCATGCTCTTCACCCATACATTGTGACTAAATGACTCTTACGTTTGATTGGCGCCGACTCAAACAACCTCACAGGACTCGAAAGTTGTGCTCAGGCTCCGCCAAACTGGACTCCTATCCTCTTGTCTCCTCGATCACCAGTGTGGACATGCCCCTATCCAAAGTGTCTGTCCTTCGCAAGAGCGCCCGCGGCTGGGTCGGCTGCGCAAAATCCTCAAATGATCTTCCTAAAGTGGCCTATGTCGGAGCACACTTGTCCAGTTCCGTCCGTGTCGATCTGCCTGAAGAAGCCTACGATTGCAGACGCTATCTATCCTACGTACTAGGAACATATGGAAGGTAACAAACATCCCGGTGAACCTACTTTCCCACTCCTAGTACATATAGCCAACACTATATTTTGGTCTTTACTTCATGAAACACCTATCCAGACCTTTACAAGGTCTGCCTACCAAATCGCTTCCAGTTTAATTAATTTTACCATTAGAGTTTACATATTGTTTATTTCCATCAATCTTCTTTAGGCCATTTTTACATCCGATTTGGTTATTTCACAATTTACCTTTCTCTTACATAAATGCTGTTTCAATTTCACGTCCGTTTAGTCCGTATGGTTTTTCGGCAATTTTTATACCATTTTGTTACATATTTACACTAGCTCTTAGGGTCCATTTAATTTACATTTTTTTCAACCCAAAGTTACGTTCTCCTTTTGGAGATTTAATATGTACAAATTTTTTATCCAATAGCCACAAACCATTTAATTACACAAAATTCCACTTTTACATTTTTAGGCCACATATGAAACAAACAATTATGCCAATTAGACTTCCCAATTTTGTTCCAAAACCATATTCAAAATTATGTAATTATATCAATCAAAACCACAATTTTATTCAAGTAACATATTCTGAATTTATTCAACTAACCTGTTCTACCATTAGAAATTGAATAACAATTCTAATTCAATTTAATTAAACCAATCTTATTTACGCCATAAAACGTGAATAACAATTTGTTTGTTCCAAAATTCAACCCAAACATGAATTAAAATTGAGAAGTGGTAGAAGGAAAAGATACAATAATTTACATAAATTTCAATCTTATTTATGCCATAAAACGTGATTATACAATTTGTTTGTCCCATATTTTAAACCAAACATGAATTAGATTTGAGAAGTTAAAGAAGAAGAAGTTGCAATAATTTACATCTATTTTCAATTAATAACAGAAAATAATTCATATTAACGTGCTAGAAAAGAACTGAAATCGAACTACTTTATTTTCTATTTCATATTAATTCCCACTCATTTGGCACTTGAGCTTTTATAAATTTGAAAAAGCTTTGCATTAATCTTTCTCCCTTTGATTCTTCTAAATTCCCCAAATTGCTTGAATATATATAGATAGTTTAATTTGGTAGAGATTTGTTTATTTAGTAGAGAAAAGGACGAAGAATAATACACACTAATTTTACTGAAGAATTATGGCGATGACTGAATAAGAGATTGGGTTTAGGTTAGATGGTTTATTTATAGATCGTTTAAGTGAATATAATCCATTAGATTATTTTAGATTAAATCTGGTTCTTTAATACACTTAATAGTTTTCCTTTCTAGCCCATACACATCACTCAACCAATAAAATTTAGCCATCTCGCCCTATTACATCACTGGAGCGAATGGGAAGCTACCATATGTCAGAAACAACACTGAAATACATAGGAAAATCGCTAGAAACGAACCAGCTAAAAAAAACATCGCTCCAGATTTTGGGCGAAAACGGGACTTGATCCCCGGTCACTAAGGAAGTCAACATGTGCCTTTACCAATGTACCAAATGTGCTTTTAATTTCTTTTTAATTATATTTTCCGTAAAATATCAAGGTGTTACATTCTCCCCCCTTAAAGGATTTTGTCCTCGAAATCTCCAAAGATGGAAGAACGTAATTAACAACCAGCATCCAAGAACTACTTCCATCTACTCAACCATCATCCATTTCTACCATTGTCCTTATTTTTAACAAATGCAATTTATGATTTAGGCAAAGCGAAGTGCATATGAACTTACCTAATGCGAAAAGGTAGTCGGTCTACTGATTCAGTTGACCTCCTGTAATGCAAGTATGCTTATGCAACCAAATGTATGCAATTACTCTAGTATAATTGATCATTTTATATGTATGTTTCAATCATTCGCCTAAATGCACCATCCTTATGCAACATCCATTTATCTATACACACATATATATACAACCATATGCAAATTCAATAGATAATATACACACACATGTAGGTGTGTGTACCTAGTTGGTCGATTATCCTAATAAATATCTATCTAGTGCATGCAATGCATCCATTTGCAAATATTGGCACACTTGCAATCGTTTTCATCCATCAAACATAACATGCCCTAATGACATGTTTACAACCAAGCTACCATCCATAGGTTTCACCTAAAGATTATCGAAAAGACCCTAACTAAGGAAAGATCAAAGATAAAAGATAGGATATTTGAATTGTACCTTCAAATAGAAAAGGATAAGAAGTTCGAATTCTCTCCTCAGATTCCCATGCGCACTCCTTGGGTTCATCTCTGCACTGAACCTTCACTAGACGAACTTCCATGTTGCGTAATCTCTTGATGCCGTGTTCCAATATACGGGAGGGTGTACGACGCACAAGTGATTTGCACTCTACCTCCACTTCCCTTAGCTGATCGGGTTCTACTACTACTTGGGGTCATCTCCGCACTAAACCTTCACTAGACGAACTTCCATGTTGCGTAATCTCTTGACGCCATGTTCCAATATACGGGTGGGTGTACGACGCACAAGTGATTTGCACTCTACCTCCACTTCCCTTAGGTGATCGGGTTCTACTACTACTGCGGAATCTTGTAGACACTTCCTCGGATGCGAAACATGAAAAACATCGGGAACTCCTACCAACTTATCTGGAAGATCAACTCTGTATGCCACTTTTCCTATCGTGCGGTAATAGGGAAGGGTCCTATAAATCACGGTGCCAACTTACCCACTGAGCCAAATCTCATAACGTTTCCCAGAGGAGAAACCTTGACAAAAACCATATCTCCAACCTTAAATTCCAAATCTAAACGTCTTTTGTTGGCGTATGACTTTTGTCTATCTTGTGCTGTTTTTAACCTCTTGCGAATCAAATCCACCTTCTCGGAAGTTTACCTCATCAAGTTTGGTCCAAGTAAGATCCTATCGGTGGTATCCCACCAATAGGCCGGTGATCTACATGGTCTGCCATAGAGGGCCTCGAACGGTGCCATCCCAATGAATGCTTGATAACTGTTATTATACACGAAATCCACCAAAGGTAGGTGGTCTTCCCAAGAGCCTCCGAAATCAATGATGCATAATCTGAGCAAATCTTCCAAAACCCTATTTACCCTCTCAGCCTGTCCATCTGTCTGAGGGTGATATGCCGTGCTTAGATTCAATTCCGTTCCTAGGGCTTGCTGAAGACTCCTCCAAAACTCGCTGGTGAATAATGGATCTCCGTCGCTCACAATGCTGGCAGGAACTCCATGAAGCCTAACTATCTCCCTTACATAAGGAGTGGCAAAAGAAGCCGCCGTCCTATTACTCTTAATGGTTATAAAATGAGCGCTCTTCGTTAGTCTATCCACAACAACCCATATGCTCGTGTTCCCTCTCAATGACCTTGGTAATCCATCCATGAAGTCCATAGAGATGCCCTCCCATTACCATAATGGAATATCCAATGGCTGCAATAGTCCTCCGAGCTTCTTCTGTTTGCCTTTACCCTTGGGCAAGTGATGCACTTCGATACATACTCTACCACCCTCTTCTTCATTCCGGGCCAATAGAATACCCTCTTCATATCTCGATACATCTTATCACCACCGGGGTGCACTGTCATCCTAGAATGATGTGACTTGGCCAACACCGCATCTACTAAATCCTCACTACGGGGAACACAAAGTCTACCATCCCTTCTAAGCTATCCCTTAGTGTCCATGGTATAGCGCCTAAGATGTGGTGATGACTCTCCTCTACCAAGCTTATCTAAAATGTCCTTTAACTCTTCGTCCTCACCTTGCCTTGCTCCAATCTGCTCCATCAAAGTAGGCTGTACGTCGAGGGCTACTAACAATCTCGAAGCTAAATTCGGAAGGAGGTCTAAAATCGAAGGTAAAAATGTACTCCAAATGCTTCCATTCCAAAAACAGAGGACTTAAAACCACTTTGCGTCTACTCAATGCATCTGCTACTACATTACCCTTGCCAGGGGTATAAGAAATCTCAAAGTCATAAGAGGCTAAAAACTCCATCCATCTTTGCTGTCTCAAATTCAAGTCTTTCTAAGAATATAGATACTTCAAAGACTTATGATCCATGAAAAGTTCAAATCTTTCTCCTAAGAGATAGTGCCTCCAAGACTTAAGAGCAAAAACTATAGCTGCCAACTCAAGATCATGCATTGGGTAGTTCTTCTCATGTGTTTTCAACTGTCTACTCTCATAGCACACTACCCTACCCTCTAGCATTAGTACGGCCCCTAGCCCCGTACCACAAGCATCCGTATAAACTGAGAAAGGCTTGGTTCCATCCGGCAATACCAATACGGGCGCGATAGTCAAAGCTTCCTTCAATCGACCAAAGGCATCCTCACAATTGGCATCCCAAACAAAAGATGAGTTCTTCTTGGTAAGGCGGGTAAGTGGAGTTGATATCCTAGTGAAGACCTTAATGAACTTCCTATAGTAGCCGCAAGACCAAGGAAACTCCTTATGCTTATGGCATTCTTAGGGGTTTGCCAATCTTGTACTGCTGCCACTTTCGTCGGATCTACTACAAGTCCATCCTCCGAAACGATGTGTCCCAAAAAGCGAACCTCATCCCTCCAAAAGTGGCACTTGGAGAACTTCACCTTCAATTTATGTGCTTGCAGAGTCCTTAGCACTTCTTCTAAGAGAACATTATGCTCCACCTTGCTTCGTGAATAAACCAAAATGTCGTCGATGAACACCACCACAAACTTGTTCAACGATTCGCGAAATACTCGACTCATCAGGTCCCCAAAATATGTCGGAGCATTGGTTAGCCTAAATGGCATGACTAATCACTCAAATAACCCATCCGAAGTCCTTAACACAGTCTTCTCGATGCTATCCTCCGCCTACGTCGGAGCACACTTGTCCTGTTCTGTCTGCTTCGATCTGCCTGAAGAAGCCTACGATTACGGACCCTATCTATCCTACGTACTAGCAAACTATGGAAGGTAACAAATATCCTTGCGAATCTACTTTCCCACTCCTAGTAGGTATAGCCAAAACTATATTTTGGTTTTAACTGCATGAAACACCTATCCAGACCTTTACAAGGTCTGCCTACCAAATCGCTTCTAGATTAAATAATTTTACCGTTATAGTTTACATATTGTTTATTTCCATTAATCTGCTTTAGGCCGTTTTTACATCCGATTTGGTTATTTCACAATATCCCTTTTTCTTACATAAATGGTGTTTCAATTTCACGTCCGTTCAGTCCGTATGGTTTGTCGGTAATTTTTAAAACATTTTGTTACAGATTTACACTAGCCTTTACGGTCCATTTAATTTACATTTTTTCAGACCTTAATTTACATTTTCCTTTTAGAGATTTAATCTGTACAAAATTTTTATCCAATAGCCACAAATTATTAATTACACAAAATTCCACTTTTACATTTTTAGGCCACATATGAAACAAACAATTATGCCAATTAGACTTCCCAATTTTGTTCCAAAACCATATTCAAAATTATGTAATTATATCAATCAAAACCATAATTTTATTCAAGTAACATATTCTGAATTTATTCAACTAACCTTTTCTACCATTAGAAATTGAATAACAATTCTAATACAATTTAATTAAACTAATCTTATTTATGCCAAGAAATGTGAATAACAATTTGTTTGTTCCAAATTTCAACCCAAACATGAAGTAGAATAGAAAAGTGGTAGAAGGAAAAGGTACAATAATTTACAAAAATTTCAATCTTATTTATGCCATAAAATGTGAATAGGCAATTTGTTTGTCCCATATTTTAAACCAAACACGAATTATATTTGAGAAGTGAAAGAAGAAGAAGAAGTTGCAATAATTTACATCTATTCTCAATTAATAATAGAATTTAATTCATATTAACTTGTCAGAAAAGAACTGAAATTGAACTATTTTTTTTTTATTTCATATTAATTCCCACTCACCTGGCACTTGAGCTTGTACAAATTTGAAAAAGCTTTTCTTTAATCTTGCTCCCTTTGATTCTTCTAAATTCCCAAAATTGCTTGAATATATATAGGTAGTTTAATTTGGTAGAGATTTGTTTATTTAGTAGAGAAAAGGAGGAAGAATAATACACACTAATTTTATTGTAGAATTATGGCGACGGCTGAATAAGAGATTAGGTTTAGGTTAGTTGGTTTATTTATAGATTGTTTGAGTGAATATAATCAATTAGATTATTTTATATTAAATCTGGTTCTTTCATACCCTTAATGGTTATCCATTCTAGCCCATACACATCACTCAACCAATAAAATTTAGCCATCTCATCCTATTACATCATTGGAGCGAATGGGAAGCCACCACATGTCAAAAACAACGTTGAAATATGTAGGAAAATCATTGGAAACAAACCAGCTAAAAAAACATTGCTCTAGATTTTTATGTGACAACGGGACTTCTGGTCACTAAGGAAGTCAACTTGGGCCTTTACCAGTGCAACAAATGTGCTTTTAATTTCCTTTTAATTACATTTCCCTTAAAATATGGGGTGTTACAAGGGGGAAGGGGTTTGCCGTGCATATGGAGGTAATGAGGGGTGTGGAAAAGGGGCAATTGTGAAATTTTGAAATTAGATATTTATTTTCAAAATTTTCCTATAAATACCCAACCCTTTGTTCATAAATTGCTAACACTTATTCTTCATCTTCTTCCTCCTTCTTCAAGCTGTACTAATGGCTTAATAAATAAAGAAAATTATGGAAAAAATTATTAAAAAAATAAATTAAATTATATTATTATGTATACATTATCCAATCCACTAAAAACCACTTCAAAACACTCCATTTCTCCACCTAAATCCACAACCACCACCTCCTACTCCCCAAAGTCGAGCCATCCACCTCAAAGCCTAGTTCGTGATCTCCTTTATCCATTCCAAGCCATGGCTAAGCCACCTAGAAGCTACAGTGCAAGTGATCGTGAGCTAAAATGCCAAGTTAGCGGAGCTATAGCCGTTTTAAAAATAGTTCGAATGAAAATGAAGGTGAGAAACTACATATTTATATTTATATATGATATGATGATGTGATATGATATGATTGTTATGGTTGTTTATTATGTTTGATAATCAAGTTTGGATGTTGATTTTATGTTTGTTTGATTGTATTAACAAGTCACGTTTAATGCACGTCGAAAATCACAAAGGAAATCACTTTCCTTTAATTAAAATGGTATATATGAGATTTTTAAACCTCTTGAAAATGGTTTAAAATGGTTTATAAATGTTTTATAAACATTAAATCCAATTTGTTGAAGTTTTGACAAGTTATGAAAATTGAATCAAAAACAGGCGCGTCGCGTACTGGTAGTTCGCGATTTCGCACTATAATAGTTTAAATCCATTTATACGATGGATTCATAGTCAAATTTGTTTGTAATAAGAATTTTCCAAACTCTTATAATCATAGTTTTCAAAGAAAATAAAATGATCAAGATTTGTTTTAGTAAATTTTGAAATATAAGCAAAATAATTTTCGAAATTATCGCGGTCTTGCAGTTTGAAATCTAAAAAAGGATTCTTTAAAAATTATATTTTTAAATTCTTTGAAAATGTGGAAAATATTTATAAATATATTAAATGTTTTAAAACATATTTGAGTTATAAATATGGGCTTCCAAATGATATAAAAGTTGTTTTAACAAAATAAGCTTTTATAACATTATTTGCAACCTTTTTTCGCAGCACGTTTTATAAACTTGTGCAAACAATGTTTTTAACTTAATTATTCTTTCCCGAGTATTTTGTGATTCTTTTCTAGTAAATAATTAAGTAATTAATAGATGATTAAGAGGTTTAAAAATGAGTATGCAGAAATGACTACATTTGTTCCATTTGTGAGTGTCAAAAAAAATCCAACCAAGGAATAGAACAGATCGAAGGGAAAGCTTAGATGCTCTAAAATAACTAAAATTAAATTAAGTATATTAAAAGGTTTAGGGTCGATCAAATAACTTGACCACCTTATGGGTGACAAAGAGATAGTCTCTAAGCTTGGGTTTGGGTAACCAATTTCCTCCCTAGCTACCCGGATTGTCCCGATGGAGGGGACAATAAATTTGATTTACTTGGATCAAAATTTCACAAAGTATAAAAAATATAATTTTCTAAATTTAAAAAATTTGGATTTCATAGAAATAATCTTCTTATACTTGGTATTAAATTCCGAGAAATGAATTCATGAGAATTTAAAAGGTGATCTCACCGTAATTTGATGTATAGTGAAGGTTGAATACATAAATTGATATTGAGTAGAAATAGTATAATTTCCATGATCCTATTTACACAATAATGTTTTCTAAAATGATTTATGAAAATGATTAGGTAATTCCAAAGTTAAAGAGAGGTTTAATTATTCCAAGTATACTGGAAAGAATGTTTTAAAGATATATATCTCCAGAAGATATTTTGATTAATCAACAAAAGAATATTTCCATATTCATTTAACATCATTTCATCGACGATTGGTTCAAAGGAACCGGCGTCAGTTTTGGGTCATTCCTATTCAAAGACCACTTAGAACAAATTTATACGTTCGAAAGTAAAAGACATGGGATAATGTGATTTGGTAGATGGTATGTCGGGTTGCTTGCTACTAACCCTCGGGGGAAATTTTCCTATATTATATATACATACATACATACATATATATACATATACATATATATATATATATAAATGTGTCTGTGTGGCAGTAGTTTTTCATTTGATATCTTCAATACAAGGACTTCTTGCTACTAATCCTAGGGGTAATTCCCGATAGGATATGGTAGAAGAGTTCCTTCGGTTTATCCTATTCCTTGATAACTTATATGGACAAATGTCTGACATTACATTTCTAAAACGCGGGTACAATGATTTTTACAAACGTACATTTGTTTAGTGGTGGAGAAAGAAAGTTCTCTTAACTTAGCACACTTCTTCGAGATGTACGAGCTCAGAGGTTGTACATTTGTTAAAACCAATAGTGTGTGATGGAATTGGAAATGTGGCATTCAAAATGGAATATGCTAGGTAAATGGTAATTGTTACCTTAGCCCTCATCACCTGGTAATGGATTAAACAATGTATGTCATACGGCTATGTGGTTCGCAACCATTAGGGTATGATTATCACCTTTCTAGATCACTCTCTATATGTCAAGTATGTGGTGTATGCTATGGGATCTCGGATAGGTCGGTTACGACCGCGGTGATGACATATTCAGTTTCTATCCAGGTCATGTCTGAGTGCCAAAATGGGATAGACCAGTCTAGCCAGAAGCGAAGGGTTGTTTTTGTATCCTCGGTACATCCCTCTGGAGATGTGTTGCACAAAAGGTAGTCCCTTACCTTGCCATTGTATGGAATAAATTCCTCAATAAGTGACTTCGAACTTTTTTATTCAGCCTAACATATCCAGAATTTAATAATGGTAACAATTTCGGCTATGATTAATAAGTTTAACTGCAAAGTGTTTTCGAAAGAATGTGATTAAAAATATCCCCATATTTTGCATTGTAAATGTTTTGGTTATCATAACGCAAAAACCTTTCCCGTGTTTATTTGCGGTGTCGTCTGATGAAATACCAATTTTTTCAAATACCCGTATTTTGAGTTTCTCACAATAGTCCCATGACTGACCGAAGTTTATTTTCTATTCCCCTAAAACTTTGGGTGCACTATTTTTTCGACCAGCCTAGTAGTCAGGTTTAGTTAGAAGAAATCTGGAAGAGCTCAGAGCATGGAGTAAGAAGATTCTTCAGTAGATTATTACCTCTTTTTCACCATACTTATGTGCTATTGTATTCCGCATTTGTAAGGACGGATATTTATAACCGTCCATGTTTAACGCTGATTAATGTATTTAAAATTTTCTGCTGTAAAGATTATATGTTGAAATAATATATGTTATTCCATTCATGTGAGATTCTATTTTGTCTTTATTTTCTTTCTTACCCTTAAAAAACCGCCTCTCCGACACTTGGATTTGCAGCATGTGAATACCGAGGATGTATTAGTGTCGACTTCCGATGGTCGAAGAAATGGGTTTTCACATTTGGTATCAGAGCTTAGGTTGAGCAAACACTTGAGCCTGGTAGGGGTAAAGTCTCATTAGTGATAGGGTTAGTAATATCCTAGGATCAGTAACTCATTAAAGATAGGGTTAGTAACATCCTAGAATGAGTTGAGCGTATAATATAAGAGCACGTATTTGTTAATGCTATATAAAAATGATTTTTGTTTTGAAATTCTGGTAAAAGAAATAATTTTACCTAAGATTATATTTTGAGTAAAAAGGATATCTTTGAAAACTTTAGTATTGTATGATAAAAAAATCAAGTTTAGTAAAACTAAGTATAAACATCTTACGGTTTGAATTTCACAGTTGACTATAAGAAGTTTACAATAACACTGAAAGGATTAATGAGGAATGAAACTAGATGCGTTGAGGAATATACAAAAGGTTGGAATTTTTGAAAAAAAAGAGTTTTTCAAAAGATTTGAAATAGTATATTTGGAATGTTTTTCTTGACAAAGGATTTCGAAGGAGAAATATTTTTTTGATAGAAATCTCAATTTGTTTTCAAAGATTGGTTTAGGGAAAAATAACACCAAGTGCTTGAAAAATCCTTTCCTTTAAAAAGGTTATAGTTAAGACCGACCTATATTAGGATATACCTAAGTAAGTAAGATACTAATAACTTGACATTTGAATGAGTTAGAAGAAGTAAAATGCTTATTGTCTATATCTAAGCAGTTGCGTTTACATTTTTAGGAACCATATAGAAGAAAGTGTTCCAAGGGTGAGTCATTACGAGTAAATTAGGACGAAATGGATAATCTCATTATCCTCTCCAGCAACGAGGAAGTACCATCAAAGCAGTCACCGAGCAATATTAATCTCGGAATGATTAGGAGTGTATCCCTTACATCAAAAGGTATGAAGATGGCACCCAATGGCGGAAATGCTCATCCCACTCGTTACTACGGAAATGATCGTTATATCCAGTAACGATAAGTCTGCTCGAGCCTTGGGTGAAATATAGGTTACAGATCTAGCCTGTTCTGATTTGGAACCCATAGCGGAATCAGAACCTATTGAGGCGGAATTTGAACCCATGGAGGACCCAGAAACCATAGTACTAGAATACAATAATGTTAATAGCATTGTGATTTGGGAAATGGGAAGAGAACATGTTATCTGACAAGAAAAATCATCCAGTTCTTACATCAATTGCGATGAAATGGAAGGAGACAGTGATGAAATATCTGAGGAACAAGCTGAAGTTTTTCAAAACCCATGGGAGGTTGAAATGCAAGGACTTGAAATAACAGAAGGTGAAGTAATGCAGGAAGTATCTATTAGTCTCAGTCATGTTCCATGGAACCAGTCATGGCTACCTTATATTGAAGGAGAGATGTAGCAATTGGAGGATGAAAATGATGTTGATGACGAGCATGAGAGTGACAAAGAAGGGATTGGAGAAGTTATGATAGATTTCAGATATTGGGTTGCCCTATTAGCCTCCGATTCAGAAGAATGAGGAAGATAATGAGTATGATGGTTGATGTTAATTTTTATCTATCTATCTATCTATTATATATATATAGCTTATGTATGATGTGAGATGCGATGTTGTGCTAGTTAGTAATGTGTAGTATTAGTGTTACGTATCATACTATTTACCTAGATGGGAGTTGTATGCTTTAGGTATGACCTATGTTGAAATTGGAATGTCAATGTAAATTATGAAGGATATGATATGCTAATTCATTTCCAACTTCATTCACTGCAATTACATGAATCTCTTAAATAAATCAATAAGAATTCTTGATTAAGGCAGTAAAATTTAAGCTGAAAATCTTCTTTTGAACACGTGTTAATTCCTTTATCTTCAGCGACCTAAAACTTAGCGACCTAAGGGAAGTTCGCGACCTAAGGAATTCTGCGACTTAAAGACCTTGCGACCTAAGGACTTAAAGAGCTTGCGACCTAAGGACTTAAAGAGCTTGCGACCTAAGGACTTAAAGACTTTGCGACCTAACTACTTAAAGACTTTGCGACCTAACTATTAAAGCAGCTCAGCGACCTACGACCTAAGAGGCAAACGAGCTAAGACTCCTACGACCTAAGAGGCAAACGAGCTAAGACTCCTACGATCTAAAGCTCCTGCAGCTATTCCTTAACTCGCCTGCGACCTACCACTTGTTCAAATGAAGCCAAGTGCAACTTCACCTGCTAATTTCTTAAGTCGCAAGTAGACTGCGACCTAGCTTAGGTCGCTCGCGACCTACGACCTAACTAAGGTCGTACGCGACCTAAGACTTAGCAAATATTCCGCTCAGAAATCAGCTCCTATAAATAGGGCTCAAACTCCAACGAGGAGAGGACTTTTGGCAATTCATTTCTTCAAGCACCGTTACTCTGTCGAAGTCTCCACTCCTTCAGCAATCAAAAGATCTTCAAGCATTCGAGACGCTACAACAAGCTTCGAGAAGAACTCCTTACTTCCAACACAGATTCGTCGAGATTCATCATCAAAGATTGAGCTAGTAGTCAAGAGTGCTTTCGTGGTCAAGTTGTATTGTATTTTGAAGGATATTATATCAAATTGTAACCGAATCGGCAATAAAAGACTATAAAGTGGACGTAGGCTCAATTACGGGCCGAACCACTATAAACCTGTTGTTCATTTACTGCTTTTTTGCTATTTTCAGCTTATATTCTGTTCCCGTACCAACGGGTGGTGCTTTCACAATTCTATTACACACACTGGGTGTTAGCGTTCACTTTTTAGCGTTAACATTTTTGGTGCTTTCATTGAGAGTCGAACTCAGGCGATCGTCCACCGTTGCTTTGCAAAGATTCATAAAGAGAACCTCTCTTAAAAACCAGAAGTTGATCCGAAATAACGGCTCCTGGCAGAAGAGGTAGACCTATCAGATCCGGAAATGCTCATGAAGGGACTTCCGCCTCCCCAACCGCAGACCAAGCAACTCCTACCATTGGAGTCACCAGGGCTAAAATAGATGACGCAGTTTCTGGATTGTACCAACAGATTGAAACCCAAAACGCTTTGATGATGGATAGAATAACTGTCCTGCTCGGGGCAAATCGTCAACCAGAAAACCATCAAACTACTCTTCCTGAAATGCCACCTTTCCAAGCTGATGGTTCTATGCCGCAACCAACTTGTCATGAACATATGCCCGGGCAAACTTCCGAGGGAAGAACTGATGCTTGCCCGGAGATGTCTTTGAACAATAAAGAGTACCTGTTTGAAATGGTTGGCCGCATCATGAAAGAGAGCATGCAAAGGGAAGAGGATGAGGCTGACTGGGGATTTGCACCGAGCAGAACTCCGTTTACTGAAAGGATCTTAAAAGCTGAATTTCCAAGGAAATTTGCACCTCCTACTATCCAAGCCTATAGGGGAACGAGTGACCCTAATCATTTCCTATACAAATACGATTGGCATATGACCGGTGCAAGAGCATCAGACGAGATCAAGTGTCGATACTTTCCAGTATACTTGGAAAGTGTGGCCTTACTTTGGTTCACAAAGCTTCCAGTTCGGTCTGTAGATAAGTTCTCCAACTTAACGCAAAAGTTCAAAGAACAGTTCAGATTGTATGCTTCAAAAGCTAAGGATATAGTGTCACTGTCTAACCTTGAACAAGCGCCCGGAGAATCAATCAAATCTTTCTTGAGCCGTTTCAATATAGCTTTAGCCGTGCCGAAGTAGAAAATGCGGAACCACGCATGATCCTGACTTATTTGATGCGAGCCATTGATAAATCGAGCAAATTTGGGATATGGCTAAAGATGAAGGAACCGAACTCGCTTGAATTTTTTTATAAAAAGGCCGACGAGTTCATTCGCCTTGAAAGCCTTTCTACGACATCAAAAGTGGTTGTTGCCCAAGCTAATAATAACAATGTCCCATCTAATAAAAGAGAATCTGAAAGTCAGAAAAGGGAGAATGAAGGAGGAAAGAGCCAGGGAAATGAAAAGAAACCTCGCCGCTTTAATCCTTTGGATTTTACTCCTTTAACTGATACACCAAGAAATAACTTTTTTGCAACAAAGGACGTTGTCAGGTATCCTAAGCCACCTGAGATGACGAGAGGTGCAAAGCGTAATGGAAAATTCTGCCAATTTCACAATCAACCTGGCCATGACACTGACCAATGTCGCCAATTAAAGAATGTGATTGAATAATTGCTGGAGCAGGGTAAACTCCAACAATACGTTAAGAGAAGCGGAGTCGATCCAACCTCATCCACTCGGGATCAACAGCGTCCTACCCATCAATCCGATTCTCTCAACAACACTGCAGTGCAAGATTCAGAAAAGCTTGTCATTAATGTTGTCACAGGAGGTCCACACCCAGCGGGCAGAAGTTGGGACGACTGCTAATTGTCCACAAAACTGCAACTGGGGCATCTTTCACTTTCTCTGGCATATAAATCCGAAGCTGCGAGTCTAGTGCAAATGGAAAATCAGTCCGGAGATTCTGAAACAACAATAACTAGCATCCATTTTTTACTTAACAGCATTGCTTGAATTTGTAAAAATGATAATGGATGTATGACTTCCGCATTGTAAACCGCTGAGAAATCAGTGTGACTGAATAATGAAAAACTATGAATTCTGTGTTTTCTATTACGAAATGCCTATTATATTTCGATGTGTAAATACTCTAAATGTATTGCTAAAATGTCGATCTAATATTGCAGGTCATTAAAGCAAAGCTCACCCATCGCAAAGCTAAGCAAGCCCTACAAATCAATTATTAAGCAAATACCATGCAACCAAAAATTCCATATTCAAATCCCATATAAGAAGAACTTCACATAAAAAGTTGGCAACTCCACTGAGGCAAACCTTCGTTAAGTGGTTGTGACTGTCAGTACGAACAGACATCCAACTAGGTAACTTGCGTTTGTCCTGTGAAGTTGTCCAACAGTGAAGTCCACTTCTTCGGATAAGACAATTTACTTGCAAAGGAAGACGCGCTTGGAAACAATAACAAAGGGTAGCTGATTAGCAAATGATGAGGGAACATGGGCCACCAAACATAGAAGTAGCCAAAAGGAGGTATGCCACTCAATAAAAAGGGCTGGTAGAACCACCGAAGGGACACCTTCCCAAGCAGAAGGAAAAGGGCCCTTGCTAACTGATCGTGATGCATCCGATCAGGCAGCTTGCGTCCGTCCCGTGGATCTACTCGCCCCTGAGACGCAACCTTCCTGGCACACCAACCAACCGATGCTCCTTCCCAAAGGTCAACAAAGCCCTCTAACGAGGCACGCCAATAAACGAAAGTGCTTCTCTCAATAAAAAGATTGGTGGAACCACCGGAGGGGCACCTTCCCATGCTAAAGGAACAGGGCCCTTGTTAGTTAATTGCGATCGTTTGTGCAAACGAACATCCAATCAAGCAACTTGCGTCCGCCCCGTGGATCCATTCAACCGTGAGAAAGTAACTTCCAGACAATCACAAGACCTCTTCAGAGGCAAAAGCCCTTTTCGGAGGCACATTTCACCCGTGTAGAAGTGAAAAATGCTTCTCTTCGGAGACCCACTTCACCAGTGATGAAATGCTAAAAAGCCCTTTTCGGAGGCACATTTCACCTGTGTAGAAGTGCAAAATGCTTCTCTTCGGAGACCCACTTCACCAGTGATGAAATGCTCAAAATCCCTTTTCGGAGGCACATTTCACCCGCGTAGAAGTGCAAAATGCTTCTCTTCGGAGACCCAATTCACCAGTGATGAAATGCTAAAAAGCCCTTTTCGGAGGCACATTTCACACATGTAGAAGTGCAAAATGCTTCTCTTCGGAGACCCACTTCACCAGAGCTGAAATGCCAAAATTGCTTCTTTTCGGAGACCAAAATTGCTTCTCTTCGGAGACCAAAATTGCTTCTCTTCGGAGACCAAAATCGCTTCTCTTCGGAGACAAAAAGACCTCTTCAGAGGCGTACTTCACCTTGCTTGAAGTACCAAAAATAAACCCTTTACTGGGGCACAAAATCAAAACCTTCTTCAGAAGCTCATTTCACTGTGCAGGAAAATTCACTTTTTAATAAATAAAAGTGATCATTCCCAAAAGTTGAAATGTTCTTCAGGAAGAAAGAGAAAGTAAAAACTTCTCTGAAGACTAGATATACTCTATTTAAAGCAGAATGATTCTTCCCTTAAAAGCGGAGTAATTATTCTCTAAAATAAGAGTATTAGTCTTGAAAAAGCTAGGAATATTGCAATGCACTTACGGTATGGGGGCAATACTATACAATTCAATTATATTAATAAAAGCAACATGCCACAAGTTCATTGCAATATCACAAAAAATAGATGTGGAATAAATGTATTCCCAAACACAGACAAAAAGTTTGTACAAGTAAAAGGAATCGTTTATTCTACACTAAAAAAGAAAAACAGATGCGTTCTCACATACACAAGAAGTTGTACAAGTAAAATTATTATTTTATTTAGTACTATGAAAATTCTTTACATGTGCAGATATCTCAAAAAAGAAAAAGCAGGGACCGGTACCCGCACAATCTCCGGTCTATACATGTAAAAAGCAAAATAAGAAGTAGAAAGTGCAGCTTGTCACTCTTTCTTTCCGCCACCCTTGGAGCCTTTGCTTGGCCTAATAGTTAATTTCGGAATCCGATGTGGACGGGACGGAGAAGGAGGAGTGGTTGGGTCTTCTTCTGTTGTGTCTTCTCCAGTCGAAGCGCTTCTCTTCTTCTTCCTTACGGCACGCTTCCCCTTCCTCTTCGAAGAAGATTCACTCCCCGGAGTAGCAAGCAATGTTGAAAGCTTCGGGTCATCACCTAGAGACCGCTCCGGGGTCTTCTCGATATATTCAAGATCCTCCGCCTTCTGCTCCTGCGAAACAGCCGGATCGTCCAGGCCTTGAAGAGCTTCGATTTTTTCTGCCTGCGATCCCGGTTGGGAAGCAGAAGGAGGAGTAATCTGTAAAGATGGAAGGACAGCAACTGAAGGAGTGGAAACTTGTGCAGTGTTTGGTGCCTCCGCTGTAGAAGAGAAGAAGTTAAAATCAATATCTCCCGAAAATAGAGAAGGTATCGGTTCACCAAAGTTTAAGTAACAAGTAAGAAGGTCATCAAACTCGGTTAAATCAAATAACTGGTTCATTGGGCCCGGGACGACGCCAAAATTACCTGGAGGAATTGGCTTCGCAAGGTCAATCTCAAATTTCTCGGCTTCAGTATCGTCCAGTGCCTCATCCTCAGTGGGAGTGGTCGTAGTTTCTGGGGCAATTTTAGCCGGGAGTGAAGAATGGGAGCCGGAATCCATAATGTTTACATCGGCCGAAGTGGAAGTATGAATAGGGGCAGTTAAAGGAGCTTCCTCTGTTGAAAGCTCTTCTCCCGTTGATTCAGCTCGTACTTTAGCAAGCTGCTCCTTCCCCTTAACAAGAGCGGCACGAGCCTCATCATCAAGATAGCGCTCCTCAAGTTCCGACTCATCATAGCCGGCCCCGCCAAGCATGTCAATTGCGACTTCCCACACTTCAGCCAATGTAATTTCATAATCAGGACCCAGAAAAGCGAGACTCCCACGACCCAGAACGCTATGCAGGTAAAAGTCAAATAAGGTAGAGCTGACATTGGCTTTTGTCTCCGCAAGAGCTTGCTCGGTCGCTTCTTTTTCGGCAATGGCAACAACCCGACCAGTAATAGCCTCATCACGCTCTGTCTCAGCTTTAGCAAGTCGAGACTTTAGTAACTCAATCTCCACGTTCTGGGAGGTGACTTTTTCTCGCAGTTCGGCGTTTTCTGTGCGATATTTCTCAGTAATGTGCTGCTCAGCGGCAAGCTTCATTTCGACATCTCTTTGTGCAGCATGTGCATCCCGCACTTGCTTCTGAAAGACTTCTTCTTTTTGAGTGTGCGATGCAGAAGATGAGGCGAGATCTTCCTTAAGTCGCTTGACTTCAGATGCAAGCTTTGCGTTGTCGTCTGCAATGCTCGTCATCTCCGCATCATGCTGCTTACGCCATTTGTCCCATTCTGATTTATCGTTCTCCATGGTCATCATCGCCTCAAGATTCATGTGGTTGACTCTATGGAGTTCATCAACAAGTTTCTGCCATTGCGACATCCTCTCAATATTAAGCCTGACCGCGTCAAGACTTTTAAGCATATCTTGCTTATCAATCGGAACCAAATCCAAGTCAAAGCGCACTCCTTTTAGGCACCAATTCGGAAATCGGCTCTGAAGCGTTGGAGGGCCGTCTTTAACTTGATATTGTGGCCTGTTAATGATTGTTTGAATATCATATTTCTTTAAAGGAGGAGAGCCGGCCGGAGTATCAGAAGAAATGGGAGCATCAGTTTTCTCAGAAATTACATACGCGTCACTTGGCTTGGACCGTTTGCTCGATTCGTCAGTAATTTGAGTTTTTCCCTTATCATCATAAGATTTTCGCTTATAAGAATAGTCACTTCTGTGAGAAGAGTCATATTGTTCAGCATCTTTTCTTCTCTGCCACTGATCATAATCCCGCTTCTCTTGAGCTTTCCTTCGAGCTCTTTCCTCATCTGTCTCGCTCGGGGCATCGAGATATTTCCTAAAGTTATAAGATCCACGGCCTCCATGGCGATGAAATGAGTCATAATATGAGCCAGTACGCCCCATCGGGGAATCTGAAAACAGCAAAGAAGTAAAGTTTAGAAATTTCCAGAAAAGAAGGATAAGTGCTTATAAGTGCTGAAAAATCCTAAGTGTGTGCGGCGTGCAAACTACATGCGTCAAACTACAGACCACGCTTTAGTGTGGAAACAGGGACGACTGGTGTAGAAGGCATCAGGGCTTGTTTAAAGATGGAAGTCGCTTCAACAACAGGAGAAGTCGCTTTAGAAATGTTATCCCTGAAAAGCTCTTGAGAAGTTATCATTATATCACTCAAGTCATCAAAGGTGTCATCACCCTGGTATTCAGCAGACTTCTCTTTTTCAACTTCCATATCAATTGATTTTTCAGAAACTCGAGGATTTTCTTCCTCTTCAATAATTGGGGCAAGTGCCGACTTGCTGACTGACCCTACAACATCGGTGGATGCGGAACATTTTATCAAAGCAGCCTCTACGACGGGTGCTTCTGATGCAATTTCTTCTACAGAAGCTGGGGCATTCGAGGCCTCTGCTCGAGAGCCCGAAGCAACTAACGTTTCCGCATCAGAACTAGAAATTTCATGAATCTGGGTCGATCTAGAAGGATGTAAAAGACCAAACTGGTGTAGAAATTCATCTTTCAGCAAGAATTTGGCACTCCTCTCTTCAACATCAACGGCACTCAAAGTATCTAAAATTAACTTGTGACTGGTATCTCGAAGTGGAGGAGGAAGTGCTGCAAAAAGAAAGAATGGAGTTAAGCATTTGACAGTTCGAGTTCTGAAAAGTCTTAAAAACAAATCGGAAGAAGGCAATCTTACTTCCGACTCTCCAGATGGCATAAAATCCCGGAGGATAGCGGACGTAAAAGAATTGAGTCAAGAACCCATGGGCACTTTCGGGCAAGTCCAGAATTAGTTTACGGTTCTTGGCACTCCTCACAAGTGTGACAGAGGATGATCTTTGTTCTTTGCAAATGTGCACAAGAAGCGAATTTCGGCAAAACTGGGAAAACGGTCCAACGTTCTCCTGAATAGCACACACAGTCCCAGCAGGATGGAGTATCCATTAGGGTGCAGTTGAAAAGGGGAGATAGATAGCCGAAGGAGAAGTTCTCGAAGACAGTCGTTAAATGGGGGAATAGCTCCACTCGAACACATTTGACGGTTGACTGCGACAAAGCCACGGGGCGGCCTATCAGTAGTATCATTTATTCCAGGGAACAAAGCGTCAGCTTCGGCAAAGCCAAATTGGATGCATAATTGACGGAAAACTTTATGACTCAGAGTAGTAGCAGTCCGTTCCGGAGGGTCGTGCAGTGGAGTAGCAATTGGAAAAGCTTCTCCAGCTATTTCCAAGTCTTCCTGTTGAGATGCCATTCTACACAAGGAACTGGACGATCAAATATTAAGGTGCACGTTTCCTAAAAAAGAGTGAAGTGTTGTGCAAAACTAATGCAATAACAAGCAAACATAAATGAAACTAAATTAATTGATACTTGTCGATTATGAAGTTTCAGGGCTTGATATCTTAAGTCCGAGAACAGTGTTGTATTGATGCAAATAAATCAGCTTTAGTTGATCATTTAATACTTCACTTAGATTTGTTAGTTCACAACATTTCATTCACAAAGTTCATTTAAGTTTGATATTCTTTGTCGACTAATCTGTCAATTGAAGTGGGCAATCAATGGCAGTATATTCGTCCCATTTTTCTATGAATGTTGCTTCTAAACAGGTTATTAGCATTAAAGTTAAGGCAATCTGGAGAGAAGTACAAAGTCCAAAACAATTCAAATTCAAAAAATCAGTCAAATTCTGCTCAAAATTCTAAGTATTAGGGCGCACACGACATAACATAAGTTGCAGCATTCTTAAGTCATGTTGTTCAAATTAAAAGTTCAGGACTGTGAAAAATTGTTAAGTGCTAGGTCGTTCAGCGACCTATTATAGGTCAAGATGTCTGTAGGTCGCACATTGCAACTGGATGGATTAAGACGATGTAATTTTTTCTAAGTCCTAGGTCGTGCACGACTGGGCTTAGGTCGAAGACTCTTTAGGTCGTAAATGTTGTCAGATCGCAAAGGCTTAAGTCGCTAAGCATTCCCACGCAACCTAACTCTTAGGTCGTCCAAGTCTGGTAGGTCGTTGACTTCCTCTCCAAGCAACATCATATTGGATCCGATAACCCAATACCGCCAATTCAGAAGAATTCGTCTTCCCCTTCACTCTACCTCAACATACCACCAAATAACTAGCAAATCGATCGCAAACTCCGCAGATCCATAGTGAAAGCTTCCATATGATCGTCAATCACCACAACGCATCAAACGACAAACAAAAGTCAATTGAAACCACCATTCAGAAAGCACGATGCAGGAAATTAAGCTTAGGACATGTAACAACGATTTGTGATCAAGCAGTGATTATGGATGAGTAAAGGATGACCCACTTACGAATTATGTTGGTGAGGAAGAATCGACAACTGAATGGGTCGAATTTATCTTTGGAAGCTCGAAAAATCGTTAATGGCGATGGAGGCTCAAAACGGTAGGGTGAGGAAGAAGGAGCGACCTAACCAATTTATATAAAACTGAGAATGGGAGGCGAACAGGCGTGCAAGTTCTAGGTCGTTCGCGACTTAGCAAGGTTGAGTCGAAGCATACGACCTATGGCATAGTCTTATACCTCGAGGGGCAAATGTTAATTCCTTTATCTTCAGCGACCTAAAACTTAGCGACCTAAGGGAAGTTCGCGACCTAAGGAATTCTGCGACTTAAAGACCTTGCGACCTAAGGACTTAAAGAGCTTGCGACCTAAGGACTTAAAGAGCTTGCGACCTAAGGACTTAAAGACTTTGCAACCTAACTACATAAAGACTTTGCGACCTAACTATTAAAGCAGCTCAGCGACCTACGACCTAAGAGGCAAACGAGCTAAGACTCCTACGACCTAAGAGGCAAACGAGCTAAGACTCCTACGACCTAAAGCTCCTGCAGCTATTCCTTAACTCGCCTGCGACCTACCACTTGTTCAAATGAAGCCAAGTGCAACTTCACCTGCTAATTTCTTAAGTCGCAAGTAGACTGCGACCTAGCTTAGGTTGCTCGCGACCTACGACCTAACTAAGGTCGTACGCGACTAAGACTTAGCAAATATTCCGCTCAGAAATCAGCTCCTATAAATAGGGCTCAAACTCCAACGAGGAGAGGACTTTTGGCCATTCATTTCTTCAAGCACCGTTACTCTGTCGAAGTCTCCACTCATTCAGCAATCAAAAGATCTTCAAGCATTCGAGACGCTACAACAAGCTTCGAGAAGAACTCCTTACTTCCAACACAGATTCGTCGAGATTCATCATCAAAGATTGAGCTAGTAGTCAAGAGTGCTTTCATGATCAAGTTTATTGTATTTTGAAGGATATTATATCAAATTGTAACCGAATCAACAATAAAAGACTATAAAGTGGACATAGGCTCAATTATGGGCCGAACCACTATAAACCTGTTGTTCATTTACTGCTTTTCTGCTATTTTCAGCTTATATTCTGTTCCCGTACCAACGGGTGGTGCTTTCACAATTCTATTACACACACTGGGTGTTAGCGTTCACTTTTTAGCGTTAACAACACGAAATAGAATTTTGCCAAACATTATGAAAATGATATATTTATATATACATGTAAAGAAAGTTTTAATTAATAAAGATGTACCGACACTAATACTTCCATTGTATCACATGCCGAATATTCAAGTGTCGGAAACACCGATTTGTTAGGGTGAAAGAAGAAGGTAAAAGATAGAAAAAAACCAAACAACACAGAATCTCACAACGTAGCAAATAATATATAATACAATAATGATATTTACAAAAAGGAAACATCATTATTCATATAATATCATAGTACACTAGGCTTATCCTAAATTTGGATAGTTATAGAAACCTGTCCTTACACTGACAAACATACAAACTCTATAATACAGCGGAAGAAAAATATATGTGAATATGTCTTGACCATCTAGCTCCACTCCAACTCAAAAGTTTCCAGCTAAACCTGGGAAATATTGCTCGGTCTAACTCGAGCATTACATGGAATAACGCCCGGGTCAGTCCGGTAAACCAGCATGAGTAAAATTTGATAACAAGTAACAACCAAACTGATTTCTACATTTGAAATCTTTTCAAACAAAGGGTAACTCGTAAGACCACACTGCACATAAAAATGGACGGGATTTTACATTACGATAACCAAAACATTTTATATCAAAATCAGTGATATTGTCATAATGTCTAGGTTTAAAGTAAATAGATAAAATAGTTGAAATGCTTGCATCTCACATTCCAACATACCAGGTTCTATAATCGAAAACGTAAGGCACGTATTGAACATTGGATCCCAACAATGGCAAGGTAAGGGACTACCTTCCAATGATACACCTCTAGAAAATGCACCGATGCTAACACAGAGCCGGCTGCCCCTTTAACATGGCAGACCGGATTACCTCACCCCCTTAACACTGAGGCCTTATACTACCATAGCTCTGCTGCATGCCCTGTTTTTTCTATTCCTCCCGGTTGTGAGGCTTGAGGCTATGCTTTACCTTTTAGAATAGCAATCCATCTTGGAATTCTAACACTGCCCTCCAAGCATCAATGCAATGCCAACATTCATCCATACAAGTTTGTTCTGGGTCTGATTGAAACAAAAGGCACTAACTCTACTACATCCATTTTGGAATCACCCTTAGGATTAGTAGTAGTAGCCCTTGCACTTTGAAGATCACCGTCTTCAATCATCATCAAGATGTCTTCCACTCAAACGTACATGTTGGTTCAAAGTGGTTTCCAGATATATAAATCTGATCCCTGTCTCTCCGTACAAACAACCGATAATTTCAGGTTGACCCATTCTCTGTTTTTTAGAAGTAAGTATTTGAGTCTTCATCAAGGAACTCGAATTTACATTCATACTTCCTAAGTCAAATTGGGTCAAACTTGGTAGTCGGTTATTTAATTATCAAATAAATAAACATCCAATCATGGTTTAATTCCCATATGGGATCCACTAAGCCTTTATTAATTATATTTAATTAAAAAAACACTTTATAAAACTTGATCAAAAGATCTTTTCAAAACACTATTTCCAAACCACTTAAATTTACTTTATACTTGAAAAAAACATTTATATACTTATCTCGATGGTATAAGTATATTAACAAAATATTTTACTTTTCATGCCTTGAAAACAAAATTATATACTTATCTTATCAGTATAAGTATATTTACAAACTTTTCAAAATTTTCTTCTTTCCAAATTCCAACATTTCTACCAAATAAAACATTCTGCTTATCCTCTATCAAAAATTCCCTTTTTAAATGCTCATCTCATATTTCAATTAACTTATAACTTTCAAAATAAAGTTATAACGCACTTCTATAAACCATTAAGTTAATTTATAAACCTCTTTCTAAATCTCTGAAATGATTTATGAAACTTTTTCCTATTTTTAAAAATCTTTATATAAACCTTTCTATACTCCTTTATAAAATATGCTTTATAAATATCAATTACAAATATTATTTATAAAACACCCTAATAACCCTTTTCATTAGTAAAAAGCCCTTTCTATAAACAAGTTATCATTTATAAATACCTTTATAAGAATTATATAACTTGAAAAACCATTTATAAACCATTAGCCTCAAATTGATTAAAGAATTAAAGTAAATTCAAAACCATACTTTATAAATTCCAAAAGAGGCTTAGCAGTCCCAATGGTACTAATTTAAGTTACCATTTTATTTTAATTTAATTCCAAGGCACTTACCAATTATTTACATAGGCCAACATATATGTAAATCCCACCAATTATCAAATTAGGGAATAACATGTCAATACAACTCAACTAGCATATACATGTCTAAACAAGACAATAGCAGGATGGTTATTTGTCCTACTAAATAGATGTCTAAAATAATTTAATAAATTAATAGCAGAACGGGGATTTATTATGCTAACCACATGTCCAAACAATCCAAACAATTACCCTATAGCAAAATGGCGTTTTATTATTCTAACGAACGTCCATACAACACAAACTATCACACTCTAACTTATTCACAGTTGTTTGTCTATTTAATATCATGGACTGGAGACCCTGTAATGACCTGTATTTTTAACACTTTAAAAATAGGAATTAAAGTAAAAAAATTTGGATAAAGATCCGAAGGAAATAAATTTTTGTGTTGTTAAATGTGAATTACAAGTTAAAATACAAAACTGAATTCTGAAATAACTTATTTGTAAATTAAATATGGATGTTAACTTGTATTGAATGTAAATAATGAATTGAATTTGATTGTAAACCAAATTGGTTATGATTGTAAACAACGAAATAAATAAAATGTTACTTTTAATATTGATGTTATAATATTGAAATCAACGTAAATGAATGTAATTTAATATTACTATGAATTTAAATAAGATGATAGCTGAAGAAAATGAAAGTAAATGAATTATAAACTATTGATAATAATGTGTAAGTAAATGGTTGATTCAATAATGAAAGTGTAAATCGAAATAAAAGAATTCAATTGGAATTAAATAACTTGAATTTGAATTACAATATAATTGAACGCTGAATCTAATATAATCTTTTATACTGGATTTATAATGGAAAACTGCATTGTAAAAGATTGTTAATTACTGTGAAATTAAAAATGAAATTTGTGAACAATGGAAATTTGATATTGAAATTAAACAGTAGAAATAGCCATTTTTACAACTGTCTCGGATTTCGACGAAACCAGTTTCATCAGATCCGTAACAGTGAATTATTGTAATGTTTCAATTTTCGTAGCAATCGGACTTGTCGTTTGGCCGTGCGAGCTTGAAACGCGTATAAATTTAATGTTGAATTTGATTAAAATAATCGACTTCAAAAGCTATCTTCCACATACGATTGAATTAGGCCTTGGGACTAGTTCCATTGCGTTCGGAATATGGGTAAAACCTTATAAACGCCTGGTGGCACGTTTCGATTGGAGTTCGGACGATTTTGGACCTAAATATATAAATACGTACGCAAACCGAGACAGTTTTTGTGATAACCCTGATTTTTGTGAGTAATTTCATTATTTAATTTAGTTTGTATTTGTTTGAAATTGCATTGAAAAAAAAATAGGAATAGGAAATTGATTTGCAGATACCAAGTATAAAACATGTACAGGTGCACAAGGCAGTGCACAAACATGTACACAGTTTTCTGTGTGATAAAATAAGCAACAATCAATAGAAATAATAGGATATATGAATTACAAGTATATATGCATGTAGGCAGAAATCATCAAGCCTTGAAAAAAAAAAGAGACTTAGGCCAGGGTAGGCATACATGTATTATACATGTGCACAAAATAATACTTGCAGAAATAAAAAGAAAAATTAACATTTGCATGAAAATGGTATGAGCTCTTGGACAAGTACTTTATCCATTTTTAGCAATTCCTTTTTACTTTAGAAAAAAAAAAAGAGAAGAAATCATGCAAATAACATGACCGGGGCAATGAGGTATATTTTCTGGAAAATATACTATGACTATTTACCCATTTTCTCTAAAATGTTAGAATAAGAGGCATAGTTGGTAGGGTAAAATTGGCATTTGGTAATTTCCTAAAACCCTAGTAGCAGCCAGAGTTCATATAAGAAGACCTGGTGTGGTAAGGTTTTATGTTTGCTCTACCTCTTAAAAAGAAAATATACAAGGTATAAACCAGAGAAAATAGGAGAAGGCAGAAGATTAAAAAGGGGTTCATAAGGCATAGGAAGAAGAAGGATTAATGTGAGTAACCTCACTGAAAACTTTGGCATTAAGACCTGAATATTGAGGCAGCCAGTTTGAACTAATTTTCTTTTATAAGCTATGTTTTATGATTGGATGACTTTGGCTTGTTAATGATTTGTTTTAGGGGTAAAACCTCTATTTGATTTACCCAGAAAAATAAGAGTCATGGATTCATGAACTAAAATGTTGGTCTGAGATATGGGTTAACTTTGAGATTGGGTATTTTCTTTTATAAGTTTTCTTTATAAGTTGTTGGTAAAATCCCGGGATTCAAGTAGTGGGTATATGGTCTGAAGGTATAAAGAAATATGGGCTGTGACATTGTGTTGTTGCTTATGTCTCATATTAATTAAAACAAAAGAAAATGTAGGAGTGCAATGTTGTACATGTGCTGAGCTTCTATGTTTTATGAAATACCCAAATCAAATATACTTGTGGTTTAGCCAGATCATGAATCTGATTGAACCAGAGGTAAGGAAGAATATATATATATATATCTGGCAAATTACTCAGGACCATATGCTTACATCTTGATCCAGTGAAACCCATAGGCAAAATAATGTGCTAAGAAGTCACCTCACTCTTTTATGATAAAATGGTTGCTTCTGAGAATTTAACTTACCAAACTCTGGATGAATATATGTTGCTTGCATCATTTATGTTTCTCTGATTAAGAAGTGAGATGCAGAAGGGATTAGCACTGCTATGAAAAATATTAAAACACTTAGTAATTTAACTAAGGACTTGGGATCTTAGGGCTACCAAAGTATAGCTTGGCAATGGGAATATTGCAAGTTCACACATGGTATATTTATACCCAGGGGCCTGAGTGTGCTGGGTTAACAGAGAAAGGTCCCAGGCAGTGTGTGTTTAAAAAGAAGAAAGTAGCTAAAGACCCTGATAAATTTGATAATGAATTCTAGGAATAGATTCAGTAGAGGTCTGGGCAAAATCCCTGATGGCCAGTAAAGTTGAAAAGGAGATGATAACTGGATTGAAGTTTGTATTTGGTTGTTTTGGGTGTTTTCATGGATGAAACTTATGATTGTTCTTCTAGGAATCAAGTCATTGTGAATTTGCTTAGCACTAATATGAATGCACATGCTTCACAAAAACATGCACACAGAAGATATTGAGTTTCTTATTCTTGCAAAGTACAGGAATATAAATGGAATTGAAATAAATCATGTTTTCAGTTAGATTATTCACACCAGACAAATAGTCTGACCCTTTTGTGTTCATGCACCATTGGGTGTCTCATATTTATATGGGGCAGTTCATGGTGATTTTGCAGGGAAATAGGGATTGCTTTGATCAGGCTTTGGATGTTAAACTGCTTAAGATTTGGATGCTATGTTTTTAAAAGTCTTTGCTGAAGCTAAATTAGATATTCATGTTGAACTATGTTAAGCTATTTGTTTAAGTTGCTTAGAAAAACCAATGTATTGTTATTTGCTGTTTTGTAAGTGTTGAATTTATATGTATCAGTTGGAACTTATGTATTTTGTTTTGCAAAATGCTTTGTTAAGAAAATGAATTTCAAGTTTCAAGAACAGTTAGGCTAAAATGATAGAAAATCTGAGATTGAAAGAATTTGTGGTTTATATATATATCAAAAGATCTGGCATAAGAGAATCCTTGTTCAAGTCAAAAATAAAAATCTGATAAAAGGGTTTGAGTTGCTTTGAAAAGAAAATGTTATAGCAGATACTTTGTATCAGAATAGTGCAAACCAGAACAAGGCTAACATAGCCATTTTCTTAAGCCTGGGCTAAGACAGCACCCAAGTGTTTTTAATTAAGTTTTAGATCTGTTTCATAGCCAAATACAGGGTAGACTCAGGCAATTATGTAAACAAGGGAAAAATAAAAAGAAAAAAAAAACAAAAATTGGGTTGAACTGACCAGCATAGCACTCGAACTTGTGACCTCTCATGTATAAGTTAGGCGCGTTTCCATTACGCCTAGATGTTGCTTGTGTTCACTTAGGATCCACTTTATTATAGCCTGAGTTTGAACACACCTGCACAGAAACATGCACACACACATGCACAAGTAAAAGCAAAGTTACCCAGTAAGAATGTCAGAAGAATTTATGTAAAATAAGGAGCCTTGAGTCATAGAATCAATAGTAATCATTAACCTAAGCCTTTGGGAAAACCTAGTTTTGAAAAAGAAACACTATTGCTATGTAGAGAGTATTTCTTTAAGCAATACTCAAACAGGTTTCTACCTTCAAAATTTCTATACTCTGATTTAGGTAGAAGATGACTTATATATCTTCATATATATAAGTTTAAGATAAAATGATTAAACCAATATTTATTGGCAGAAAGGTCCTGGATAGAAGAAAAATTGAATTAAATATTTTTCTTGATTAAATGGCCACTGAATGTTAAAAAAAAAAAATTTTTAGTGGGTCATTTCATTTGGTATCAGAGCTATGTTGTTAAATAACATAGCAAAAATTTTGTATGAATTTGTTTGCATTGGATGTATAGAAGTATTTACTGCTTCGGATGTTTTATTTTTATATATATATTTACATTATTGATATCTATTATGGCAGAATAAGTTATAAATTAAAATGAATTAATCTATAGAGCATTAGGCAAAACAGACTAACCTAAGTGTTATATCCATAGAGCTATGGTAGGACCCAGACATCAAAATGTAGGAACAAGTGAACCACCCATGGTGAATGTGCAAGAATTCATGAGGGCCATAAGAGATGGAGTAGGCAACAGGCAGGAAAATCCACATGAGGAACTTTCCAAACTACTCAAGACTTTTACTAATCTTGGAGGCAAAACCTTTGATGGCACAGAAGGAGTTATGGGGGTTCAAAATTGGCTTAGAATTCTGGAAAGAATCTTTGCAGACATGCAAGTTGAAGACCAAAGGAAGAGGCAAATTGCATCCAGGCAATTGAGAGGAGCAGCTTTGGATTGGTGGGAAGTTATCATAGCTGGAAGACCTGAAGGAGAAGTGACATGGGATCAGTTTAAAGCAATGTTGGAAGGCAGATTTATCCCTACATCAGCTAAGGAGTCTTTACTGGAGGAATTCATCAAATTGAGGCAAGGGACTATGAGTTTCACTGAGTACACTCAGAAGTTTGAATCATTGGCAAAGTATGGTGCAGTGCTCATCACTACTGAGGAAGCTAAGAATGGCAGATATATCCAAGGGTTGAACTCTAGCCTTAGTAGAGCTATGCTACCATATAAGGATAAAACTTTTGATCAAGTTTTGGATTTGACTCTGAGCATTGAACAACATGATAAAGCTAGAGAAAATTTCAGAGCATTCAAAAATAATCAGAACAAGAAGGGAAAGGGTAAATTCCACCCTTATGATAAAAAGAAAACAGACATAACTTCCACCAAGAAACCAGAAGAAGCTAGAACTGCTGAAGTTAAGAAGAGGATCACTTGTTACAACTGTGGACAAGAGGGGCACATGAAAAATAGGTGCACCAATCCTAGACCAGCATCCTTCAATTGTCACCATTGTGGGAAGGAAGGTCACATAAAAAGGAACTGCCCAGATTTTAAGCAAGGAAAATTAGGGGCTTTGGAAGGGAAAGGCAAGGCAGCTGAGGGATCAAATGTTGAAAAGCATGGTCAAGTTGAAGGTACTTTGCTTATCCATTCAATACCTTTAACAGTAGTATATGATACTGGGGCTACACACTCATTGATCTCTCATGATATTGCACAACAATTAAAATTGAATTGTATGATTGTTGATAAACCACTGCTAATTAGAAGCCCTATAGGTAGTTCATGTGTTATGGGTATGATGTGCATGCAACTGGGATTAAATATAGGAGGACATGTGTTTGAGTCAAACCTATATGTGTTGCAATATCCAAACATAGGAATTATTTTAGGAGTTGATTGGTTGAGTAGATATAAAGCCATCATAAATATGGAGACATCCACCATATCATTGAAGGTTTCTGATGGACAAAGAATAACTGTTCTATGTGAGGCAAACAAAAACAGAAGTATAGCCAACCTTTCTGCATTGTCAAATGAAAAACCCATGCCTGCATTAGAAGAGATCCCCATAGTTAATCAATATGATGATGTGTTTGGGGAAGTAAGAGGAGTTCCTAATCATAGGCCAGTTGAATTTTCAATTAGAATAATTCCAGGAGCTAGCCCAGTGGTTAAAAGACCAACCAGAATGGGGCCTAAGGAATTGATGGAGTTGAAAAAGCAATTAGTTGAACTAGAAGAAAAAGGTTTTATTAGACCCAGTAGCTCATCATGGGGAGCACCAGTAGTCTTTGTTAAGAAGCATGATGGATCTCTGAGATTATGTATTGATTATAGGGAATTAAATAAGGTCACAGTTAAAAATAAATACCCCTTACCAAGAATTGATGATCTCTTTGATCAATTGAGTGGTGCAAAAATATTTTCTAGACTTGATTTAGCTTCAGGCTTTCATCAGATGAAAGTGGAAGAGGAAAGTGTAAAATATACAGCCTTTAACACCAGATATGGACTTTATGAATTTTTGGTAATGCCATTTGGCTTAACAAATGCTCCTTCCTATTTTGTTGATTTGATGAATAGGATTTTTAGAGAATACTTGGATAAGTTTGTATTAATATTTATTGATGATATATTAATTTATTCTAAGTCAGTTAGAGAGCATGAAAACCATTTGCATTTGGTATTTGAAAAATTGAGACAGGAAGACTTGAAAGCAAAGTTTTCAAAATGCACTTTTTGGCAGAATGAAGTGAACTTTCTAGGCCATATTATATCAGAAAAAGGAATAGCTGTGGACTCCAATAAAGTCATTGCAGTGCAAGCTTGGAAAAGGCCTACTAATGTCACTGAAGTCAGATCATTCATGGGAATGGCTGGTTACTATAGAAGATTTATAAAAGATTTTGTAAAAATCTCAATTCCATTAACCTGATTGACTAGGAAGAATCAAGTGTTCAATTGGACTGAGGAATGTGAAAATGCCTTTGGGAAATTAAAAGAGGCACTGGTACAAGCTCCAATTCTTAAAGTACCTGAGGGAAATGAAAACTTGGTGGTATATACTGATGCAAGTGGACAAGGGCTTGGAGCAGTATTGATGCAACAACATCAGGTAATAGCTTATGCTTCTAGGCAGTTGAAATCAAGTGAAGTAAGGTATGCTACTCATGACCTTGAATTGGCTGCTATAGTGTATGCCCTTAAACTATGGAGACACTATTTGTTAGGAGCAAAATTTGAAGTATATACAGACCATAAATCCCTCAAATATTTGTTTTCACAAAAAGAATTAAACATGAGGCAGCAAAGATGGATTGAACTCTTAGCCTCATATGATTTTGAAATATTATACACACCAGGTAAGGCTAATAAGGTAGCAGATGCCCTAAGTAGACAACATGCTAAAGTGGTTAGATTAATGATAGAAGAGTTTAACACTTTATCATTATTAATTGATTCCGAGATAAAAAGTGATAACCTAGAAAACATGAGCTTATGCAGTGGGAAGGTAGAGATGGGAAAATTAAGTTTTATTACTCTGGGATCAGAATTGAAAACTAAAGTTGCAATGCTACAAAACCAAGATCCATTTTTATTTGGAAAGAAGACACAAATATTAAATGGTGAGACAGTGGAAGGTTTTCAGTTGGATGACCAGGGCCATCTGAGGAAAGGAGAAAGGATATGTGTTCCAGCAATGGATGAGTTGAAGCAAGAAATTTTGGATGCTTACCACAAAAGTAAATATACTATACACCCAGGAAGCACAAGAATGTATCACAACCTCAAGAGAGATTATTGGTGGAGTGGTATGAAGAGTGCAGTGGCAACCTATGTATCAAAATGTATGGTTTGCCAGCAGGTGAAGGCTGAGTATCAAAAACCCTCAGGAATGCTTCAACCTTTACAAATACCACAGTGGAAATGGGAAGACATATCAATGGATTTTATTGATGGTTTGCCTAGAACTAGGAGGGGAAATGATAGTATTTGGGTAGTGGTTGATAGGTTAACTAAGTCAGCCCACTTTATACCAGTGAAATCAGAAAGAAATGCTAATACCCTAGCCCAGTTGTTTATTAAAGAAGTAGTCAGACTACATGGTGTACCAAAGACTATAGTAAGTGATAGAGATACCATCTTCACTTCAAGATTTTGGCAGAGCTTTCACAAGGCAATGGGGACTGATTTATGCTTGAGTACAGCATACCATCCTCAATCTGATGGCCAAACAGAAATTGTGAACAAATTGCTTGAAGACATGTTGAGAGCATGTGTATTGGATTGGGGAGGAAGCTGGGAAGATTACATATATCTAGCTGAGTTTGCATACAATAACACCCATCACAGTAGTATAGGCATGGCCCCCTTTGAAGCTCTCTATGGAAGGCCATGTTTATCACCTTCAAGTTGGCATGAGTCTGGAGAAAAAGTGGTCTTAGGACCAGAAAATGTGAAGGAGACTTCTGAAAAGGTAGCCTTGATCAGAAAAAGAATTGCCTCTGCCCAAGATAGGCAAAAGAAATATGCAGATCAAAGGAGGAAAGCAGTACAATATGATGTTGGGGATTATGTGTTCATCAAGATATCACCCATGAAAAAGGTTCTAAGGTTTGGGAAACAAGGAAAGTTGATTCCTAGATATATAGGACCATATAAAATTCTAGAAAGAATAGGGACAGTAGCCTATAAATTAGAATTGCCAGAAGAAATGAGAGCAATGCATGATGTCTTTCATGTGTCTCAACTAAGGAGATGGGTTCATGATAAGGAAGCAATATTAGAATCCTCTAAAGATGTGCAGATTGATCCTAGAATGATCTATGAAAAGGAACCAGTGGGCATAGTTTCTAGAGAAACTAAGAAATTGAGAAACAAAGAAATTAAATTAGTAAAAGTACAATGGAGTCTAGACCCAAATGATTGCACGTGGGAAGTGGAGGATAAAATCAGAAATGATTATCCTCAGCTGTTTGATTGAAGAAAAGGTAAATCTATATATATATATGTACATACTAATTAATGTGTTGGTTGAATATGCATTGTGATTTTTTTATCTTGTGTTGATATGCATAGTGCTTAATAGGTGATTGGTTTGAAAATGGTTTTGAAATCAGAAAAAAAATTTCTGAAGAAATGATACTTAAGTTAAGTATGAAAGAATTGTGGGACACAATTCCTAAAAGGAGGGGTATATGTGATAACCCTGATTTTTGTGAGTAATTTCATGATTTAATTTAGTTTGTATTTGTTTGAAATTGCATTGAAAAAAAAATAGGAATAGGAAATTGATTTGCAGATACCAAGTATAAAACATGCACAGGTGCACAAGGCAGTGCACAAACATGTACACAGTTTTCTGTGTGATAAAATAAGCAACAATCAATAGAAATAATAGGATATATGAATTACAAGTATATATGCATGTAGGCAGAAATCATCAAGCCTTGAAAAAAAAAAAGAGACTTAGGCCAGGGTAGGCATACATGTATTATACATGTGCACAAAATAATACTTGCAGAAATAAAAAGAAAAATTAACATTTGCATGAAAATGGTATGAGCTCTTGGACAAGTACTTTATCCATTTTTAGCAATTCCTTTTTACTTTAGAAAAAAAAAAGAGAAGAAATCATGCAAATAACATGACCGGGGCAATGAGGTATATTTTCTGGAAAATATACTATGACTATTTACCCATTTTCTCTAAAATGTTAGAATAAGAGGCATAGTTGGTAGGGTAAAATTGGCATTTGGTAATTTCCTAAAACCCTAGTAGCAGCCAGAGTTCATATAAGAAGACCTGGTGTGGTAAGGTTTTATGTTTGCTCTACCTCTTAAAAAGAAAATATACAAGGTATAAACCAGAGAAAATAGGAGAAGGCAGAAGACTAAAAAGGGGTTCATAAGGCATAGGAAGAAGAAGGATTAATGTGAGTAACCTCACTGAAAACTTTGGCATTAAGACCTGAATATTGAGGCAGCCAGTTTGAACTAATTTTCTTTTATAAGCTATGTTTTATGATTGGATGACTTTGGCTTGTTAATGATTTGTTTTAGGGGTAAAACCTCTATTTGATTTACCCAGAAAAATAAGAGTCATGGATTCATGAACTAAAATGTTGGTCTGAGATATGGGTTAACTTTGAGATTGGGTATTTTCTTTTATAAGTTTTCTTTATAAGTTGTTGGTAAAATCCCGGGATTCAAGTAGTGGGTATATGGTCTGAAGGTATAAAGAAATATGGGCTGTGACATTGTGTTGTTGCTTATGTCTCATATTAATTAAAACAAAAGAAAATGTAGGAGTGCAATGTTGTACATGTGCTGAGCTTCTATGTTTTATGAAATACCCAAATCAAATATACTTGTGGTTTAGCCAGATCATGAATCTGATTGAACCAGAGGTAAGGAAGAATATATATATATATCTGGCAAATTACTCAGGACCATATGCTTACATCTTGATCCAGTGAAACCCATAGGCAAAATAATGTGCTAAGAAGTCACCTCACTCTTTTATGATAAAATGGTTGCTTCTGAGAATTTAACTTACCAAACTCTGGATGAATATATGTTGCTTGCATCATTTATGTTTCTCTGATTAAGAAGTGAGATGCAGAAGGGATTAGCACTGCTATGAAAAATATTAAAACACTTAGTAATTTAACTAAGGACTTGGGATCTTAGGGCTACCAAAGTATAGCTTGGCAATGGGAATATTGCAAGTTCACACATGGTATATTTATACCCAGGGGCCTGAGTGTGCTGGGTTAACAGAGAAAGGTCCCAGGCAGTGTGTGTTTAAAAAGAAGAAAGTAGCTAAAGACCCTGATAAATTTGATAATGAATTCTAGGAATAGATTCAGTAGAGGTCTGGGCAAAATCCCTGATGGCCAGTAAAGTTGAAAAGGAGATGATAACTGGATTGAAGTTTGTATTTGGTTGTTTTGGGTGTTTTCATGGATGAAACTTATGATTGTTCTTCTAGGAATCAAGTCATTGTGAATTTGCTTAGCACTAATATGAATGCACATGCTTCACAAAAACATGCACACAGAAGATATTGAGTTTCTTATTCTTGCAAAGTACAGGAATATAAATGGAATTGAAATAAATCATGTTTTCAGTTAGATTATTCACACCAGACAAATAGTCTGACCCTTTTGTGTTCATGCACCATTGGGTGTCTCATATTTATATGGGGCAGTTCATGGTGATTTTGCAGGGAAATAGGGATTGCTTTGATCAGGCTTTGGATGTTAAACTGCTTAAGATTTGGATGCTATGTTTTTAAAAGTCTTTGCTGAAGCTAAATTAGATATTCATGTTGAACTATGTTAAGCTATTTGTTTAAGTTGCTTAGAAAAACCAATGTATTGTTATTTGCTGTTTTGTAAGTGTTGAATTTATATGTATCAGTTGGAACTTATGTATTTTGTTTTGCAAAATGCTTTGTTAAGAAAATGAATTTCAAGTTTCAAGAACAGTTAGGCTAAAATGATAGAAAATCTGAGATTGAAAGAATTTGTGGTTTATATATATATCAAAAGATCTGGCATAAGAGAATCCTTGTTCAAGTCAAAAATAAAAATCTGATAAAAGGGTTTGAGTTGCTTTGAAAAGAAAATGTTATAGCAGATACTTTGTATCAGAATAGTGCAAACCAGAACAAGGCTAACATAGCCATTTTCTTAAGCCTGGGCTAAGACAGCACCCAAGTGTTTTTAATTAAGTTTTAGATCTGTTTCATAGCCAAATACAGGGTAGACTCAGGCAATTATGTAAACAAGGGAAAAATAAAAAGAAAAAAAAACAAAAATTGGGTTGAACTGACCAGCATAGCACTCGAACTTGTGACCTCTCATGTATAAGTTAGGCGCGTTTCCATTACGCCTAGATGTTGCTTGTGTTCACTTAGGATCCACTTTATTATAGCCTGAGTTTGAACACACCTGCACAGAAACATGCACACACACATGCACAAGTAAAAGCAAAGTTACCCAGTAAGAATGTCAGAAGAATTTATGTAAAATAAGGAGCCTTGAGTCATAGAATCAATAGTAATCATTAACCTAAGCCTTTGGGAAAACCTAGTTTTGAAAAAGAAACACTATTGCTATGTAGAGAGTATTTCTTTAAGCAATACTCAAACAGGTTTCTACCTTCAAAATTTCTATACTCTGATTTAGGTAGAAGATGACTTATATATCTTCATATATATAAGTTTAAGATAAAATGATTAAACCAATATTTATTGGCAGAAAGGTCCTGGATAGAAGAAAAATTGAATTAAATATTTTTCTTGATTAAATGGCCACTGAATGTTAAAAAAAAAAATTTTTTAGTGGGTCATTTCAGTTTTATTGTCATTTTATTTCAGAAACCCTAATTTCAAACCATGGCCGCCACCTATTCCATGGCCAGAAATTGTCGATCTTCTTTCTTTAATATCTCTCAATTCGTTCAACGAAATTGAAAATTTTCAAAAGCAAAAGTGTGGATCTCGGCGAGCTCTTAAAATCCATACGGTTGATTCGTGCTAATTCATCACTGATTTTCCCAGATCTACGTTTGAAACTCGTGCGTGTTTTGGCTTTTTTTGGACGATCGGCGGCGCCGTTCATGGCCGCACTTGGGGCGGTGGTGGCTCTTGACGCGGCGCTCGAGATGGCCACCTTCGATCGTGGTTCGGTCGTTGTTTGTTGTGTCGAGCGTTTGAATAGCACGATTGAGTATGGGTTCGGCTGTTTTTTCATACGTGAGGAAGAATAGTATGTGTTTTTTTATTTATTTATTTAATTATCTAAATTTTTAAATGTTCGATCGTTCTAACATATATAATTTTTGCATACGAGCTCGGATTTACGCGCGGTTTCTCCATTGCGTTCGTATCGAAATTCCGGACAACGTGGAGCTGGTTTTGTTGGATTCCGAGACGGTTCAAATTTGGGCCTTTATTTGGGTTTTAAATCGTCGATAAATCAATGGTGATTGTTTATACGCTCACAATTGACTAAAAGAATTTTTTGTTAGTTAAATTTATATTCTGAAGTGATATGAAATTTATTGGCTGTTGTTTGGTAGGTTTAATTATCATTTATATTGATATATGAATTAATTGATAGAATTTAAATTGACCGTTAAAATAAATTTAAATTTAAATTGGCAGTATATTACTCAAGATTGATAATTATAAAATTATTGTGAATGTTATTGGCTTTATGGTTGATTGGTTGTGATGGATGTTATTGGTCGATATTGGTTGTTTATTTATTTTGATATATCACGCTATCATCATGTATATTGTTTATTGCATATAAAACTTTAAACTGAATCATTTCGAATAAATTAAGGAATAGGTTGAAATGATATACCTATGACATCTATTTGGATTGAAATGATATATATCCATCCTTGAAATTAAAATTGAAATACTTATTCACTTGGCCATAGGTTAGAAAATTATATACGGACACCGGGTTGGTTAAATTAAATGATTTTAAAAGTTGTTTTGAAATTATTTAAATGAATTGATTTTAAGAATAAAATCAAATTTATGGAAATTGAATTATTTTGAATTGAAGTTCGAAATGTTGGAATTTAAACTTGGTAAATGAAATTGTTTAATTATTCGAAGTTTAGATTTTTAAGAAAAAAATTTGAAATACGGCATAAATTTTCGAAAGTTGATTTTTTTTTAAAGATTGGACTTTTAATTGAACTCTGAATATTTCTAAGAAAATTTATATGAAATGATATTTCAAGTTTGAGTTTGGAATTGAAAATTTATTTGAAATTGAGATTTAATTAATTTGAAATTAAATTGAGATATAAATGGAATTATCAAATTTAGTTTTGAAATGTGAATATTTAAATCTTTGAAATATATTGAAATTGAAATGGCTTATTTTGTGGTTCAAATATGTATTTGAAATTGATAATTTGAAATGGTTTATTGAGAAGCTGAATCGAGTTGAAATTGATGATTTGAGATTTGATTAAATTTTAATTTTGGAATTCGAGTTTATGTGAATCGTTTTGTGAAATTTGAGGAAGCTATTTTTATATAAAGTATTTAAACTATATCTAAAACTATTTATATTTTACTTTATAAATTTTAATATAAATCATTTTAATATAAATCATTTTCAGTATAAATTATTTTATTATAAACTATTTTAACTTATAACTATTTTATATAAACTATTTTATTGTATAAACTATTTTTCTATATATACAAATTTTAATATCTAAACTGTTTAAGAGGAAAGTGTTAGGATTCCAAAATGTTATGGTTTCAAGCTATGATTTCATAGTGTTATGAATTTCAAGGTTTTGATTTCTAAAGTGTTTTGATTTTAAAAGACTTATGATTTCGAAAGCGGTATAACTATGGAATGTGATATGATTTTGGAAATGGATTTATTTGTAGTGAAAGTGATATCGTATTGATATGGTTTTGAAATGGCAATGATATGTCGGTTTTGAAATATTACTATTTTGAAAGTTTATTAAATGACCATCGGTGTAATAATACGTAGTTATTAAAGAGACCGGGATCGGATATGGACATACTCTCTGTCGATACTGAAAACCAATTTAATAACTAATATACGCGGAGTGTTGATCCAGAACGAAGTGGATGGTTTTGATGAACGCGTTGACTGAAGAAAGAGAACGATTTTGGATGACCCCTGACATGACTAAAACAGGAGCCCTACCGAGCCATTGAGGTTCGCCACCTCTAGCGGACACACTTCTTCGTTACCATACTTATTACTTTTGTGATTCGATTTGGGTGAACCCCTCGATTATGGGAGTGTTGTTTCGCGGTGTTGGGGTAGTAGCTGCTATGCCCAACATCAGTCCGGATGACGCAACTACTAGTATCCTAGTTGGTATCGCCTCATGTACCTTGTCATACTGTTTATCCAATTCGCGACCACTACGATTTTGATTTGTGTTATACCTATAGGGTACCGTCTGATAACCACTAGTTTATGGTGGGGCTTACGTTGCTGTATAGACTATGACATTTATAAACTGTGTTAAGGGTGGAATGGGCCATGGCTTAACGCTAGAAATGATATTTTACTTTATGATAGACATTATTGTATATAGCGTATTCTATTATATAGTAGATAGTTTAACAGATCCTTAGGAGATGGAAATCCTGAACATCTCTTAAGTTAATGCACACACGTTAAATACTAGATAGGAGGTGTCTAAAACCCGTAAACATCTCCGACGCCGTCACACTCATATTTACTTATTCGATTTAACCTACATGAGATATTTTAGTCCTGACTCGAGTGTTTTGTCTTTTCATTACGCTCGGGTGAGCCTGAGCATTTCAGATAGGGTTGAAGATCTATTCTGGAGGACGAAGACGGAGTTTGGTATTACATCATTTGTATTCTACTACTGTATTATTTTTCCACTGCATTGTTGTATTATCTCTGATATGTATGTAACTCTGATTTATGATGTATAATAATAATCAAATTTATTTATTTAACAGCTTCATGAACTGTTATTTTATTATTATATCTTGTCCCTTTCATTGCGAGATTCTGAGTTTGTTTCTGTTCTTTCTTTTCTTTTCTTATTTAACCCCAATAAATATCTGTATTTTGGATTGGTTGAGTCGGCATGTGTGTATGTTTTGTCGACTTGAACGGTCAAAAATGTGGGTCGTTACAGTTGGTATAAGAGCTTCTGTTTAGATTACCTTGGCTTTAGTGGGGAATAACTCATTGATATAGGGTTAAACCTTATGAATGAGTTTGAGTGTATATGAGAGAGCGTATTTGTAATTTTGATATAAAAATGATTTTATATTGTGTTAATTTGTTCCGTTGAGTATTTATGAATTCTGGTTGGTACTTGGGGCACCAATGCATCGATAGGAATTTCTAAACACTCGAATAGGACAGATTGACATAATATTGTTTTGGATTATATTTTATATACAAAAGATTTATCTTGAAAATTTATAAATTTTGATTGTATTGGTTGTTAGGAGATGATAATATTAGATTATCATCGTTTATTGTTGATTAGTCAATATTTCTAACTATTGACTATTGGATGATTTTAAGAAATGAAACTTGTAAATATGATTGACAATGAATATAAATGGTAAATAAAATAAAATAAAAATGAATTTAAATTAAGATGGAGAATTTAAATTCCGGTGTTTTGAAATTTATTAACAAAAATTTGAAATGTATAATATAAGTATTATATGATAGTATATTCGATTAGAAATTGTTTTCAAAGGATTTCAAATGAAGTAAGTGTTATACTCCCCTCTTGACACTAGAGAATGATTTCGGTGATGAGTGCACACATCATCGACGTTTATTTTCGAGAGTCCAAGTGGGGGAGATCATTTAATTGCTTCTTTCTAAACCCTGTTTTGATTAAAATTGAATTTTATTTTGTATTCTCTATAGTATGACTTGATATATATTAATATAAGTATATATTATTTCAAACTTGATTTGAAATGAAACCGGAGTTGAAATTATTAAGTTCTTTAATATTTAATGACTTTAAACTATTGAAATAAACAAATACTTGAATCATAAGGAACTTCTGAATTGAAAAATAAGGGATGAACCTAAGTGTTAAGTGAAAATAGATTGAAGTAGGAAACCCTTAGAATAAAGGAGTATAAATTTGAAATAAAATAGAAACTATAAACTTGGATAGTGTTCAATTTGATTCAATAGCATACATATATAACTTACCAAAATATTTAAAAAGTTCAAAATGTCTAAATGAATAAGTGATTGGATAATATACAAGTATAGGTATGAAAAATGAAATATGAATTTAATTAGTGGTATGCAGGCTTTTAAATCTCCCTGAGATGGTCGAGATGAAAAATCCGAGATATCAGCCAAAATCCAAGATTTGGCAGCCTATTTAGTTATAAGTGTTTTAAATATCGCCCGAGATAGCCGAGATATTTTCCCGAGATATTGGCCAAAATCCGAGATTTAAAACACTGGTGGTATGCAAATATGAATAAAACTTAAACTGTGAAAATAAATGATATATAGTTATGTTATGTTATGAAATTGAATTCCAATAAGTTAAGTGAATATATTGGACCAATAGAATAAACTAGCAAATGGATTATTAGATTTATATAACTTATGGAAGTTAATGAAATGAACGAACAACATTTTGTTGAATGAATAAATTAATAAAATGAATCAAATGAGATAGGATGGAAATTTTAGAACACTTTTGTTAATTAATAAATAAGGGAATTTTGTGTAAGTTAGAATGTGAACAAATGAATATAAGTTAGAATGAAATATTTGTGTAAATAAAAATGAATTAAAACAAATGAGATATGTACATTATACCAAATTAAATAAAATTTTGAATTCTTGGTTGTTGCTGTGGTTATTGTTGGTTTATGGAATGTTTGGGAAAGTAAATAAATTCAATATGAATTTAAAATGTATCAATTAGATGTAAATAGGTGTTACAAATTATGTGCAATTGAATTGAATGAAAATGCATGTAGAGATTAATGAATATATTACTAATCAAATGAACGTAGAAGAGATTAATGTAAACCAATTGAATTGAAAGAAAATCATGTGAATTAGGGGAAACTAACCAATTGACTATCAATGTACTGAAAGCTTAGAAACTGTAGCATGACTTTGTTTAGAGTGTCTTGAGAAATTCCTTCATTTACTTAGTTAAAAATTTGAATCTTCTCGCTGGCCAGTGTAAAAAGGAAGCAAAATCAGTAGCATATACCCTTAGTATTTTCACCATAACCTTTTACTGGTTTATCGGATTTTGACGATCTTGCCAATTCTGGAAAGCTAAGAACTTAAGTTAAAACTTTTGCTTTAAGTGTTTTGTGTTTTTCTATCATTTAGATGGTCGAAAAAGGGAGTGAACGTCGCTGACCTGCGCTACTCATTGCCTAGGCTGAGACGTATTCTTTTAGTAAAACGGCCATAACTTTTGAATGGATGGTCCGAATTCAATAATTTTGGACATTCTGGAAAGCCTGAAACAAATGCAACAACTTTTATTTAGATTCCCTTACAAAATTTCGTCGTTTAGGTGACTAAAAATTTGGATTTGTTCGCTGTATTGAGACATAAATTTTGGTTTTGAAGATAAAATAGGTTATATATATGTTGTATATGCTAAGTATATCAATATACCTTTATATGCTTGGTTATCATTTATTGTTGAGTAGTTTAATAGGTGACAAAGGGTTGCGCTTCGCTTGTGGAGCTCGCTTCTGCGCTAAATGCAAAATGTAAGTTAAAGTGCTAATAAACGCTTAATAAAAGGTACGTTCTCGGATTTCGGTTTATGTTGTGGTATATTATTGTGTTCCCCATGTTTTGGAATGCCTCATTCCTGTAATGAGATGTATATCATGCAATTATTACCACTGTGAGATTTTTCGGTCCTAGCCGCACAAAGGAGGTGCTGCCGAAATTTTTCAAAAATTCGGAAGTTAGAAAATTTTGAGATTTTAAAAATCCTATAACTAAATTTTGCAAATAAGTCGAATATTTTGAATGAATTATATCTAAATGATGGTTTCCCCTTCTCCGTTCCTTTTCGAGGACGAAAAGTTTTAAGTAGGGGAGAATGTAACGACCTGTATTTTTAACCCTTTAAAAATACGAATTAAAATAAAAAAATTTGGATAAAGATCCAAAGGAAATAAAATTTTGTGTTGTTAAATGTGAATTACAAGTTAAAATACAAAACTGAATTCTGAAATAATTTATTTGTAAATTAAATATGGATGTTAACTTGTATTGAATGTAAATAATGAATTGAATTTGATTGTAAACCAAATTGGTTATGATTGTAAACAACAAAATAAATAAAATGTTACTTTTAATATTGATGTTATAATATTGAAATCAACGTAAATGAATGTAATTTAATATTACTGTGAATTTAGATAAGATGATAGCTGAAGAAAATGAAAGTAAATGAATTATAAACTATTGATAATAATGTGTAAGTAAATGGTTGATTCAATAATGAAAGTATAAATCGAAATAAAAGAACTCAATTGGAATTAAATAACTTGAATTTGAATTACAATATAATTACTGTGAAATTGTAATAAACTGCATTGTAAAAGATTGTTAATTACTGTGAAATTAAAAATGAAATTTGTGAACAATTGAAATTTGATTTAAAAGTTAATAATAAAAAATTGGGAATTTTATATTGAAATTACACAATAGAAATAGCCATTTTTACAACTGTCTCGGATTTCGACGAAACCAGTTTCATCGGATCCGTAACAGTGAATTATTGGAAGGTTTCAATTTTCGTAGCAATCAGACTTGTCGTTTGGCCGTGCGAGCTTGAAACGCGTAGAAATTTAATGTCGAATTTGATTAAAATAATTGACTTCAAAAGCTATCTTCCACATACGATTGAATTAGGCCTTGGGACTAGTTCCATTGCGTTCGGAATATGGGTAAAACCTTATAAATGCCTGGCGGCACGTCTCGATTGGAGTTCGGACGATTTTGGACCTAAATATATAAATACGTACGCAAACCGAGACAGTTTTATTATCATTTTATTTCAGAAACCCTAATTTCAAACCATGGCCGCCACCTATTCCATGGCCAGAAATTGTCGATCTTCTTTCTTTAATATCTCTCAATCCGTTCAACGAAATATAAAAATTCCAAAAGCAAAAGTGTAGATCTCGGCGAGCTCTTCAAATCCACGTGGTTGATTCGTGCTAATTCATCACTGATTTTCCCAGATCTACGTTTGAAACTCACGCGCGTTTTGGCTTTTTTTTGGACGATCGGCGGCGCCGTTCATGGCCGCACTTGGGGCTGTAGTGGCTCTTGACGTGGCGCTCGAGATGGCCACCTTCGATCGTGGTTCGGTCGTTGTTTGTTGTGTCGAGTGTTTGAATAGCAAGGTTGAGTATGAGTTTGGCTGTTTTGTTCATACGTGAGGAAGAATAGTATGTGTTCTTTTTTTTAAATTTAATTATCTAAATTTTTAAATGTTCGATCGTTCTAACATATATAATTTTTGCATACGAGCTCGGATTTATGCGCGGTTTTCTCCGTTGCGTTCGTATCGAAATTCCGGACAACGTGGAGCTGGTTTTGTTGGATTCCGAGACTGTTCAAATTTGGGGCTTTATTTGGGTTTTAAATCGTTGATAAATCAAAGGTGAGTGTTTATACGCTCACAATTGACTAAAATAATTTTTTGTTAGTTAAATTTATATTCTCAAGTGATATGAAATTTATTGGCTGTTGTTTGGTAGGTTTAATTATCATTTATATTGATATATGAATTAATTGATAGAATTTAAATTGACCGTTAAAATAAATTTAAATATAAATTGGCAGTATATTACTCGAGATTGATAATTATAAAATTGTTGTGAATGTTATTGGCTTTATGGTTGATTGGTTGTGATGGATGCTATTGGTCGATATTGGTTGTTTATTTATTTTGATATATCATGCCATCATCATGTATATTGTTTATTGCATATAAAACTGTAAACTGAATCATTTCGAATAAATTAAGGAATAGGTTGAAATGATATACCTATGACATCTATTTGGATTGAAATGATAAAAATCCATCCTTGAAATTAAAATTGAATTAATTATCCACATGGCCATAGGTTAGAAAATTATATACGGACACCGGGTTGGTTAAATTAAATAATTTTAAAAGTTGTTTTGAAATTATTTAAATGAATTGATTTTAAGAATAAAATCAAATTATGGAAATTGAATTATTTTGAATTGAAGCTCGAAATGTTGGAATTTAAGCTTGGTAAATGAAATTGTTTAATTATTCGAAGTTTAGATTTTTAAGAAAAAAATTTGAAATACGGCGTAAATTTTCAAAAGTTGATTTGTTTTAAAAGATTGGACTTTTAATCGAACTCTGAATATTTCTAAAAAAATTTATATGAAATGATATTTCAAGTTTGAGTTTGGAATTGAAAATTTATTTGAAATTGAGATTTAATTAATTTGAATTTAAATTGAGATATAAATGGAATTATCAAATTTAGTTTTGAAATGTGAATATTTAAAGCTTTGAAATATATTGAAATTGAAATGGCTTATTTTGTGGTTCAAATATGTATTTGAAATTGATAATTTGAAATGGTTTATTGAGAAGCTGAATCGAGTTGAAATTGATGATTTGAGATTTGATTAAATTTTAATTTTGGAATTCGAGTTTATGTGAATCGTTTTGTGAAATTTGAGGAAGCTATTTTTATATAAAGTATTTAAACTATATCTAAAACTATTTATATTTTACTTTATAAATTTTAATATAAATCATTTTCAATATAAATTATTCTATTATAAACTATTTTAACTTATAACTATTTTATATAAACTATTTTATTGTATAAACTATTTTTCTATATATACAAATTTTAATATCTAAACTGTTTAAGAGGAAAGTGTTAGGATTCCAAAATGTTATGATTTCAAGCTATGATTTCATAGTGTTATGAATTTCAAGGTTTTGATTTCCAAAGTGTTTTGATTTTAAAAGACTTATGATTTCGAAAGCGGTATAACTATGGAATGTGATATGATTTTGGAAATGGATTTATTTGTAGTGAAAGTGATATCGTATTGATATGGTTTTGAAATGGCAATGATATGTCGGTTTTGAAATATAACTATTTTGAAAGTTTATTAAATGACCATCGGTGTAATAATACGTAATTATTAAAGAGACCGGGATCGGATATGGACATACTCTCTGTCGATACCGAAAACCACTTTAATAACTAATATACGCAGAGTGTTGATCCAGAACGAAGTGGATGATTTTGATGAACGCGTTGACTGAAGAAAGAGAACGATTTTGGATGACCCCTGACATGACTAAAACAGGAGCCCTGTAACGACCCGCTATTTTGGACCATTCGCATCCGCACATGTCGGACTTGAATAATTCAAAATACCGAATTGTTAATTTAAATTTGGCAAAACTGAACATATATAGTAAATAAAGTAATCACAGATCACAGACACAGAGTAATAATATGCAGCGGAAGCAAAAGATAGTAGTTCATGAAGCTACTATATAAATATCAGAGTTAAATAAGGTACAACAGATGTCTCGAATACAATAATCAAATACAATATCAGAATACAATCACTGGAATCAACTGGATATCTGAAAGCTGGATAGATAGCTGGATCTCCAAGCGAAGCTCCAACTCCAAAGATGAGCCTTGAATACTGGTACACTCAGTCTGACTAGAGCGTAAAGCAAAATACAAAACACTCGAGTCAAGATTAATATTCTTATATCAATAAATCCAACTCAAGTGAAATAGCAATTGAAATACAAGTAACTCAAAGGATGTTTGGAATAACCATCCTTTAAGGATCCGTTAAACTATCTACTATGTAGTAGTGTACGATAAGTAGATAATGCCTATCTGTAATATAAAATATCAAAATAGTGTTAAGGCGTTACCATTATCCCCCTTAACACATTTTATATAAGCGTTATAGTCTATACAACACTGTAAACTCCACCGTAAACTAGTGGGCTATCAGGGAGTACTCCATAGGTATAACACAAAACAAATCGTAGTGGTCGCGTATAAAGGGATCCAAGTATGACAAGGCACATGAGGCAATACCCAAGGTAGTGAAACTACCATTTGACTGATCCGGACTGGTGAGAACGCATCGCCGCAGCGATTGCAACACCGCGAAACAACACTCTCAAATCAAGGGTGCACCAATCGACAACAAGTAATGAGTAGTTTTCGAAGAAGTGTGTTTGCTTGAGGTAGCTAGCCCCCATTTGGCCCGGCACGGCTCCTGTTTTAGTCATTTCCAATTTGACACAAGTGTCAAGGCTATCCATCATCGTTCTCTTTCTTTAGTCATCACGTACATCATTCCAACCACTTCATTTTGGATCACACTCCACGTATAGCTATTAAAGTGGTTTCGGTTTAGACAGTGAGTATGTCCCTAACCGATTCCGGTCTCTTTAATAACCTTCGAAATTATTACACCGATTGGTCGTTTATTTATTTCAAAACCAAATCAAATTCAATTCCAATCAAAATTTGTAAATCAACATTTCATTTGTCTTTCAAAACCAATTTCCATAATTTACGTTTCAAAACTTCCAAATTCATTTCAACATCTTATAATTCAATTCCGAATTTATTTAAACAATTCAAATATTGATTCAAGTTCGTATATAAGTTTCATTCCAAATCATTTAAATTAATTTAATTTAACATTCAAATCAATTAACTTCATTGATCGATTTTATTCTGTATTCATTAAGTAAATTTGTCATTCAAAACAATTTCTATTTAATTTCCAATTCATTAAATCAATTACTTAAGTTCAACTTCATTAAATCAAAACTTACAATTTTGAATTAAATTAAATTCGTCAAATCAATTCTTTCAATTACAAGTCTTACATTAATTTCAATAAATCACATTTTATTTCTTGTTAAAGAAATTCAATTTCACTTATTAATTTAATTAGTTACACATTTCAAAACTCAATTAATAAAGAACTAAATTTCACTAATTCAAGAGGTTCAATTTTATTTAACTATTAAATAATTCAATTTTATTTAATTATTAAATAATTTTCAAAACTTAATTATTAAATAATTTCAACTTAATTATTAAATAATTTTAAACTTAATTATTAATAATTCAAATTTTAAAACAACATTCTTTCATCAACTACTATGTTAATATCTTGATTTAGATTATTAAATATTAACATTTTCCTTCCATAAAAGTTCAAATTCCAATTTCATTTCAAAACCTTATTATTTATCCAATAAAATCTTTATTTTATTTTTAAATCAAATTATTGACCAATCGGGTTTTATTTAATTCTCTATCCTATGCCAAGTTCATTTGGGTATTTATCATTTCAACCCGATTCCAATTCAATTCAAAATCAAAGCATAGCAAAGGGAACTTGCAGTGTGATAACTGGGATGGTGTCAAAGTAAATAAACAAGCAATAACAACAATCAATATCAATCCAATAATCAATTCAAATAATCCCAAAATAATCGTATTAATTTACATTGTTGTTTGTGCAAATTAATATAATTATTTCTTGAATCTACACTATCATTTCATGTAGATTAAAGATTATTACATTACAGTTTTTCACTTCTCATCCACTATTCAATTTCATACTATATCAATTTATACAACATACATTAAATGGTTCAAGGTGTAGTTAACACTATTTCTACGTGTCAAATAATTAAACATTCAAGGGGTCATATTATACACATTTAACTAATCAAATTCAACACATATGTCGATTCAAATTTTTAACTATCTTACGTCAAATTCAATTGCATAATATTTATCACTTTATACATTACAATTTAACATCCATTATAAACAACAATCAATCAATCAATTATCAATCAAACTGTATTATCATCGCATAAATAATTACAAATAATCATGTCAGATATCATGGGTGAACAGATATAGGTAATAGTATATATAACACTGTAAATAACCAACAATAGTATATTTCAATTGCCATTTCAATTGAAATCAAATTTAATAAATAAAAGAACATTAATCGTGAGTGATTGCTCACCTTTCGAGGCTAGAGATCGAGAATAGACAATGAAGTTGAGTTACAAATTGCAAGCACGACTTCCGAAATAAACTAGATAAGCACAAATCGACGAGCAAAGCTGTTAAATAGGAATTGCCGAAATCAAATCAAAACATTCAACATAGCAACAAATAAAAAAAACATGTCCTGCGTCAAAGTTTAACAATATAATTCTATGTGCTACCGAGATCGAAATGGTCTGAAATTTGGTATGAATAAAGATTAAAACTTGTATTTCAAACTGCAAAAGAATATCTTGATTTAGACAAGAGACGAAAAAAGTTACAATGTCACGAACATAGACTCAGGCCATGTTGCGACTTTCAAATGTTCAGGCCTGAAAACCCCTCTGGGTCTGACTTTCAGGTAAGAAATAGAGGACTGAACCACCTCGTATGAAGCTAAAATTTTATATACAGAAAGTAGAAAACTTTATCTTTTAAAAAAAAGGGAATCACTGTATTCTGACGTAAGACGGAAGAGATACGATGCGTCAAACATGAACTCAGGTCGTGTTTGCAGTAGTGTAAAATAATTTCAAGTACAAAAGAACAGCTGCTTGGGTCTAACTTCCAGATCCTCGACCACTAATCAAACAATGTCAGATTTTACTGAAATTTGACAGGCATAAACTAGGTAACTTCGACTCTTTTTTAAAAATAGAATCAACTCATTCCGATAAAACATGAGTGAGATATGATATCGTGAACATGAAGTCTAACTGCTGTTCAGAAAAAAAATAAACAAACATGCAAAATACACAATAGCTCATATATAGACATACGTAGGCTTAAATATACAAACTGTACATACATATTATATATATATATATATATATTTAATCAAATATAAAATTAATATAACTTCTGTTCACAAAACCAGGTGTAACGACCACGACTTTCTCTCCATAGAAAGTCGTATCGCTAATAAGAAAGAAAGGGGTGAGAAGTAGAAAAGAGAAGAAGAGAAAAGAAACAAACACAAATACTCACAGCGGAAACGAACAAAATATATTATATCACATAAATATTACACAGTATACAACACTTATCAGAGTTACACAGATTACACATCACATACTAGACAGTTATAAACATCTGTCTAGTTATTACAACTCAATACAAAACAAAGATCTAAACAAGATCAACACAGCGGAAACTACTATCTATCTACAACGCCGAAGCCTCCTGCTCCATTGCTCCTCCACAATTCGTCAAGGCTAACCTGAATCCCTTGGCTACTCGTAAAAATTTGAGTACCCAAGAGTTTATAAAACAGAAATAAACAACTTGGGTCAGACATGGGTCTGGTGTGAGTAACAGGTTAAACTTGTTTAACTTCAAAACCTTTTGAAAGAAAAGGTATCACGTAAGACTTCCCACAAATAAACATGGGTAAGTTTTTACCTTACGCTAACCAAAACATCTGATAGGAAATTCGATTGTATTATAATAGGGTCTAGGGTTTTCAAGTAAAATACAGAAATAGCTGAAATGCTTACATCTCACATTTCAACATAGTTGGGCACAACTAATACGTACGGCACTTATTGGAGTTTGGATTCCATACAATGGCAGGGCTACCAGGGTACCGCCCGTCACAGTACGTGGCCTAGATCACCGTACCGAGGATCACTCCCAATCCCCTACAACACAAGGTCGGTACATCCCTTACTGGATAATTCCCGCACAAGATACCTCACGGTTGGGATCAGCAACCGCACACGCTAAGCCGAAATAAGAAAGGACTTCTAGACAGAGGTAATCTTGTCCTACTTGGGTGCTACCCACTAACCTTGCTGCACCTCCCCTGTTTTAGCCATTCCCGGTTTGTGAGGCTTGAGGTCACGATTACCTTAGAAAAGAACACATCACTTAGAATGCTCATCGTCCACCTGACGATGTGCTGAAAGCATTCAATCCATACAAGTTCGTTCCGGGTTCGAACGAAACCGAAGCATTATCTCGTTACACTCGTTTTGGAATCACCCTCAGAGTTAACGACAATAACCCTTGCACTCTGAACCTTCATCTTCACTTGATTCACGACCTATCGTAAATTTGGATCGATGTGGTATTCGGGTCTCCAGACCTGGAAATCCGGTATACGGAAACCCGATCCCGGTCTCATCGAAATCCAAAGCGTATCTTTTAAGGCCAAGTTGTTTTAAAGGTTAAAACAATTTAATTCATTATCTTTATACACATAGAAAGATAATTCACAATAGATAATCAACATTATCAGATAATCCATATTATCATCACAATTCAACTAACATCCATATCACACAGCATATCTCATCAGAGATCAAACAATGCAAAGCATTCCATATTATTTATCCATCCATAAGTAATGATTTATCTCATCTTTAATTAATTTAAAGTAAATTAAATTAATTACTTCATTTTATAAATCCTGCTTACTTAACCATTAATTAATTACAATCAATTAATTATCCTCTAATTACCCTTTAGGTAATTTATCCTTTAATTAATTACTCAAATTAATTATCCTTAACCATTATAGTAATTAACCTTTAATTACTTCATTAATTAATTAACTAAAATTAATTAACTTAATCAACTATAATTAATTACATTAATCCTTAATTAATTACATTGATTAATCACTTCATTTATTAATTATTACTTAATTAATCAATTCTTAATTACATCATTAATTATATTAATTAATGATCCTTAATTACAACTTAATTATTAATTACTCAATTAAATTAATTACATTAAGTAATTAACCTTTATTTAAACAACATTTATTAATCACTCTTGATTAATCTTTAATCAGTAATTAACTACCCTTAATTACTTTCACTAACTAAATTAATTACCCCTTAATTAATTCCTTAATTAATCCCTTGATTAATTATTCAAAGTAATTAACTCAAATTACTTCTATTAATAAAATCATTATTCAACTTCAATTAATTACAATAAGTAATTAATTCTTAATTACTTCCAATAAGTAATTACATTTAAACAAATTCTATAATTGATTATCTTTAAATTAATTAATCTAATTAACTATTAAATTAATCATATTAATTAATTATTAAATAATCCATAGTTAATGACTTCATTAACTATTATTTAATTACTTTCCTTAAGTAATTAACTATATTAATTATTATTAATTCTAAATTAATAAATCTTAATAACCAATTTATTAATCTCTAATTACTAAATTAATTAACTGTCAACCTTAACTTAATTAATATTTAATTACTTATTAATTAATTCCTAATCATTAATTAATATTCTAATTATAATCCTTAATTACAAATTAATTATTCTAATTAATTAATCTTAATCACTAATTAATTAGTTTAAACCATTAATTACCTATTTAATTAATCCAAATGATTAATTAATCAATTAAATTAATTATCCATTAAATTTCCTAATTAATTCAATGAACACAAATCTCTAATTACTTTAAGATAAAACATTTTCTTATTAAAGGTTAAATTATCATTCTTAAATACATTTGAAGACATCCATTTCAAATTAACTTTTAAATTTCATTTTAAATTCTAGATTTAAAATGAATACTAATTTATCTTTTACAATGTTTTAAACAACATTTCTAAAACTCTTTTAATTTACAAGTTAAAGAAATACTCATTTATAAAGAAGTTTAAAAGGTGCTAACAAATTCATATTTAAATTTATAAAACTTATTTTAAATCTCAATCTAAGATTCAAAACCAAACTTGAATCCATATATTTAAATCTTTGATTTAAATTTCTGTTTTACTAATTCTTTACAGTTTTAAATTTAGTTTAAAGTTTAAACAGACTGTTTTCTTTTTCAAAAAAACCTGGCAACAACTTACCTACTCGAGCACGCACACTAAACTTCGAGTCGCTCTCTCTAAAAACCCGAGTCACATACAAACAAGCTCGAGAAAATCTCGAATAGCCTCCCCTGTTAAAACCCAGGCTTACCCGAGTCCCCTCAAAAATACTTCGAGTCGCACAACAAAAACCCCGAGTCTCCCACGAAACAACTCAAGTAACCCTCTGTTAAACCAGACTTATCCAGACATATCCACGATCGTGCACGTGCACCGGAGATACCACCATCTCCGACCATCGACGAGTATCCCCACAAGTCGGCGTTCATCTACCTACCAGAATACGATCATCCATTCCTCGATCAAGACGCAAATTCAAAATCGAGCACTTGAGCACTAAAACAGGAACACAGACTACTCCCCAAAACCTGTCAACATCTCCTTGCTTTCGAAATTCCGACTACCAGAACGCCAGCGGCTCCAGCGACGACTTCATCCACGTCACGACTACAATTTCCCAGAGTTCTATTCAACTCGATCGACCAGAGACGTTGTGACGATCGATTTTCTAACATAGTTAAAACTAGGGTTAAATTCTTAAATCCTAAATCATTTCTTCCTCAATGCATTAATTAAATTCTAGTAATTTTCCCTTCGTCCTTGATCATTCCACTATTACCAGACATGATATTGGTCAATCAATCCTCCTAGATTAACAGTTCTAACCAAAAATCCATTTTCAGTTAAAACCAGAACTGCTCTTTTAATTCTAAACTAAAAACTATGATATTATTGCTAAAAATCATATTATAACCTATCTATTAAATTTATAAACCTGAAGTTATAAATTTACAAGTTTAAATTTTTACCTTTATATAACATTTCTCTGTTGTTTTTATTTACAGAGACACTCAGGTGTGAATTTGACTTAACTAGGCTTTTTAAACCTTAGTATATGATAATTAAACAATACTTACTTATAAGTTAAGTCCTAATAAAAACTAAATCAAGTGGTAAAAGATAAAAAGACATTTTGGGTCTGGCAACAGAACAAAACAGAATTCATATACATCCATACACCACATCCATATATACAAACAGGAGAATGCACTTATTCATACATCAATACTTATATATGTCACAGAGATTCAACATGCAATCCTATTTTATTTTAAGTTTAAAAGTTACTCACCAAACATGCAGAGCAGAGGTAGTTTAGCTTTTGAAAACTGGAATTGATAAAATGCTTGAGTCTGGAAATTTTATTACTTTTAAAACTTGAATCTTGATTCGTTGAAGAATGCATGTTGCTTCCAGATTGCAAATGAATGCAGACAGTTTGAATTGCTTCCAGAGTTGAAAAGAAGATGTTTGCAGGCCTCAGATTTACAGGATTTTGAAACTATGCAGGCAGGCTTTGTTTTGATTTTAAACTTGAAAATCTAATCTTGAAATCAAGGATGATGATGCTTTGAAAATCTCAGATTAAAAGAAAAATGCATGCAGGCTTTGAATTGAAACCTGATTCTGGTTTGAGGAATTTGATAATGAAATGAAATTACAGGCTTTGATGTATATTTGGTTTGAGGAGGAAATTCAGATCTTAAATTTGAATATGAGTTTGGTTTGAGGTGTTTAATTTCTAGTTTGAGGCATTAGATTACTGACATGATTCAGATTTGAATTAGAGATATGGTTTTAGTTCTCTTGTTTTTGAAAAGGAAAATAGAAAGAATCAAACAAAGATATGCCAATGTTTATATAAGTGAATTTGTGATAAAAAAAAACAAAAGAAAATGAAAAATAAAGACACTTGTCATTTGAGTTCATCATTTAATTACACTTGTTAACATGAAGCTTAATATGATGACATTTGTATTTTTGCTTATTTTATTTATTTTAAAAGTAAATTAAACCTTTTTGTTTATTTATTTAAACACTTATCTATATATATCTATTTTAAAGAGAAACAAAAGCTAATTACATTTATAAATAAAAGTTTATTCAAATATTATAATATTCAACAATTTCAATATTTATTCTTTTGAACTTCAACTTTAAATTCAAATTTAAATAAAATTAAATCCTAAGATTCAATTTAAAAGTCAAGTTATATATTTTTACATACACTATTTATTCAATTTAAAATAACAATTCCTTTTAGCATTAAAATTCATACATATTAAAAAATAATACATTATACTTATTATTTGAAATTAACATATTTGATATTTAAATAATTTATATAAGATTATATTATCAAGTAATATTTGAAAAGACATAAAACAAACCTTTTTGTTAACTCTTATTTATTTTTAAGCTTAAGTAAAAATATCTTAATCCATTAAAACATTTATCTAAAGTATATTTAAAACTATAAAGTTATTTATTTAAATATCTTTGAAAAGTTCAGATTAAACTAAATCTAAATTTCCTATTTACCAAAGCTTCTATTTACAATATATATAAATAAATATATATATATATCCAAATAGAAATATCTTATTAACTTTAAAAAAAAATAAAATCATCAATTAATACTAATTTAATCAGATTATTAAATTAAATTCAAATCTTATTATCAAAGATCATCAATATCAATTTAATTATTCAACAGATTATTAAATTGATATTGTTAAAATTTCCGGGATATTACATTCCTCCCCCTTAAAATAATTTCGTCCCCGAAATTTAAACAAAGGTAATTTAATAATCTTATTAAAGATTTTAATTTAAAACACAAGCATATACTATCATCCATATTCTAACAACCATAGCAACCAATTCATCCAAACAATCACTTCTAACTATTCAGACAAAAGTCTGGATAGAATTCCTCGAGTTTCCCCAAGTATATATATATATACCAGGATACTCGCTCTACAAACAATCTAAACAACTAAGCTATAGATCTCCTACTCATCTAGATTTATAGAACTAAACAGAATATCAGACTACAGACGAGTCTGACTCAACTACCAAACTTCCCAAAACTGCAGATTCCAAACCAAAGATAGATCAAACACGTACTCCCTCAGAGATACGTAAAACACAATGAATTCCAGTTATCCAAACTGACAATTCAACCAAGTAGACCAATTACTTATCCAAATCAGAACACAGACGAGATCCAAACATAACTCTACTTCACAACTATCAGTAGATTCCAAACTTACTTCTCCTATCCAGAGATACACTCCAAACTGCTTTCGCTGCTCAACTTTGATCTGAGGTAGAACACAAGCACAGACTGGACAACTCATTCCAGAAATAAGGTTCACTGATCCATAAAGAAAACTCAGATACTCCAGCAAAACTTGAGCTGCTTCACCAACTCCATCTCTAGGAAACATCCTTCCACTAGACTGAACCACCGGTATCACTCCTGGAATCCAGTCGATAAGAAAACTCAACCTTCAGATGCGGACAAACTTCTGACTTCTCTGAAGACATCCAGAAAACTCTGATAACCCAAGAGAACATTTAGACAATCGCAAGTCACTTTTGCGATCAACCCAACCTAATTCCAAAGAAAACTGTTCTCTCTTTACCAATCAGAACAGCTTACACTTATTTATCCAATTTATCGAAGAAATGGATATACTCTGCTGCTTCAGAACTCCACTTCAGAAAAACTGCTCAGCCAGAAAAACTTCCTGCCAATCCAAGAATACTCCGAGCTGCAACGCTGCCGCAATGCCAAAGACTTCCTAACCAAAGCTCTTCGAGAAACTCGGACTCCAAACCAACAGAAACACTGTGCTGAACTCAGCCACACTACCGAAACATACACACTTCCTTAATCTTGTTCCAAAGAAAACATCTTCGGGAACATCCATCGTCACTGTATCTCATCATACAGCTACTATTACCTGAGGTATCAAGGTACCATCACTCGCTTCTGCCTCATCGACAGATCCAATTCTACTCATCCAAACTTCAGAGATAAACTCCGAACCATTACAGTTTCCTTCGGAGATCGATGAAATCCTTCACCACAGCAAAGCTTACTCGAGACGGTATTGGGTCTACAGTCTCGACAAATACACTTCCAACCTCAACCTTTAAATTCCAACCATTGGTAGTCGTGTTTCACACACCACTACCCCATCTACCTTTATAACTTATATTGGAAAACCCGAACAGGTAACCCAACAAATAGGTAGAAATATATATATATTTAAAATGATACTTTTTATATAGAAATTATTTCTGGGTAAAATTATTTCATTTACCTCTTTAAAACAATATTGTGTCCGTTGGTCTGGTTCAAGTGTTTAGAGATCCCTATCAATAACGTTAGCTACTCGTATTGACCAGAATCCATATACCACTCAACCGATCAATTAACACAATATAAAATCATTTTATATAATTAACAAATACGCGCTCTCGAATATATATACACTCAGACTCAAACAGGTTGCTACAGATCCTGTCTCTAATGAACAATTCTTCCGAACCTAGGTATTCACTCAACCTAGTGTTCTAATATTCACTTAACCAAAAGCTTAGGCATTCGCTCAACCTATGCTCTGATACCACTGTAACGACCACGACTTTCTCTCCATAGAAAGTTGTATCGCTAATAAGAAAGAAAGGGGTGAGAAGTAGAAAAGAGAAGAAGAGAAAAGAAACAAACACAAATACTCATAGCGGAAATGAACAAAATATATTATATCACATAAATATTACACAGTATACAACACTTATCAGAGTTACACAGATTACACATCACATACTAGACAGTTATAAACATCTGTCTAGTTATTACAACTCAATACAAAACAAAGATCTAAACAAGATCAACACAGCGGAAACTACTATCTATCTACAACGCCGAAGCCTCCTGCTCCATTGCTCCTCCACAATTCGTCAAGGCTAACCTGAATCCCTTGGCTACTCGTAAAAATTTGAGTACCCAAGAGTTTATAAAACAGAAATAAACAACTTGGGTCAGACATGGGTCTGGTGTGAGTAACAGGTTAAACTTGTTTAACTTCAAAACCTTTTGAAAAGAAAAGGTATCACGTAAGACTTCCCACAAATAAACATGGGTAAGTTTTTACCTTACGCTAACCAAAACATCTGATAGGAAATTCGATTGTATTATAATAGGGTCTAGGGTTTTCAAGTAAAATACAGAAATAGCTGAAATGCTTACATCTCACATTTCAACATAGTTGGGCACAACTAATACGTACGGCACTTATTGGAGTTTGGATTCCATACAATGGCAGGGCTACCGGGGTACCACCCGTCACAGTACGTGGCCTAGATCACCGTACCGAGGATCACTCCCAATCCCCTGCAACACAAGGTCGGAACATCCCTTACTGGATAATTCCCGCACAAGATACCTCACGGTTGGGATCAGCAACCGCACACACTAAGCCGAAATAAGAAGGGACTTCTAGACAGAGGTAATCTTGTCCTACTTGGGTGCTACCCACTAACCTTGCTGCACCTCCCCTGTTTTAGCCATTCTCGGTTTGTGAGGCTTGAGGTCACGATTACCTTAGAAAAGAACACATCACTTAGAATGCTCATCGTCCACCTGACGATGTGCTGAAAGCATTCAATCCATACAAGTTCGTTCCGGGTTCGAACGAAACCGAAGGCATTATCTCGTTACACTCGTTTTGGAATCACCCTCAGAGTTAACGACAATAACCCTTGCACTCTGAACCTTCATCTTCACTTGATTCACGACCTATCGTAAATTTGGATCGATGTGGTATTCGGGTCTCCAGACCTGGAAATCCGGTATACGGAAACCCGATCCCGGTCTCATCGAAATCCAAAGCGTATCTTTTAAGGCCAAGTTGTTTTAAAGGTTAAAACAATTTAATTCATTATCTTTATACACATAGAAAGATAATTCACAATAGATAATCAACATTATCAGATAATCCATATTATCATCACAATTCAACTAACATCCATATCACACAGCATATCTCATCAGAGATCAAACAATGCAAAGCATTCCATATTATTTATCCATCCATAAGTAATGATTTATCTCATCTTTAATTAATTTAAAGTAAATTAAATTAATTACTTCATTTTATAAATCCTGCTTACTTAACCATTAATTAATTACAATCAATTAATTATCCTCTAATTACCCTTTAGGTAATTTATCCTTTAATTAATTACTCAAATTAATTATCCTTAACCATTATAGTAATTAACCTTTAATTACTTCATTAATTAATTAACTAAAATTAATTAACTTAATCAACTATAATTAATTACATTAATCCTTAATTAATTACATTGATTAATCACTTCATTTATTAATTATTACTTAATTAATCAATTCTTAATTACATCATTAATTATATTAATTAATGATCCTTAATTACAACTTAATTATTAATTACTCAATTAAATTAATTACATTAAGTAATTAACCTTTATTTAAACAACATTTATTAATCACTCTTGATTAATCTTTAATCAGTAATTAACTACCCTTAATTACTTTCACTAACTAAATTAATTACCCCTTAATTAATTCCTTAATTAATCCCTTGATTAATTATTCAAAGTAATTAACTCAAATTACTTCTATTAATAAAATCATTATTCAACTTCAATTAATTACAATAAGTAATTAATTCTTAATTACTTCCAATAAGTAATTACATTTAAACAAATTCTATAATTGATTATCTTTAAATTAATTAATCTAATTAACTATTAAATTAATCCTATTAATTAATTATTAAATAATCCATAGTTAATGACTTCATTAACTATTATTTAATTACTTTCCTTAAGTAATTAACTATATTAATTATTATTAATTCTAAATTAATAAATCTTAATAACCAATTTATTAATCTCTAATTACTAAATTAATTAACTGTCAACCTTAACTTAATTAATATTTAATTACTTATTAATTAATTCCTAATCATTAATTAATATTCTAATTATAATCCTTAATTACAAATTAATTATTCTAATTAATTAATCTTAATCACTAATTAATTAGTTTAAACCATTAATTACCTATTTAATTAATCCAAATGATTAATTAATCAATTAAATTAATTATCCATTAAATTTCCTAATTAATTCAATGAACACAAATCTCTAATTACTTTAAGATAAAACATTTTCTTATTAAAGGTTAAATTATCATTCTTAAATACATTTGAAGACATCCATTTCAAATTAACTTTTAAATTTCATTTTAAATTCTAGATTTAACATGAATACTAATTTATCTTTTACAATGTTTTAAACAACATTTCTAAAACTCTTTTAATTTACAAGTTAAAGAAATACTCATTTATAAAGAAGTTTAAAAGGTGCTAACAAATTCATATTTAAATTTATAAAACTTATTTTAAATCTCAAACTAAGATTCAAAACCAAACTTGAATCCATATATTTAAATCTTTGATTTAAATTTCTGTTTTACTAATTCTTTACAGTTTTAAATTTAGTTTAAAGTTTAAACAGACTATTTTCTTTTTCAAAAAAACCTGGCAACAACTTACCTACTCGAGCACGCACACTAAACTTCGAGTCGCTCTCTCTAAAAACCCGAGTCACATACAAACAAGCTCGAGAAAATCTCGAATAGCCTCCCCTGTTAAAACCCAGGCTTACCCGAGTCCCCTCAAAAATACTTCGAGTCGCACAACAAAAACCCCGAGTCTCCCACGAAACAACTCAAGTAACCCTCTGTTAAACCAGACTTATCCAGACATATCCACGATCGTGCACGTGCACCGGAGATACCACCATCTCCGACCATCGACGAGTATCCCCACAAGTCGGCGTTCATCTACCTACCAGAATACGATCATCCATTCCTCGATCAAGACGCAAATTCAAAATCGAGCACTTGAGCACTAAAACAGGAACACAGACTACTCCCCAAAACCTGTCAACATCTCCTAGCTTTCGAAATTCCGACTACCAGAACGCCAGCGGCTCCAGCGACGACTTCATCCACGTCACGACTACAATTTCCCAGAGTTCTATTCAACTCGATCGACCAGAGACGTTGTGACGATCGATTTTCTAACATAGTTAAAACTAGGGTTAAATTCTTAAATCCTAAATCATTTCTTCCTCAATGCATTAATTAAATTCTAGTAATTTTCCCTTCGTCCTTGATCATTCCACTATTACCAGACATGATATTGGTCAATCAATCCTCCTAGATTAACAGTTCTAACCAAAAATCCATTTTCAGTTAAAACCAGAACTGCTCTTTTAATTCTAAACTAAAAACTATGATATTATTGCTAAAAATCATATTATAACCTATCTATTAAATTTATAAACCTGAAGTTATAAATTTACAAGTTTAAATTTTTACCTTTATATAACATTTCTCTGTTGTTTTTATTTACAGAGACACTCAGGTGTGAATTTGACTTAACTAGGCTTTTTAAACCTTAGTATATGATAATTAAACAATACTTACTTATAAGTTAAGTCCTAATAAAAACTAAATCAAGTGGTAAAAGATAAAAAGACATTTTGGGTCTGGCAACAGAACAAAACAGAATTCATATACATCCATACACCACATCCATATATACAAACAGGAGAATGCACTTATTCATACATCAATACTTATATATGTCACAGAGATTCAACATGCAATCCTATTTTATTTTAAGTTTAAAAGTTACTCACCAAACATGCAGAGCAGAGGTAGTTTAGCTTTTGAAAACTGGAATTGATAAAATGCTTGAGTCTGGAAATTTTATTACTTTTAAAACTTGAATCTTGATTCGTTGAAGAATGCATGTTGCTTCCAGATTGCAAATGAATGCAGACAGTTTGAATTGCTTCCAGAGTTGAAAAGAAGATGTTTGCAGGCCTCAGATTTACAGGATTTTGAAACTATGCAGGCAGGCTTTGTTTTGATTTTAAACTTGAAAATCTAATCTTGAAATCAAGGATGATGATGCTTTGAAAATCTCAGATTAAAAGAAAAATGCATGCAGGCTTTGAATTGAAACCTGATTCTGGTTTGAGGAATTTGATAATGAAATGAAATTACAGGCTTTGATGTATATTTGGTTTGAGGAGGAAATTCAGATCTTAAATTTGAATATGAGTTTGGTTTGAGGTGTTTAATTTCTAGTTTGAGGCATTAGATTACTGACATGATTCAGATTTGAATTAGAGATATGGTTTTAGTTCTCTTGTTTTTGAAAAGGAAAATAGAAAGAATCAAACAAAGATATGCCAATGTTTATATAAGTGAATTTGTGATAAAAAAAAAAACAAAAGAAAATGAAAAATAAAGACACTTGTCATTTGAGTTCATCATTTAATTACACTTGTTAACATGAAGCTTAATATGATGACATTTGTATTTTTGCTTATTTTATTTATTTTAAAAGTAAATTAAACCTTTTTCTTTATTTATTTAAACACTTATCTATATATATCTATTTTAAAGAGAAACAAAAGCTAATTACATTTATAAATAAAAGTTTATTCAAATATTATAATATTCAACAATTTCAATATTTATTCTTTTTAACTTCAACTTTAAATTCAAATTTAAATAAAATTAAATCCTAAGATTCAATTTAAAAGTCAAGTTATATATTTTTACATACACTATTTATTCAATTTAAAATAACAATTCCTTTTAGCATTAAAATTCATACATATTAAAAAATAATACATTATACTTATTATTTGAAATTAACATATTTGATATTTAAATAATTTATATAAGATTATATTATCAAGTAATATTTGAAAAGACATAAAACAAACCTTTTTGTTAACTCTTATTTATTTTTAAGCTTAAGTAAAAATATCTTAATCCATTAAAACATTTATCTAAAGTATATTTAAAACTATAAAGTTATTTATTTAAATATCTTTGAAAAGTTCAGATTAAACTAAATCTAAATTTCCTATTTACCAAAGCTTCTATTTACAATATATATAAATAAATATATATATATATCCAAATAGAAATATCTTATTAACTTAAAAAAAAAATCATCAATTAATACTAATTTAATCAGATTATTAAATTAAATTCAAATCTTATTATCAAAGATCATCAATATCAATTTAATTATTCAACAGATTATTAAATTGATATTGTTAAAATTTCCGGGATATTACACCAGGTTTATATACAAACATAAAAACAACTAGTTGTCTGCCCATCACACATACTAATATATACAATACTTTGGTAGTATAACATTGTAGTCCAAGTATGAAGTACTGTAATATAAATATCATCCAATCGTATAAATAACTAACATGCCATATATACATATAGCTAACTAAGATCATGCAACAAAATATATCTGTGTTTAACAAAATTTTTGGCCTATGCTTGTATATCATTACAGAACTTCAAATATAAGAAACGCATGAATATGTATACAGACCTATTAAAATATCCCACAAATGTAAATATATAAATATTGTACAAAATATAGGCTGTCAAGTTATAACTACATATATATACTACCAACATATAAATATCACTAACAACTTATACAGCTTTCTACATATAGCCGAACATACATATATGTATACCTTTCAAATACTATATATATTTACATATAAACTATGTATATATGTAAATGCAACACATATATATAAATATATGCAGACCTGAGAAGTTGAAGAGGTGGAGCCGATATGTGGAGGAGGCTTCTGCGCGTATATGACAGGGAAGGTGGACGGGTGGAAGGAGGAGTCGGGTCTCTCGACTATGGTGGGTTAGAGGCTACCGAAGGGAAAAATGGAGATGGTGGTCAGCTGTAGGGCACATAGCGGCGGAGAGGGGAGGAAACTTACAGCAGCCATAAATCAAAACAAAGGAAAATATACCACCTGTTGACTACAAAGTGGGTAGGAAGTGCCGACGTGGATGCCGGGTTACGTGACCTCGTCGATGAGGTTAGGGAGGGGAGGCAGCCGAACTGGCTCGGATGATGGGATAATCGGTGGAAGGCCAAGTATGCAGAGGTTGGTCTCGGCTTTGGTTGTGAATGGCCGAGAGAAGACGTGAGAAGGAATGGGTTAGGCCAAAAATAATAGGAGATGAAGAGAGAATGTGCTGTCAACCTTTGCTTTGAAACAAATATTATCTTATTTTTAGGCTATTGGATTGGAAACGTACGAATCGAAAGATTACAAATAATAATTTCCGAATAATATTAAATGCAGTGAACATTGGAATCACCCAGTGAATCTAAATGGTCACACCAAACCAAAAGGTAAAGGTTTGAATACCGATACGGTCATCCGTTTTACGGATTTCCGCTCTGAACCGGGCTTCAAAACACAGGAACGAATATACTGTGGAGATCAGCACGATGAGACGATCAAAACGGTATACAGATATCAGTGGTACGATTAAATTATAAAAATTCGAATTTTCTACTAGCGAAAAATGCAGCAAAAACGCCGAAAAATATGATCGACGGAGCTAAAGAGGTCAGAATATGGAAAAACGAAAAATGACGTCTTGCTCAGAAGATGGTTTAGAATTTTTCTATGTAAAAATATTTAGGTTCCGAAAACATTTTATTTTCATCGCTTTTTAACTGATTAAATTGAAGTAAATTTACGCGTGAATTAAACTTTCATATTTTCGGACGAAAATTTACCAGTTGCTATGTTTAACTAGACACATTCCAAATATCAAATTTTTATTTCAAAATTTTATCGTTTAAAATTTCACAAAATTTCAACTAATTACGTTATTAAAACAGTTAAATTTTATGGGTCATTACAAGCCCTGCCGGGCCATTGAGGTTCGCCACCTCTAGCGGACACACTTCTTCGTTACCATACCTATTACTTTTGTGATTCGATTTGGGTGCACCCCTCGATTAAGGGAGTGTTGTTTCACGGTGTTGGGGTAGTAGCTGCTATGCCCAACATCAGTCCGGATGACGCAACTACTAGTATCCTAGTTGGTATCGCCTCATGTACCTTGTCATACTGTTTATCCTATTCGCGACCACTACGATTTTGATTTGTGTTATACCTATGGGGTACCCTCTGATAACCACTAGTTTACGGTGGGGCTTACGGTGCTGTATAGACTATGACATTTATAAACTGTGTTAAGGGTGGAATGGGCCATGGCTTAACGCTAGGAATGATATTTTACTTTATGATAGACATTATTGTATATAGCGTATTCTATTATATAGTAGATAGTTTAACGGATCCTTAGGAGATGGAAATCCCGAACATCTCTTAAGTTAATGCACACACGTTAAATACTGGATAGGAGGTGTCTAAAACCCGTAAACATCTCTGACGCCGTCACACTCATATTTACTTATTCGATTTAACCTACATGAGATATTTTAGTCCTGACTCGAGTGTTTTGTCTTTTCATTACGCTCGGGTGAGCCTGAGCATTTTAGATAGGGTTGAAGATCTATTCTGGAGGACGAAGACAGAGTTTGGTATTACATCATTTGTATTCTACTACTGCATTATTTTTCCGCTCCATTGTTGTATTATCTCTGATATGTATGTAACTCTGATTTATGATGTATAATAATAATCAAATTTATTTATTTAACAGCTTCATGAACTGTTATTTTATTATTATATCTTGTCCCTTCCGCTGCGAGGTTCCGAGTTTGTTTCTGTTCTTTCTTTTCTTTTCTTATTTAACCCCAATAACTATTTGTATTTTGGATTGGTTGAGTCTGCATGTGTGTATGTTTTGTCAACTTGAACGGTCAAAAATGTGGGTCGTTACAGACCCTTTGGTTAAAATCAAACCACCTAGAAAGAACCCAACTTAAATCATAACTAATAAAGTATAAAATAAATTTCATAATTAAATCATAGTTTAATATAAATTAAAACTTAATTAAATCTTAAATAATCAAAATCAAATCATAATTAAGTCTTAATTAATTAGAAGTAAATTAATAATTAAAGTCTAAACAAATAAACACTTACTTAAAATTATTCCCTAATTAATTAATAATTAAGCAAATAATTAATCTTTAATTAAATAATAATTAATTAAATAATTCGACTTTAATTATATAATAATTAAAGTAATTAAACTTGATTACATAAGATAATACCCTTATTTACTTAATTAATAATTAATTAAACTTCTTAATAACTTACTTAATTATCACTAATTAGTCATTAGTTACTTAACCTAATTGCTGATTAATTAATAAATAATTATCCTTACTAATAAATTAATTAATTATTAAACATTCTTAATCAAGTTATAATTAGCTTATGTGTTGCTAATTACACTCGAAAATAGGTTTTCAAATCATTTTAAAAAGAAACTTTACAGTTAGAAATTGAACTTTTCTGAATTGCATCCATAGCAACTATCGCCATGGATGCAATAACTTAGAATTACTTCTCTAAGTTACCATCTAAAATTTTTACCTTACTTTGGATTACTTTTTAATACATAAAGTAAAGCTTTTTGAAAACCATAATTCGAGTTAGAATTTAAACAAAACATTTACTTACTAAAAACTAGTAAACGATTAGATTTTCAAAATGGATCTCAAGTCCCTTACTAACAACTCAAATTTCTATCTTCCATACCATTCAACCATAATCCGAACATATATGAAAGATACCAATCCACATCATCAACATATTGTAGCAAAATTACCTCATTCATATCCATACACATCACCTAACCATCAATCTCAAATCAAATGCTAAAATACTAGTTAGCACATACACAAAACATCTAAGGCATATCATAATCCGAGCACAACATCATATATATATATATATATAACCATATAACCAACAAATCTATAAAGGTAAGATCTTTCCCAAAAAGTTAAGAATTCACTCACTAAGAGCTATCCAAACTCTCGCTAAATTAGAGTATGACATAACACTTCCATTCCTAAGCAACAAGATGGATTCTTAATCCCTAATTGCACTATGTAGGCTTGGCCTTGACGGGAAGAGGAAGCGAGACTTGTTTTTGTAAGGTGGAGCGACTTCGGATAAACATAAAATTCTCAATAATACACCCAAAAATAGGTCATTTTGCAACTGATTTTTTGGGCTACCTACTCACAGAATTTCATAAAGCACTAAAACGGAAAGTTATTGTAATTTCTTTTCTCTATCATTTCAAAAAAAAGAATCACTAATTTTTGATTTGTTTTGAAGATGTTATGATCAAAAAGAAGAAGGGAAATATTCGTACTTGAAATTCTAGGTGAAAAATTGCTTTGCAAAGATTGGGTATTTTGACATGGCTATGCTAGAAATTTGAAAACATGGTCAACTAGAATGTTGTAGTCATTAAAGTTTCACACAGTTTCAATAAATGAAAAACTCCAATTGAGTTAGGAATGATGAAGAAAAGTTTGGTGGAAAGAGGATGAAAAATGGATAAACATATGGACTATTTATAAGCAAGATTTCACCCTAATCACTTTGTCAAGTCACATCACAAATCTTTTATAATATATATATATATATATATATATATAATCATGTTTAGTCAATCTCTTTCTTTTATATATATTATTATGTTGAGTCACATCACATTCTTATATATATATAATTATTTTGTTTAGTCACATCATTCACTTTTATATATATAAGTTTAATTACTAATTATCTAAGATGCGACAAAAGATAATTATGGTTAATGATTACAAATCTAAGGTGTAACAATACTTAATAAATATATTTATATAAAACGTTTATTATTTTTAAAACTATGTCTTATCACATTACTTGCTAATCCAAATTAACATAAGATAATTTGTTTCTAAATGTTTTATTATTTATTTAATGAACTCTTATATATATATGTATACGATGCACAAAGACGAACAACGTTCCTAACAAATTTCCGGTGTCGAAAGGTCGAAATTTCGAAAAACGTTCTTCGGTCACATTTTCTATTTTTCTGCGAACTATTTAATTTAGTAAACAAATTTTGAAAACAATTTTACCATCATTATTAATTAATCAAAATGAGTTTATTCTTATTATAAAACCTATATATTAAATATTAAAATTAATTAAATATTCACTAATCAATGTAGTGAAATTTTGGGTCGTTGCATTCTCCCCTCCTTAAAAGAATTTCGTCCTTGAAATTACACCTCAACCTATCCCAGAATACACTCAACACTTTACATCAGCTCGTATGATGGACATAGATCATTCTTATGCAAAATCTGATTCGATCTCAACTCGAATACACAACTTTCCTTCCGAACTAGTATCGCCCACTCGATTCTCTAGTACTGACTCAGATTAGGCTCCTTGATTTGGAACCTCGATTCTCCTTACATAGTCGTAACTATGATAGAAAACTTTGGTCCCACACCAAGAACCCTCATCAAGTGCTCGCCGTCAAAATTCAAGCAATAGATCCTTATTCGGAAAGGTGCAACACCTCAAAGACACATACTCGAATCTTGGATCACTCTATATGGAAAGAGAAATGATCTACATCCAACTTATGCACTTACTTAATTTGTCCTCCCTAATACCAATTCTATTTCCACTAAATCAGTTATGAAAACATTTCATAAACTACACTAGTTCAACTTGGATAATACTCCATTACAGCCGAAGAATATATAACTCTATTTGATTCCACTATTTCATTTTTCATTTACTTCCCTAAGGAAATTCAAAATCCAAATACTCGGCTTTTATTTTCAAAAGCTTTTTAAAATGGAACTCTATACTTTAAATCATACAAATATATAGATATAGCTCGAGTAACTCCAAAATGATACTAAGGGACTGGGTACTACCAAACAGTATTATACATTCCCTTACAAAGAAGAGTAATACTCCCGAGAAGTGTTTACCAACTGAACACATCCCTTTCCCAATTTTAAGTCATTTTTGAGCCACTCGAACTAGTTAACTTAAAATTATTCCTTTTATTTCCAAATTCTCATTTTTGAAACAATATTATACTTTTCCAATAAAACATTTATTTCCAACTTACTTTGGGTTTGTTCGGGTTGAGCTTGCTTCGACTGTACAATGATAAAGAGAATAATTTACCATGTACACTACAATGTTCGCCTAGGAAAACATCCGATCGTCACTTAGAAGATTATTCCGATCATCACAAAACAATCAAGACTTGTTCCTCGTACCAATCCAAAGAAAACACTTCTTACTAACAAATTTATCTCAAAAATTTATAATTAAACCAAATTGGTTTCAAATATTATTATTATTATTTCCCAAAATCTTGAAAATCATTTTTCCAAAAGCACCAGAATTTAAGTTCTCAAGTTTTCAACCTAAATTCTTCCAACTTAAATGATACATTTTTATAACCCATTTTATAAATCACTTCTATTAAACCATTTTAAATATTTATCTCAAAATATTCTAACTTTTAAATCAAACTCTACCTCAACATTAACATCAAACGCCTATAGTTAAACTGTGAAACTTAATTCACACGGTGTTCGTTGCCCTATTTTACCCAATCCTTATCTACCCGACCCATGTCTTAAAATGGAAACTTCCTATACACACTAACCATAGTCAATGTTTACATGGATAAACATGACTAAACAAGTCTTAAATGATAATAATAGCATATTATTATCTCATAACGCCCCAGCCTACTATACTATAATATTTGTGAAAATCATGATTTTTTGTATATAAAATATATTCTAGGTAAATTTATTTCATTTACCCAATTTCAAACGAATACTATGTCAATTGAACTTGTTCTAGTGTTTAGGAAATCCCTATCGATTACTTTGGCCAAACGCATCGACTATAATTCTTAAGCCACTCAACAGCTCAAATAACACAATATAAAACCTTTTTATAGCACTAACAAATACGCCCTCTTATATAATATACACTCAAACTCATTCTAGAGTCTCACTTTCCCTATCTTAAATGAGTATACCTCACCAAGGCCAAGGTTCTCGCTTAACCTTTAGCTCTGATACCAAATGTAACAAACCGGATTTTCAACCCTCGAAAATCGACACTAATACGTTCACTGCATCACATGCCGAATATTCAAGTGCCAGAAATACTGATTTGTTAGGGTGAAAGAAGAAGGTAGAAGATATAAGAAAATTAAACAACATAGAATCTCACAATGCAGCGAATAATATATAATACAACAACGATCTTTGCAAAAAGGAAACATTTTTATTCATATAATATCAGAGTACACTAGGCTTATCCTAAATTTGGACAGTTATAGAAACCTGTCCTAACACTGACAAACATACAAACTCTATAATACAATGGAAGAGAAATATACGTGAATACGTCTTGACCATCCAGCTCCTCTCTAACTCAAAAGTATCCAAATAAACTTGGGAAAATATGCTCAGTCAGACCCGAGCATTACATGGAATAACGCCCGGGTCAGTCTGGTAAACCAGCGTGAGTAAAACTTGATAACAAGTAACAACCGATCTGATTTATACATTTAAAAACTTTTCAAACAAAGGGTATCTCGTAAGACCAAACCACACATAAAAACAAATTGGTTTCTACCTTACGATAACCAAAACATTTTATATCAAAATCCAATGGTATTATCATAGTGTCTAGGTTTGAAGTAAATAGATAAAATAGCTGAAATGCTTGCATCTCACATTCCCACATACTAGGTTCTACAATCGAAAACGTAAGGCATGTATTGGAGATTGGATCCCAACAATGGCAAGGTAAGGAACTACCTTCTGATGATACACCTCTAGAAAATGCACCGATGCTAACACAGAGCCAGCTGCCCCTTTAACATGGTAGACTGGATTACCTCACCCCCTTGACACTGAGGCCTTATACTACCACGGTGTTTGCGCCCAAACCAACTCTGAAAGGGATATCTAGAATGGGGTGACCGCTCCTAATGGTAGGTAACCACATAGCTCTGCTGTATGCCCTGTTTTTGCCATTCCTCCCAGTTGTCAGGCCTGAGGCTATGCTTTACCTTTCTGAATAGAAATCCATCTTGGAATTCTAACACTGCCCTCCAGGCATTAATGCAATGCCAGCATTCATCCATACAAGTTCGTTCAGGGTCTGAACGAAACCGAAGGCACTAACTCTACTACATCCATTTTGGAATCACATTTATGATTTGTAGCAGTAGCCCTTACACTGGAAAGAGCACCATCTTCAATCATCATCAAAATGTCTTCCACTCGAATGTACATGTTGGTTCAGAGGGGTTTTCTTACATATAAATCTGATCCCGGTCTCTTCGTACCAACAACCGATAATTTCCGGTTGACTCATTCCCGGTTCTTTTTGAAGTTTGTATTTGAATCTTCATCGGGGAGCTTGAATTTACGTTCATACTTCCTAAGTCAAATTGGTTCAAAATTAGTAGTCGGTTATTTAAATATCAAATAAACAAACATCCAATCATGGTTTAATTCCTATATGGGATCCACTAAGCCTTTATTAATTCTCTTTAATTAAAAAAATACTTTATAATACTTGATCAAAAGATCTTTTCCAAACACTATTTCCAAACCCCTTAAATCTCCTTTATACTTGAAAAAAACATTTATATACTTATATCTATGGTATAAGAATATTACCAAAACATTTTACTTTTCATGCTTTGAAAACAAAATTATATACTTATCTTATCAGTATAAGTATATTTACAAACTTTTCAAAATTTTCTTCTTTCCAAATCCCAACATTTCTTTCAAATAAAACATTCCATTTATCCTCTATCAAAAATTCCCTTTTTAAAAGCTCATCTCATATTTCAATTAACTTATAACTTTCAAAATAAAGTTATAATCCACTTCTATTAACCTTAAAGTTAATTTATAAACCTCTTTCCAAATCTCAGATATGATTTATAAAACTTTTTCCTATTTTTAAACTCTTTATATAAACCTTTCTATACTCCTTCATAAAATATCCTTTAGAAATATCATTTACAAACACCATTTGTAAAAAATCTTAATAACCCTTATACGAATCCCCTTTCTATAAACAAGTTATCATTTATAAATACCTTTATACGAATTATATAACTTGAACCATTTATAAACCCTTAGCCTCAAATTGATAAAAGAATTAAAGTAAATTCAAAACCATACTTTATAAATTCCAAATGAGGAGTAACAGTCCCAATGATACTAATTTAAGTTATCATTTTAGTTCAATTTAATTCCTAGGCACTTACCAATTATTTACATAGGCTAACATATATGTAAATCCAACCAATTTTCAAATCAGGGAATAACATGTCAATACAACTCAACTAGCTTATACATGTCTTAACAACATAATAGCAGGATGGTGATTTGTCCTACTAAATAGATGTCCAAAACAATTTAATTAATTAATAACAGAACGGGGATTTATTCTGCTAAACACATGTCCAAACAATCCAAACAATTACCCTATAGCAGAATGGTGTTTTATTCTTCTAATGAACATCCATACAACACAAATAATCACATTCTAACTTATTCACAGTTGTTTGTCTATTTAATATCATGGACAAGAGAGCCTTTTGTTAAAATCAAACGGCTTAGAAAGACCCAACTTAAAACATAACCGATAAAGTTTAAAATAACTTTTCATAATTAAATCATAATTTAATATAAATTAAAGCTTAATTAAATCTTAAATAATCAAAATCAAATCATAATTAATTCTTAATTAATTAGAAGTAAATTAATAATTAAACTTTAAACAAATAAACATTTACTTAAAATCAATCCCTAGTTAATTAATAATTAAGTAAATAATTAATCTTTAATTAAATAGTAATTAAATAAATAATTCAATTTTAATTAAATAATTATTAAACTTAGTTACATAAGATAATTACCCTTATTAACTTAAGTAATCATTAATTAAACTTCTTAATAACTTACTTAATTATCACTAATTAGTCACTAATTACTTAACCTAATTATTGATTAATTAATAAATAAGTATCCTTAATTAATAAATAATTATCCTTAATTAATAAATTAATTAATTATTAAATAATCTTAATCTAGTTATAATTAGCTTATGTGTTGCTAATTATATTCAAAAATAGGTTTTTAAATCATTTTAAAACGAAACTTTAAAGTTAGAAATTGAACTTTTCCGAACTGCATCCATAGCGACTATCGCTATGGACGCAGTAACCTAGAATTACTTCTCTAAGTTACCATCTAAAATTTAAACCGTACTTTGGATTACTTTTAACACATAAAGAAAAGGTTTTTGAAAACCTTAACTCGAGTTAGAATGAAACAAAACATTTACAAACTAAAAACTAGTAAATGATTAGATTTTCAAAATGGATCTAAAGTCCCTTACTAACAACTCAAGTTTCTATCTTCCATACCATTCAACCATAATCCGAGCATATATGAAAGTTACCAAACCACATCATCATCATATTGTAGCAAAATTACCTCATTCATATTCATACACATCACCTAACCATCAATCTCAAATCAAATGCTAAAATACAATTTAGCACATACACAAAACATCTAAGCCATATCATAATCCAAGCACAAAATCATATATATATATATATATATATAACACCATATAACCAACAAATCTATAAAGGTAAGTTCTTTCCCAAAAAGTTAAGAATTTACTCACCGAAAGCTATCCAAACTCTCACTAAATTAGAGTATGACATAGCACTTCCATTCCTAAGCAACAAGATGGAGTCTTGATCCCTAATTGCACTAGGTATGCTTGGCCTAGATGGGAAGAGGAATCCAGACTTATTTTGGTAAGGTGGAGCGACTTCAGATAAACTTCGAATTCTCAATAATAAACCCGAAAATATGTCATTTTGCAACTGATTTTTGGGCTAACTACTCACGAAATTCCAAAAGGCACTCAAAGTGAAAGTTATTGAAATTTCTTTTCTCTATCATTTCAAAATAAGAATCACTCAGTTTCGATTTGATTTGAAGAAGTTATGATAGAAGAAGAAGGGTAATTTTCGGACTTGAAATTCTAGGTGAAAAATTGCTTTGCAAAGATATGGTATTTTGACATAGCTATTTTAGAAATTTGAAAAAGTGTTCAACTAGAATGTTGTAGCCATTAAAATTTCACATGGTTTCAATAAAATAAAACCTTCATTTGAGTAAGAAATGAGGAAGAAAAGGTTGGTGGAAAGAGGAGGAAAAATGGAGAAACATATGGGCTATTCATAAGCAAGATTTCATCCTAATCACTTTGTCAAGTCACATCACAAATCTTTTATAATATATATATATATATATATATATATAATTATGTTTTGTCACATTACTTTCTTTTGATATATATTATTATGTTTCGTCATATCACTTTCTTTTATATATATATAATTATTATGTTTAGTCACATCACTCTTATATATATATACGTTTAATTATTAATTAACTAAGATGTGAAAAGAGATAATTATTGTTAATGATTACAAATCTATGATGTGACAATACTTAATATATATTTATATAAAATGTTTATTATTTTTAAAACTGTCTTGTCACATCACTTACTAATCCAAATTAACATAAGATAATTGTTAACTCCCATTTTTATGCCGACCTAAAACTCTGCGACCTAAAGTTCTTCACGACCTAAGGGACTTCACGACTTAACAGACTCTACGACCTAACGACCTAAGGAAGTTAGCGACCTAACGACCTAAAGTTCATTACGACCTAAGGGACTTCACGACTTAACAGATTCTACGACCTAATGACCTAAGGAAGTTAGCGACCTAATGACCTAAAGTTCTTTACGACCTAAAGTTTTTCACGACCTAACTCCTGAAGCGGCCTAGCGACTTAGAAACTTAACGAGCTAAGGAGATAGCGACCTAGTGGCTCCAGTCTTCAGCGACCTAAAAGCTTCGCGATCTAACTTCACAAAGCAGCACAACGACCTACCACTCCATCAGGCTAACTTCTTAAGTCGCGAGTGGGCCACGACCTAACTTAGGTCGCTCGCAACCTACAACCTAACTTAGGTTGTACACGTCCTAAGACTTGGGGGTTAAATTTCGCCCAGAACCACTCCCATAAATACAGCCCCAACTCCAACTAGCAAAGGACTTTTGGCCAATCATTTTCTGAAGCGTCATTACTCTGCCGAATTCTCAACTCATCCAAGACTCGAAGAACTTCAAATATCGAAGATACTACAACAAGCTTTGAACGAGATTCTACACATCCAACATGGATTCGACAAATCTCATCGTCAGAGTTTGAGTTACTAATTCGAAGTGTTTGAGTGATCGAAGTGAATTGTATTCAAAGTGCATTGTATCAAATTGTAACCAGATCAGCAATAAAAGACTATAAAGTGGACGAAGGCTCAATTACGGGCCGAACCACTATAAATCTGTTGTTCCTTTACCATTTTCTGCTATTTTCAGCTTATATTCTGTTCCCGTACCAACGGGTGGTGCTTTCATGTTGTTATTACACACACCGGGTGTTAGCGTTCAATTTTCAGCGTTAACATTTTAGTGCTTTCACTGAGAACCCAACTCAGGAAGATTGTCATCATTGTTTAACGAAAGTTTGTGGAAAAAGTTTCTTTCAAAATCAGAAGTTTGTTGGATATAATGGCTCCTGGAAGAAAACGCAAGTCTATCAGATCTGAAGATGCTCACGATAACACTGCTACTTCTCTTTCTCCAAGTCAAGCAGCTCCCAGGATTGGAGTGACGCGAGAAGAGTTAGATGCTGCAGTGACCGGGTTGTATCAGCAAATTGAAACTCAGAATACTCTAATGATGGAGAAGTTAAGTTCTTTGCTCGGGGCTATTCAAAGACCGATAAATAATGAAGAAAACATCGTTGATGCTCTTTACAACTCCGAAGGAAGAAATATTCCTCAAGGGGGATCAGGTGCTGCTGAAGGGGCACCCCTCCAAGCTGAAGGATCCAAGCCATCGCCAGTTTTCCACGAACATTTTCCCGGACAAACTTCCGAGAAAATGGCCGAAGTTTACTCCGCAAAGTCATTAAACAATGAGGAATATCTCTCTAGCATGATTCGGCAAATAATGAAAGAAAGCATGTAGAGAAATGAAGATGAGAGCGAATGGGGATTCACGCCGAGTAAAACTCCGTTTACTGAGAGGATTCTAAAAGCTGAGTTTCCCAGAAAATTTGTTCCCCCCACCATTCCTGCTTATCAAGGGACAAGTGATCCAAATCAATTCTTGTATAAATATGACTGGCACATGACCGGCGCAAGGGCAACTGATGAGATTAAGTGCCGGTATTTCCCGGTATATTTGGAAGGGGTGGCACTTCTTTGGTTTACCAAGCTTCCTGTTCGATCCGTAGACCAGTTTTCCGATCTAACCCGAAAATTTAAAGAGCAATTCAGGTTGTATGCTTCAAAGGCGAAAGACATAATGTTATTGTCTAGTCTTGAGCAGAATCCGGGAGAGCCTATTAAGTCATTCCGGAATTGCTTCAACATAGCTCTGGCTGAAGTTGACAACGCAGAGCCACGAATGGTCTTGACTTACTTGATGCGTGTTATCGACAAGTCGAGCGAATTTGGAAAATGGCTGAAAATGTAGGAGCCAAATTCACTCGAGAAATTCTATAAGAAAGCTGATGAATTCGTACGCTTGGAAAATCTTCCGGCAACAATGAAAGTGGTGGCAACAAGGGTGGAGAATAATATTGCTACTTCGATTAAGAAAGATTCCGGAGGTCAGAAGAGGAAAAAATCATGATAGGAAGAAACTAAAGGATATAAACAAACCTCGCTTCTTTAAACCCTCAGATTTCACTCCTTTAACCGACACTCCGGAGAATATCTTCTTCGCCACCAAAGATGTTGTGGAGTATCCTAAACCAGTGGAGATAAAACCTGGAAAGGGTGTTATGCGAAATGGAAAATTCTGCCGATTCCATAACCAACCCGGACATGATACCAACGAATGTCGTCATTTGAAGAGCTTAATTGAAGAGTTGTTGAGGGAAAACAAGCTGCAACAATATGTTAAGAAGAACAGGAATGACCCAACTTCGTCTACTCAGGGGCAGCAACCCCCTACTCATTCATCTGGCTCGGGTAAAGGCACTACCGCACATGAATCCGAAAGGCCTGTTATCAATGTGATTACAGGAGGCCCACACCCAACGGGCAGAAGCTGGGGTGAAATGGAACGATATGCTCGTGCTTTGAAATACACTCCAGCAGAAGAATATGTTTTTGTTCTAGAAGACGCTGCACCCTTGAAACAGCAGAAAACTTCTGATGATGATATTATGTTCAAAGCCAGGGATTCTATGGGTATTGAAGCTCCAACAATAGATCCCTTGGTCATTTTTGCAGGAATTGGGCCAGCTATTGTAAGACGAGTTCTTGTTGATTGCGGTGCTTCCTGCAATATACTCTTCAAGAAGACATTTGATCAAATGAAGATTCCAATGGCTGACGTTCAGGCTTCATCGCAGAAGATTGTTGGGTTCACTGGGAAAACGCAGCAACCAATCAGAACTGTCGACTTGTTTGTGGAACTTGGTGAGGGGCAGAAAAGGGTAGTTCGGAAACAAACTTTTGTAATTGTCGATGGGTTTTCTGCCTACAATGCCTTCCTAGGCCGGCCAACTCTAGCTGCATTCAAAGCCATTCTAGCCCCGTGGTGCCTAACTATGAAATTTCCTACAGATAATGGTGTTGGTGTCATCAAAGGAGATCAAAATGCTGGACGTGAATGTTACCTTATAGAGCTTCAAGAAGCCAGGAAGAGAGAAATGGGTAAAGATGCGGCAGCCCCCCTCCGCATCAAAAACCCAACCTTGTAGCAAATACAGCGTGGTCCCTGCACTGGTGAGCATAGTGGTGCAAGGAGAGAAATGGACCCCAGAAAAGCCAGTGCAGAGGAAAATAGAGTGGTGCCGATGGAGGTAACGGTACCAGTACCTGTTGATTAAAGACCCAAACAAAGTGCTAAATGTAGGTTCGCAACTCAGTATGACAGTCCAAAATATGCTAATATCATTTTTGAAAGCAAATCTGGACGTATTCGCTTGGAGCCATGCAGATATGTGTGGAATATCTCCAGAGATTGCTATACATACTCTGAATATTGATCCGAAATTCACGCTTGTGAAACAGAAGAGAAGAACCCAAGGTCCAGAAAGGTCAGTAGCGCTAAAGGAAGAGGTAGACCGACTCATGGAAAATCATTTCATTAGAGAGTCCATATATCCAAATTGGGTTTCAAATCTTGTGTTGGTTAAAAAGGCCAATGGAAAATGGAGAGTGTGCATTGATTTCTCAGATTTAAACAAAGCCTGTCCCAAAGACTGCTTCCCGTTACCAAGGATTGATCAACTGGTAGATGGGATAGCCGGACACGAATTGTTATCTTTTATGGATGCTTACTCCGGGTATAACCAAAATTATGATGCATGAGTCGGACCAGGAGGATACGAGCTTCATCACAGATGTTGGTTTATACTGCTACAAAGTCATGCCTTTCGGATTGAAAAATGCAGGGGCAACATATCAAAGGCTTGTTAATGCAATGTTCAAATCACAGCTTGGGAAAACTATGGAAGTCTATGTCGATGATATGTTAGTGAAATCAAAGAAAGCAGTTGACCATATGGACCACTTAGCAGAAATGTTCGAAATCCTCCGAAGATATGGAATGTAGCTCAACCCTTTGAAATGTTCATTCGGAGTAGAGTCCGGGAAATTCTTGGGATTTATCGTAAGCGCTAGGGCATTGAAGCCAATCCTGCTCAAATTACTGCTCTAAGAGGAGTCAAAGCCCCTAGGACAAAGAAGGAACTGCAGAGCCTAAATGGGAAAGTTGCTGCCTTAAGTCGATTCATTTCCAAAGCTACTGATAAATGCATCCCCTTCTTTGACGCTTTAAAGAAAGGAAAGAAAAACTTCGAATGGACACCTGAATGCCGGAAAGATTTTGATGAATTAATCCGTCACATGGAAGTGCCTCCAATACTTTCCAAGCCCAACAACAGTAAAGACCTTTTCATATACTTGGCTGTTTCATCCCATGCCCTGAGTGCAGCACTGGTACGAGAGGATGCAAAAGTTCAACGTCCGGTTTACTATATCAGCAAAAGACTCACTGGGGCATAAATGAATTATTCAAAGCTAGAAAAGCTCACCTACTGTTTACTGATTGCTTCTAGAAAGTTGAGGCCGTATTTTCAAGCTCACCCTATCAAAGTTCTCACCGACCAGCCCCTAAAGCAAGTCCTATTTCGCCCTGAAACTTCGGGTCGTCTTCTGAAATGGAATATTGAGCTTAGCCAATATGATATCACTTATCATCCCCGAAGAGCGATCAATGGACAAGCCTTAGCAGATTTCATCGCAGAGTATACAGATAAGGGTGATAAAGAGGAAGAGATTGCAGTAGACATCTCGACCAAATGGAAGTTATATGTTAATGGCTCAAGAAATGATTACTGTTCCGGAGCTGGGGTTGTGCTTGAAACCCCCGAAGGGTGATCATTATGTTACGCATTGAGATTGGAATTCCCTTCTACAAACAATGAAGCAGAATATGAAGCTCTAATTGCTGGAGTAAAAATTGCAAAGGAATTGAACATCAAAGCATTGTAAATCTTCAGTGATTCTCAGCTTATTGTGTGTCAGGTCAAGAAGGAATTTCAAACTAAAGGAGGAAATCTGCCCGCTTATTTGTCAAAGGCTTCTGAGCTTCTCGATGATTTCGATCATTTTTCGATAAACCACATACCTCGAGAGGAAAATATGAAAGCGGATTCTCTAGCAAAGTATTCAAGCTCCGGAGAAGCTTAATTATTATGATTGGTTCCTGTGGAGGTTTTGTCAGCTCTAAGCACTGATGATATGGATATCGACTGGATCATGGCTGTATCTCAAGAACAAGAGTCATGGATGACCCCAATCAAAGAATATCTGCTCAACGGTTCCCTACCAAAAAATTATAAAGAACGCCGAAAGCTGTTAAGAAAAGCATCAAGTTATGTAATTCGGGACGGAAGGTTATACAGGCGGGGATTCTCAATACCATTACTTCGATGTGTAACCAAGGAAGAAGCTAAGACAATCTTAGCAGAGGTACATGGAGGAGAATGTGGGGATCATTATGGCGGCCAAACACTTGCTAAGAAAGTTCTTCGATATGGGTATTTCTGGACCGATATTAATCGAGATGCTACTATCTATTCCAAAAAATGTGACAAATGCCAGAGATTTGCAAAAATCCCAAGAGCGCCTTCAACTGAACTAACACAGATGGTCAGCCCATGGCCGTTCGCCATTTGGGGGATAGATCTAATCAGACCTTTACCAATTGCCAAGTCGGGAATCAAATATGCTATTGTTGCTATTGATTATTTCACTAAATGGGCTGAAGCTGAACCTTTGGCCACTATTACTTCTAAAAAGATGATAAATTTTGTAACGAAAAATATCATTTGCAGATATGGTGTGCCACAAAAGATAATCACAGACAACGGTACTCAATTTGAGAGCGAAGAGTTCCAGGACTTCTGCAAGCAATTTAAAATCCAAAAAAGTTTCTCAACAGTGGCTCATCCGCAGGCAAACGGGAAAGTGGAAGCAGTAAACAAAATTATCAAGTCAACCATCAAAAAGCAGCTTGAAAAAGCAAAAGGTGGATGGGTTGATAAGCTACCACTAGCACTATGGGCATACAGAACAACCCATAAAACTGCGACTGGGCACACTCCATTCTCATTGGCATACGGATCAGAAGCAATGATTCCAGTTGAGCTAGAAGTCCCTTCACAGAGGAGAATTCATTTCAACCAGGACGAAAATGAAAAATTGCAACTCGAAGCACTTGACTTTCTTGATGAAAGAAGGGAAGAAGCTAGACTCAGAGTTGCGGCCCATCAGCAAATAATTGCAAGGCACTTCAATTCTAGAGTCCGTCAACGAAGCTTTGAAGTCGGGGACTTAGTCTTGAAAAGGATCATGATAGCAGTCGGAGTATTTGGACCAAATTGGGAAGGGCCATATGTCATAGGCAATAAACTTCTTGATGGCACATTCAAACTCACAACTGTCGAAGGAGATCCAATCCCAAGAGCCTGGAACAGCAATCATTTGCGCCCATATTTTACTTAAAAAGCTTTGCTTGAAATTGTAAAATGATTATGGATGTATCGATTGTATTGTAAACCATTGTAAAATCAGTGATGTTGAATAAAAGAGCTATAAAGTGGACGTAGGCCCAATTCTAGGCCGAACCACTATAAATTTTTGTGTTCTTTATTATTATAAAATGCCTGTTTTATTTCGATATGTAAATACTCTAAATGTATTGCTAAAAATATCGATTTAATATTGCAGGTCATTAAAACAAAGCTTTCCCATCGCAATACCAAGTGAACCCCGCAAACCACTCAATAAACAAATTTCAAGCCACAGAAAGTTCCAAATTCAAATCCAATATAAGATGAACTTTGCACCAAAAGTTGATGATTCCACCGAAGAGACACTTTTCCAAAGAAAAGGAACTAGACGCTTGTTAACTAATTACGATCGTTTGTATAAACAGACATCTGATTGAATAACTTGCGCCTGTCCCATGGAATCAATCAACAGTGAAGTACACTCCATTGGATAGAGCAAACTGCTTACAAAGGAAAGGAACATAGGCTCGGAGACAATAACAGGGGACCATTGGTGAGCAAACAACAAAGAGACATGGGCGAGCTGATCAACAAAAGCCCTCTTCGGAGGCGCAACTCTTCGGAGGATAAAGACCTTTACGGAGGCACAAGCCCTCTTCGGAGGCACGCCAATAAATGGAAACGCTCTTCTCAACAAAAAGGTTGGTGGAACCACTGAGGCAAGGCCTTTGTTAACTAATTGCGATCGTTTGTGCAAACGAACATCCAATTAAATAACTTGCGTCCGCCCTATGGATCCATTTAACTATGAGAAAGTAATTTCCAGGCAATCAAATAAAGACCTCTTCGGAGGCATAAGACCTCTCCCGAGGCACCACAAGCCCTCTTACGAGGCACAAGCCTTCCCCAAAGGCACACACTGCCCTCTTCGGAGGCAGAAGACCTTCCCCAAGGCACACAAGACCTCTTCGGAGGCACAAGACCTCTTCGGAGGCACAAGACCACTTCGGAGGCACAAGTCCTCTTCGGAGGCACAAGACCACTTCGGAGGCACAAGTCCTCTTCGGAAGCACAAACAAAAGACTTCTCCGGAAGCACAAGACCTCTCCGGGGGCACAACGCTACTTCACAAAGCATAATGCTACTCTTCGGAGTCCAAATGCTACTCCTCAAAAATAACGAAAAGCCCTCCTCAGAGGCACACTTCAACTCTCAAGGAAGATTTACTTGTTCATCTTGAAAAATTCTTCCCCAGAAATTGAAGTGCTAAGTAAAATCCTCTTTAGAGGCCCGCTCTACCGCGTAGGAGAATTCACTTCTCAAAAATATGAAGTGACCATCTCCGAAGGTTGAAGCACAAAAACTTCTCCAAAAATGAGACACGCTCCATTTAAGTAGAATAATTGTTTCCTCAAAGACGGAATAATTATTCTTCAAAAATAAGAGTACAAGTCTCGCCAAAGCAAAAATATATTGCAATGCACTTGTGGTATAGGGGCAATATCATACAATACAACTACATCAATAAAAGTAGTATTCAAGCGACATACCACAAGCACATTACAATATCACGCGGAAAAGATGTGGAATAAATGCATTCTCAAACATAGACAAAACGTTTGTACAAATAAAAAGAATCGCTTATTCTACACTAAAATGAGAAATAGATGCATTCTTACATATACAAGAATTCGTACAAGTAAAAGAATTATTTTATTCAATGCTGTGAAAATTCTTTACATGTGCAGATCTAAAAAAAAGCAGGGACCGGTACCCGCACAATCTCTGGTCGATACAAGCAAAAAGCAAAATAAGAAAAGTAGAATCCAAATTATCACTCCTTCTTCCTGCCACCCTTAGTACCCTTGCCCGGTTTGATGACTAGTTTCGAAATCCGGCGGGGACGGGTCGGAGAAGAAGGAGAAGAGGGAACAGCTGGATCTTCTTCTGCTTCATCTTCTCCAGCAAAAATGTTTTTCTTCGTCTTCTTCATGACGCGCTTCCCTTTCCTCTTCAAGGAAGACTCACTTCCCGGAGTAGTAAGTAGCGCAGAAAGCTTAGTGTTATCATCGAGAGACTGCTCCGGAGTCTTCTCACTGTCCTCAAGATCCTCTTCCTTTTGTTCTTTTGAAGCGGGTGGATCCTCCAAGCCTCGAAGGGCTTCTATTTGCTCTTCCTGCGAACCCGGTTGAGAAGCAGGAGTAACTTGAAGGGTTGGAGGAGGAATAGCTGGAAGAGGAGAAGAGTGTATAGCGCTTGGTGCCTCCGCTGTAGAAGAAAAGAAGTTAAAATCGGTATTCTCCGAGAAAAGAGAAGTTATTGGTTCATCAAAGCTTAAGTAATAAGTAAGAAGCTCATCAAACTCGGTTAAATTGAATGAGTGATTCATTGGATCCGGGTCGACACCAAAGTTACCTGGAGAAGTCGGCTTTGTAGGATCAATCTCGAATTTCTCAACCTCAATATCTTCCAAGGCCTCGTCCTCAGTGGGAGTGGTCACAATTTCTTTGTCAACTTTAGCAGGAGGCGAAGAATGGGAACTGGAGTCTATAATGTTAACATCAGTCGAAATTGAAGTATGGACGGGGGCAGTTAAAGGAGCTTCCTTCTTTGGGTGTTCTTCTCCCGTCGATTCAGCTCGCGCTTTAGCAAGTTGCTCCTTTCCTCTAGCAAGAGCGGCACGAGTTTCATCGTCAAGATAACGTGCCTCAAGCTCTGCCTCATCATAGCCGGCACTGCGAAACATATCGATTATCGCCTGCCATACTTCAGCTAAAGTGACTTCATAGTCCGGCCCCAAAAACGAGAGACTTCCGCGTCCCAAGACGCTGTGGATATAAAAGTCGAACAAAGTGGAGCTGATATTGGCTTTAGTAGCCATATGAGATTCTTCGGCTGCAACTTTCCCAGCGACAACTTCATCACGCTCTCTTTCAGCCTTTAACAACTGAGACTGCAACCTAATGATTTCCAAGTCTTTGGAGCTAATTTTCTCCCGAAGCTGAACGGCGTCATCACGATATTTCCCACAAACATGCTGCTCTGCTTCAAGTCTTGCTTCAACATCTCACTGAGCAGCATGGGCGTCTCGAACCTGCTTTTGGAGCATTTCTTCCTTTTGCGAGTAAGAAGTGGAGGAAGTGGCAAGCTCGCTCTTTAGTCTTTCAACTTCGGCTTCAAGCCTCCCATAATCATCAGAGATGCTCTTTATTTCAGCATTGTGTTGCTTGCAAATTTTGTCCCACTCTGACTTATCGTTCTCCATGGTCAGAATGGCTTCGAGATTCGCACGATTGACCCTACGCAGCATAACCGGTTTATCAATAGGGACCAAGTCAAGGTCGAAGCGTACCCCCTTTAAGCACCATTGCGGGAACCGACTTTGAAGAGTTGGCGGACCCTGTCCAACTTGATATTGGGGTCTGTTGATGATTGTTTGGATATCAGATTTCTGAAGAGAAGGAGAATCAGAGGGGATATCAAGAGGAATTGGAGTAGGGGTCTTCTCAGAAATTGCAGACGCATCCTTTTCGCTAAGCTTGGTCTGTTTGCTTGGATCTCCAGTAATGTGACTCTTCCCTTTGTCATCATGGGATTTTCTTTTGTGAGAATCGTCACTTCTGTGAAAAGAATCATATCGTTCATCATCCTTTCTTCTCTGCCACTGCTCATGGTCCCGCCTCTCTTGAGCTTTCATAATAGCTCTTTCTTCATCCGTTTCCCTCGGGGCATTGAGGTATCGCCGAAAGTCATAAGTTCCGCGGCCTCCATGGCGCTGAAATTTGTCATAGTATGAGCCAGAGCGCCCCATCGGAGAATCTGAAAATGGAAAAGTAATGAAGTTTTGAAATCTCCAAAAAAAGAGGATAAGTGCGTATAAGTGCCGAAAATCCTAAGGGTGTGCGGTGTGCAAACTACGCGCGTCAAACTACAAACCACGCTTTAATGTAGGAACGGCGACGACTGGTGTAGAAGGTGTCGAAACTTGTTGTAAAGAAGAAGTCGCTTCAACAACAGGAGAGATCGCTTTTGAAATATCATCTTTAAAAAGCTCCTGAGAAGTTATCATTATATCGCTCAAATTATCAAAAATATCATCGCCGCGATGCCCAGCAGAACTCTCTTTTTCAACTTCCACGTCAGCCGTCTTTTCAGAAATGCGAGGATTTTCCACCTCTTCAATAACTGGAGAAAGTGTTAACTTGCTGGACGACCACGCAACATCAATAGAAGTGGAACATTTCACCAGTGAAGTCTCAGTGGTGGGTTCTTTCAGTGAAAGTTCTTCGGCAAGGGCTGGAACATCTGACGTCTTTGCTGGAGAATCAGGAACTTCATGAGGTTGGATGGAACGAGAAGAATGTAGAAGTTCAAACTGGTGCAAAAGTTCATCTTTCAACAAGAATTTGGTGCTTCTCTCTTCCATAGCCACAGCATTTAAAGTTTCAAAAATTGACTTGAGACTGGGATTTCTAAGTGGGGGAGGAAGTGCTGAAAAAAGAAAAGAATGAAGATAAGCATTTGATAATTCGGGTTTCGAAAAGCTCATGAGATGAACAGAGAGAGGCAATCTTACTACCGACTCTCCAGACAGAGTAGAATCCCAGAGGACATCGGACAAAGAAGAATTGATTTAGGAACCCGTGAGCACTATCGGGTAAATCCAAAATCAACTTTCGGTTTCTGGCGCCTCTTACAAGCACGATTGAAGGGTGATCTTTATTCTTAGCAAAGGTACACAAATAGCAAATTTCATCGAAGCTTGGAAGACGGTTGAGCGTCCTCCTAAACAGAACACACAACCCCATCAAGACGGCATAACCGTTGGGATGTAGCTGGAAAGGCGAGATAGCTAATCGAAGAAAAAGTTCTCAGAGAAATTCGTTGAAAGGGGTAATAGCTCCACTTAAGCACATCTAACGATTCACTGCGACAAAACCAAGAGGTGGCCTGTCAGCAGTGTCGTTTGCTCTAGGAAATATAGCATCTGATTCGGCAATACCAAACTGGGTGCACAGTTGTCTGAAAACTTTGTTGCTCAGGGTGGTCGGAGTTCTTTCTGGAGGGTCGATCAATGGGTTGGCAATCGGAAAAGCTTCTCTAGCTGGTCCTGTGTCTTCTTGTTGAGATGTCATTCTACACAATCAACTGGATATTCAAATATGAAGGTGCATGTTTCCTAAAAGTGTGAAGTGTTGTGCAAAAATAAAACGATAACAAGCAAGTATAACTGAAATCAAGATAGTTGACATTTGTCGATTATAAAGTTTCGAGGCTTGTCATTTTAAGTCCAAATACAATGTTGTGTTGATGCAAACAAATCAGCTTAGATTGATTATTTCAGCTTTTCTTTAATACTACATTTGAATTTGTCATTTCACAGCATTCCATTCACAAAGTTCGTTTAAGTTGATTATTTTTTATCGACTAATCTGTCATACGATGTGGGTAGTCAATGGTAGTATATTTGTCCCGTTTTTCTGCGAATGTTGTGTTTAATAGGTTATTAACATTAGAGTTAAAGCAATCTGTAAAGAAGTGCAACATAGTTCAAGTTCAATCAAAATTCAAAGGCCAGTTGAGCTCTGTCCAAAATTCACAAGTGTTAGGTCGTCCAGCGACCTAGCATAGGTCGTAATCTCCATAGGCCGCGTTGTTCAAATTAAAACATTCAAGGCGATGCAAATTTCCTTAAGTCCAAATGGTTCATGTCCTAGGTCGCTCACGACCTAGCGTAGGTCGGAAACCACTTAGGTCGCAAAAGGTTGTTCGGCTTCAATTAGGTTGGTCGGGTTTCTTAAGTCGTAAGACTTAGGTCACGCAATTCCCAACACGACCTAACTTCTAGGTCGTCCAAATCTCATAGGTCGCTGACTTCCTCTCCACGAAATCATTTACTAGGCCCGATAATGCCATTTTAGAGAAAATCTATCATTCTCTTCGTGAATTTCATTCATCTCCACATACCACCAAATCGCCCAAAAAATCGATTCCAAACCCTTCCGATCCATTATAAAAATTACCGTGCATTCATGAATTACCACAACGAATCAAACGACGATCAAAAGTCGATCGAAATAACCATTCAAAATGAAGCATGATACATGAAATTGGACTCGGGTCAGAAAACATGGATTCATGATCGAGCAGCGATTATGGTGGGGTAGAGATTGGATCCACTTACGTAGTATGTTGGTAGAAATGGATCGTTGATTAACTGGATTGAATTCGCCTTCGAAAATTTGAAGATTCGTCAATGGCAGTGGGAGTTCGGAGCAGTAAGGTAGGGAGGAAGTAGCGACCTATCAAATTTATATGGGGCCAAGAGAGGAAGGCAAATGGGCATGCGAGTTAGCATGAGTTTTAGGTCGTTCACGACCTAGCAAAAGTTAAGTCGAAGCACATGACCTATGGCATAGGCGTGTACTTCGAGGGGCAAATGTTAACTCCCATTTTTATGCCGACCTAAAACTCTGCGACCTAAAGTTCTTCACGACCTAAGGGACTTCACGACTTAACAGACTCTACGACCTAACGACCTAAGGAAGTTAGCGACCTAACGACCTAAGGAAGTTAGCGACCTAACGACCTACAGTTCTTTACGACCTAAGGGACTTCACGACTTAACAGACTCTACGACCTAACGACCTAAGGAAGTTAGCGACCTAACGACCTAAAGTTCTTTACGACCTAAAGTTTTTCATGACCTAACTCCTGAAGCGGCCTAGCGACTTAGCAACTTAACGAGCCAAGGAGATAGCGACCTAGTGGCTCCAGACTTCAGCGACCTAAAAGCTTCGCGATCTAACTTCACAAAGCAGCACAATGACCTACCACTCCATCAGGCTAACTTCTTAAGTCGCGAGTGGGCCACGACCTAACTTAGGTCGCTCGTGACCTACGACCTAACTTAGGTTGTACACGACCTAAGACTTGGGGGTTAAATTTCGCCCAGAACCACTCCTATAAATACAGCCCTAACTCCAACTAGCAAAGGACTTTTGGCCAATCATTTTCTGAAGCGTCATTACTCTGCCGAATTCTCAACTCATCCAAGACTCGAAGAACTTCAAATATCAAAGATACTGCAACAAGCTTTGAACGAGATTCTACACATCCGACATGGATTCGACAAATCTCATCGTCAGAGTTTGAGTTACTAATCCGAAGTGTTTGAGTGATCGAAGTGAATTGTATTCAAAGTGCATTGTATCAAATTGTAACCAGATCAGCAATAAAAGACTATAAAGTGGACGTAGGCTCAATTACGGGCCGAACCACTATAAATCTGTTGTTCCTTTACCGTTTTCTGCTATTTTCAGCTTATATTCTGTTCTCGTACCAACGGGTGGTGCTTTCACGTTGTTATTACACACATTGGGTGTTAGCGTTCAATTTTCAGCGTTAACAATAATTTATTTCTAAGTGTATTATTATTTAGTTAATGAATTCTTGTATATATGTGTATATGCTGCACAAAAACAAACAACATTCCCAACAACTTTCCGGTATCGAAAGGTCGAAATTTCGGAAAACGTTCTTTGGTTACATTTTCTATTTTTTTACGAACTATTTAATTTGGTAAACAAATTTTGAAAACGATTTTTCCATCATTATTAATTAATTAAAATGAGTTTATTCTCATTGTAAAACCTATGTATTGAATATTTAAAATTAATCAAATATTCACTTATCAAAGCAGTGAAATTCTGGGTCATTACAAAAGAGGTATTAAGTAAATAAGTACGTTTTAACTAACAAAGAAGTCTTATTTATTACAAAGATATTGCAATTAATATTAATTTAAAATAAGTAGAAGATAATATAAGAGGTTTATTATAATAAAAGTTAAGTTATCTTTTAAACTTGAATGAGTTCTGAGAAATATTATTATATAAAGAGTGTGGAATATTTCGTCGTACGATTTTGATCTAAGATTCGAGTACGGAACTCTGAGGTGTTTACACTGGTTCGAAAATGGATCTATCACTCGATTCTTGATGAAGAACATTAATGAGGGTTTGTGGTTGCATACTTGAGTTTTATATCATAGTTGAGAGCTATGAAATGAAAGAAAAAATCTTGATCGAAAAGGCTGATCGGAGTCCGCACTAGAGGATCGAGGGATCAATAATAGTTCAGAAGTAAAGTTGTGGATTCGAATGGTAGATAGAATCAGATATTGCTTATGGATGATCTATGTACATCGTACAAGTGTAAGTTTAAAAGTAAATATATTTGGCAAATACCTTGAGTTTTTGTGTTGTAATTTCGAGGATGAAATTCTTTTAAGCAAGGAAGTATGCAACGATCCATGATTTGAGCGCTTTAATTAAAGACATTTGAATTATTTTACATATTCAAATATAGAGTATTTTTCAATAAATAATCAAGTTTGAAGTGAAAAATAATAATATTGAAGTTAATTTGGAAAAATGTTCACAAAATATTTCCTTTGGAAATATATATCGATAAAATAGCTGAAAATCATTTTATCGATAAAAAGCTCTATAATCATAAAACATCACATATAGAGCTTGATATATAAACTTATTTATCCATTTAAACCAGAATATGAAATAAAATTTATTCATTTTTTGAAAATTAAAAGTATTTATGACATCATCAGTGATGCCCTTATATTTAAATAATTGATTTATAAATTTAAATTGAGACCTAACGATTTAATAATTATTATAATTATTATAATTATTAAAATAATTATTTTCAAATGATAATAATTCATTTTATTTATTTATAAAGTGATAATAAATAATTTATAATAGTTTTATAAAGATATATAATTGATTTGAAAATATAAGAAAATTCGTATCGCTTTATCAATATAATAGCACTACTTGTAAAAAATTCTTTAATATTGATTTATATGGTTTTATAAATTAAATGTGATCATTTTAATTTTTTAAAAGTGATAAGAAATTATTTTTCAAATTTCTTTTAAATTTATGTATAAATTAATTTATAAGTGAAAATGTGATCGGGAATCGGTTTTCCGATTTTCAACGATTTAAAGAATGGAAGTTGTTCAAAGTCGTTGCAACCTTGTTTATATGTCATGTTCACATATACAATACATATGTATACCATAACATGCAGATGGACATATATATATACACACATATTAACTTATATATATATATTACAAAATATTCAGATATTTTCCTAAGAAATTAATACTTAAGCAACCAAAAAGCATCCATCAACTCACCTTAAACCATATCACCTCAAGCAGATAGGGGCACAAGGGGGGAAGTGGTTTGCCGTGCATATAGCGGTGATGGGGGCAAGTGTGAGCAAGGGGTAATTGTGTAATTTTGCAATTAAATTTTATTTCAAAATTTTTCCTATAAATACTCACCCCTTTCTTCATAAATTCCTAACACTTATTCTTCATCATCTTCCTCCTTCTTCAAGCTATTCTAATGGCTTCATAAATAAATTAAATTATAGAGAAAATTATTACAAAATAAATTAAATTATATTAGTTTAAATATACATTATCCAATCCACTCAAAACCACTTCAAAATACTCCATTTCTCCACCTAAACCAATGACCACCACCTCCTACTCCCCCAAGCCGAGCCATCCACCACAAATCCTAGGCCATGAGCTATTTCACCCATTCTAAGGTAAGACCAAGCCACCTAGGAGTTATTGTGCATGTGATCGTGAGCTAAAAAGCAGAGTTAGCGGAGCTATAGCCGTTTTAAAACTAGTTCGAGTGAAAATGAAGGTGAGAAACTCTATATTTCTATTTATATATAATATGATGATGTGATATGATTGTTATGGTTGTTTACTATGTTTGAACATCAAGTTTGGATGTTTATTTTATGTTTGTTTAATTCTATTAACAAGTCTCGTTTAATGCACGTCGAAAACCACAAAGGAAATCACTTTCCTTTAATAAATGAAATGGTATATATGAGATTGTTAAACCTCTTGAAAATGGTTTAAAATAGTTTATAAATGCTTTATAAACATTAAATCCAATTTGTTGAAGTTTTGACAAGTTATGAAAATTGAATCAAAAATAGGCGCGTCGCATAATGGTAGTTCGCGATTTCACACCATAATAGTTTAAATCCATTTATACGATGGATTCAGAGTCGAAATTCTTTGAAATAAGAATTTTCCAAACTCTTGTAATCATAGTTTTCAATGAAAATAAAAAGCGAGATTTGGTTTAGTAAATTTTGAAATATAAGCAAAACAAGTTTTCGAAATAATCGCGGTTTTGCAGTTCGAAATTGAAAAAGAATTCTTTAAATTTTATATTTATAGATTCTTTAAAAATGTGGAAAAATGTTTATAAATATATTAAAATGTTTTAAAGAGATTTGAGTTGTAAATATGGACTTCCAAATGATATAAAAGTTGTTTTAACCAAATAAACTTTTAAAACATTATTTGTAGCCCTTTTTCGCAGCACTTTTTAATAACATTTGCAAACAATGGTTTTAACTTAATTATTCTTTCCCGAATATTTTTTGAATCTTTTTAAATAATTAATTAAGTAATTTGAAGATGATTAAGAGGTTTAAAAATGAGTATGTGGAAACGACTAGTTCATTTATTCCATTTGTGAGTATCAAAGAAAATTCGACCGAAGAATGGAACAGATCGAAGGGAAAGCCTGGATGCTCTAAAATAATTAAAATTAAATTAAGTATACTAAAAGGTTTAGGGTTGATCAAATAACTTGACCACCTTATGGGTGACAGAGAGATAGTCTTTAGGCTTGGGTTTGGGAAACCAGTTGCCTGCCCTCCCTAGCTACCCGGATTGTCCCGACGGACGGGATAGTAAATTTGATTTACTCGGATCAAAATTTTGCAAAGTATGAAAGATATAATTTTCTAAATTCAAACAACTTGGATTGCATTGAAATAATCTTCTTATACTTGGTATTAAATTCCGAGGGGGGAATCCATGAGAATTTAAAAGGTGATCTCACCGTTATTCGACGGATAGTAAAGTATGAATAAGGAAATTGATATTGAGTAGAATTAGTATGATTTCCATGACCTTATTTACTCAATAATATTTTCTAGAATGATTTGTGAAAATGATTTGGTAATTCAAAAGTTAAAGAGAGGTTTAATTATTTCGTGTATACTGGAAATAATGTTTTAAAGATATACATCTCTAGAAGATATTTTGATTAATCAACAAAAGAATATTTCCATACTCATTTAACATCTTTTTATCGATGATTGGTTTGAAGGAACCGAGGTCAGCTTTGGGTGATTCCTATCCAAAGACCATTTCGAACCAATTTACATGTTCGAAAATAAAAGACATGGGATGACATGATTTGGCAGATGGAATATAGGGCTGCTTGCCACTAACACTAAGGGGAAATTTTCTTATATATATATATCTATATATATGGTTGTAGTTCTTCAATTGATATCTTCGATACAAGGACTTCTCGCTACTAATCATAGGGATAATTTCCGATAGGATGTCGTAGAAGAGTACCTTCGGTTTACCCTATTCCTGGATAACTTTTATGGACAAATGTCTGACATTGCATTTCTAAAACATACGTACATTGATTTTTACAAACGTACATTTGTTTGGTGGTGGAGAAGGCGACTTCTCTTAGCTTACTACACTTCTCTGAGATGTACGAGCTCAGAGCTTGTACATTTGTTGAAATCAATAGTGCGTGATGGAATTGGCAATGTGGCATTCAAAGTGGAATATGCTAGGTGAAAGGTAATCGTTACCTTAGGCCTCATTACACAATAATGGCTTAAACATGGTATGCCGTAAGGCTACATGGTTCGCAACCATTAGGGTATGATTATCACTTTTCTGGATGACTTTTTATATGTCGAGTATGTGGTGTATGCTATGAGATCCCATATAGGTCGGTTACGACCGAGGTTATGACATATTTGGTTTCTATCTAGGCCGTGTCTAAATGCCAAAATGGGATAGACTGATCATGCCAGATGCAGAGGATTGTTTATGTATCCTCGGTACATCCCACTAGAGATGTGCTGTACGAAAGGTAGTCCCTTACCTCAAGCACACAAAGGCACAAGGGGAATGGATTTTCCATGCATGTGGAGGTGGAGGGGAGGCTATAATTTTCCAATAAATACCCACCCCTTTCTTCATAAATTTCTAACGCTTATCCTTCATCTTCTTCCTCCTCCTTTAAGCAATTATAATGGCTTCATATACATATAAGGAAAATTATGAAGAGAATAATCAAAAAAAGAAATTAAATTATATTAGTATACATACATTATCCAATCCACTCAAAACCACTTCAAAACACTCCATTCTCCACCTACACCCACGAACACCGCCTCCTACTCCCAAAAGCCAAGCCATCTGTGACGACCCGGAATTATGGATATTTGAAATAGGAATATTTAATTGATATTAAATATTTAAAAGTTAATGTTTAACTTGAATTTCAAATATCACTATGAATTTGGCAATTAAATAATTAAATTCGACGAAACCGGTTCCATTGGATCCGTAATATTGTATTATTATCGGATTTCAAGTTCGTAGTGATTGGAGTTGTTGTGTGAGCGTACGACATATAAACTCGCTGAAAACTGGATCGAAATTTAATATAATACTTGGTCCAAAACGCAATCTTCTCCATACGATCAAATTAGGACTCGAAACCTCATCCATTGTGTTCAGAATAGGGATATAACATTATGAACGCCTAGCGGCATGCCTCGATAGGATGTCAAAATTTTGAGTTGCGATTTCGAGACGTTTAAATTTAAATAATATTATATATATATATATTGTTGACTAGTTAAACATCTTCACACTAGAACTTTCTCACCTCTTTTTGAAATCACTGTAGCTATTCCTTCTTCAGCACGCCAACATCCTGTCACTTCTTTTTAAAAGTAGAGCACGGCAACTCCTTTTCCCCAGCCTTCAGTTCAAACTTTCGAAAAATAAAAAGAATAACAATGGCCGAGCTTTGAATTTAAAATCTCCAGTATACTTCTCTTCCGTCTTCACTTCAAATTCGAACTCGTGGCTTCCAACTTCTCCTACGAGAGAAAATAAAATTGAATATCCCTCTTCGGTTCAATTCAGAAAATCGAGTTCGAAAAAGAAAAAAAAAGGCAGATACAAATCGAGAATTAATCACGACTGTGCAAAGGGGATCGACGGTAGGTGGTTCACAAGCGCGTGCGTGCAAGTGGAGGTGCGAATGGGGTTCGATCGAATTAGGGCTTTGGCAAGGGGAAGGCCACGAGTTGGTGATGGAGGAAGTGTCACAACTTGGTTTCGTGGCATGAAGGTGAAGGTTTTGCGATGGTCAAGGAGAAGTCGAAGCTAGGGTTCGGCGATGCAGGAACTGGTGGCCAGCGTGGTAATATTCGGAGCCTTCTGGGGGTGTCGTTGTCTTGTTCGCGAGTGCTGTAGGAGTGGCAATAAGGTATAGGATTTTTAATTTTAATTTAATTTAATTTAATATTTAATATATATATATATATATGTCTATATATAGGTAGGAAGTGAATCTAACAGTAAGATAAAGTTTTTATTTTCAGATTTTTATTTTTATTAAATTTTACAAATATATATATATATATATATATATATTAAAGAGAAAATTTTTTTTACAGTAAAGAAACTACTGTTTTAGGTTTAATATAAATATATCTATATAAACACACACACATTTTATTTTATATATGAACATAGAAAATTATTATATATATATAAAGTTTGGATAAAAATGGGAATTTTAAAAGTTTAGATAAAAAATTAGATCTTTTAAAATCTATATAGATTATTTACACACACACACACACACACACACACATATATATATATATATATATATATAGTTTCAAAATGAAAAATAAAACGAATATACCTACACATTTTAAATTTACTAGTTTATTTTAAGAATAATGGATTTGGTGATTAATTGGTTCAATTAGCTTATTTAATTTATTTTAGTCATTAAAAAAATTATTTACCATAGAAAATTAGTTTAAAAATAAAATTATTAGTTAAATTAAATTATTAAATGGAAATTAACTGCTCAATTAGTTCGAATATTAATAAAACGTATAATGTTTGTACAAGGTCCAAAATCTTGAAGAAAATAGCCGAGATGGATCGGATTGCAAATAAGAAGTCAAAGGTGAGTTAATCTCACTCATCTGGGTTTAATTTAAATTTAAATGGTTAAATATAAATATTTGGCTGAATGATTGAAATTGATTGGATGTGGTATATTATATAATAGTATATAGTATATATTGGAGTGATTGATATTCACGCATTTTATAGCGGATGAGACCCTATGCGCCGCATAATAGCGGATGATATTTTATAAACCCATATACCACGATATTCCATCTCGAAGTGGAATTGGTATTGTGCTAACATCTGTGGATGCAGGGAAACAGGTTGGAGGGATCCAACTAGATTCCTCAAAATATTTAGATTTGTTTGAATATTCTGTGAATGATTATTTGATATCCTGTGATGGATTTTATTGATAATTAGAATATTGGATGCTATGGTTTGATTGAATACATTCGGTATACCAAGTTAACAAATATATAGAATTGGATTTTTGAAAAAAAAATATAATAGAGAATTTAAATAAATTAAAGAATGAATTGGGAAAGGATAAGGTGATTTTTAAATTCTAGTAAATAAATCCCGAGTATGGAAAAGAAAGTTTGAATAAAGGGGGAAATAATTAATCTTAAAACTTAAGTGATGTTATTTAAAAGAATAAAGAATTTATTTTAATTCAAGGTTTAAATTTAATTAAAAGGAAAAAGAAGGAATTTGGGAAATCTGGAATTTGTATTTTCAGTTTAAAGATTTTAAATCATAATAAAGAAATAAAATTTGAAAGTTAATGGATGTTGAAATAAATGATGTAAGTAAGGAAATTTATTTCAAAGTGAAGTAAATTGGAAATCAATTGTAAATTGATTTAAGTGTTTGGAATTGGAATTTAAAAGAGAAGTGAGATTTTGGAAATTATAAACTAGGTTTATAAAATGAAGTAAAATATCAGTGGATATTTGGAAATATAAATTCAAGATGGGAATTTATAAAGGAATGTGAATTTGTTTTGAAAAGGAAGAAAAAAATAAATAGTGATTTATTTTAAAAGGATGTGGAAGAGAAGCATATTTCCCTGAATAGCCAAGCACGTCCAAAGCAAAGTTTTAAGCATAAGTTAAGGGTTTTAAAGAGTTTCAAAGAATGGATTAGAGAATGTATTATATTTCAAATGATGTAATTTTGAAGTAAATATTTCTCGAATTTATTATAGTAGTAATTATTAAAAGTGACTTAGTATTTAGTTTTAAAAAGAATAAAATTTAATGTTATGTTTTATAAGTAGCTTTATTTTAAATATTCTTAAAGGAAAGATTTTTAAATAAAGTATTAAAGTAATTTTGATTTAAATGTTTAAAGTGTATTTTATAATAAAGTGGTTTTAAATTATTTTTAAAATCTAAAGTTCGGTACTTGGTGTTTCCAGTGGTAAGAAATATTTGGGAATTTATTCCATAAGAGGAGTGTGGTTTGAAAACTGTTTCCTAGGGGGTTGAAAATGGAAATATGTTGTGAAGATATTTGTGAGGTAAATAAATAATTTGGGAAATTATTTATTATTTGATGGATGTTTGTGGATGTTAATTGATAGTTAAATAACCAACTATCAATATTGGACAATGCGCTGATCGTTTCGAAGAGACCGAGATCGAGTTTGCTATATTACAGCATGATAGGGGGTTCTCTCTTCGCGTTTGGTGGCGAATGGGAGACTCTTACCCCTACATGTCCTTGAGAGGTAGTATAAGGCCTTGATGGGTTGGTTGCGAGTCGAGAGGCTGGCCGTCAAAGCAAATTCGAGGTACTGGTTGATGCCACAGCGGAAAGTGTCCACTGTTGGGATGGTTGAAAAGCATACCGACCGTTTCATTTGGTATCAGAGCTTAGGCTGGCGATAACCTTGGCTCTGGTGGGATTACTCATTGAAATAGAGTCTGTAGTACACTAGAATGGGTTTGGGTGGATTAATAGATATGAGCGCGTATTTGTTAGTGAATATAAAATGGTTTTATATTGTGTTGGTTGATTTATCGAGTGGAATATGAAACTTCGTCCGCACGGTCTGGACAACTGTATTGAAGGGGTTTCTAAACACCTGAATAGGACAATTCGACACAATATTGTTTTCGAAAGCGGGTAAATGAAATAATTTTACCAAAAAATGTATTTTTATATAAAAGAAATATTTCCTTAAATTGTTATATAACTTGGATGTTTGGATGATAGTATTTTAAACAAATAAGATTATAAAATTGGAATGATTGTATAACCAATGGAAATTTGTATGAGCATAAATTATACAAATGAATTATAGTTAAAATTTGATTTAATCAAATTGGTAAATTTAAAATCCGGGAGATTTTGGAAGTGTTTTTCGAAGTGTTTTGAAGATAAATAATAACATTATTATTTTGGGAAGTATTTCTGAAAAGAAATTGTTTCAAATAAATTTTGGGAAAGGATATAGCATTGAGCTCACTTTAGTCGCTGGTAAATAACTTCGGTGATGACTGCAGCATCATCGATGTTCATTTTCGAGTTTCTAAGTGACGGATTGCTACCAAATTAATTTGTTTATAAAAATTAGTTTTGTTTTTGAAATTTCAAAGGAAATTTGTCGGGAATAAAGGCAGGATTGGTTTAAAAATCTGAGAAGTTTGATTTTGAGATATTGGTGATTTCGAAATGATTTGAAACAATAGTCGGGTGTTTAAAATCCTGAAATTCTTATTTAAATAATTTAAAGATCATCAGGAGATAAGTTATAAACTTATAAATGGTGAATGATTTTGATGAGGAATATGGGGATTGGATTTTGGAATTTGAATTAAAAGTGAAAGTAAAAAAATGAGAATTTAACTTCGATTAAGATTAAATTTTGAAATTAATTGATGATTGGAAGAAATAAATTGGTAAATCTCGAATGTGATTAAAATGGAAAAATAGAAATTAAATTTGGATTGGGAGATAAAATTTAATTGGATTGAAATTAATTGAATTAAACTGAAAATAAAGGTCTCAAGTTAAAATAAAAATGGAAAGGTAAAAAAATAGTCTCAATAATGTTGTTTGATGTTTTGGAAATGAGAAAAAAAATTCCAAACTTGAGATATAAAATAAGATTGAACTCAAGAAAATTAAATGAAGTGATTTTTGAAGGTAAAAATCAAATATTGAATTAAAAAGAGGGAAATAAACTAAATTTGGAATAAATTAGTTAATGAAATATGGAAATGAAACTCGAAATTGTTAATTTAAAGTTGAATTGTGAATAAATAATAGAGTTTGGAAATGAAGGTTGAGTTATAAATAGAAATTCAACTTGGAATTGTAAGTGAAGTAAATATAAATTGAAGTTGTATGGAATTGGATTAAAATAAAAATCATTTGAGATGAAAATAAATCCAATTCGAGTATGAATAAATTAAATATGGCTTTGGATATTATTTTAATGAATGTGAATCAAAATTTTAAAATGGATAAGAAAATAAACTAATCGAATAAATTAGTAAAATGGTTGGGATTTGATCAAAGGAAAATCGAATCAAAGATTTAAATGGAAGTTGGTTAAATAAAATAAACTTAAGTTATAAGGTGGAATAATTTGAAGAAAATAAATAACTTAAGTAAATTGTGAGATGGTTATTTAATATATTGGTTGTCGAGTTAATAAAATGGTTTGGAATCAAACTTTTTGGATATGAAAGAAAATGCAATAAATGGATTGTGAATAAAATTGAAATGGAATAGAATTAAACATAAATTGAGTTGGAATCAATTTAAAATGGTTATAAACTTAAGTAATTATTTATTCACATGATTATAGTCGAATTGCGTAGAAATAATTAGTCGTTCGACTTAAACGGAAGTAAATAAAAATTCTATGACTTGGTAGAAGTAAATAAAATTGATTTTTGGAATCAATTGAAATGAATATGAGTTCATTTCGTTTAAAAATGAATTGAATGTAAGTATTTAAGTTGGAAACTATTAGGATTAAATGGAATAGTATGTGATTTGGTTGCAAACAATTTAAAACTAGTGTCGAAACCTTGCATATGTGCTTATGGAAATTTTATAACATGTAGTATATGTGAAATGTATGTGTTAGCTATATTAAAATAAGTGAAATGCTAGTAAATTGCATATATTTGTCACTTGCATATTTAAATTAAGTAAGTACAGGTACAAGGAAGCCGTGTGACTGGATTCAGTCGCGCTAATTGCTAAAAATAATAAGCTGCTTGCTAAAAATGCTAAATAAAGGTACGCCTACGCAATAAAAATAGGAAATATGAACTGTTTTTGTTTTTCCGACCGTGTGGGTCGATGTATATATATTTATATCTCTTGTCAAATTGCAAAAGCTCCTCCGTACAAAGGGGATTCTGCCAAAATTTTCTGAAAATTTTGGGAGTTAGAAAAGTTTTGGAAATTTTCACTAACGACAAATGATTTAAAATTGGAAGTTGAGATAAAGGTAAATAAAATTCAATATTCAGAGGTTGGAGATGAATTGAATTCAAGTAAAATTGAAAAGGAAAATCTAAATGGAAATTGGGAAAAAGTATTAAGTTTGAAATGAATTAATAAATTGAAGCAAATTGATTTTATATGGAATGGGAATTCAATTTGAATATAAACTTCGGTAGTGGAGTAGTAAAAATAAATATAAGAAATATTTATATTGGACTTAAGAAATGAAGGATGAAATTCTTAAGTAATTTGGTATTGGAAGTATACTAAGTTAATAATTGGATAAAAATCAAATTGGAATGCTGTGATTGGATATTATTGCAGAGTAGTATACAGGTAATTTAAAAACAAGAGAAATTGGGATTTTGATTACAGAAGATAAATGAAATTTCTCAACAAAAGGTATGTATTTAAATTTCTATATGAAATTTGATTGAGTTTTTGATCTATCCACTGGGCGTTTTGTTTTATTTTGAAATTTGGGAGCCCGTAGAGGCATTTTGTAGTAGTACCGAGCAAGCCGCGCAAAGGAGACGCTGGCGAAATTTTTCGGAAATTTAGAGAGTTAGAAAAATTTTGAGAAAATTTTGATGATTCAAAATTTAGTTTTAAATTTAAATTTGAATTATTAAATAAGTGATGTTGTTTGGGACTTATGGATAAGTCTGGAAAGTTAATAAGAGTAATAATGTGTCTTTAATGTAAAGATTATTTTGGAAAGATGATTAAAACCGTTTGGTTTTGGGAAAATAGTTAACGGGTTGTGGACGATTCTTCTTAACTAGCAATTTCGGGGACAAAATTCTTTTAAAGGGGGAGGAATGTGACGACCTGGAATTCTGGATATTTGTAATAAGAATATTTAATTGATATTAAATATTTAAAAGTTAATGTTTAACTTGAATTTCAAATATCACTATGAATTTGGCAATTAAATTATTAAATTTAATTATTGAAGTTGAGTAAAATATTTAATCTTCAGTTTTAAGCCAGTTAAAAATATTTCAAAGGCTTGGAAAATTTATATTTATGATACTGGAGATAATAGAGGTTTTAAATTTGAGTTTGAAAGTGATTTGTTAAGTTTTGAAAACATATCGTTTAAATCGGTATTTAAAAATAGCCTTCCGGGGAACAGTCTCGGAATTCGACAAAACCAGTTCCATTGGATCCATAATATTGTATTATTATCGGATTTCAAGTTTCATAGTGATTGGAGTTGTTGTGTGAGCGTACGATATATAAACGCGCTGAAAACTATATCGAAATTTAATATAATAACTGGGTCCAAAAAGCTATCTTCTCCATACGATCAAATTAGGACTCGAAACCTCTTCCATTGTGTTCGGAATAGGGATATAACATTATGAATGCCTAGCGGCACGCCTCGATAGGATGTCAAAATTTTGAGTTGCGATTTCGAGACGTTTAAATTTAAATAATATTATATATATATTGTTGACTGGTCAAACATCTTCACACCAGAACTTTCTCACCTCTTTTCGAAATCACTATAGCTATTCCTTCTTTAGCATGCCAACATCCCGTCCCTTCTTTTTAAAGTAGAGCATGGCATCTCCTTTTCCCAAGCCTTCAGTTCAAACTTTCGAAAAATAAAAAGAATAACAATGGACGAGCTTTGAATTTAAAATCTCCAGTATACTTCTCTTCCGTCTTCACTTCAAATTCGAACTCGTGGCTTCCATCTTCTCGTACACGAGCAAATAAAATCGAATATCCCTCTTTGGTTCAATTCAGAAAATCGAGTTCGAAAAAGAAAAAAAAATAGGCAGATACGAATCGCGATTTAATCACGACTGTGCAAAGGGGATCGACGACATGTGGTTCATGAGCACGCGCATGCGAGTGGAGGTGCGAATGCGGTTCGATTGAATTAGGGCTTTGGCAAGAGGAAGGCCACCAGCTGGTGATGGAGGAAGTGTCACAACTAGGTTTCGCGGCATGAAGGTGAAGGTTTTGCGATGGTCAAGGAGAAGTCGAAGCTAGGGTTCGGCGAAGCAGGAACGGGTGGCCAGCGTGGTAATGTTCGGCGAAGCACACACACACACAGATATATATATATAGTTTCAAAATGAAAAATAAAACTAATATACTTACACATTTAAAATTTACTAGTTTATTTTAAGGATAATGGATTTGGTGATTAATTGGTTCAATTAGCTTATTTAATTTATTTTAGTCATTAAAAAAAATTATTTCTATAGGAAAATTAGTTTAAAAATAAAATTATTAGTTAAATAAAATTATTAAATGGCAATTAACTGTTCAATTAGTTCAAATATTAATAAAACGTATAATGTTTGTACAAGGTCCAAAATCGTGAAGAAAATAGGCGAGATGGATCAGATTGCAAATAAGAAGTCAAAGGTGAGTTAATCTCACTCATCTGGGTTTAATTTAAATTTAAATGGTTAAAGTTCAATATTTGGCTGAATGATTGAAATTGATTGGATGTGGTATATTATATAATAGTATATAGTATATATTGGAGTGATTGATATTCCCGCATTTTATAGCGGATGAGACCCTATGCGCTGCATAATAGAAAATGATATTTTTTAAACCCATACATCGCGATATTCCACCTCGAAGTGGAATTGGTATTGTGCTAACATCTGTGGATGCAGGGAAACAGGTTGGAGGGATCCAACTGGATTCCTCAAAATATTTAGATTTGTTTGAATATTCTGTGAATGATTATTTGATATCCTGTGATGGATTTTATTGATAATTGGAATTTTGGATGCTATGGTTTGATTGAATACATTCGGTATACCGAGTTATCAAATATATAAAAATGGATTTTTGAAAAAAAAATATAATAGAGAATTTAAATAAATTAAAGTATGAATTGGGAAAGGATAAGGTGATTTTTAAATTCTAGTAAATAAATCCCGAGTATGGAAAAGAAAGTTTGAATAAAGGGGGAAATAATTAATCTTAAAACTTAAGTGATGTTATTTAAAAGAATAAAGAATTTATTTTAATTCAAGGTTTAAATTTAATTAAAAGGAAAAAGAAGGAATTTGGGAAATCTGGAATTTGTATTTTCAGTTTAAAGATTTTAAATCATAATAAAGAAATAAAATTTGAAAGTTAATGGATTTTGAAATAAATGATGTAAGTAAGGAAATTTATTTCAAAGTGAAGTAAATTGGAAATCAATTGTAAATTGATTTAAGTGTTTGGAATTGGAATTTAAAAGAGAAGTGAGATTTTGGAAATTATAAACTGGGTTTATAAAATGAAGTAAAATATCAGTGGATATTTGGAAATATAAATTCAAGGTGGGAATTTATAAAGGAATGTGAATTTGTTTTGAAAAGGAAGAAAAAAATAAATAGTGATTTATTTTTAAAGGATGTGGAAGAGAAGCATATTTCCCTGAATAGCCAAGTACGTCCAAAGCAAAGTTTTAAGCATAAGTTAAGGGTTTTAAAGAGTTTCAAAGAATGGATTAGAGAATGTATTATATTTCAAATGATGTAATTTTGAAGTAAATATTTTTCCAATTTATTATAGTAGTAATTATTAAAAGTGACTTAGTATTTAGTTTTAGAAAGAATAAAATTTAATGTTATGTTTTATAAGTAGCTTTATTTTAAATATTCTTAAAGTATATATTTTTAAATAAAGTATTAAAGTAATTTTGATTTAAATGTTTAAAGTGTATTTTATAATAAAGTGGTTTTAAATTATTTTTAAAATCTAAAGTTTGGTACTTGGTGTTTCCAGTGGTAAGAAATATTTGGGAATTTATTCCATAAGAGGAGTGTGGTTTGAAAACAATTTCCTAGAGGGTTGAAAATGGAAATATATCTTGTGAAGATATTTGTGAGGTAAATAAATAATTTTGGATATTATTAATTGTTTAATGGATGTTTGTGGATGTTAATTGATAGTTAAATAACCGACTATCAATATTGGACAATGCGCTGATTGTTTCGAAGAGACCGGGATCGGGATTAATTTCTCGAAAACCACTTCGATCCGGTTTGTACATTTTCATGGGGAAACGAGTTTGAATCGAAGACGGTACAGTGAAGTGCAAGGGCTATTCGCTACTAATCCTGAGGGTAATTCCAAAATGGATGTAGTAGGAATAGTGCCTTCGGTTCCGTTCGGACCCGGAACGGACTTGTATGGATGAATGCTTTTGGAACATCGTCAGGTGGACGATGGGCATTCTAACAGAAACGTTCTAAAAAGGTAACGCTTAGCCTCAAGCCTCATCAATCGGGAATGACTTAAAATCAAGGGTTATGCAGCAAGGCTATGTGGGTAGCGCCCATTAGGGTGAGGTCATCCCGGTCTAGATGTCCCTTTTTATTTCAGCTTAGTGGTGCGGTTGCTGATCCCAACCGTGGGGTGATCTTACTCGGAATTACCCTTAGGTAGTTCCGGTCTTGTGTTGCAGGGGATCGGGCGTGGTCCTCGGTACGCTGATCTAGACCAGGTACTATGACAGGTGGTACCCTAGTGCCTAGTCATTAGTTGGAAATCCATTCTCCCTACGTGCCTTTACGGTTTTGTTTGTGTACCTATTAGCTGGAATTTAATAGATGTAACAATTTCAGCTATTTTAATAAGTATTTGTATATAGACACTATTATAATATCAGAGGATTTGATAAAAGGTGTTTTAGCTATCGTAAGGTAAAAACCCAACATGTTTATTTGTGGCGTGGTCTTACGAGATGCTTTTGATTTCAAAGGGTTTTGGAAAACTTTAATAATCAAATTGAGTGTGATTTTCTCACGCTGGTTTTCCAGACTGACTCGGGTGTTATTTTATTATAATGCTCGGGTCAGACCAAGAATTACAGATACATGATAGAATGCTGTGGAGCTCAGGAGACGAGCTGGATGGCGAGACGTATCACTCGTACTTGATGTATTCCGTTGTGTTGTGTGTACCGTGTATTTAGTTTTGTGAGGACATGTAGTGATTACTGTACAGTTGTGTGTTAGATGTTGTTGAACTCTGATGTTGTATTCTAAAAATGTAAAGTATAAACAAATATAGTTTTCTTTTGTGTAAAGATCAGTTACTATCTATTATATTTTATTCCACTGCGATTGTGAGATTCTGATGTTGATTTTCTATTTTCTTCTTCTACCTCTTCTTCTTTTACCCTAATGGTTCGATTTTTCGGGTATAGAAAAATCGGCTCGTTACACCATCCACCTCTAAATCCTAGGCTATGAGCTCCTTCACCTATTCCAAGGCAAGGCCGAGCCACCTAGGAGCTAGAGTGTAGGGACCGTGAGCTGAAAATCCATGTTAGCGTAGCTATAGCCATTTTAAAACTAGTTCGAGTGAAAATGAAGTTGAGAGAATCTATATTTATACTTATATAAAATATGATGATGTGATATGATTGTTATGGTTGTTTACTATGTTTGATCATCAAGTTTGGATGTTGATTTTATGTTTGTTAGATTGTATTAACAAGTCACATTTAATACGGTCTAAAATCACAAAGGAAATCACTTTTTTTAATAAATGAAATGGTGTATATAAGACAGTTAAACCTCTTGAAAATGGTTTAAAATAATTTATAAATGTTTTATAAACATTAAAATCCAGTTTCGTGAAGTTTTGACAAGTTATGAAAATTGAGTCAAAAGCAGACGCGTCGTGAAATGGTAGTTCGCGATTTCATGTCATAATAGTTTAAAACCATTTATACGATAGATTAAGAGTCGGATTTCATTGAAATAAGAATTTTTTGAATTCTTATATTCATAGTTTTCAAATAAAAGAAAACAATCAAAATGTGGTTTGGTAAATTTTGAAATATAAGCAAAACAAGTTTTCAAAATAATCACGGTTTTGCAGTTCAAAATCCAAAAAGGGATTCCTTAAAATTTATATTTTTACATTCTTTAAAAATGTGGAAAAATCTTTATAAATATATCAAAATGTTTTAAACAATATTTGAGTTATAAATATGGACTCCCGAATGATAGAAAAGTTGTTTTAACCAAATAAGCTTTTAAAACACTATTTGCAGAACTTTTTGATAAATTTTACAAACAATGGTTTTTACTTGTTTATTCTTTCTCGAATCCTTTATGAACCTTTTCAAATAAATAGTTAAGTAATTTAAATATGATTAAGAGGTTTAAAAATGAGTATGTGGAAATTACTATACATTTGTTCCATTTGTGAGTGTCATAGAAAATCCGACCAAGGAATGGAACAGATCGAAGGGAAACCCCGGATGCTCTAGAATAACTAAATTAGTATGTTAAAAGGTTTAGATTCGATCAAATAACTTGATCACGTTATGGATGATAGGGAGGTAGCCTCTAGGCTTGTTTTTGAAAGCCAGTTGCATGCCTACTCTAGCTAGTCAGACTCGCCCGACGGAGGCGATAGTAAATTTGATTTACTCGGATCAAAATTTCCCAAAGTATAGAAGACATAATTTTCCAAATTCAAACAATTGGATTGCATAAAAATAATCTTCTTATACTTGGTATTAAATTTTGAGGAGGGAATCCGTAAGAATTTAAAAGGTAATCTCAACGTTATTCGATGGATAGTAAAGGTTGAATACGAGAATTGATATCGAGTAGAGTTAGTATAATTTCCATTATCCTATTTACTCGATAATGTTTTCTAAAATGATTTATGAAAATGATTTGGTAGTTCCAAAGTTAAAGAGAGGTTTAATGATTCTGCATATGCCAGAAAGAATGTTTTAAAGATATATATCTCTAGAAGATATTTTGATTAATCAATCAAAGAGTAATTCACTTTCACTTAACATCTTTTTATCAAAAGATTGGTTCGAAGGAACCGGGGTCGGATTTGGGTGATTCATATCCGAAGACCACTTCTAACCAATTTACGTGTTCAAAAATAAAAAACATGGGATGACATGATTTGGCAGATGGAATGTAGGGCTGCTTGCCACTGACCCTCAAGGGAAATTTTCCTATATATATATTTATATACATATGGCAGTAGTTCTTTATTTGATATCTTCGATACAAGGACTTCTCTCTACTAATTCGAGGGGTAATTCCCGATAGAATGTGGTAGGAGAGTACCTTTGGTTTATACTATTTCTGGATAACTTATACGGACGAATATCTAACATTGCCTTTCTAAAATGCATGTACAATGATTTTGACAAACGTACATCTGTTTGGAAGTAGAGAAGGCAACTTCTCATAGCTTAACACCCTTCTTTGAGACGTACGAGCTCAGATGGTGTACAGTTGTGGAAATTAATAGTGTGTAATGGAATTGGTAATGTGGCATTAAAAGTGAAATGTGCTAGGTGAAAGGTAATCATTATCTCAGGCCTTATCACCTGGTAATGGATTAAACAGGATACGTCGTAAAGCAATGTGGTTCGCAACCGTTATTGTATGATCATCATCTTTCTAGATTACTCTTTATATGTCGAGTATGTGGCATATGCTATGGAAACCCGGATAGGTCAGTTATGACTAGGGTGATAACATATTCAATTTCAATCTTGGCTATGTCTGAGTGCCAAAATGGGATAGACCGGTCGTGCCAGATGCGGAGGTTTGTTTGTGTATCCTCGGTACATCTCTTTAGAGATGTACTGTACGGAAGGTAGTACCTTAACTTTCCATTGTATGAAACCCATTCCTCAATAAGTGCATTCGGACTTGTTTGTAGAGCCTAAAATATCAAGAAATTAATAATGTTAAAATGTTTGGGCTAAGATTAATAAGTTTAAATGAAAAGTGTTTTCAAAACAATGTCTATAAAAATAATATCCCCATATTTTGCATAGCAAATGTTTTGGTAATCATAATGTAAAAACCTGTTCCGTGTTTATGTATAGCATGGTCTTATGAGATACCATTTGTTTTCAAATATCTGTATTTTGAGTTACTCACACTAGTCTCTTAACTAACGCGGAGTTTATTTTCTATTGCCCTTAATCTTTGGGTGCCCTATTTTTTCGGGCGGCCTAGTAGTCAGGTTTAGTTAGAAGAAATATGGAAGAGCTTGGAGCATGGAGTTAGAAGATTCTTTAGTAGACTGTTACCTCTTTTCACCACACTTATGTACTATTGTATTCCGCATTTGTAAGGATAGATATTTATAATTGTCCATGTTTAACTCTAATAAATGTATTTAAAATTTTCCGCTCTCAAGATTATATGTTGAAATAATATATGTTATTCCATTCGTGTGAGATTCTTTTCTTTTTTTATTTTCTTTCTATGACGCCCCACCTCTATACCCACGCTAGCCAAGAACACTACGGTGTAATGTTGTCAACTAGCACGGAGAATAAGGCTGTTGAGGAGCGACCATCCGTGTAATTGCTTTGTGCGAGCACCGATATGTCAGATAGTATAACATGCATTTTATTTTAGGAGGAAATCCGACATACCGATACAAACTCAAAGCTACTACACAGTGGCTATAATAGTTTAGGACAATATATATAATAATAACACAGATATAAAAGATGCGGAACACAAATAACAAAAGTCTCATATATATATATATATATATAACTGATGTCAGTTACAATACATTTGACACGATACATATGATACAACTACAATTGTCGACTCTTGAAGTTATATATACAAGTACATTATCGACTAATATACATGAATACATATCAACCTAAAACAGATACACTGTCTACTACAAAAAGACGAAGACCACTTCAAAAGATATGAAAAGTCTTCATAGCTCAAACAGCAACCCAAAGCAAGATATCTACAACCTGAAATAACTCGGGTCTGACCGGAGTATTAAATTCAAAAGAAAATAATACACGGGTCAGTCTAATTCAAACTCAGTTATTAATGCACAGAAGCAATAATAATCAAATATCAAATAGACGACAGTCACAGAAATCTCGTGTATCCAACTTCTCGATAAGAGAATCGGATAATGGCAGATATAACACTAAACAGTGTTAAACAACAAATCAGCAATCCAAATCATCAGCAAGATGAATAAAATGATTATCAATGAAGATAATATGAAAATTCCAAAATTGCCTAAACAGCAATTTACAACAAATTCCAATTATTAAATAGATAATTAGAATCTCAAAATGATCAATCAAATCAACTTTCTGTGTGGCTGCAGTACACGCATGCGTGCACTGCCTCGCCACACAGTACGTGAAATCATCACAACAGTGAATACTAATAGCAATAAAACTGCAGAGGTCAAAGTTAAACCCAAGCCAATAAAACAGCGTAAACAACAAAAATCTAATTATTGATATGATAATTAGAAAACATATAATCTAGTTATCTAAAAGATAATTAGATATCAACAAAATCATCAGCTTAAACCAAATCAGAATACAACTCAAAATATTTTAAATTGGCAACACGAAACAATTCCAACAATTGAAATCATCAATTATAACCTCAAATCTGATTTGGCTGCAGTACACGCTCGCGTGTACTGCCTCGCCAAAATCAGATGTACAGATATATATATGTTAAATAAAGCTCCAAGTGAAACAAAGTAAAACCCAAATGTTGAACAAGTTTAAAACAATGGGACAGCAAGAATATGAATGCAGTAGTATCACTGCAACAGGTCGGGATGATCGATACTTCCTTTGGATACAAGCTAGTTATCTCCATGCTCGACATGTCCATTACTTATGTGTTCAACATGTCTTCTATTTACAAGTTCGACATTATTTTAGGATCATGATACTTTCCCTCAGATGCTCGATATCATTACTTACACATGCTCAGTACTGTTAGTTATCCCTGACAACTTACTCTATTTACAAGTTCGAGATCATCAAAGCGCGTACAGACTTTTCATCTATATTTTCATATAAGGTCGATACACATCTTTTAATGCTTCTACAACCTCTTATTGACTTAGTTACTTCTTTTTTCCTTCATTATTCTTCTAGCACAATAGTCAGATAATATGTAGATAACAATTGGCCCCCTCCTTGTATAAAGGAAGCTTTTTACACTTTAGTGTAAAACCAAGTTCAACACCTAAAATGGATCGATTTAATTAGAGTGATTAGCGATATCTTTGACCTAACTAGTTATATCAATTGCCATGTTTGCAATGGTGATCTTGGATTACAAGATTCAATCTTCTAATAATAAAGAAACCAGAAATCTAATGTAAAATCGTCGCCATATAGAGGAGAATCCGAATTCTTGCCTTAAGATTGAGAACTTAGCAACAAAAACAAGAGTTCCACAAATTCTATATTGATGGCAAAATTCATAGTATAAAAACCTGTTGATAAGAAGATTGAAACCCATTTGATAAGCGAACTAGAATCCTAACGATAAGAGGACTAGAAATCTAGCTGATAAGAAGACCGAAAATTCATTTGGTAGGAAGACTAGAAATTTTGATTTAATTGCAAAATTTTCATTCTAGTTAACAGAACACCAAAAATCCGACTGAAAACGGATATTCCCGTTATTTGTTAGAAAATTTGGATTCTAATCCAGAAATAGAAGATTGAGAGCTAATGTAACGACCCGTAAGATTTTCAACCCCGAAAATCGACACTAATACGTTCGCTATATAGAGTGCCGAGCAATCGAGTGTTAGAAAACCCAGACTATTAGGGTTAAGAAGAAAAAGGGAGATAGAAGAAGAAACATAACAACAGCACAGAATCTCACAATCGCAGCGGAACAAAATATAATATACAAATAGCAGCATTTAATACAAGAAAAGCTGTAACTATCAATATACATACAACATATCGGAGTACAATCATCAACAAATAATCTGGATAGTTATAATAACTTTTCCATGAATACTGTCTACACAGCCCTTAATACACAGCGAAATCCAATAAATACGTCTCTGCCATCCAACTCGTCTCCTGAGCTTCAAAACGTCCCAAACTGAAAATCTGTAATACTCGGTCTGACCCGAGCATTACAATAAAGTAACACCCAAGTCAGGCTGGAAACCAGCGTGGATAAACCAATTCAATTTGAAATACTAATTTGTAAAACATCTTTGAAAATCAAGGTAACTCGTCCAACATTACGAGTTCTTATCTTGTGATAACCAACACTTGTTGCTAAATCCATTATTTAAAATAATATCTAAGTGAAGTTGCTTATTCAAAATAGTCAGATTTACTTAAATATATTTAATTCCAACCTATTTGATTCTATAATCAAACCCGTAAAGATTGAAGTAGTTATTAAATCGAAGTGGTTCTGGATACCGCTGATATCCGATCCCCATCCCTTCGAATCCAAACACCATCTTTTAAGCCAAGTTGTTTTCAACAAAACAAAACAATTTCAGAATGTCAACCTTCACATAAAAATCACATCATCGTATCTATTCAAATAAAACGTCTCACAGTTTATATATAACTGTTCACTTCAGGTTATTCCAATTTAAGATATTCATGGACTAGACTAACTAGTCACACAAGTCATTAATTTACTTAAAATAGAATTAATTAATTAATTTAAAATCATGTTTAATTATCATTAAGCTAATTACAAACCATTTTATTTTATTCTAATTAAATATATCTGGAATTAACTAATAATCAACGAGTATAATTAACTGAAGACTTTTAATGAATTAAAGGTTTAGATCATTTTATTTTATCATTAACTATTAACTAGTTACAACTATTTATTCACTTTAATAAACCTTAGTAATTAATAAATAATTAACATATATATAATTACCTTAACTTAATTAAATTTAAGTGTAAATTATTTTATTTATCCTAGCCATAACTAATCCTAAGGTTTAAGTTAACCTAAGGTTTTAAATTACTTAATTGATATAACCGTAAACTAATTACTTTAAACCAATTTCTTTTCATTTTCTTTCCCCTTTCTTTCTTTCCAAAAAATCCAATACTTTTACTTTTGATATTTCGAAATACCCAAAATTTATTCAGCCAAACCATAACATCCAGTAACTTCACTTTTCAATATAATCTATCACAGATTATCAAATAAATCCCAATCATAGACTATGAAAATAAATATCAATATTTTCGAGGAATCCAGTTGGATCCCTCCAACCCGTTTCCCTGCATCCACAGATGTTAACACAATATAAATATTACCAATCCCACTTCGAGGGGGATATCACTGTATATAAAGTCATTTGCTATTATGCGGGGCGCATAGGGTCTTATCCGCTATATAATACGGGAATATCAATCACTCCAATATATATACTACCATATATAATATCACATCCAGACTGATAATAAATTATCAATTCAAGCAATTAACCAATAATTTAAATTTTAACTATTTAAATTCGCTAGAAATCCAATTTGAGTGAGATTAACTCACCTTCGACTTTAAATTTGCAATCTGATCCAAACCAGCTTGTTTTCTTCACGATTTCAAACCTTGAATAAACATTATGTGGTTTATTATCATTTGAACTAATCAAACAATTAATTACCATTTTAATCACTTTAATTTAAACTAATTTTCCTTTACAAATTTTTTAGTAACTTAAATAATTAGATAAGTTAATTTAAACAAGTTAATCACCTTAATACATATATTAAAAATAAAATAGTAGTTTTACAATCTACATTTAAAATTAAAGATCTAATAATTTTTTTATAACCCTTCAACTTAAAATTCCTACTTTTTTCTTTTCACAATCTTATATTTAAATTTACTTTGTTTGATCACCCATATATGTATATTTTTAAACTGTAAAAATTTTAAGCTGTTTTATATACGTGACTGTTAAATTTTTATTTCTTCCTTTTTAAGCATATATGTATATATATATACAGGATTAAAACCAAAACTGGTTTATACCTTACTGCAACTATTATTATTTTTTCTTTCCAAAACTGTATGTATATATATATATTAAATTAAATTAAAAACAAATGAAGTCAGCTATATACCTCGCTGCCTTCGACAAGCTCACCCACACTCTACCTCGACCATTGCGAGCCACATAAAATTGCCTGGACCGAAGCCACACAACTCGATGCCACACCCCTCGTTCGCCGCTGCCCTCGCCTCTGCCCTCTTCCCAGCATCGCGTGCCCTGAAAACCCCAACGAGCTCATCGCTTCACCTCGCCGCTGTTCGACTCCCCACGGTGCCTCTCGCGACTCGATTGTCATACCTACACTCGCGTTATGCCCTCGGAGTCGCCTCATTTATCGCGACTCGAACACGAGCCGATTTGGGTGAACAGTGATTCAATTTTGATCGCCATTATTATATATATATATTTTTGTGTCGTTGTCGTTCGAATGAAAAGGAAAGAAGTGAGGACTGGGTTTAACTGAATGAAGCTTTTAAAAAAAAAATATCGAGTGAATTTGTTCATCCCTCTTTTTTTTTGAATAATTCGAGCTCGGCCATGATTTTATATTTTTTTTCTCCTCAAATTTTGAGTTTGTTGTGCAATTTTTAAAAGGAAAAGAAGGGCAAGAAGTGACATTGGCGTATAAGAGAAGGGCTACAGTGATGCATTGAAAAAGTGCTGATGTGATAATAATTTGACCGGTCAACAATTATAGATATATTCAAATTTAAATTTTTAAACATCTCGAAATCGTACTCAAAATCTTGACCAACTATTGAGGCGTGTCGTTAGGTGTTTATAATGTTATACCCCTATTCCGAACGCAATGGAAAAGGTTTCGAGTCCTAATTCGATCGTATGGAGAAAATAGCTTTTTGGACCCATGTTATATTGAATTTGATATAAATTTCAGCGCGTTTACCTATCGTACGATCACACGACAACTCCGAATGCTACGAAATTTGAAATTCGATAATAATACAATCTTACGAATCTAATGGAACTGGTTTCGTCGAAATCCGAGACTGTGCCTCGGAAGGCTATTTTTAAATGTCAATTTAAACAGTATATTTTTAGAAAAGAACAAATCACTTCCAATTTCACTTTTAAAACTTTTATCACCTTCCATATTATCAATATAAATTTTATAAGCCATTGAAATATTTTTATCAAGCTTGAAACTCCAGATTTCATATTTTACCCAATTTCCTATTGTTAAATTCTATAATTTAATTGTCAAATAAATAGTGATATTTGAAATTCAAGTTAAAACTAACTTTCAAATATTTAAAATCAATTAAATATTCAAGTTTCAAATATCCAAAAATTCCGGGTTGTCACATTCCTCACCCCTTAAAAGAATTTCGTCCCCGAAATTACTAGTTACGAAGAATGGTCCACAACCTGTTACTATTTCCAAAACCAAACAGTTTTTGACAACTTTTCAAAACAATCTTTTTATTAAGGACACACTACCACCCTTTTTTACTAACTTCCCAAACTCATCCATTTATTCCAAATAATATTTTCTACTCAACCATTCAAATTATAATTTAAAGCCAAATTTTAAATTTATTAAAATTTTCTAACTCCTTAAATTTTCGAAATATTTCGCCAGCGTCTCCTTTGCTCGGCTAGCTCGGAACAACTACAAAATGCCTCTACGGGTCCCAAATTTTCAAAAGAAAACAAAAGCCAAGTGGCTAGAGCAGAAAACCATCAAATTTCATAAGGAAATTTAAACACATACCTTTTAGTCAGGCAATCTAAAATTTATCTTCTGAAATCAAAACACCCATTTTCCTTTGCTTTTATATACCTGTATCCTACTTAGCAATAATATCCATTCATAGAATTCAAAATCATTTTATTCATTTCTTTACAAAATTTCCAATATCTATTTCATTTAAGCCCGTACGATGTCCGTATATCATCCGTACGCAATATCAAATCCGATCGCTCACACGATCAAACAATTTTACTTCCGAACTAGTATCATCCACCCGACTTCCTAGTGCGGACTTAGATCTGGCTTCTTAATCAGAAACTGTCATTCTCCTTGCATAGCCATATACTATGATCGAGAATATCCAGAATCTATCAAAAATCCATATCCAGGGTTCGCCGTCGAAAATTGAGTGAAAAATCCCAACTCGGATCGGTATAACTAACTCGAAATTCTATGCTCGAATCTGGATCAAATCGTTATGCGAATAAAATAATATACATACATCCTACGTATTAATTTCCAATTGTTTGTTATTTATTTCAATTCTTTTCTTTTTCACATTTACTTTGATTTCTATTCGCTTATTCACAATTTCCCTTTGCATCATTTTAATTAAACCTTCATTCAAATATTAACTTAGTATATTTCTCAACTCCAAATTTACTTAACAATTTCACCGTCCATTTCTTAAGTCCAGTATAAATATTTTATATACTTCTTATATTTATTTTCACTTTACCCCTAAAGCTTTTATATCTATTTTATTTAACTTAGATTTCCAATTTTATTTGAGTTCAATTTACCTTTCATTTTTATTCATCACCAAACTATCTATATAAAAATACTTTTTATAACTCGGTGTCTCAACAAGTCCATCCTTGTTATCACAGTTATTTAGTCAAACGTTGATCAGACGCAGGATTGAAAATCTATAAGTACTTAGTAACCCGTTTTCAACACCTAGTGAAAATACTTGGAAATTTTTTTTTCTCTTTTTATGAGAATGCCTTAGAAATCATCACCCCCTCCATGGATCGCAGTTAGCACGATGATTACGTCGCCATCCCGGCGAAAACCATAGAAAACTGCAGGCATCTGCACCCCTCGATTTCACCATGGAACCGCCACAGATCGTAGCTACACCCCAGGGTTACGTTGCCATCACGGCAAAAACCATGTAACTGTAGGCATCAGCGCCCTCGAATTTCACTGTCAAATGAAACTTCACCACATAGATCGTAGACTACATCAGCCGAGTCCCAATGTAACCTATAGGCACTCACTACCACACGACTTTCGCTATGGACCCCATAGATCGCAATCTACCAATGTTACGTCGCTCTCCCAGTGAAATTAAACGTAGACTTTAGGCAATCGTTGCCCCTCGACTTACGCTATGGAAACGCAGTAGATCGCAGTTACAACAGAGTTACACTGCCATCACAGCATAACCCCAACGTCTCTGTAGGCATCAGCGCCATCGACTTTCGCTACCCCAATCACAATCCACAGGAACTACATTTTAGTCCGGACGTCCTCTGGGATCAAAATTTAGAACCCCCCTTAGGGCTCAAGGCAGAACCATCCAGTGGATCTCCTACTATAAGTTTCAACTCTAAATGGGAGCGCCTTTTTCCCCATAGCATTCTCAAAACATTTTATACTATACACATATAGTATCTTTCAAAACATACTCTTTATATGTATCACATATAAACTTCAAAATCGATATCTCAAAAATCAATAGTTCTCAAACTTGGCTTTCCAAGTTCCAAAAATTGATTTTTCCCAAATCAAAAGCCTTTAAAAATCAATTGGTTCCACTCCGACAAGTTTGAAATTTACAAAATAGTTTGAATAGTTTAAAATAGTTAAGTAGTTGCAAAATAGTTAAATAGTTATAAAATAGTTGTCAAATAGTTAAACAGCTAATATAAGATAGTTTGGCTTTAAAAAGAAAGGTTGTATAGTAAATAGCTTGGAAAAATATATTTAAAACAGTATATATTAAAACAATTTATTTGAAAATAATTTCAGAGTCAAACTGGTTCAATTTCCCAATCTCCATCTCAATTAAATTTTCAATTTAAATCTCCATTTCCATTTAAATCGATTCAATTTCAATTCAATTTGAATTAAGTTCGATTCCTATTCTGATTAAAATCAATTCTCAATTGAATTTTAAACTTATTTAACATCGATTACAATTCCAATTAATTCATTTCAATTCCAACTTTGAATTAATTCCAATTTCATTTTTCAAATTTTAACCCATCTCGATTTATACAAATTCTAGTTAAATTTTCAAATGTTGATTTACTCCCTTAAATCAAATTAACCCCTAACCTTTTATTCACAACCCAAGTCTTTAAACAATTTAATTCCGAGTCCATATTTCAAATATTCATTTTAAATTTCCTTTACTTAAACTTATTTGAGGTTCGAGTGAGAGTTAAAATCTTCTTAAGCAAATCAATTCTCAGAATTCAATTGATTTCCCAATTATACTTCAAATTTTTAAACCTAATTCATTTAAACAATTCCATTTGATAAATTCATTCGTAACATTTCGAACTTAAGTTTAAAATGATTTCATTTCAATAATTCAAATTTTTTTTCTAAAAACCAAAATCTTTCAAATAGTTCAAAATAAAGCTTTGATTTCAGCAATGGATGTATATCATCTCAATCCATTCAATTTAAATTCTCCATTCAAATTTAAATTTTCTATCAATTTCACTTCCCACTTATAAGTTAAAAACTTATTTCTCTTGGGTTATACTTCTCACTCCAGGGGAAAATTTAGAATTCAACACTTAGTGTTTATTTCAAATCAACTTTGATATCATATATATTCACCTACACATGTTTATCCCTCTTCAAACAACTCTTGTTTTTAAACAGGGTTGCCATATTCCAAAATATTCTAAATAATATTACTTATTATTTCCTTAACATTTTAAAACAATTCCAATTTCTCTGGGTCTAGATTTAAAGTTTCACAATTTAAATCTATCTCAACCTATAAATCATATATTCTATAATAATTTATTGGAGAAATATAATCGGAGTAAATTTATTTCATTTCAATACATTTTGGAAAACACTTTTACAAAATTTCAGGATTTTTAATTCCTAGTTTGAATCCATTTCTAGCTTACTTACTTGTATAGTTCATTCTTTCCCCTAATTTATATTTGGTTATATTTGTTACCACTAAATTTTATAATTTTTCTTCATCTTTATAACAACAACCAATTACCTTAATATATATAACAATTAGAAAAAATAATTCTTTATATATCAAAATTTAAGCTTATATAAAAATCATTTCTAAAACCATTTTTAAAATCATTATATAAGAAAATAACAAGTACACTCTTATATAATACACTCAACTCATTCTAGAGTACTACCGTCCCTATCTCTAATGAGTAATCCCCACCAAAGCAAAGGTTCCCGCTTAACCTTCATCTCTGATACCACTGTAACGGCCCGTAAGATATTCGACCCCGAAAATCGACACTAATACGTTCACTGTATACAGTGCCGAGCAATCGAGTGTCGGAAAACCCAGACTGTTAGGGTTAAGAAGAAAAAAGGAGGTAGAAGAAGAAACAAAACAACAGCACAGAATCTCACAATCCCAGCGGAACAAAATATAATATACAAATAGCAACATTTTATACAAGAAAAGCTGTAACTGTCAATATACATACAGCATATCGGAGTACAATTATCAACAAATAATCTGGACAGTTATAATAACTTGTCCATAAATACTGTCTACACAGCCCTTAATACACAGCGAAATCCAATCAATACGTCTCTGCCATCCAGCTCGTCTCCTGAGCTTCAAAACGTCCCAACCTGAAAATCTATAATACTCAGTCTGACCCGAGCATTACAATAAAGTAACACCCGAGTCAGGCTGGAAACCTACGCGAGTAAACCAATTCAATTTGAAATACTAAGTTGTAAAACGTCTTTGAAAATCTAGGTAACTCGTCCAACATTATGAGTTCTTATCTTATGATAACCAACACTTGTAAATCCATTATTTAAAATAATATCTAAGTGCAGTTGCTTATTCAAAATAGTCAGATTTACTTAATTTATTTAATTCCAGCCTATTTGATTCTACAGTCAAACCCATAAAGATTGAAGTAGTTATTAAATCGAAGTGGTTCCGGATATCGCTGATATCCGATCCCAATCCCTTCGAATCCAAATGCCATCTTTTAAGCCAAGTTGTTTTCAACAAAACAAAGCAATTTCAGAATGTCAACCTTCACATAAAAATCCCATCATCATATCTATTCAAATAAAACGTCTCACATTTTATATATAATTGTTCACTTCAGGTTATTCCACTTTATGATATTCATGGACTAGATTAACTAGTCACACAAGTCATTAATTTACTTAAAACAGAATTAATTAATTATTTTCAAATCATGTTTAATTATCATTAAGCTAATTACAAACCATTTTATTTTATTCTAATTAAATATATCTGGAATTAACTAATAATCAACGAGTATAATTAACTTAAGACTTTTAATGAATTAAAGGTTTAGATCATTTTATTTTATCATTAACTATTAACTAGTTACAACTATTTATTCACTTTAATAAACCTTAGTAATTAATAAATAATTAACATATATATAATTACCTTAACTTAATTAAATTTAAGTTTAAATTATTTTATTTATCCTAGCCATTACTAATCCTAAGGTTTAAGTTAACCTAAGGTTTTAAATTACTTAATTGATATAACTATAAACTAATTACTTTGAAACCAATTTCTTTTCAATTTCTTTCCCTTTTCTTTCTTTCCAAAAAATCCAATACTTTTACTTTTGATATTTCAAAGTACCCAAAATTTATTCAGCCAAACCATAGCATATAGTAACTTCACTTTTCAATATAATCTATCACATATTAACAAATAAATCCCAATCACAGACTATGAAAATAAATCTCAATATTTTCGAGGAATCCAGTTGGATCCCTCCAACCTATTTCGCTGCATCCATAGATGTTAGCACAATATAAAAATACCAATCCCACTTCGAGGGGATATCGCGGTATATATGGTCATCCGCTATTATGCGGGGCGCATAGGGTCTCATCCGCTATATAAAGCAGGAATATCAATCACTCCAATATATATACTACCATATATAGTATCACATCCAGACTGATAATAAATTATCAATTCAAGCAATCAACCAATACTTTAAATTTTAACTGTTTAAATTTGCTATAAATCTAATTTGAGTGAGATTAACTCACCTTCAACTTTAAAAATTTGCAATGCGATCCAAATCAGCTTATTTTCTTCACAATTTCAGACCTTGAATAAACATTATGTGGTTTATTATCATTTGAACTAATCAAACAATTAATTACCATTTTAATTACTTTAATTTAAACTAATTTTCCTTTACAAAAATTTTGGTAACTTAAATAATTAGATAAGTTAATTTAAACAAGTTAATCACCTTAATACATACATTAAAAATAAAATAGTAGTTTTACAATCTATATTTAAAATTAAAGATCTAATAATATTTTTTATAACCCTTCAACATTCAAAATTCCTACTTTTTCTTTTCACAATCTTATATATAAATTTGCTTTGTCTGATCACCCATATATGTATATTTTTAAACTGTAAAAATTTTAAGCTGTTTTATATACCTGACTGTTAAATTTTTCTTTCTTCCTTTCTTAGCATATATGTACATATATATATATATACAAGATTAAAACCGAAACAGGTTTATACCTTACTGCAACTATTATTATTATTATTTTCTTTCCAAAACTGTATATGTGTGTGTGTGTGCATTAAATTAAATTAAAAACAAATGAAGTCAGCTATATACCTCACTGCCTTCGACAAGCTCACGCAGGCTCTACCTCGACCATTGCGAGCCACCCAAAATTGCCTGGACCAAACCCACACAACTCGATGCCACACTCCTCGTTCGCCGCTGCCCTCGCCTTTGCCCTCTTCCCAGCATCGCGTGCCCTGAAAACCCCAACGAGCTCGTCGCTTCACCTCGCCGCTGTTCGACTCCCCACGGTGCCTCTCGCGACTCGATTGTTGTGCCTGCACTTGTGTTATGCTCTCGGAGTCGCCCCATTTAGCGCGACTCGAACACGAGCCGATTTGGGTGAACGGCGATTCAATTGATCGCCATTATTATTATTATTTTTGAGTCGTGTTCGTTCGAATGAAAAGGAACAAAGAGAGGACTGGTTTTAACTGAAAGAAGCTTTTGAAAAAAAAATATCGAGTGAATTTGTTCATCCCTCTTTTTTTGAATAATTCGAGCTCGGCCATGATTTTATATTTTTTTTCTCCTAAAATTTCGAGTTTGCTGTGCAATTTTTAAAAGGAAAAGAAGGGCAAGAAGTGACATTGGCGTATAAGAGAAGGGAACGGTGATGCATTGAAAAAGTGCTGATGTGATAATAATTCGACTGGTCAACAATTATAGATATATTCAAATTTAAATTTTTAATCGTCTCGAAATCGTGCTCAAAATCTTGACCTCCTATAAAGGCATGCCGTTAGGCATTTATAATGTTATACCCCTATTCCAAACGCAATGGAAAAGGTTTCGAGTCCTAATTCGATCGTATGGAGAAGATAGCTTTTTAAACCCATGTTATATTGAATTTGGTATAAATTTCAACGCGTTTACCTATCGTACGATCACACGACAACTCCGAATGCTATGAAATTTGAAATCAGATAATAATACAATATTATGGATCCAATGGAACTAGTTTCTTCGAAATCCGAGACTGTGCCTCGGAAGGCTATTTTTAAATGTCAATTCAAATGGTATATTTTTAGAACAGAACAAATCACTTCAAATTTCACTTTTAAAACTTTTATCACCTTCCATATTATCAATATAAATTTTATAAGCCTTTGAAATATTTTTAACAAGCTTGAAACTCCAGATTTCATATTTTACCCAATTTCTAATTGTTAAATTCAATAGTTTAATTGTCAAATAAATAGTGATATTTGAAATTCAAGTTAAAATTAACTTTCAAATATTTAAAATCAATTAAATATTCCAATTTCAAATATCCAAAAATTCCGGGTTGTCACAGCTAATTTGTTTCAGAGAATAAAGCCTTAGGCTTCAAATAATATTTTATGCCTTAACAAGAAAAATATAGAATTTCCATCCCGATAATTGCCTTTAAAAACATTTTGACACAGTAGCGGCATGACCGTTCCTTTGAAGATTGCTTTAGCTTTGCCTTGGGCTAAGATTGATCGTGTTTGTTTGCTCTTCCTCAAAAAGATTGCTTTGGCTCATCTTTAAGATGGAATTAGACTCATCTGATTTATCTCTTTATACAATGTTTCCTCTTCTATACCACTTAGGCAATGATTTAGGCCGGTCGGTGCTCTGGATGGCCATCTTAGGTTGACCCAAAGTCTTATCCTTCCTCCATCTAGAAGGCTTTTCGATCAGGCCTTATAGAAGGAACTAAAGGCTGTTGATTGGTGCTTTGGCTAGCCATCTTAGGTAGAACCAAAGTCTTATTCATCCTCCATCTAGGAGGTGCTCTGGTCAGGCCTTATAGGCAAAACCGAAGGCTGGTCGGTGCTTCGGCAATATCATCTTAGGGGAGACCAAAGGCTTACTCTATCCTCCTAGGCGCTTCGGCTAGGCCACATAGGTAGGACCAAAGGCTTGCGGTGCTTTGGCCAGGCCTTATAGTTGGGACCAGAGGCTTCCTCCAACCTCCCTCTAAGAGATGCTATATTTAGGCCTTATAAGCAGGATCAAAGGCTTATAATGCTTTGACCAAGCAAGCACTTATTCAAAATCAAAGGCTTTTCCTTTATTTTATGAGTTCTTTTCTTTCTAGTGGTTATCGACTCAGTAGATATACTTATTCTAATTTCTTTATTTATCCATTGTAGGAAAAAAAGGTTTCAGTTGCTTGGCATTTCCACTTCTTGCTATTACATTACCATCAAGTCAGCTTAGTCCATAAGTTCTTAGTGGGATTACTTCATGGATAACAAGGGGTCCTTACCAGTTTGGTCCAAGTGGTTCATGTGCTGTATTTTTGGTGTTTTCCATGACTTTTCGAAATACTAAATCTCCTTTTTAAAATGACTCCCATTGACTTTGGAGTTATAATATCTTAATATCTTTTGTTGATATTCAGCCGCTCTTATGATCGCCTCATCTCTTAGTTCATCGATCAAATTTAGGGACTCTTCTCTTAGCTCTTGATTGTGGTCAAAAGCATATGCAATCCTTCGATGGGGTGGTATCTCAACTTCGACTAGAAGCATTGCTTCACATCTACATGTCATAAGAAAATGGTGTATGTCCTGTTGCATCTTAGTAGAAGTACGATATGCCCAAAGCACTAGTAGTTGTTATGCTATGCAATTTCCTTTTTCTCCGTCTAGCCGTTTCTTAAGGATAGTCTTAATGGTTTTTTTGGCGGCTTCAACGGCTCCATTAGCCTTGGGATGAGCTACTGATGAATTTTTTTAACTATCCTTTCTTATCACAAAATCTTGTGAATTCTTCACATTCAAATTGGGTCCCATTGTCGGAGATTATCTTATTCGGTATTCCAAACCAAGTGACTGTGTTCTTGATCATAAACTTTAGTAGTTTGCTAAAAATTTATTTGACAATGATTGTGCCCCCAACCATTTGGTAAAGTAGTTGAAGGCTACTACTATAAACTTAGCTCTGCCTTTTGATATAGGCAATGGTCCTATTAAGTTAATTCCCCACACATCAAAGGGCCATGGAATTGAGATCGAGGTTAACTTATTTGGCAGCGTATGTCTGATTTTTGAAAACTTCTAACATTTTTTGGATCTTTTTACATAATTCACAACGTCGTTAGGGGCCAATAAAATGCTTTTTCCAATGACCTTTATAGCCAAGTTCATGCCATTTGAATGATCCTTGCACAACCCTTCATAGCTTCTCTTAACAGCTTTAAACCATTTTCTGGACTAACGCACCTTAAGTAAGCGAGCAAATATCCTGTTTATTACGTATTACATCCATTATTGTAAAAGTTAGAGCTTGGTGCCTTATCCTTCTAGCTTCTCATTAATCTCTGGGTAGTTTCTCTTCTACCAAGTATTCAACAATGGGTGTCATACACGATTTTCCAAAACAAAAAATACACATGGCGTCTGTATGCTCTAATAGCGTCCTTGACGCATCTTCCTTCCTTCCCCTTTCTCACATGACAAATCACTCCAATTATAAAGAAATTCTACTTAAAAATTTGAACATGAAACCCACTCAAGTGTTTCGTATTCCAAGAATCATCGTTATAAAGATTTTCTGGAGAAAGTTAAATCAAACAACAAGTGTTTTCGGTGGGGTTCGAAAGATCATTGGGCGAAAAATTGCAGAGATCCGATAATTTGCTTTAAATGCAATCGTACAGGACATAAAAGATTTGCATTTAATTCTTTGGTTTGGAAAAAATCATCTATAGAGGTGGAAAAGGGCAACGAAGTTTTTCTTTCCTCTACTGCTATGGATATAGAAGTTAATAGAGCAAGTTCTTGGGTTGTAGTATCAATTATAAGAGGGGATTTCTTTATTCAAGACATTGAACATCATATTAGCAAGAAATACATAACGCTTAGTCATAGAAACTGGAAATGGGAGGTCAAGAAGCTAGATAAAAATTTTGTGGTAAAATTTCCTCAAAATTATTTCAGCAGTGATAATGTTGGATCGATTATATGTGAGAATGGAATTCTTGGGTTACATAAATAGAATTTACAGTTGGGGAGTACTTGGGTCGGAAGAAGAGTATGGATTTGGGTGGTTCTCAAGAATGTTCCTCTGGCTTGTAAAAGCTTTGATATGGTAAGTTGCATTTTGGCTAAAGTTGGTGTAGTTAAGAGTCTCCAAAAAGATCTGATGAGTTCAGCTGATTTTACTACTTTAAAGGCTGAAATTGAAGTTACAGATCCTTGTGAGATTCCTTCGCTTATATAGCTTTTCGTTAATGAATATTACTATGAAATTTCTCTTAAAAGGTATATGGGTGACCCAAAATTTATGTTGGATTCAAAAAGTTTTAAGAAGATTGTTTTTGAGAAGTATGTTGAAGGTGGTCTTAAAATTTGGAGGATGAAAATGACTAATCAAATGCAAGAAGGTGATATCGGTAATTATATTGACATTACTTCAATAAGTGAAGATAAAACTATATTTAAATATGAATCTGATAGTAACAAGGTAGAGGAGAATTTGGCATGCTATAATAACTTGGATATGGAAGCTGAAGGTGTAGTCAATGAAGATGATAAAGGCAAACAAATAGTGGTATTTCAGATTCCAGAGAATGCTCATGAGAGTCCAAAATTGGCATGCAGAAAGGAGGATACTGGCAAGGAGCAGGTGGGATTTACTATATTAAGAAGAAGTGCAAGAAGAATAGAAGCTGTTCATCTCCTTGAAGGTAGTGTTTTCATTCCTACTATTCTCAATAGTTTAACTCATGATCAATATTATGAAATTGCAAAATGCTTGGATTTTATTCTAAAAAATAATGAGGATGATATTTCTGAATTTAAAGATAAATAAGATGAGAGGGTCATATCTTTAAAATGCTAATATGTTCATGGAATGTTAGAGGTTTGGGTAATGATGTAAAATGCAATAGAATTAGAAATGTTATCAAAATTATTAAACCTAATATTGTTTTGCTTCAAGAAACAAAAATCAGTAATCCTGATAATAAATTATTTTTATGTTTGGGAGGTGTTATGTTCGATGGTTGGAGTTTCATTGAGGCTAATGGTAGTGCTGGAGGAATTTTCATTCGATGGAATAGTGGAAAATTTACTCTAATGCAAGAAATGAAGGATAAATTTTACTTACATTTGGCGCTGAAGTGTAACCTGACTAGAATTTTATATTTTGTCACAAGTGTATATGGTCCTAAAACTAGAATAGAGAGGAAGAAGATGTGGGAAGATTGTACTGCTTTTAAAAATTTAATTCAAGGTCCTTGGATAATAGTAGGTGATTTCAATTCAACCAGATTCATTGATGAGAGAAACAAGAGAATAGAGGATTATGTAGATGATGTTGATGATTTTGGAGAGTTTGTTAGAGAGTGTAATCTGATTGGTCTTCCTCTTACCAACAAAAAATACACTTGGAGTAGTGGTAGAGAAAATCCAACTTTACTGAAACTTGATAGATTCTTTATCAATCCTAAATTTGAAGATATACATCCTTTATCATATCAAAGAGGTTTATCATCAATAATTTCAGATCATTGCCCTAATGTATTTGATTCTGGTGAGAATACTTCTAGGAAACCTCTTTTTAAATTTGAGAAATGTGGTGCCTTGAAGAGGTTTTTGATGTGATGGTGGAGAGGAAATGGAATGAATATTGGAAAGTAGGAGAAGATGCTAATATCTTTAGCAAGAAATTGAAATATTTGTGGAAATTCCTTAAGAGATGGAATAAAGAAGTCTTTGGTGATATAAAGTTGAAGAAGGAGAAATTGATGAATGAAATTCTTGAGCTTAACATTTAGGCCGAAAAGGGAAGTCTATGTGAGAAAGAGAACTTTTTGCTTAATATGAAGGAAGATGAGCTGATAAAGGTAATTGATCAAGAGGAAATTTTTTGGAGACAAAGATCGAGAATTCAGTGGTTGAAGGAAGGGGATAAAAATATAGGGTATTTTCATAGAGTTGCTAATGGGAGAAGGAGATCTAATATGATTTGTAGTGTTATGTGTGGTGATACTAAGATTAGCAAGCAAGATGATTTGAATAGAGCTTTTACTGACTATTAAAAGAGAATTTTTGGGAGAGGTATAGATAAAAGAGTTGATGTTGATTGGAAACTGCTCTACCCTAACAATGTTGATCTTTCGGATTTGGATGGTAAGTTTACAGAAGAAGTTTTTTGTGCTTTGACTGAAATGCCTTGTGACAAAGCTCCTGGGCCAGACGGGTTCCCAAATATTTTCTTTAAAAAACACTGGAGTTGGATGAAGAGAGATATTATGAGTATTTTTGAAAGTTTTGAGGCAGGAAATCTAAATTTGGAAAAACTGAGCTATGCGAATGTGGTTCTTATCCCAAAAAAGAAGGTGATTTAAGTCTTGCCGATTTTAGACCTATTAGTCTATTAAATAGTACTTTTAAATTGATTACTAAAGTACTTGCTAATAGATTAAAGAATTAGATGAATTTGTTAAATGATAAAGCATAGACTGCTTTTATAAAAGTTAGATCTATATTGGAGGGAGCTACACTTGTTCAGGAAGTTGTTTCTTTCTGTACCAGGAATTCTACTTCATGTACTCTTCTTAAGCTTGATTTTGCTAAGGCCTTTGATACAGTAGATTGGAGATTTTTATTTGACTTATTGAGAGCCAAAGGATTTAGTGAGATATGGATTTCTTAGATTTCAAAAATTCTTTACTCAAGTAAGTCTAATATTTTTGTTAATGATGTAGCTGGCAAAACTATTAGCTCTAAAAGAGGGTTGAGACAAGGAGATCATCTTTCTCCTTTGTTGTTTGATTTAGCTGCTGATGTATTTACATAGATATTAAAAGTTAGTTGTAATAAAGGATTGATTAAAAGGGTTGGGGAGGAGTTCGTGATGTGAGGTGTTAGTTCTTTGCACTATGCAGATGACACAATTATTTTCGGTGACTCCAATTGTAAGTATATTACAACTTTGAAATTCATTTTGTATGCTTTTGAAAGCCTTTCTGGACTACAAATCAACTTTCATAAGAGCTCTGTTATGGTTTTAGGGAAGGAAAGTGATGATGCAAAGTTAATTGCTAATATGCTTAACTGTAAAGTCGGTGTTAACGCTGAAAATTGAACGTTAACACCCCGGTGAGTGTAGTAGTAATGTGAAAGCACCACCCATGATACGGGAACAGAATATAAGCTGAAAATAGCAGAAAAGTAAAGAGACAACAGTTTTATGGTGGTTCGGCTCGTAATTAAGCCTACGTCCACTTTATATTCTTTTATTGCTGATTTGGTTACAAGTTGATACAATGCACTTCAAAATACAATACACTTCGATTCCAAAACACTTCAGACTAGTAGCTTAAACTTCGATGTGATAAGACTCTTTGAATCCATGTCAGATATGCAAGATCTCTTTTGAAGCTTGTTGTAGTGTCTTCAGTGTTTGGAATGCTTGATGTATTGGAAGAGTTAAGAATTCATTAGACTAACAGCGCTTCAGAAGATCAGCCAAAAGTCCCTCTCTAGTTGGAGTTAGGGCTGTATTTATAGGGGAGATTTTGGGCAGAATCCAATCTCTAAGTCTTAGGTCGTGAACGACCTAAGTTAGGTCGTAGGTCGGCAGCGACCTAGGGGATGGGATCTGACTTATCTCGTTTGCGCTTAGTTTCTTCTGAGCGAGTTATTAGGTCGCGCACGACCTAATATAGGTCGTAGGTCGTTGCGACCACTTCTTTCTTAAGTTGTTAGGTAGTAGGATCCCTTAAGTCGCTGGCTTCTTAGGTCGGTAGGTCATGGCATAACTTAGGTCGCACATGCTTTAGGTCGCTTCACATCTTAGGTCGCTTACTAATTGAGTCGTTAGGTCGCTGCTCCCCATAGGTGGTAGGTCGCTTTGCATCTTTAGCTCGTTAATCGAAGAGGAGTTAACATTTGCCCCTCGAAGTACACGCCTAGGTCGTAGGTCATGTGCTTCGATCCCCTTAACTCGTGCTTTGATGAGTTGTTAGGTCGCAAATGCCGATTCGCGTTTCGCTGCCCCGGGGTATAAATAGCTTAGGTCGTTCCTCCTTCACCTCATCTGTTCTAACATTCCATCTTGCCATCAACAACTTCCCAAGCTTTCGAAGGCGAATTCAATCCGACCAATCACCGATTATCCTTAATATTCCATTGTGTAAGTGAATCTGCTTTCTACTCAATCCTCGATTATCATTGAATCATGAATCCCATTTTTCATCTCCGACCCACTTCTTTATGCCATGCTTCATCACGAATCTCGTTTCAATCAATTGCTGATGGATTCGAGGTGGTTTGTCCTGGCTTTAGACAATTTGTGAGAACAAGGTGATGGGTTACAGTGCTTTAGGCTAACTGATTCGTGACTTTAGAGGGGATGAGGAGATTGATAACGGGTTATTGGGTTTATGGATCTCGAGTTGGCGGGTTGACGAGTTATTGAGTGGAGAGGAGGTCAATTGGTTAAGGGAAGCGAGGCATTAGCTTGGATGGAAGATAGCTCGAGTTTTTCATCAAAAATGGCCCAACGAGTCTAAATGACCCATGAACCCTTGCGACCTAACATACTTGACCGACCTAACTAGTTGCGGCATAAGTTTTAGGTCGCGACCGAGCTAGGACTTGGAGAAATTTGTGCTATTTTGACTTGAGGCCTTTTCCTTCATATGCATTACGACTTAAAGAGTCGACGACTTAACTTAACTCGTAGCATATCCTTTAGGTCGTGGACGAGTTAATACTTAGACATTTGCAAAGCTTTGACAGAACTTGACTGAATTTTCAGTTTGAACAGCCAAAATGAACCACTTGAACTTCGAACTGTTTGAACTTCTTTACAGATTAACTCTAATGCTAATAACCTGTTAAACACAATATTTGCAGAAAACTGGGACGAATATACTGCCATTGACTGCCCACATCGAATGACAGATTAGTCGATAAAGAGTAATCAACTTAAATGAACTGTGTGAATGAAATGCTGTAAACCAACCAACTCAAGTGAAGTATTAAAGTAAAACTAAAATAGTTAACTGAAGCTGATTTGTTTGCATTAACACTGCACTTGAATTTTAAATTAACAAGTCCTGAAATCTGGTAATCGACCAATTGTCAACTAGTTTAATTTCAGTTAAGTTTGCTTGTTATTTTTATTAGTTCTGCACAACACTTCACACTTTTTAGGAAACGTGCACCTTCACATTTGAACATCCAGTTGCTTATGTAGAATGACTTCTCAACAAGAAGAGATAGTAGTTCAAGCTGGAGAGGCCATTCCTATTCCTGCCCCGTTAACTAATCCTCCAGAAAGAATCTCGACCACTTTACATTACAGAGCTTTCAACCAACTATGTGTTCAATTTGGTATTGCTGAAGCAGAAGCCATGCTACTTGGGAAAAACGACACTGCTGACATACCACCTCCTGGTTTCGTCGCCGTTAATCGCCAAATGTGCATGAGCGGAGCCATTCCTCCTTTTAACGATTTCCTTCAACAGCTTCTTCTTCGACTGTCTATCTCTCCCTTTCAGTTACATCCCAATGGCTATGCCATCCTGATGGGGCTATGTGTGCTATTTAGGAGGACGCTGGATCGTCTTCCGAGTTTTGATGAAGTTTGTTACTTGTGCACATTTGCCAAAAATAAAGACCATCCCTCCATCACGCTTGTGAGAAGTGCTAGGAACCGCAAACTGATCATTGGTCTTCCCGATAGTGTTCACGGTTTTCTGAGTCAGTTTTTCTTCGCTCGCTGTCTTCCGGGATTCTACGCTATCTGGAGAGTAGGAAGTAAGATCATTTATCTTTGTTCCTTATGTTTCTGAACTTTTCGAAGCCTGAGTTGTCAAGTGTTAACTTCGCTCTTTTTCTTTTCAGCGCTTCCTCCTCCTTCTAGGGATCCTGGTCACAAACCAACTTTTGAGAGGCTCATGGCCGTGCCAGTTGAGGAGAGGAGTATTCAATTTCTGTTGAAAGACGAGTTTTTACATCAATTCGGACTTCTACACCCTTCCCGGTCAATTCAATTTCATGACGCTGCTGACTCTTCGGCCGACCGTCAGATGCCTCGGTTTCAACAGAAGAGATCACGCCTAAAGAACCTATTATGGAAGCTTCTTTGGTAAAATGCTCCACATCTACTGACGTTGCAGGGTCGTCAAGCAAGCTAACACTTTCCCTAGTTATCGAAGAGGAGGAATCTCCCCAACGCTCTGAGAAGGCAGCCGATGAAGAAGCTAAAAAAGAAAGTTCCGCTCGGCATGATGGTGAAGACATTTTTGCTGAGTGAAGTGACCTAATGGTGACTTCGCGCGAGCTTTTTAAAGATGATAACGTCAACGCTAAAGTTGCCTCTCCAGTGATCGAAGCGACATCTGCTTTACGACCGCTTTCGTTGTCCCAAGAGTTGACTCCTACAGCAAAATCCGATATAATTCCTAAGCCGAAGAGTGCTTTGTAGTCTGACGCGCGTAGTTTGCACGCCACACACACTTAGGATGCTTAGCACTTTCATTCACTTAACTTTTCTTTTCCTGGAAATTTCTAATTTCTATTTTTCTTCATTTTCAGATTCTCTAATGTGGCGAAGCGGTTCATACTACGATGACTTTCGGCGCTATGGAGGTCATGACACCTATGACCATAGACGTTATCTCCCTGTCCGTAGGGAAACCGATGAAGAAAGAGCCGTTAGGAAGGCTCAAGAAAGAAGAGCTCACGAGCAACAATTCAGGAGAAGGGATGAACGATACGACTCTTCTCATAGAAGCGATGACTATCATAAAAGGAAATCCCATGATGATAAGGGGAAGAGTCACATTGTTGATGATCCGAGCAAATGGGTCAAACTTAGCGATCAATCAGCATCTGCAATTTCTGAAAAGACCGATGCTCCTAATCCTCTTGACATCTCTTCCGGTTCTCCTGCTCTTAAGAAATCCGACATCCAGACAATTATCAACAGGCCTCAGTATCAAGTTAAGGATGCCCGTCCTACACTTCAAAGCCGATTCCCGAATTGGTGTTTAAAAGGGGTGCGTTTCAACTTGGACTTGGTGCCGATCGATAAGAAAGCTATGCTTAGGAATCTCGATGCTGTTAAGCTTGATATCGAGAGGATGTCCGGATGCCAGAAACTTGTTGACGAGCTTCAAAGAGTTAATCATATGAATCTTGAAGCCATGTTGACTATGGAGAATGACAAGATAGAATGGGATAAAATTTGCAAGCAGCATGATGAAGAGATGGCGAGCATTGCTGACGATAATGCGAGACTTGAGTCCGAAGTTAAAAAACTCAATGAAGATCTCGCCACTTCTTCCGCTTCGCACTCTCAAAAAGAAGAAGTTTTTCAAAAACAAGTGCGGGATGCACATGCTGCTCAAAGGGATGCTGAGATGAAACTTGAGGTTGAGCCGCATGTAACTGAAAAGTACCGCAAAGATACCGCTGAGATGCGGGAAAGAGTTAATTCCCAGGACTTGGAGATCGCAGCATTAAAAGCTCGACTTTATAAAGTTGAGAAAGAGCGTGATGACGCAGTTGCTGGTCAAGTTGCCGCCGAAGAATCTCATGAAGCAACCAAAGCTAATATCAGCTCTACTTTGTTAGACTTTTATGTCCACTGTGTCTTGGGGGCGCGGAAGCCTCTCACTTCTGGGATCGAAATATGAAATTACTTTGGCTGAAGTATGGGAGGCCGCAATTGATATGCTCGGAGGTGCCGACTATGATGAGGCGGAGCTTGAGGCACATTATTTTGATGCTGAAACTCGTGCTGCTCTTGCCAGAGGAAAGGAGCAACTTGTTGGAGCGAGAGCTGAAGTAGAGGCATGGGAGCACCCGGAAAAGAAAGTATCTCCAACTGCCCATGCCCATACTTCGACTTCGGTCGATGTTGATATCATAGGCTCCAGCTCTTATTCTCCACCTCCTGCAAAAGCTGAAGTTAAATCCTCCATTGCCGAGTCTCCCATTATTCAAGTCGAGGAGAAGTCCCAAGAAGATGCTGAAGCCGAAAACTTTGAAGTCGTCGCGATTAAGCCAACTTCTCCAGGTAACTTCAACGTTGAACTAAGTCAAGCGGATTACTCATTTGCTTCACCTGAGTTCGATGAATTTCTCACTTATTACTTAAGTCCTGATGATCCAATATCTTCTCTTTTTTCGGAGAATATTGATTTTGACTTCTTTTCTTCTGTAGTAGAAGCACTGAATGCTGCGCACACTTCTTCCCTTCCAGATGTTCCTCCTCTATCTCTTCAAGTCACCCTTGTTTCTCAACCAGGGTCACAAGAAGAACAAATAGAAGCCCTTCGAGGCTTGGATGAACCACCTGCTTCTCAAGAGCAGAAGGCAGAAGATCTGGAGGACAGTGAAAAGACCCCGGAGCAGTCTTTTGATGACGACACAAAACTTTCTAAGTTGCTTACTCCGGGGAGTGAGTCCTCTTCGAAGAAGAAGGGGAAGCGCACAATGAGGAAGAAGAAGAAAAGCACTTCAGCTGGAGAAGATAAAGTAAAAGAAGATCCAACTACTCCTCTTTCTCCTCCCCCCCGACCTGTCCACAACGGCTTCCAAAACTAGTTATCAAGCCGGGAAAGAGCTCTAAGGGTGGCGGGAAGATGGAGTGATGAGCTGGACTTTATGCTTCTTATTTGCTTTTCTCTTTTTGCATGTATTGACCGGAGATTGTGCGGGTACCGGTCCCCGCTTTTTTGAGATCTGCACATGTAAAGAATTTTCATAGTATTGAATAAAATAATTCTTTTACTTGTACAAATTCTTGTGTATGTAAGAATGCATCTATCTCTCATTTTAGTGTAGAATAAACGATTCTTTTTACTTGTACAAACTTTTTGTCTATGTTTGAGAATGCATTTATTCCACATCTTTTTTTGCGTGATATTGTAATGAGCTTGTGGTATGTTGCTTGAATACTACTTTTATTGATGTAGCTATAGTGTATGATATGTTGCCCCCATACGACAAGTGCATTATAATATCTTTTGCTTTTACGAGACTTGTACTCTTATTTTGGAGAATAACTATTCCATTTTTTGAGAAAAATTATTCCTCTTTAATGGAGCGTGTCTCGTTTTTGGAGAAGTTTTTTTTTACGCTTCATCCTTCGGAGATGATCACTTCATATTTTTGAGAAGTGAATTCTCCTACGCGGTAAAGCGGACCTCTGAAGAGGGCTTCATGTAGTACGTCAATTTTTTAAGAAGAACTTTTCAAGATGAACAAGTTAATCTTCCTTTAAGAGTTGAAGTGTGCCTCCAAAGACGGCCCCCTTTTTTTAATGCTTCTGAAGAAATCTTTATGCCTCCGAGGAGGGCTTTTTAATTCATGCCTCGGGAGAGGGCTTGTTTGATATGCCTTTGGTAAGGGCTTTTTGTTGTGCCTCAGGAGAGGGCATTTGTTTGGTACTTCAAGCTTGGTGAAGTGTGCCTCCGAAGAGGGCTTGTGCCTCCGAAGCAGTTTTTTTCCTACGAAGAGGTCATTGTTTGTGTGCCTCCGAAGAGGGCTTGTGGACTCCGAATAGTAGCACGAGGACTCAGAGGAGTAGCATTTGGACTCCGAAGAGTAGCACGTGAACTCGGAGGAGTAGCATTTGGACTCCGAAGAGTAGTAGTTGGTCTCCGAAGAATAGCATTTGGACTCCGAAGAGTAGCACGAGGACTCTGAGGAGAAGCATGGACTTCGAAGAGTAGCACGTGAACTCGAAGGAGTTGCATTTGGACTCCGAAGAGTAGCAGTTGGACTCCAAAGAGTAGTAGTTAGACTCCGAAGAGTAGCACGAGGACTCTGAGGAGTAGCATGGACTCCGAAGAGTAGCATGTGAACTTGGAGGAGTTGCATTTGGACTCTGAAGAGTAGCAGTTGGACTCCGAAGAGTAGCACGAGGACTCTGAGGAGTAGCATGGACTCCGAAGAGTAGCACGTGAACTTGGAGGAGTAGTATTTGGACTCCGAAGAGTAGCAGTTGGACTTCGAAGAGTAGCACGAGGACTCTGAGGAGTAGCATGGACTCCGAAGAGTAGCACGTGAACTCGAAGGAGTTGCATTTGGACTCCGAAGAGTAGCAGTTGGACTCCGAAGAGTAGCACGAGGACTCTGAGGAGTAGCCTGGACTCCGAAGAGTAGCACATGAACTCGGAGGAGTTGCATTTGGACTCCGAAGAGTAGCTGTTGGACTCCGAAGATTAGCACGAGGACTCTGAGGAGTAGCATGGACTCCGAAGAGTAGCACGTGAACTCGGAGGAGTTGCATTTGGACTCCGAAGAGTAGTAGTTGGACTCCGAAGAATAGCACGAGGACTCTAAGGAGTAGCATGGACTCCGAAGAGTAGCACGTGAACTCGGAGGAGTAGCATTAGGACTCCGAAGAGTAGCAGTTGGACTCCGAAGAGTAGCACGAAGACTCTGAGGAGTAGCCTGGACTCCGAAGAGTAGCACGTGAACTCGGAGGAGTTGCATTTGGACTCCGAAGAGTAACAGTTGGACTCCGAAGAGTAGCACGAGGACTCTGAGGAGTAGCATGGACTCCGAAGAGTAGCACGTGAACTCGGCGGAGATGCATTTGGACTTCGAAGAGTAGCAGTTGGACTCCGAAAAGTAGCACGAGGACTCTGAGGAGTAGCCTGGACTCCGAAGAGTAGCACGTGAACTCGAAGGAGTTGCATTTGGACTCCGAAGAGTAGCAGTTGGACTCCGAAGAGTAGCACGAGGACTCTGAGGAGTAGCATGGACTCCGAAGAGTAGCACGTGAACTCGGAGGAGTTGCATTTGGACTCCGAAGAGTAGCATTTGGACTCCGAAGAGTAGCACGAGGACTCTGAGGAGTAGCATGGACTCCGAAGAGTAGCATGTGAACTCGTAGGAGTTGCATTTGGCTCCGAAGAGTAGCAGTTGGAGTCCGAAGAGTAGCATGATGACTCTGAGGAGTAGCTTGGACTCCAAAGAGTAGCACGTGAACTCGGAGGAGTTGCATTTGGACTCCGAAGAGTAGTAGTTCGACTCCGAAGAGTAGCACGAGGACTCTGAGGAGTAGCATGGACTCCTAAGAGTATCACGTGAACTCGAAGGAGTTGCATTTGGACTTCGAAGAGTAGCAGTCGGACTCCGAAGAGTAGCACGAGGACTCGGAGGAGTTGCATTTGGAATCCGAAGAGTAGCAGTTGGACTCCAAAGAGTAGCATGAGGACTCTGAGGAGTAGCATGGACTCCGAAGAGTAGCACGTGAACTCGGAGGAGTTGCATTTGGACTCCGAAGAGTAGCAGTTGGACTCCGAAGAGTAGCACAAGGACTCTGAGGAGTAGCATGGACTCCGAAGAGTAGCACGTGAACTCGAAGGAGTAGCATTTGGACTCCGAAGAGTAGCATTGTTGCTTGTGTCCTTCTACCATCTGCTTCCTAGCGATTCCTCGTTATCACTTCAAGTGCACGTTCCATCCTTTTGCAAGTTGTTTGCTTTTTGCCATAGAAGTGTACATTATTGCTGAGTGAATCCATGGGGCAGATGCAAGCTACTTTACAGGATGTTCGTTTGCACAAACGATCGCGATTGGCTAGCCAAGGTCTGGAATCTCCTCGTTAAGAAGATGCCCGCTTTGGTGGAATCGCTAACTGTTTGAATAGCACTTCTTTTGTAGGAGTTGAATTTTGGAACTTTTGTGGCTTGGCATCCATTTGTTGAGTGATTTGTAGGAATCACTTGGCTTCGTGATGTGTTGAATAGGTAAGCTTTGCTTTGATAGCCTGCAATGTTAAATCGACATTTTAGCAATATTTTAAAGATACTTGCATATCGAAATGAGACAGGCATTTTATAGTATTAGAGAATACAAAATTTATAGTTCTTTATTATTGATTCACACTGATTTCCCAGTGGTTCACAATACAAGAGTTATACATCCGACATCATTTTACAAATTTAAGCAATGTTGTTAAGTAAAAATTGGATGCAAGTGATTGTTGTTCCAGAATCTCGGGATTGAACTTCCATTTCTGCTGGAATCATTGTTTCTGATCCATATGTTACTCAGAATGGAGTGTGGTCAGACGCTTGGTGAGGACCCCTTGTGACAACATTAATGACAAGCTTTTCGGATTCTTGCACTGCAGTGTTGTTGCCAGAGCCAGATTGATGGACATGATGTTGTTGCCCCTGATTGGATGAGGTTGGGTCGACTCCGTTTTTCTTCACATATTGTTGCAGTTTACCCTATTTCAGCAACTCTTCAATCACATTCTTTAATTGGCGACATTGGTTAGTGTCATGGCCTGGTTGATTGTGAAATCGACAGAATCTCACATTATGCATTTCCCCTCTCCCCATCTCAGGTGGTTTGGGATACTTGACAACATCCTTTGTTGCGAAGACGATATTTTCCGGTGTATCTGTTAAGGGAGTAAAATCTGGAGGATTAAAGGGGCGAGGTTTCTTCTCATTCCCTTGCTTCTTTTCTCCATCATTTTTCCTTTTTTGGTTTCCAGATTCTCTCTTGCTAGAAGCAACATCATTATTCTTGACTCCAGCCACAATTACTATCGCTGGCACAGAGAGGCTATCTAATTGCATGAATTCGTCGGCCTTCTTATAGAATTTCTCAAGTGAGTTTGGCTCCTTCATTTTTAACCATCTTCTAAATTCACTTGATTTGTTGATGGCTCGCATCAGATAAGTCAGGATCATACGGGGTTCTGCATTATCCACTTCGGCTAGGGCCATATTGAAACGGTTCAAGAAAGATCTAATAGATTCTCCGGGCAATTGTTCAAGGCTGGACAATGACATTATATCCTTAGCTTTTGAAGCATACAACCTAAACTGATCCTTGAATTTTCGAGTTAAGTCAGAGAATTGATCTACGGACCGAACTGGTAGCTTTGTGAACCATAGTAGAGCCACACCTTCCTAGTACACTGGAAAGTATCGGCATTTAATCTCATTTGATGCTCTCGCACCGGTCATATGCTAGTCATACTTGTATAGGAAATGATTTGGGTTACTCGTCCCCCTATAGGCCGGGATAGTAGGAGGTACAAATTTTCTTGGAAATTCTGCTTTCAAGATCCTTTCAGTAAACGGAGTCTTGCTTGGAGCAAATCCCCAATCGTTCTCATTTTCTTCCCTCTGCATGCTCTCTTTCATGATTTGACGAACCATCCCTGATAAGTACTCCTTATTAGTCAGAGGCATCGCCGGGCAGACGTCAGCGATTCCGTTGGAAGTTGGCTGCGGCCTTGAACCTTCAGCTTGGAAAGGTGGCGCTTCGGCGGTGCCAGCTGCTCTTTGAGGAATATATTTCTCTTGGGAATTATGAGCATCTTCAGCGAAGACTGTTTCATTGTTTTCTGGTTGTCGATTTGCCCCAAGTAGAGCGTTTAATCTGTCCATCATCAAAGCGTTTTGAGCTTCAATTTGTTGGTATAATCCAGATACAACATCATCTAATTCAGCCCTTGTGACTCCAATGGTGGGAGTTGCTTGGTCTGCTGTTGGGGAACCGTTGGTTTCCTCATGGACATTTCTGGATCTACCCTTTCTTCCAGGAGCCATGATCTCAGATAAACTTCTGGTTTTTAGAGAGATTCTTTCGGAAAACTTTTGTGAAGCAATGGTGGAAAAATTCCTGAGTTGGATTCTCAGTGAAAGCACCAAAATGTTAACGCTGAAAATTGAACGTTAACACCCCGGTGTGTGTAGTAGTAATGTGAAAGCACCACCCGTGATACGGGAACAGAATATAAGCTGAAAATAGCAGAAAAGTAAAGAGACAACAGTTTTAAGGTGGTTCGGCTCGTAATTAAGCCTACGTCCACTTTATATTTTTTTATTGCTGATTTGGTTACAAGTGGATACAATGCACTTCAAAATACAATACACTTCGATTCCAAAACACTTCAAACTAGTAGCTCAAACTTCGATGTGATAAGACTCTTTGAATCCATGTCGGATATGCAAGATCTCTTTTGAAGCTTGTTGTAGTGTCTTCAGTGTTTGGAATGCTTGATGTGTTGGAAGAGTTAAGAATTCATCAGAGTAACAGCGCTTCAGAAGATCAGCCAAAAGTCCCTCTCTAGTTGGAGTTAGGGCTGTATTTATAGGGGAGATTCTGGGCAGAATCCAATCTCTAAATCTTAGGTCGTGAACGACCTAAGTTAGGTCGTAGGTCGGCAGCGACCTAGGGGATAGGATCCGACTTATCTCATTTGCGCTTAGTTTTTTCTGAGCGAGTTATTAGGTCGCGCGCGACCTAATATAGGTTGTAGGTCATTGAGACCACTTCTTTCTTAAGTTGTTAGGTAGTAGGATCCCTTAAGTCGCTGGCTTCTTAGGTCGGTAGGTCGTGGCATAACTTAGGTCGCACATGCTTTAGGTCACTTCACACCTTAGGTCGCTTACTAATTGAGTCGTTAGGTCGCTGCTCCCCATAGGTCGTAGGTCGTTAATCGAAGAGGAGTTAACAGTCGGAGAATTTCCTCTTTCTTATTTGGGATTCAACATCAGACCAGGTAGATTGCACAAAGATGATTGGTATATGTTAATTAATAAAGTTGATACAAGACTTGCTAGATGGAAAGGTAGTTCTTTATCAAAAGCTGGTAGACGTGTTTTCGTTAATTCAGTCTTATCTTATATTCCTTTGTATTGGTTTTCATTTTATAAATGTCCTTCCTGGGTTATTAAGAAGATTGATTTAATTAGAAGAAATTTCTTTTGGACTAGGAAGAAGGAGACTAAAACTTTATGTTGTCTGATTGCTTGGGATCAAGTGTGCAAATCAGTAAGTCATGGAGGTTTGGGGGCGTTAAATTTAGGTGATATGAATACTTCATCACTTTGTAAGTGGTTATGGGATATGGTTAGTTCAAAATCTTCTCTCTAGAAAGATTGGATATTAACTACGCAATATGATAATGTTTTCTCATGGTATGTTGATGGCAGAAGATGTTATAGATTTTGGAAGGACATTTTGAGTTTTTCTCAGCTGTTTAAAATTGGCTTTAAGTTGGTGGTTAATGATGGTTGTAGAATCTCTTTTTGGAATGATAGGTGGTTGATTTCAATTTCATTGGAAGTTGAATTTGATGCTCTGTATGAACTAGCTGTTGATAAATACAGTTCTGTTGCTAAAATGTATTATTGGAATGCTTATGTTTTCAGATGGAAATTGTCTTTTAATCGAATAATAGAAGGAAGAGCTCTTTTTCAACTTATGAATCTTATTCAACTTCTGGACGGGTATTGTTTGATAGATGGTAGAGATGAGTTTATCTGCCAGTCTCATAATTAGAAGGAGTATAAAGTTTGTAATATGTACCAGTTTATTAATTTCTAGGGCAGAAAATTTGTGGGTTACAAAAATATGTGGAAAGTTAAAAATGTGCCAACAAAAGTGAAGATTCTCATGTAGTCTATTATTCATGGCAAGCTTAATACAATGGATATGCTGAAGAAGAAAGGACTGATGGTGTTGGAGAAATGTTTGTTTTGTGGTGATAATGTTGAAAGTTATATTCATCTCTTTTGTGATTATGATGTAGCTTTTTATATATGGACTAAATGTCCGGTGAATCTGCATATTGAACTTGATTGGAAAGAACATATTAGAGATCAATTTTATTTTTAGGATAAGTTGATTGAAGAGCTTCCCAATGATGACTCAAAATACAAATTCACTTTAGCTAATTTTTCTTTTTGCTGGATTCTATGGAACGAGAGGAATAAAAGATGTTTTAATGGCATTGCAAACAATTCTAATAGTATTCTTTTTCAAGTTCTAAAGTTTCTTTATATTTGGGCAGGAATTGAATAGCACAAGGCTATTGATTGCATTGAAGGTTTAGTTGCTAGCAGGGTGAGCAAGAGAAGGAAAGACCTTTGAGGAAGTGCTGGTGATCATGTTGTAGTAGTATCTTCTTTTTGTTATATTTTTGATCACCTACGTGTGGTGGATCATATGTTTTTTGGAGTTTTGCTGCTTCATGTATGCTGAACATTTCTGTTGTGTTTGTGTTGTTTACTGTCTTGTATGTGTAATGGTTTGTATGGCCTGTTTTGTTTTGTGTTGGTTGTGGTGGTGTAACAGTATTTTGTACTTTTATTTTATTATAGTAGTAAATATGGCATGGTATGCCCACTACCATTTTTATTAAATTCAACAACGGGTGTCATCCAATATTTCTTATGTTGATCATTTATTTCTATATGAATGGTTCCTTCCTGGTTTTCATCATTACTACTTCCTGGTTTATTTTCTTTTTCTGCATGTATAAGAGCTTGGGATCTAGTTAATCCATGGTCTCATTGTTTGGTTCAAAGGCTTTTTCCTCAACGCTGGAATTTTGTTGGAAGCCCACCGGCGCAATTCGGGTTTCTGGGGCTCTTTGTTAGCTAGCTAATTTTGCTAAGGGGTTGACTTGAGAATTCCTTCCTCTGGGTACTCGATGTATCAAAAAATCCTCAAACTAGGATAACATTTTCAGTATCTTCTTGATGTAAAGAATCAACCTTGCATCCTTCATTTGACAAGTTTGATTCAACTGATTAACCATCAATTTGGAATCATTGAAAATTTCGATCCTTCATATTTTTAACTAAAGAGCTAAGGTTAGTCTTGTTATCATTAATTCACATTCAATCACGTTATTGGTAGCGGGAAAACCTAACTTCATTGCATAATGTAATCAGTGTCCATCAACGGTGATGATTACATACCCCGCACCAGCCCCTTGCTTGTTCGAGGCTTCATCAACGAACAGTTTCCATTCGGGTTTCATATCCTTTTTCTTTCTCGATTATTCTTCAACTAATCCTATACATTCATTAATGAAATCAGCCAGAGCTTGTCCTTTGATTACCATTCGGGGCTGAACTCAATCTCATACCGACTCAGCTCTATTCCCCGTTTTACTAGCCTTCCTAACGTTTTGGGCTTAGTATAAATTTGTTCAGGTGGAAAGTTATTTAGAACCTTGATTGGGTGTGTTTGAAAGTAGGCTCTTAGTTTTTGAGTAGTGAGAATTAGATAGATTGCCTTCTTCTTTATAACTGGATATCTTGCTTCTGCCTCTTTATGCCTTTTACTAGTATAGTACACTGAAAGTTAAGCTTTGTTTTCTTCTCTTACTAGAATAGAACTTTTCACATGTTTGGAGACTGCCATGTAAGGGTATAAGTTCTCTCATTCATTAGGACTAAATAAGCTTGGTGGTTTTTCAAGATGGTCTTTTAATTATTTGAAGGCTTTTTGGCAATTTTCTCCTCATAAAAAGTTCTTTTTTTCTTAATCACGTTAAAGAAAGGGATGCACTTATCATTAGCTTTTGAGATAAATCTTTTTAATGCTGCTACCCTTACATTTAAGCTTGCTACATCTTTACTTGTTTTTAGCTCTGCCATGTTCTTGATATCTCTGATTTGGTCGGAATTAGCCTCAATTCCTCGATCACTTACAATAAATCCAAGAAATTTTGCAGATTATATTTCAAAAGAGCATTTTGGCAGATTCAACTTCATTTTTGTACTCTTTAGTACTCCAAACATTTCCTAAATATCTTTCAAGTTGTTAATTTCCTCTTGGGACTTAACTAGCATGCCATCCATGTACAATTCATGTTTTTTCCGATTTGTTCCTTAAACATTCTGTTTACTAACCTCTGATACATAAACCCTACATTCTTAAGCCTAAAAGGCATAACTTTGTGGAAATAAGTTCCCCAATCCATTATAAAACTTGTGTTTTCTTCTTCTGGTTTAAATATAGGCATTTGATTATATCCTAAGTATGCATCCATAAATGATAACAGCTTATGCCCACTTGTGGCATCAACTAACTGATCTATTCCAGGTAAAGGATAGGAATATTTGTGGCATGCCTTATTCAGATCGGTATAATCGATGCATGTTCTCCATTTCCCATTGGAATTTCTAATTAGTATAGGATTAACCAACCACTTAGGGTAGAGCAATTCTCTAATGAACCAATTCTCAAGTAATCTTTTGACATCTTCCTTTATTGCAGTAGCTCGAATTTTATGAAACTGTCTTTTATTTAGTCGAACAAGATCGATTATCGAATCTATTTTTAAAGCTTGGCTCATAATTGATGGATCTGCCCCAACCATATCCGAGTAAGTCCAGGAAAACACATCTTTGCTAAATTGGAGGAATCATATATGATCACCTTTGAGATTGTTGCCTAGTCCTTTTCTAAATTTTACTGGTTTGGTTGTGTCAAGCAAATATAATTTTATCTCTTCCAGTTCTTTGGCAAATTTCATTCTCTCTTACTCACTTCTGCAATCAAATTTGATAATAATTTCCTCACCCTCTATTCCATTGGTCATTTGGCTTACTTATTTTCTCTTTCTTTTTCTCGCAAAGAAGTTGAATCTTTTCACCACATTCATAGACTTTTTACCTACATATGCCTATTTATTTGCCTTGAATAGTAGGCTCGAAAAACAACCATTCAAGGTCTTCTCAGTTTAGTCTAGTTCAGTTTAATTTTCCCTAATTTGTAACAAGAAGAGCCATCTTTATTAAATTGCTTGAGAGTAGCAAAATTAGTTCTCGATTGCTAAAGTGCTCCCCTCTTATGGTTCTCAAACAATTTTAACTAAAAATTTCACCATTAGATGTTCAGGTGAGACGAATGTATCCACTTTATCTAGTGCATGCCTCCCAAAGAAAGCATTGTAATAGGAGGGTTGTCCCATGATTATGAACAAAGTTTCAGAGGTTCTGGAGCATGGCAGAATTCCCACTTGCATGAAGAGCATTGTTTTCCCCATTGGAGTAAATCCTTTATTATTGAATCCAAAGATGGGCTATATTTTGTTCTAACTTCCCCTCCAAAATATTCATCTGGCTAAAAGGCTATTTGAAAATGACATTTACTGCACTTCAAATACCAACCAAAATCTTCATCACCACCGAGTGCCCGATTTGAGAAGTTATCATTAGCGGGTCATTATGTGGGTGACAGATTCCACATAACCCTTATTGAGTTACCATCTAGTTAGGCATTTGTAGTTGGGACCTGCGATTCTTGAGTGCTAGCTTTTCTTGGATGGAGAAAATTCCTTCCTTTGCTTCTCTTACATATCTGCTCTTAGGTCATTTGCTACCTCCTGCAATGTGGGGACCTCCATGAAGGACATCTATGCGATTAATTAGAGGAATAATGTTTTGTTGGAAACCTTCTCTACAAAATTAGCAATGTTGTTCAAAGGTCTCGTATTATTCTCTTTGGGATAGGAAGGGTTCTGAGTTTCTTTAACGAACTTCTTATGAGATCCTGACCTGATCATGTACTTAATTATACCTACCAACATAGGGCGTTTACTAGTCTTATGCACATTTGCTTTGTGATAGGCACAGTAATCTCCCGCTCTGTTAGGCTTTGGATGGTTTCTTGCTTTATAGGAAGTGGAGAAACTTTCACTATCTTTTTCCACAACAAAAATTTAGGAGATGGGTTTATTCAAGTCTACATAATTGGATTTGGGGATCTCCTCCCACCTTCCCCTTCTACATTGGTCCCATTTTAGCTTTTCATTAGGGTAAGCGCAATTGAAATTTCCTCCTTATTTCTTCAGTTGGGAGTTCTTTCTAGCATGGTACATTTTGTCCATACAGATGAATTTATCTGCTTGGAAATGGAAGTCCTACAGATCCCTAAACCGATGAATATGGAGCTCTTTCCACAAAGGAGACTGCTCAATTATCCCAGAACGTACTACCTCCAGCTTCTCCTTATTGGTCATATTATCTGCTTTTAGCGCTTCTACATTGAATCTCCTTAGATACTCACAAAGTAATTGGCCTAGTCTTTGTTTGACATTAGCTAGAACACCAGAATCTATGGTAGGATCTTTGCATATGCAAAACTATGTCAAAAATTAATAAGAAAACTGCTCCAAAGAATAGATGGTCTATTTTAAGTAGTGTCTATACAACTTGATAGCTTCTCCACGAAAAGTTGTGGGGAAAATCCTATAACGAACTACCGCAAAGGCGTTATGCTTGTCCATTTGGCTTTTGAAAGCCAACAAATGACCATCTGGATCATTGGTTTCATCGTAATTTAACAAAGAATTTTGATGTGGGTCGGGATTTTGATGGACATTATATTCTTTGTAAAAGGAGCCTCTTGAAAATTATTATTAACCATTGGGTCAAGGGTTCCTTTTCCCATAAGGTCAAGCATATCCATTACCATTTTGTTGACCATGTCCTTTAGGTAGGTTTCATCATCACACTAGTCCCCACTATAGGGCTTATATTTTTTATATGAGATTGAGCTACTTGATTGCTCAGGAAACCTTTTTGCTAACTTTTCTTGGTTTTCCTTTCGATGATTCATCTTTGCCTTGTTGCATTCTTTCATTTGCGATTTTGGAGAATACCTTGTTGGCTCTTCATTTTAGGCTTCTCTCTTTCTTTTTAGGCCCATGACACTATTGCCCTTATCTTTACTTTTGAGCATTGAGGTTTCTAAGTTTCTCCTTGGAGATTCCACTTCTTCTTCTCCTTCGGTAAACCTTGTCTTAAAAGGTTTCCAAGAGAGAACTTTCTCAAGAAGCTCTTGTATAACAATAAGTTGTTATGTTAAAACTTGAATTTCGGCTTCATTGATTGTGGGCATTATTGGGATTGAAGGTTTTCCTATCTTTGTGTTTTCCAAATTGAAGTTCGGAGTTACATTATCCTTCAAGGTTGTCTATTGTACAACTTATTCATTCATTACATTGACTTTCTTAGTTCTCACTATTTTCCTGAAACAAAAGTTTTACTTAATTAGTTCCAAAGCGAAGAAACAACGAAACGGAGGTCCGAGCCCTCCTTCTAGTACCAAAATGTTAAACCAAAAGTTGGCTCAACCCATTAGATGTTGTACAAAGATGCATTTTTCAAAGATGTTTCAATTATACCCCTTGGTTTTATTCAAAATTTCAAGTCACGTATTCGAGGGTAAAATAGTCAAATCACATAAATATGTAATAGTTCATTATTCATATGTCAATAGGCAAATAGGCAATTTACATATGTTATATTCCATTTTTCATATGTTAAGAGGCATAATTGTTCGATATGCAAGATAACTTCAATTTAAAGAAGGGCTTAAGTGGCCTTGTGCAAATTAATAATATGCAAGTCCGAGTTCAAGTCCAAATCCAAAGAAAAGTCATATGCATGTCCATTATTCAATTATAGTCAATGATACACATTCGAGGGATTTATGTTATGCAAAGTTTATTGTCTAAGTCCTTATATAAAAAAGTTACAAAAATTACAACCAGCTCTAAAATTCCTCGTATCGATTTAGGGTTTACTACTTTAAATTAAGGAACGAGGAAAGAAAATGGTTCGCCCCCTTCTAAATGGCGTCGGGGTCTATTTATAGGAGTGATAATCATGTAGGATGATTGACATGTGTCATGGATTTGAATATAAGGGCTTCGATAGCACCATCTTGATGAAATCTAGGCACATGATATCACTTGCTTATAGAAGTTCGACAACACAAATTCTCTTACAGAAGCTTAACAACCTTTATGATGGTAGGTACTTGATAACCTTTACGTCTTTTGAGGTTCGGTATCCCTCACTACTTATAAAATCTCAAATCCCTTGCTAGTGTTGAAGCTTGTCATTACTTTAGAATTCGTTATCGCTTTTTTATTTTTAGATGCTTGACACCTCCTTTTTCTTGTGGATGCTCGATATATTCACTATTTCTAATGCTCGATATCCTTTAGAGATTTGATATCTCTTTGTTCTTTGTTAGGGCTTGCTAGGTACCTGGATGCTCGGCACCCATTTTCATCTATAGGCTTGGCATCTACATGGAGACTCGACATCCTACTGAAACAACACCATTTAATAGTCTTTCTTACTTATAGAAGCCATATAACACCTTATTATTTGTTCAATGTTCAATTCACTACTCCTACATTTTATAGCTCATTGCCTAATCGGTATGGTCTATGTACCTAAAAGCATGTTTGATGCTAGACAACCATACTTATATTGTACTCGCTTAATTTATCATCCTTTTACTGCTTGTTACTCAACATCCTTTTTAATAGCCCAATAACCTAACAGCTCGATATCACCATGCATTTATAGGCTCGATACCACCGTTGCTTTAGATGATCGATATTTCCTTCAGATACAAGCTTATTATCTCGATGCTCGACATGTCCATAACTTATGTGTTCAACATGACTTCTATATACAAGATTGACATAATTTTAGGATCATGATACTTTGCCTTAGATGCTCGATACCGTTACTTACACATGCTTTGCACTCTTATTTATGCCCAATAGCTTATTCTATTCACAAGTTCGACATCCTCAAGGTGCTTATATAATCGTCGTCTCTATTGTCATATAAGCTCGATACCTATCTTTTAATGCTTCCATATCCTCTTATTGACTTAGATGCTTCTTTTTCCCTTAATTATTCTTCTAGCATAGTAGTCAAAAAATATTTGGATTACAAATACTTATATATATATATGTATGCATGTACACATGTATAATATATATATAATATAAATAAAATTATAAAATAAATTTTATTTAAATATATATCATGATCTGGTGTTGCACATAGATCAAGAAATTTTTAAAGTTTTAATTTTAAATATAAATATATATTGATAAAATAAAAAAATAATTATTTAAAAATTTAGAAAAATAGTTTATTCAAATCTAAATTTAAATTTTAAACTTTCACCATATTTTAGATGAAAGTTTTATAATTTGAAAAATGATTATATCAATTTGTAATTTAAAACAATTAAAAATCCAATTTTAAATTTATGATTTTAATTTTAATATTCAAAATAAAGTAATGTTTTTCATTCTTTCATGAGTTTAATTTGTATCAATATGATTTTATAAAATATAAAATATATTTTATAATGCATATATGAATTTATATAATTATTTATATGATAAATTAATTTAAATATTATTTAAAAATAATATATAAATAAATAATATGAATTTTCTTTCAATCGAAAATAATACAATTATTAAACATCATATACAAAATTTGATTTTCAAATTTTATATAATTATAATATTGTATTTAAACTATAAACTATATATGTATATGTGTATGTTATATATATGAAATAATTATAATATGTGTATTTTCAAATTTTAAACAATTATATCAATAGTGTTTTTTATTTCGAGCCGCATTGTATATAAATTAACTATCATAATTTTTTTAACAAACATGCGCGCACGCGTACACACACATATATAAAACCAGTCTAAATAATGACAATATATCTCCATATTGGAATCATCACCTAACTAACAATATTATATACATATACATACATACATACATACATACATACATACATACATACATATATAATGAACACTTTAACTATGAATTAATATTTGTATTTAATTAGAAATATAACTTACAGCTAAAGCCCTTAAGCATACCTTGAAACAATGATATAAGCTTATAGCACTACTATAAAACATGTCATTTGCATCGCCTCATTTGAATCGGTTGAAGTAAAAACTAATGCAAATAGAACTATTTGCATCAGTTCTGTCTTAATAACCGATGCAATTGGTATGTGGAAAGCAATAGGTAATAAAAAATCAAATTTGCATCAGTTGTCACCAACAACCGATGCAAATACGTCGATGCAAATAGTTTTAGTCGCATCGGTTTTAAAGTCAACCGATGCAACTACGTTAATTTGCATCCCTTACCAACATATGTTTTAACCGTAGGCAAATACAAAAAACAAAACGGGTATGCCAAAACAACCTGCAACCCACGCTCAAACCCTACACTACAAAATCAATGTAACTGAGAATAATACCAGTTTAATAAAACCCAAATCTCCAAACACACTACTTTCATAATTCATGGCGGCACTCAAAAATAGATTAACTCACAATTTCTCAACCCAATTTTCTTAGAAAACAAAATTCAATCGCAACCCAAATTGAATTTTGGGAGTTCTCGCCGTGTCCGATTCGAGTTGCACATTAATTTGGTTTGGGTGCCAACGAGGGGTTGAGGAGGTGACTGGTCAGGGCAAGTCGCGTGTTTGCCGAGGGGTTGAAGGTGACTGGTCAAGGCTAAAATTCAATCAAGAGGCGATTAGAGGGTATGCGGTCATTGTCAATACGGGTTTCAAGATGCTGCTCTGGTCAGTGGTGCTCGCGTTCAAGTGTGGGTTTCGGTTTATGAGTTGCGGTTGATGTTGTGATTGCAGGTGAAGGGTGTTGTTTTCTTCTTCTGGAAGTGGCAGTTTGGAGGCAGTTTGTTGAGCAGACAGTGGTAGGCTCTAGGTTGGTTATTTCTGTAGCAAGGATGGTGGTCTGATGGTGGTTTTGGTCGATGTCAAGTAGTATGATGATGTTGGTTTGGTCTGATGGCGATATGAGTGGGGAGGTTGTGTAGGAGAGGCGATGATGGTGAAATGGATGTTCTGCAATGGAGAATCTGATGTGCAGATAAACTTGCTGCCGTAAATAGTGGACGGTGGATGGTGAGAGGAAGAATGAAAGCAGTGGGTAATGTTAAACTGTTAGGTGATGGTTATGATCAGAAGTGTTGACTGTAGTGTATGAAGTAGTTGTGGGCGGTGAAGATTTGGGTTTGGGATGTTTGCAGAGTTTTATTGCAATGCTGGCAGAGATGGAGTGGGGGTTTGAAGATCAAGTGATGGTGCAGTTTGGGGATGAGGTGATTGTGTTGGGAAGAAGTGGTTGAATGAATAGACTGAATCAGGTCAGTGATGAGTGTCTTGATATGGTTGGCAGTATTTGACAATGTTTGTGACTGGAACTATGAGCACATAGTATATGATAGTATGTATATGACAATGTTTGTGACAATGTTTAGCAACAGTTTTTGTATGAGGAGATGATAGTAGAAGATAGGCAGTTTTGTTTGATGAGGTGATGAATATTTGAATGAGTAGGTAGCTGTGGAAACAACTTTTCAAACAAATTTGGCAGAATTCAGTTTGTGATATTGTAAGTTGGAGGAGGTTTGTAAAGGAGCAGTTTGGATGTTGTTAGTAGTGGATGAAGAGGATGTCGCGATGAGGCAATTCAAAATGGCAAGTTGCTGCAGTGTTGATAGGACTGATATATGCAGCAGTTTAAGGCAGTAGATATAAGGTGGTTGTAGCACTAGTGCAGACAGCTGTTGAATGAAATATGAAGTGGCGGAAGTAGTTGAATGCTTGGTTTTGTGGTGGAGTTCAGATTTCAAGGTATGGTGGTGCTTGAGGCCAGTTGTAGAAGACCTTGAACAGATTGAGGTAAGTATCTTTTGAGGACCTTAAATATACATACTATATTTTGTGTTCTGTTCCATTCTTTTTCTTATTTAAACAAATTATGACTTTATAACAATTCTAACTAAATTTTATGTGGCACTGTTAAATGCAGTCAAGCTAGATCGATGTTTAATCTTTCCTTAACCATTGCAAAATTTTAACCGACCTTGTGAAATATAGAGTATTTAATATTGAAATGTAAGGGGTTTATCTTCAACGAAGCCTTCTAACTCAAAAATTAGTAGCCAGTATAGAACCATTGGACTAATCACTGTGTAAATGTGTTTTTCCCTTCCTGCCACTGATTAGAATTTGCAATGCCACATCTCAATTATGTTCATAATTTTTTGGAACAGGTTGGTGCAATCTGAATAAATGTAGATAATTTTTTGATAGTGGCACCTCCAAATATTTTATAAGGTAAATTCTCTTGATTTCATTTTGATCACATGTCTCTATAATTTCGGTAATTAATAGAAAAATACATGACATGATGTATTGTGCAACTTTTGTGTTCCTTTGTAGATAATATTGATTCAATGTGTTTTAGTGAAGTATTATGCAATTTCATACCACACATATTGAAATTATTGGAAGAGAAGAAAATATAGCAGAAATAATGACTACAAATATCTAAAAATAATAACGAATAAACTTACATTTAAACTTGTGTAGAATCAGTGAGAGCTAATTTAGAGCTCTTGCTTCCAATGTAGGATTTGAAGTAAATGTAAATAGCTACAGCAAATAGCATTATGAATAAGGTTCTAGATAGCAAATTATATAAGCATTATGACTTACTCTTTTTTTCACTGACTAAAATTATATCAAAAGCACAGTATGTATTTTGTTTTAGTATTTCAATTTGTCAATGGTTTTTACTGAGACTCTTAAATTATATCAAAAGCACAGTACGTGATTGTGCATGTTTTCACAATGTGTATGTTGTATATAATTTGTTATATCATGCTTTTCTTGTTATGTATCAAAGATATCAGAGTACCGTGGATACATGATGATGATCAAATAGTTCCTCTTATACTAACTCATGCAATTATGAGAGATCAAATAGTTCCTCTTATACTGACTCATGCAATTATGGGAGTGATATAGCGGAGAAGAAAATCTTCTTTTGTTTTTATTTCTTTAACCCAAAGTCTAATAATAATCGTATGTTGGGTTCTCCTTTGTAACTTTTTGTTTCAGTTTGTATTCTAGTTCTCCATGAAATTTGTTTGTAAAACTGCTTATTCCTTTTAAAGCCTGACTTTGAGGAATGTTAATCAAATAGTACAAACAATATGTTATTTTCGTTTTCTTTCTATGCCTATTATTTTAATTTTTGCATTATGTTACTTTGTCTAAACATATCATACTTGTTTTTTTAATTCTTGTTCATTATGCTATACATCAATTTGTAGCTTCAATTTTGCAGGTTGCTTGATGCAATGACCTTCTGAACATTCTTTACAAATATAGAGAAAGACACCTGTTGAAAAAGATACGCTATCTTTATTTAATTGAAATTTTATATGAGTAATTTTTTCTATTTTTCTAAAGTCGTTTTCAAACAGAGTAACCATATTCATGAGGAAAACAAGTGTTTAATTTGGCAAAAAAAGAATTCAGGTCTGTAGTTATATACAAACACATTGTATGTTTTATTTTATGCACATGAATATTTCTGTAATCTAAGTAACTGAATGTTATAGGAAGTAATTCTCTTGTTTTGTCCCTCTTTTTTATGACAAGAGTGTTACTTTATTTAAACATATCGCTTATTTTGATATCTCGGAGAAGTTTGAGGTCATGACCTTTGGAACCTTTGTCTAGAATGTCATAACACTTGCCACTAGTAGTGCTTGAATCTTGTTTTGCTACTGGTTTTTTTTAAGTTCTTAAATTTTAGGTAGTTTGATGCTTAAACAAAGTCATATAAGTGTTAACCATTATTCTCATAAAATGAAATTGTACTAACAATGCATATGGCTTGATTTTCCATATAGGTTGTAGCTAGAACCATGGATAAAAGTTGGGTAGACTTTCAATCCATGATTCAAAGTTTATATAGGCTGTAGCTAGAACAGAGTTCCTATTTTTGCCTCATTTTATTCTGGAAAGCTTCTACTGTTTCTAATTCTTCTATAATGAACGTCGTTATTGCTGTCACACATTGTTTTATTCTTCAATAATTGTTGCTAATATAGGATTTTAAATTTTTTGGATGTGTTTAATCTGTTGATGAAATGAGTACGGATTAATTATGTTGATTATTCATCATTTATTCCTAATAAAATCTGATATAAGGCTGATGATTGTTTTTGAACCTTTGCAAAAAATGGTATAACATGAGAGTAGCATTGTTGCTGCAGCTGGAAAAGGTGGATCGTTCTTGCATGTTATGAGTTAGTTTAATGGTAGAGAAGATTTTCCACTTTTATGAGGTTGACTCAAACTGATAGCATAGAAAACACTATGGTTAATAATGCTTATGATTGATGACAAGTACATGTATAGTTGTGTGTTTATTTCACTCCAAACGTTAGGTTAAATATACAAATTTGAATAGTTTTTTTGGTTCCTCTTTTAAAATCTAATTGTGTATAATATACTTTGTTTCCTAATAGTGTCTATTAAAATGCATCGATTTTTCTAATGATCTAATGGTCGAGATCTTCAGTGTGATATATTTTGAATGATTGTAATATTACATGCAATAATTGTTTGTTATAATCAATAATAGAGGGATTAGTTTGCATCCGTTTCCAACAACAAACTATGCAACAAGTTCCTTTGTTGCATTGATTTTCATTACAACCGATGCAACATGTTCATTTATTGCAACCGTATTTTGCATCAGTTGTTAGTAACAACCGATGCAAAATGGACTGTTTTTCATCGGTTTTAGAACTAATGCAAAACTGTTAAGCCTGTTGCATCGGTTGCATGTGCATCGGTTGTAGAACTGATGCAACATGGGGGTGAACAACCGATGCAAATGGCATGTTTTATTGTAGTGTAGAAACGATTTCCAATCCAACAGAATGCCAGTCCTAGAACTTTTGACCACCACCTATCGGGCAACTACTAAATTGATTTGATTTGAGCTTGTGAGACTGAGATATGGGAAGGGGAAGATCATCCAACAAAGAAATGGGGATGTAGGCTCCAAAAGATCCACATCAAATGGAGGATGTTTAAATAGAGGAAGGAAAGGAGTGATTTTAGGATCATATCTTTTACTCAATCTCCTTCCATCTCTATTACCCATCTTCACTCCTCTCTAGCCAATCTAATAGCCGCCTCTAACCCTATATTCCAATCGAGATCGGCCTCCGTTATGGGCCATTAACCCATTTAGAGCCTAAATGAATATTGCATTTCAAATCTAATTTAAAACGATTATCGGTATCGTATATCAATTAATGTATTTATAAATACATTTAATATTCATTTATCAAATCAAAATTAAATTTAGAAATAATATTTAATTTAATCAATTTATAACAATTATAAATTAGTTATACCATTTGGTCGAAGGAGAATTCATCATTTTCCATTGTATGACTGGTCATGAGCAAATTTGGTCAGCGATTAATCAAACTCTTCAAATATTAACATCCACACATCAGTTAGCAGCTGGTTTGACATTTTGGCCAAATTTGTTACTTACTTTGTTTCATTAAAATTCAATTTTCATTTATTAAGTATTATCCGATTGTAACTATTATTTACACAAATTCTTTTCGTCAAACCATAACACTTTAGACTTATGGAATTTGGTAATGGTGCAAAATTCCAATATCATCCATATTCAACTCTATAGTCCCAACATAAAGTCCTTGGTTGAATAATAATAGTTATTATCACTACAACAAAAATGGGTAACAACAGCATACGATTTCAGCGTTCAATGGGGTGATGCTGTCACTCATGTATTTATTTTTAATACATGTTTACTAAACGCTGTCAAACACCAAAAAAATTTGGCTAAAAAAGATCCCCGCTTTAGTTTTAGCCGACCGCGCATTCCAGTATTTTCTCTTGAAAAAAATTTCACTTTCCCTTTTCTATAACCTAGTTCAGAGCTTTTCTTCTCTCTTCACATTTAACCATCTCGATAACTAAATCCATCTCCTCCTCCATTTCTGACTCCATCGCCACCTCCAGCTCCGTCTCCACCACCATCTCTATATGTGCTCTGGATTTATTTGTTCAATTGAAACATAACTCTTGAACTACGACTTCCTTGAACCTAGAAAAGGTTTAGTATCTAAAATCCCATTCTTGTATTCCTTTTTTAAATTCTATTTGTGATTTTGATGCAATTTGGTACTGGATTCAAATAGTGTAACGCCCCACTACGAGACCCATTCTAAAAAAGAGTATTATGGAGTAATACCGTCTGCTGGAACGGAGAATAGAGTATAATGGAAGCGACCATATGTAATCAAGCTATAACTATCTACTGAATACGTCGAAATGTGGTATCGCTTTTTTTTCAAGTGGTTCGACATATCCAATAGATATTTATAACAAAATTACAATGGCTAAGGAAATTAGGTTCAGAACAAACATAATACTAAATGATAACATCATCACCACAGAACAGTCACATAACAGTCACAGAACATAGGTACAATATATCGTCAATACAAATCCAAATATAAAAAAGGTGGGTACAAAGCCACCGCTCACACATGTGAGTAAAAGATATGTACATAAGAGACTGAATAATAAGGGTATCAAAATAGTGGACAAATATAAAGAGCTATCTATCAGCATAGCAGATAATGTCCAAGCGGAAGCACAGAAAGCTAAGTCCAGAGACCTAACCTTAAACAACTCGGTCTGAGCCGAGCGAAAAACACTCGGGTCAGGCTAGCCAAACAATCAGATAATAAACTGAGATAAACATGATAGATAATGAGGCGATATATAACATAGTACTATAGACCACAAACTCTCACATAGAGAAGAAATAAACATCTAAGTAGAGATGTATAGCAAGCCTTGTATCATTGGCATAACATAGTCACAAATGTCAAAACAAAACATCTAAGTAGAGATGTATAATAAGCCTCATATCATCGGCATAACATAGTCACAAATGTCAAAACAAAACATCTAAGTAGAGATGTATAATAAGCCTCATATCATCTGCATAACGTAAGCACAAATGCCAAAACATAAACATCTAAGTAAAGATGTCAAAAACGATACATCTAAGTAGAGATGTATAACATGCCATCTAAGTAGAGATGCCAAACACGATACATCTATGTAGAGATGTATAACGACCATCTATGTAGAGATGCCAAAAACAATACATCTAAGTAGAGATGTATAACGGCCATCTAATTAGAGATGCCAAAACGATACCTCTAAGGGAGACAGTCTGAAGACACTATCCCAAAGGTAATAAAAGGAATGTGTCACGAACTTTTAGCAAGGAACCCGTAAAGTGTTCACATGAGTCCCATACCCCACGTTTGCACTAAACAGTTTACTAACCAATAGTAAGCTTCCACACTCAAAGCAGTAAAAAGTTCACCTCATGTCATCGGTAAACTAGGCCGAAAGGCCAAAACGATCAATCGAATAGGTCTGGGATTAACCGGAAAGGAAATACACACGGTTTCATAGGCCGGAGTTTTTCCCAACCGTTTAAGCACCTTTCCACTTCGCTCGAAGTGCTAAAGTGTGAGTGTTGGATTTAATTATAGAAAATAATTACGGAAAACGGATTTATAATTTGTTCGAAATCACTTCAAAACGGCCTTTGAAAATTCTCCTATTATGGAGTAATTAATTTAATAATTAAAATAATATTATATAATAATTTCGAAAGCCATTTCGGAGTGAAAAATTCTTTTAAAACCTTTTTATAAGGCCCGTGTACAAAATCCAGAGACAAATCTCAAAGAAATCGATAAAACCAGAAAATCACTGAAAATATTCTAAGTGTTGGAAAATAGTCCAAAACTGACGCGAACCCAAGTTCGGAAAATTATTCGGACTAGCAAACTGAATCCGAATGGCATGAAAATTGGTAGGCATATAGTCCAACATCCCTGCTCCAAACTGCAAAAATAATCGGGCAATTCCGACTTGAAACGAAGAAACGGTGTCGTCTCAAAGTCGTACAAAAAATCACAAAACTCTACGGTGTCAAAACAGTGCAAAGGTCCCACTTCGACGACATGGTCGAAGGGTCACATGAACTCAGATCTTGATGAAAATTTACAGGAGCATAGTAAAGTACTCCTAATTTGATAGGCAAGAAGAATCGTTCGGTTCCAACTTAAAACGAAGAAATGACAATGTTTCAAAGTTGGTCCGACGATAACTGAAAATGATCACTATTGTAAAACAGTTTCTGGGTGCTACTTCGGCAAAAGAAACGAAGTATCTAATGCACCCAGATCTAAGCCAAACTTTGCAAGTTTTAAGATCTCGACTTCATCTTTTTAACGAGACCAAAAACGATGAAATCCGATAAAGGACGAGCCCGGGATGGCATCGCAAAGTCGGGGTTCTATGCTGAAAACAACGGGAGCAAAGAAACTAAGGCCTGTAGCTATGCACTAACAGGCCAGAGTTGAAAAATCACAATTTTGGCATAGTAAACTTCCAATTCTAACAAGATGAATAAAATAAAAGTTGTATCTTAGTTTCTAAGCTTTCCGGAATGACCAAGAACGTCAAATTCCGATCGGGGATGAAAATTCCATGACTAAAACAATTCTCAGATCTAAATTCTATATCACTGTCGTTGTGCTCTCGGGACAGTAGTAAGAGTGCACAGTTTTGACCAAATTAACTTCGAAATTTGATGAAACTCAAAACATGAAAGTTTTAGCCCTAAATCTAAGGCTATGTTTGGTTTACCGTTTTTAGTTTTGAGTTTTCGTCCATACAAAAATACGAACAACGCATGTATATTATGAAAAATGACCATTTTAGAAAAAGAATTTAACACACAAAATAGAAAATAACTTTTTTTCATTTTTCGTGTTTTGAGATAAACGGAAGCACGAACAACAATTCATCCTTCCGTCGTTCCTCCATCCACTTCGTGGTCCCCTCCAATCTTCCGTCCATCCCTTCCGACCTCCCTTCATTCTTCTCATATTTGTAATTAATGTTGAAAACTCAAAACATAAAATACAAAATAAACCAAACAACCCCTAAGCTTTCCAGAACATTCAAAATTATTAGATTTGGATATTAAACGAGTAACTTATGGCCAAATCAATTTCAAGTTTTTATTTTATCAACCCTGTAGTTTGTTGTCAGGTCAGCGACAAACACACATGATTTCGACCATTCAAACCACAAATTTAGACAAAGCTCAAAACATAAAAGTTATAGCCTATAGAATAAGCTTTTCAGAACATCAAGAAAATCTTAATTCCGATTTAAGATGAATGAGATATGCCTAATTTACTAATAGCAATAAACTAATTATAATTTCAGCTAGCCTATATTACCTCTTTTCCAAGTAATGAAAAGAAGATCAAAGAGTTTTACAATCTAAATGCACAAAAAAAAAGGATTACAAAATAATTTCAGAAATTAAACAATGGATTAGAGGTGGGTTTTGTGATTGCTATTACCTTCAAATGATTAGATTAAAACCCATTTGACTTTGATGAAGATTAATGAAGCTTTGCTCTAGGTTTGGAGGCCATTATTTAGTGTTTTGCTCTAGGGTTGAAGAGGTTATGGAATGAGATGTTGGATGAAACAAATGGGTAAAAGATGGTTTATAGGCTAATGGAAGTGGGTTAGTGGGCCTAATACCCATTATGACTTGGAATATATTCCATATATCAAGTTAGCTAATTTCTCTAAGTACAAACTACACATTATTTACCCATAAAATTTTGAAATATGTTACCAAAATAATTTAGCTTTAGTTATAAAATTTTACATCATAATATTTTCCAACTTACAATTTAACCCCTATTTATTCCAAAACACATTTTAGTCAAAATTGCCGAAAATCACCGTTTTGCAATTTAATTGTAAATTAAATTCCCAATTCAAATATTGCACTATTTTACACATATAAAATTTTTCAATGTTATAAATTTCCATTTACCCTAATTAATTTCCATTAAATTCTCCATTTTATACTTAGGCCCAAAATATTAATTTATTCAAAATAACTAACATTTTGAACAAATTAGTCACATAAAAAAATCATTAATAGCTCCAATTAAATTAAAATCCCAATTTTAATTTATTATTTGGTAACCGCAATCACAGGTTGTTACAGATAGTAATCGACTATGTTTTTGGTTATCTATTTTTATTTATGCGTTTTTGCTATATAAAATAGTTGTCATCGTGTACTTTCTATGAACACAACATGTTTGAGTAAATAATTGTTTTTATATTTCATTTTTGTATATTACATGTCTGTTGCTTCTTCCATACCATGTTAATGCATAGTCACATTTTTAGAGGAATATATGTTGTCTGCTAATACATGTTTCATTGTTACATTGATTACCTGCTATTCATTGCCCTTGAGATACCATTTTTTTATTTCGACTTTTAATCTATTAGTTAATTTCTCACACTTTTTGTAACAACCCACATATTTTGCTATTGTATATTTAAATGTTGAAATTTAAATATGGCATCGTTAGTCGGATTAAAGTCCGAAATGCAACTTTCTGTAAACGGTCGAATCTGGACTCAGGACCACTTCCATTGAGTCCAAAATGGAGTTTGCTACCTTTTTGAGTATAAACATCGATATATTTGGAGTTGAGTAGAATTTTGCTATTTTTCTATTGGGCTTTGAGTTTGGGTTTCAGCCCACCAACTCATCTAATACCCTAACTCCTCCTCCAACTCCTCTTCATTCATTTTCATTTCCTAACACTCTCAAGCTAAAAGAAAAATAGGGGAAGAGAAAAGAAATCAAAATTCCTAAGCCCTAGTTTACTAGGAAATTCAAGTTCTAGAAATCAAAGAGAAGCTTAGGTAAGCATCCTCTTCACCTTCTCCATCTCAATTTCTCTTCAATTTTTAGAAATTCCTAAACCCTAACTTAGGAAATATTTGCTTATGAGCTTAGATTGGAGCTTCTTGAGTTGAAGTTTAAGAGTGGTTGATCTTTCCTTTGTTTTAAAGCTTCTCACTTGTTATTTTGGGTTTAAAGGTGAGTTCTTGAACTCACATCTATGTCTATAGCTTTCATTGTTGTCAGGTACAAATTCCCAACATCTATTTCATGTCCAATTGCTTTTGATTTGAATTGGTTCAGTGAATTATCCAATTTTTGGTATTTTGAAGTTAAAATCTTTGGAAATCCTTATATGGATGTTTGGACATGTTGTTCGGAGTGTATTGGTGAGCCTATAGGGCTGGGTAGTCGCTTGGCGCAAATCCCTAGCCATCGTCGCTCGTCCGGTCGCTTCCGATATGATTTGGCCATAATTGGCCTAGGAAAAATATTGCCCTGAGCTTCAGCTCAGACTTCTGGTATTAAGCACATACGTCTGATGCTACGGAATAAAAATTCCAGTCTTTCAGCTCAAACGTCTGAACTTACTTCCCAGACGTCTGGGCGACCTGGAATAAAATTTCCAACGCTTCACGTCAGACGTCTGGAGCTGACAATTCCAGCCAACTTGCCTGTTTTTAGATGGGTTTCCATTTTAATCGATTTTGGTTGATCCGGTTGGTGGTAGTCAGTTATTATCGAATTTGATGACTTCTTTTTTGGATTTTTGGGAGTATCCATTGGATGGATTTGATATCGATTTTTATGGTTTTAATTCACGTCATCGAATGTGAATTTTTGGTGATAGATTATTTCTACAATCATTTCTGTGATTTGTCACTTTAAAATTATAATGGTTTCTATACTCTTAGCAAATACTCAAACTCTATCACAAAAATGATTTCAACATTTCTTTTAATACAAAGCTCTTTTTTAAAACCGTTTTTCAATCTATTAGTATATACAAACTGTAACGACCCGTATTTTTACGGATCGAAAAGTTCGTTCAAATCTGGAATTTTCAGCATTTTAGGTCGTTTCAGATTTTGGGAAGAATTTGGTTAAGTCTTAAGTCGTGACCGACTTATAGGATTGGCGACCTAAGGGGTAGGTCGGCAGTGACTTAAGGGATTCGGCGAGTTAGGAGATAAGTCGTAGTAGTTTAGGTCGTAGGCTGTTGGAGCGACCTAAGGTAGTCGGTGACTTAAGGGGTAAGTCGGTTGGACGAGTTAACAACCCAGTAGTTACCGACTTAAGACATAGGCGACTTAAGGAAGTTGGTGACCTAAGAGTTTTGGTGAGTTAAGTGTTAGGTCGGCAAGGCGAGTTAACGACCTAAGGAAGTGACCGACTTAATAGAGTTAGCGACCTAGTGGTTACCGGGTTAGCATAGTTAGGTCGGCAATGACCTAAGGAAGCTGGGTTAATAGTGAGCGACCTAAGGAGTAAGTCGTAGACGACTTAGGAGTTTGGTCGTGGGTTGTTAGGTCGCAAGGTTTTATAAGTTGTAAGTCGTATACCCTGTTAAATCGTATAAGTGTTAAGTCGTCCATAGTTAAGTCGCGTAGTGTTAAGTCGAATGGTGCTAAGTTGTTAAGTCATCCAAACGAATTAGGAGGGAACGCGAGTGTGTTAGGTCGTGTAGCGCGAATAAGTTAGGTCGGGCGCATGTTAAGTCGTAGGCTTGGTCTGTTAGGTCGGAGTTGTTGGCTAAGGCTTAGGTCGGTGGGAGTCTTAGGTCGTAAGTCGGAGACGACCTATGGAGTTAGCCGAGTTACGACTTAAAGAGATTTCTGCTATAAATAGAGGGGGTTGTTCTCACTTTTTGAGATCTGGATTTTGAAGCGACGAAGTGCTGCCATTTTGAGAGCTCGACTTCTACACTTCTTCACTTCTTTTCTCCACTCTAATCTAGTGCTTCCTTTCATCCAAATCGAAGATCAAGATTGAAGATTCAAGAGCTTAGATTGAAGATCTTCATCTTTTCAAGAGAGATTTCTTCATTTGAAGCGGATTCGTGATAGATCAAGATTGATCCTTCGCTGTCCAGATCTGAAGCGTGTTGATTTGGGGTTGTTTAGGTGATTTGGTGAGTGGTGATTATCTCTCACACGGATCCAAAGGAGTAGATCGGATTGTTGGCTTGATTTGGTGTTAAAATAGTGATTTCTATGCATTTTTGTAAACCTAAGTGTAGATCCATGTAGACTCATTGTTCATGATGATTTGACAACCATTTTTGTATATGATTAACCTATGCAAGTTCAGTCATCAAGTTGTAGAGATAATTCCCATGTTTTCATGCTTGTTAGACTTTCAACTCCTTAATTACGAAATTGCCATTATTGTTATAATTGTCCATTTTGCTTATATTTGAATGCTTGGTTACTTAGATTGATGTTTGACATGATTGATTGCTGTGAATTAGATGATTGTTGATTGGTTTTAGACAAGGTGGTCGAAGATGATTCAAAAGCTAAGGGAAAGGCTCTTGAATTGGAAAAGCTGCTCGTGGCATATGTAGCGGGATGATGAAGCTCTTATGCATGGATTTGATGATGTGATGTTGAGATGAGGCTTTGCGAGGATGTGATGAAGCGAGGCAATCATGTGATGAAGACTTGGTCTAATCCAGACGGGATCATTCCAAGCATGTTGATAACTCGGTGATATGATTCGAGTTGAGGATAATGAATGGATATGAGAATAGTCGTCGAGGAGGATGACTAGGAGGCTTGGATAGCATCGTTGTTGAAGGTTCTAGCATGCTCTAAGTAAGAGTACGTTTGGGCAGATTCGATAGTCCCAACGGCCAACTGTTGATGGTCGAGTACTCTGGGCAGATTCGATAGTCCTAGGCACGGGCTGCGACGACGTGCGGGAGTTATGTCTAGAACCGGGGTTTCCATTAGCCCTTGACGGACGGCTGAAAGAATGTGCCGGTCATTCAATTAACGGTGATATCGAAGCAATGATAACAGTGATAGCCAAAGTCATGGATGTTTGGTTGTATCGTCATTCGGACTCAAGAGCAGTATTCTCTGGGTGCTTATCTGATTTAGGCCTTGGTACTTGGAAAACATCGCCCTTGACTCGAATGATTATTAGTTTACATTAAATTGTATGCTCTGCTATGTTGCTTCTGCTTAGTGTGTGTCTGGGGGCTATCACTGTAGAAAGAGGTAGAGTGGGAGGGTTGTATTCCTATTCCTTTTTCCTTTATGCACTTTTGGTATGTTGTTAGTTAATTTACTGCTCACTAAGACTGTTGTCTAACTCAAGGCTTTATGTTTTTAACTCTTATTGCCTTGGGCTGTTCGTCCATTTTTGGGACGGGCAGACTAGGTAGCAGGTGACAGGTGCTGTTCTCTTCTCACGATGTAGATATCGAAGACGAGCTGGAGGGTTGCATATTATTTTCTTATTATATGTACTGGATGTTCCGCTGTTTTGTATTCTCTAAGTTTTGTAGTGAGGCTTGTTGTATTGACTATTCAGATGCTTGTATTCAACTATTATGAAGTTTTATATAAATCATTTTTGTTCTGTAAAGCTTCACTATACATATGTTCTATTGTATTTTATCCATGCGCTGTGAGTAATACGATAGATTCTGTTGTTTTAATTTACCTTGACAATCGTCCATGGTCGCCTGGCACACTTTACAGCGCACTATCTCTAGATTCGGTGCAGGGGTCATGGGCGGTCGTCACATTTGGTATCAGAGCATTGGTTAATCGATTTTACCCAACGCTCGCTGACGTAACTACGTATGAGAGACGTAATTGTATTTTGATGGATGATTACTATATATAATATAGTAGTTTAGCAGTAAGTTAGTCTTTTATGCAGTTGTTTCTCTAGATGTTCTAATCATTCCTTTTTATAGATATTGAGAATGAGTCGAAGAGGGAGACCAGCTGCTAGGGAAGGCCGTGCTATTGAAGAGACTGCTGATTATGCAGCCATGTTCGAAGCTATGATGACTTCGATCATGAGAAGGATACCAGTTCCGGGGGCAACAGTAGATGTTGGAGTTCAAGTCCAAACTCCAAAACCAGTGGATTTTGCTAAGTTGTGCAAGGATTATACTGCTCTTAGAGGGAAGGTTTTCTTTGGAACAGAATCAACTATCGAAGTCCAGAGATAGATAGATGCTTGTAGAATGATCTTTGGTGATTTGGGAATTAATGATGCAACTAAGAGGAAGTTGGCATCAAGACAGCTTCAAGCGAGAGCTTCTGATTGGTGGAACTCTATTACCATCGATACTCCGGAGGAAGAGATTACTTGGGAGCAATTCCAAGCTAGGTTTGAAGCTAAGTTCATTTCTACAGCTCAGAAGTCTGTTCTGTTCAAGAGGTTTGTGGAGCTCAAGCAGGGTGGAAGATCTGTTCTTGAGTATGTTTCCGAGTTCGAAGCGTTGTCCAAGTATGCCCGGTCATATATTGAGTCTGCATACCAGAAGAATGAGAAGTTTGTGACAGGCTTGGACAGTTATCTTGGGAGACAGTTGGTGGATCATATGGACGATTCATTTGAGAAGCTTGTGGAGAAAGCTCTTAGGCATGAGAGTCTGTTTCCTAAGGAAGGATCTGTTGTTGCTGTGACTAGGGAAGAGTCTAAACCCCAGCAGGGTGGAAACAAGAAGAGGAAGCAACAGCAGCATAAGGGTAAGGATGGCCAGAAGAAGCCGAAAGGCGAGGTGACTTGCTACAACTGTCAGCAGAAAGGCCATCTCTCCAGGGATTGCAAGAATCCGAAAGCGCCGGCGAAGTGCCACAACTGTGACAAGCCGGGGCATTTCAGGAAGAATTGTCCAGAACCGAGGAGGGACAAGCAGATTGTGCAAGCTTATGCTTTGGGAGCTGTTCCGTCGTCTTCGAAAGCTCCTACTGCTGAAGAGAAAGGAAAGAGTGTGGTTGTTCAAGGTACTCTTTTCCTATGTGGTGTTCCCGTTAGAGTTTTGTTTGATACTGGAGCATCGCATTCGTTTGTTTGTAATGAACTTGTAGGCGGTTAGGTTTGGAACCAGATATTGTTGATAGGCCATTGGTTGTGACTAATCCGGTTGGGGGTTCGTCTTGTTTGTGTATGTTATGCCGTGGTCTGGTGGTGTCGAGTCATGGTTGCTCTTTTGTTTGTGATTGTTTTGTTCAAAACTTTGCGGGGTTCGGAATTATTTTGGGTATGGACTGGCTTAGGAAGTATGCGGCAAAGGTTGATTGTGAGAGGTTGGAAGTGACAGTCGAGAATGTGGAGGGGTGAAAGGTTGTGATACGATGTAAGCATGAGGAAGGCGTCTTCATGAGTTTCATGTATTCGCTGGTTGTTCCACGGGATGGACTGTCATCCGTGCCAATCGCTAATGTATTCGAGGATGTCTTTGACGAAGTCAAAGGGTTGCCGCCGCATAGAGAGATCGAGTTTCGTATAGATCTAGTTGAAGGAGCCAGACCTGTTGTGATGCCTCTTAGGCGGATGGCGCCTAGGGAACAGCAGGAGTTGAGGGTGCAAGTTGATGATCTTTTGCAGAAAGGATTCATTCGGCGTAGTGTGTTCGAGTGGGGTGCACCAGTTGTGTTTGCAACCAAGGCAGATGGGTCGTTGAGATTGTGTGTGGATTATCGTGAGCTGAATAAGGTGACTAAGAAGAACAAGTATCCATTGCCGAGGATAGATGACTTATTTGATCAGCTTCACGAAGCTAAGGTGTTTTCTCAGATGGAGTTGGCAACGGGATTTCACCAGTTGAGAGTAGCTAAGGATAGTGTGCCGAAGACTGCTTTTAGGACACCATCCGGTTTCTTTGAGTGGCTGGTAATGTCGTTTGGATTGACAAACGCGCCAACATATTTTGTGGATCTTATGAATAGAGTGTTCAGAGATCAGTTGAACAAGTTCGTACTTGTGTTCGTGGATGATATTCTGATTTATTCCAGAACGGAAGAGGAGCACAAGACGCACTTGCGTATTGTTTTGGAAATCTTGCGGAAACATCAGCTGAAGGCTAAGTTTTCGAAGTGTCACTTCTGGAAGAGTGAAGTGAGGTTCTTAGGCCATGTGATTTATGGAAATGGGATAGCGGTTGATCCCGCTAAGGTGGCAGCAATCTAGGATTGGGTTAGACCTAAAAATGCATCTGATGTGAGAAGTTTTCTTGGATTAGCAGGATATTATCGACGGTTTATCAAAGACTTCTCCAAGATAGCTGCACCGTTAACAGGATTGACGAAGAAGAACCAAGTGTTCAGTTGGGATGCTAAGTGTGAGCAAGCTTTCGGAATCCTGAAAGAGAGATTGACAAGTGCTCCTGTTTTGACTATTCCAAGTGGGAATGATGAGATGGTGGTTTACACCGATGCATGTGGAACTGGACTTGGAGCAGTGCTGATGCAGAAGGATAAAGTTGTTGCGTATGCAAGTCGACAACTGAAGCCGCATGAAAGGAATTACCCGACTCATGATTTGGAGTTAGCGGCGATTGTATTTGCTCTGAAGATGTGGAGACATTATCTGTTGGGAGTTCGATTCGAGTTGTTTACGGATCATAAGTCGTTGAAGTATCTTTTCTCTCAAAAGGATTTGAATCTTCGGCAGCAACGTTGGCTAGAGTTTTTAGCATCATATGATTTTGGTATAGCTTATACTCCGGGAAAAGGTAACGCAGTAGCAGATGCGTTAAGTCGAAGACATGTAGGATTGGGAGCCATGTTTTCAGAATGGAAGAGTCTCGAGTATTTAGCTGGATTTGACTTCAGGCCTAGATGTGAATTGGAACCTAAGATGTTGGCAAACTTATCGATAAGACCTTCTCTTGTGGAAAGGATTGGTGAGAGCCAAAAGCGAGACGATAAGCTTGTCAAGATTATCCGTGAATTGGAATCTGGATTGGATCCAGAAAAGGATAAAGGATTCGAGGTCGATCGAGAGGGTTGGCTTCGAAAGGAAGGACGACTAGTTGTTCCCGATATAGATGAATTGAGGAGTGAAGTCCTAAAGGAAAGTCATCACTCGAAGCTGACAATTCATCCAGGTGGAAATAAGATGTATCGGGATATGAAGAGAACCTACTACTGGGAAGGCATGAAGAAGGATGTTGGAAATTTTATTTCCAAGTGTATGAACTGCCAGTTGGTTAAAGCTGAACAGAAGAAGCCAAGTGGATTACTACAGCCATTAGAAGTTCCTATATGGAAGTGGGAGCAGGTATCGATGGATTTTATTGATGGATTGCCTAGAACCAGAACGGGAAATGAAGGGATTTTGGTCATTGTGGATCGTCTGACTAAGAGCACAAGATTCATTCCTGTTCGATCGACTAGGACTGCATCAAAGTTGGCTGAGTTGTATGTTAAGTGGATAGTTCGATTCCATGGTATTCCGAAGAGTATAGTGAGCGATCGAGACCCATTGTTCACTAGTGGATTTTGGAAGAGATTCCAGGAAGTTTTGGGAACCGAGTTGTGTTTAAGTACAACTTATCACCCTCAAACAGATGGTCAGACCGAGAGAGTCAACCGAGTTTTGGAAGATCTTCTTAGAGCATGTGTTTTGGACTTCGGAGGATCATGGGAAGATCACCTTCATTTGGTGGAGTTTGCGTACAACAACAGTTACCAGTCAAGCATTGGTATGGCACCGTATGAGGCATTGTATGGAAGACCGTGTAACTCTCCGACATGTTGGTTGGAAACTGGAGAAAAGCTGATACTTGGGCCAGAGATGATTCGGCAGACTTCAGATTGTATAGAGATCATTCGGCAACGAATGAAGGCAGCCCAAGACCGTCAGAAAAGTTATGCCGATAAGCGTCGTAAGAATTTGGAGTTCGACGTGGGTGATATGTTTTTTGTGAAGATTTCTCCACTGAAGAATGTTATTCGATTCGGGAAGAAAGGAAAATTGACTCCGAGATTTGTTGGACCATTCCCGATCATCGAGCGAATTGGAAAGCTCGCCTACAGATTGGAGTTACCAGAGAAGATGTCGAGTGTGCACAATGTTTTTCATGTATCATATCTACGGAAGTATGTGCACGACTCGAATACAGTGATTTCTGCTGTTAGCTGTGAAGATTTCGAAGTTGATCCAGTCGATAAGAGACCTCGTAAGCCGCTTCGTGTTATGGAAACCGACACGAAACAGCTTAGGAGGAAGGTAGTTAAGTTGCTCAAGATACAATGGAGTGATGATGATAACGACTGTACGTGGGAAGTGGAAGAGAGGATGAAAGCAGCTCACCCTGAACTCTTCGAGGTATGGCCCTAAGGTGTCGTGTCATCTAACGAAATTGTAACTTGTTCTAGTTTTAGAATTCTGCATGCTAAGCTAGAATTGGATGCATGGTTTGTTGATTGCTATGGATGGTAGGCGTGCGGAATAGTTTTTGATTGCTTTGTTTGTTTGGAATTTCGGGGGCAAAATTCCTAAGGGGGAGAGAATGTAACGACCCATATTTTTACGGATCGAAAAGTTCGTTCAAATCTGGAATTTTCAGCATTTTAGGTCGTTTCAGATTTTGGGAAGAATTTGGTTAAGTCTTAAGTCGTGACCGACTTATAGGATTGGCGACCTAAGGGGTAGGTCGGCAGTGACTTAAGGGATTCGGCGAGTTAGGAGATAAGTCGTAGTAGTTTAGGTCGTAGGGTGTTGGAGCGACATAAGGTAGTGGGTGACTTAAGGGGTAAGTCGGTTGGACGAGTTAGCGAGTTAACAACCCAGTAGTTACCGACTTAAGACATAGGTGACTTAAGGAAGTTGGTGACCTAAGAGTTTTGGTGAGTTAAGTGTTAGGTCGGCAAGGCGAGTTAACGACCTAAGGAAGTGACCGACTTAATAGAGTTAGCGACCTAGTGGTTACCGGGTTAGCATAGTTAGGTCGGCAACGACCTAAGGAAGCTGGGTTAATAGTGAGCGACCTAAGGAGTAAGTCGTAGACGACTTAGGAGTTTGGTCGTGGGTTGTTAGGTCGCAAGGTTTTATAAGTTGTAAGTCGTATACCCTGTTAAATCGTATAAGTGTTAAGTCGTGCATAGTTAAGTCGCGTAGTGTTAAGTCGAATGGTGCTAAGTTGTTAAGTCGTCCAGGCGACTTAGGAGGGAACGCGCGTGTGTTAGGTCGTGTAGCGCGAATAAGTTAGGTCGCGTGCATGTTAAGTCGTAGGCTTGGTCTGTTAGGTCGGAGTTGTTGGCTAAGGCTTAGGTCGGTGGGAGTCTTAGGTCGTAAGTCGGAGACGACCTATGGAGTTAGCCGAGTTACGACTTAAAGAGATTTCTGCTATAAATAGAGGGGGTTGTTCTCACCTTTTGAGATCCGGATTTTGAAGCGACGAGGTACTGCCATTTTGAGAGCTCGACTTCTACACTTCTTCACTTCTTTTCTCCACTATAATCTAGTGCTTCCTTTCATCCAAATCGAAGATCAAGATTCAAGATTCAAGAGCTTAGATTGAAGATCTTCATCTTTTCAAGAGAGATTTCTTCGTTTGAAGCGGATTCGTGATAGATCAAGATTGATCCTTCGCTGTCCAGATCTGAAGCGTGTTGATTTGGAGTTGTTTAGATGATTTGGTGAGTGGTGATTATCCCTCACACGGATCCAAAGGAGTAGATCGGATTGTTGGCTTGATTTGGTGTTAAAATAGTGATTTCTATGCATTTTTGTAAACCTAAGTGTAGATCCATGTAGACTCATTGTTCATGATGATTTGACAACCATTTTTGTATATGATTAACCTATGCAAGTTCATTCATCAAGTTGTAGAGATAATTCCCATGTTTTCATGCTTGTTAGACTTTCAACTCCTTAATTACGAAATTGCCATTATTGTTATAATTGTCCATTTTGCTTATATTTGAATGCTTGGTTACTTGGATTGATGTTTGACATGATTGATTGCTGTGAATTAGATGATTGTTGATTGGTTTTAGACAAGGTGGTCGAAGATGATTCAAAAGCTAAGGGAAATGCTCTTGAATTGGAAAAGCTGCTCGTGGCATATGTAGCGGGATGATGAAGCTCTTATGCATGAATTTGATGATGTGATGTTGAGATGTGGCTTTGCGAGGATGTGATGAAGCGAGGCAATCATGTGATGAAGACTTGGTCTAATCCAGACGGGATCATTCCAAGCATGTTGATAACTCGGTGATATGATTCGAGTTGAGGATAATGAATGGATATGAAAATAGTCGTCGAGGAGGATGACTAGGAGGCTTGGATAGCATCGTTGTTGAAGGTTCTAGCATGCTCTAAGCAAGAGTACGTTTGGGCAGATTCGATAGTCCCAATGGCCAACTGTTGATGGTCGAGTACTCTGGGCGGATTCGATAGTCCTAGGCACGGGCTGCGACGACGTGCGGGAGTTATGTCTAGAACCGGGGTTTCCATTAGCCCTTGACGGACGGCTGAAAGAATGTGCCGGTCATTCAATTAACGGTGATATCGAAGCAATGATAACAGTGATAGCCAGAGTCATGGATGTTTGGTTGTATCGTCATTCGGACTCAAGAGCGGTATTCTCTGGGTGCTTATCTGATTTAGGCCTTGGTACTTGGAAAACATCGCCCTTGACTCGAATGATTATTAGTTTACATTAAATTGTATGCTCTGCTATGTTGCTTCTGCTTAGTGTGTGTCTGGGGGCTATCACTGTAGAAAGAGGTGGAGTGGGAGGGTTGTATTCCTATTCCTTTTTCCTTTATGCTCTTTTGGTATGTTGTTAGTTAATTTACTGCTCACTAAGACTGTTGTCTGACTCAAGGCTTTATGTTTTTAACTCTTATTGCCTTGGGCTGTTCGTCCATTTTTGGGACGGGCAGACTAGGTAGCAGGTGATAGGTACTGTTCTCTTCTCACGATGTAGATATCGAAGACGAGCTGGAGGGTTGCATATTATTTTCTTATTATATGTACTGGATGTTCCGCTGTTTTGTATTCTCTGAGTGTTGTAGTGAGGCTTGTTGTATTGACTATTCAGATGCTTGTATTCAACTATTATGAAGTTTTATATGAATCATTTTTGTTCTGTAAAGCTTCACTATACATATGTTTTATTGTATTTTATCCATGCGCTGTGAGTAATACGATAAATTCTGTTGTTTTAATTTACCTTGACAATCGTCTATGGTCGCCTGGAACACTTTACAACGCACTATCTCTAGATTCGGTGCAGGGGTCATGGGCGGTCGTCACACAAACCTTTACCTCATTCGTTCGAGGAAATCTAATTAAACGACTTAGCAAAACAAGTGGTATGGAACGCTTGCATTTACTTCGTCGGTTAATTCTTAGGCTTGTTCGATTGAAATCTTATGACAATTTTTGAGTGGAAATCTACAGTTTGTTCGTAAATATTTAAGTTAAGCTAGTGGTTATAGGACATGAAGCTAAACTCATTTATTTACTAGCTTAGTGTAATCTACACTTTTTATTGATCAATGGCGATCATTTTATGATTTAGACTAGCGATATGCGATGTCTCTTTGTACACGTAGGGGACTGTACCTCGTTTTATGGAGCTTCGTCTCATTTTTTATAGGCTAGTGACCTATGGTTTTATGAAGTTCGGTTCATTGGGCATACCATCATTGTACTACATCGTTGATCTAGCTTATCAGGTTCATCGGGCATACCATTATTGTACCACGTCGTTGTTCCGTATTACTTGAGTATCAAGTTCCTTGGGCGTACCATTATTGTACTACGTCGTTGCACCGACTCTATGGTTAGCGACCATAGGATAGCGTCCCCTTTGTGATATATGTGTTGGTGAGTTTTCATGCTCCCGTCTATGATAGGCCTCCCCCATTTTGTTTTATGGATTTCTAATTGTTGATTTCTGGAATTTGCGTTTCTCCACTTTTTGCGATTGACATAGATATGTTTTGTCAATATTTGGGGTTTGGTGAATAAGCTAAAGAATGTGATATTCTTTTTGGATATTTGACGAGATTTGAGATGTTGTATGATTTTTATTATTATCAAATGTATACTTGTCACAATATGGCATTATTGTTATCATACGTTTTTGTGGTATCTCTTATCCTTTCTCATCTTATATGATATTTATAGCTAGACTGATCCGTTTATTATTTTTCTTCTTAAATAATACTCGGGTCAGACCGAGGTGTTCGAGGTGCTTCCACTTGACTTCTTAAGCAGGGTCTAGCTTCTGACTTTTGGCTAACTACTTTAGCTTAGTAGTTTTTGCTTTTATACATTTGAGTTAGAGACTCCTTGATGTATACATATTCTTTTGCTTAGCACTTGTATCTACTCTTTTGTGATGTAGTGGATCTTGTATGACCACTATTTTGATGTACACTTTTATGTGTTATATTCATATCTGTTTCTGCCTTTGTGATATGAATATCTGTGACTGATTTTTGTTATGCTTATTTCTATATTTGTTTCCGAAGCCCACATAGCCACTGTGTTGTAGCTTTGAGTTTGTATTTGATATGTTGGATTTGCTCTTGAAATGAAATGCAAGTCCTTCTATTTGACATATCGGTACTCACACAAAGCAATTACATAGATGGTCGCTCCTCAACAGCCTTACTCTTCGTGCTAGTCGACGACATTACCCCGTAGTGTCCTTGGTTAGTATGAGTATAGAGGTGGGGCGTCATAGATTGGTATTAGAGCCAAAATTCGGAACAATGTAGAATAATCTAGCAAGGATCATTGTCCTAAGCCTTTCTTAGGAATCGTGCCTTAGGATTTAATTCGAGTCATTGGACCCGTTCTATCCTATTTTCTTTTGTGCTGCCTTGTTTTATCAATCAAGTTTGTTTGATATTCATTATGAGAATAACCTTTTTACTCTTCTTTCTTTCTTTCTTAAAGAAGAGAAATGGTTAGACCAGGCCGTCCCAGTGCCGGTCAATCCAGTGCTACTCCTCAGGATGGAGTATTCATGTCTGCCCAACAACTTTTGGATCTTTTAAAGAATGCCCAAGCTACCGGACCCATTCCTGAGCCTACTCATCCTAAATTCAGGTTTGCACGCTTGTGCAGTGATTATACCAATTTGGGTGGAAGGCCATTCAAGGGTTCCGAAAGCGTTATAGAAGTCTAAGCTTGGCTTAGAACATGTGATCGCATCTTTTCTCGCATGAATCTTGTGGATCTATATCGAGTCCAAGTGGCTTCTAGCATGCTCCAGGAGAGAGCATTAGATTGGTATGATCTCTTGATCTCGGATATTATTGAAGCGGATCTTACTTGGGAGCAATTCCGGGAAAGGTTCTAGTTAAAGTTTTTGTCGGAAGCTGAAAAAGTAACTTTGGCACGACGCTTTATTGACCTTGTTCAAGGTGAATCTTCAGTGACGGATTACGTCATATCTTTTGAATCTCTCTCTAAATATGGGGTCGAGTATATTAATACCCTATTGAAGAAAAATCAGAGGTTTGTCTATGGGTTGAATAAGAACCTCAAAAAGCCTTTACTCCTGAAACTAGAAGTTTCCTTTGATCAACTTGTAGATATCGCTCTTCGACTTGAAGAGGCCGATAAAGAAAGTGATGTTGAAGTGGTGGGTGCCAAACAGAACTTCAACAACAACAACAAGAGGCCTATTAAGTTCAAAGACCCTAATCCCAACAAAAAAAGGAAGCAAGTAACTTTGGTAGCAAAGACTCCTACCTCTAGTCATGGACAATGCTACAATTGTGGTTCTAAGGGTCATTATGCAAATCAGTGTCCAAAACCCCTTTTCTGTCGCTATTGCAAAAGTTTGGGTCATTTTTTATCTTCATGCCCCAAACTTCAAGGCAAGAAAGAGGGAAAGCTAAATGTTGTGCAAGCCCTTAGTAACAGTTCTCTTGGTCAAGGTATTTATCATTCTGTCCTTGATGACATTTTTATATTTCTCGATCTTCTTATTCGTGTTCTTTTTGATACGGGTGCATCTAACTCTTTTATATCAAAAGAACTTGTTGATGCTTTGTCTTTAAATGTTATGGGCTTAATGACTTCATTGAGAATTGCGAATCCGGTTGGTGGATCCACAACACTCAGTTTATTTTGTAAATATGTCGAGATTATTTTATGTGATTATTCTTTCCAAGCCGATTTGCATGTTATGCGCTACTTAGGCTTCAGAATGATTTTGGGAATGGATTGGCTTAATCGTTATGAAGTCAACATCCTATGTTCCGAGAGGACTATCTATCTTTGATATCCCCAGTCTGTTAAGTAGATTTCTATTGTTCTTAAAGATTCAGATTCCAATTCGGTAGCATCCTTATATTCTCTAAATCCGCGTGATGATGATAATGATGATGAGGAAGATGTCATTTCCCTCATAAACATTGTTCGTGAATTTCCCGATATATTTGAGCCCGTTTTAGGATTACCACCTAAGCAAGCAATTGAGTTTGTAATTAATCTAATCCCTGGAGCTCTACTTATTACTCGTCCTCCTTATCGTATGTCCAATAAGGAAAATGAGGAGATGCGTAAACAGTTATCCAAATTGGAAGGAAAACAGTTTATCCATTCTAGTTCCTCTCAATGGGGAGCTTCAGCTATTTTTGTGAAGAAATCCGATGGTACACTTAGGACTTGCGTTGACTACCGCAAGCTTAATGATCTCACCATCAAGAATAAATATCCCTTACCTCGGATTGATGACCTATTCGATCAACTTAGCGGTGCTAGAATCTTTTCACAGTTAGAGTTAGCAACCGGTTTTCATCAGCTTCGAATTGGAGAGGATAGCATTCCTTTGACATCGTTCCATACTCGTTATGGATCTTATGAATGGCTTGTTATGATATTTGGTTTAACGAATGCTCCAGCTTATTTCATTGACCTTATGAATCGAGTTTTCAAAGACTTCCTCGATCGACTTGTTCTCATCTTTATTGATGATATTCTTGTTTATTCTAAAACCGAGGAAGAGCATGAAAAACATATTCAGATTGTGTTGGAAACTCTTAGAAGCAATCAATTGAAAGCAAAATTTCTATGTGCCACTTTTGGCAATCTCGTGTGAAATTTTTAGGACGTATTATTTTTGAATCCGGAATTTCCATGGATCCTTCAAAGATTGAAGCGATTCAAAATTGGAAGAGACCGAAGAGTGTGCCAGAAATCCGTAGTTTTCTTTGATCGGTGGCCTATTACTGTTGGTTCATAAAAGACTTTTCTAAAATTTCCGTACCTCTTACTAGTTTGATTAAGAAGGAAGTTAAATACATTTGACCAGATAAATGTGAAGCTGCTTTTCAGAAATTAAAAGGACTCCTTTCCGATGCTCCTATTCTTGTGATTCCCAAAGGGAACCAAGACTTTATTGTTTATACCGATGCTAGTCGTGTTGGTTTGGGAGCCATTCTCATGCAAAGGGAACATGTTATCGCTTTTGCTTCTAGGCAATTAAAGCCTGCCGAGACTAGATATTCCACTCATGATTTAGAGCTCGTGGCTATTGTTTTCGCCCTTAGGATTTGGCGTCATTATCTTTTGGGAGAAAATTTGTTCTCTACACCGATCATAAATTTTTGAAATATTTATTTTCTCAAAAGGACCTTAATTTGCGTCATCAACGTTGGCTCGAATTCCTTGCATCTTATGATCTTGATATTCTTTATACTCTCGGAAAGGGGAATCGTGTTGCCGATGCCCTTAGCCAAAAGCAACAAGCGGTTGTTTCCATGACGATATCCGAATGGAATAATCTCGAGACTTTGTCCACTTGTGAGATTCAAGATCGTGAATCCGATTCATATTCATCTCTTGTTTTATGTAGCCTTGAGGCTCATCCATCTCTTTTAGACCGCATTCTTGAAGCTCAAAAGCATGATCCCGAGTTGGCTCTTCTTAGCCAAAATTTTAGGGATAAAAATAAGGTTGATGGTTTGAAAGACATTGCTATTGATGCTCGTGGAGGTATTCAAAAGTTTGGTAGACTTATTATGCTAAACATTAGTGATCTTCGTAAAGACATTTTAGAAGATTCTCATCGTTCTAAATTTACCATTCATCCCGGTAGTAGTAAAATGTACGCGAACATGAAGCGACTTTATTATTGGGATGGGATGAAATCTGATATTGCTAACTTTATGCATTGCATGACTTGCCAACTCGTAAAGGCCGAGCATCAAAGGCCCGATGGGTTATTGCAACCTTTGGACATTCCAGTTTGGAAGTGGGATCAAATTTCCATGGACTTTATTGACGGTCTTCCCCGTTCTCGTTTGGGCCATGACAATTTATGGGTGATTGTAGATAGACTTACAAAATCCGCCCATTTTATTCCCGTTCGGTCCAATCGGACCGTACCTCTTTTGGCCAAACTCTTTGTTAAAGAAATTGTTAAATTGCATGGAGTTCCTAATTCTATTGTTAGCGATCGTAATCCATTATTTACAAGTGGATTTTGGAAAGGTCTTCAAAAAGCTTTGGGAACGAAGCCTAATTTTAGCACCGCTTATCATCCTCAGTCCGATGGACAAACGGAGCGTGTGAATCAAACTCTTGAAGATCTTCTTCGTGCATGTGTTCTTGATTTTGGTGGAAGTTGGGAAGATCATATTTCTCTTGTTGAACTTGCTATAATAATAGCTTCCAATCTATTATTGGTATGGCACCTTTCGAGGCACTCTACGGAAGGCCATGCCGATCTCCTTCGTGTTGGCTTGAAGCCGGTGAGAAGTTGGTTTTAGGTCCAGATTTTATTCGTGATGCCATAGAAAATATTGACCTTATTCGTCATAGGATAAAAGAAGCTCAAAGTAGACAAAAATCCTATGCCGATAATCGAAGAAGGAATTTAGAATTTTCTGTGGGAGATTTGGTGTTCATCCATGTTTCACCTATGAAGGGTGTTGTGCGTTTTAGTCGATCGGGAAAGTTGGCACCTCGATATATTGGCCATTTTCCTATCATGGAATGCATTGGTTCCGTGGCTTATCGCCTTGTATTACCGGCTCAATTTTCTGCTATTCATGACGTATTCCACGTCTCTCAACTACGGAAGTGCCTTAGAGATTCCGATTCTATTCTTGGGTCCAGTGTTATTGAAGAAATTGAAGTTCCACCTAATTTGATTTATGAGCAACATCCTATTCGTATCATTGCTACGGAGGTTAAACACCTTCGAAATAAAGATGTTCCTCTTGTGAAAGTTCAATGGTCCTCAAATCCTAAGTATTGCTCTTGGGAATCCAGAGGATTCATCGAGCGAACACATCCGGACTTAATCTCTCGTGCTCCTTAAGGTGAACTTGTCACTTCAAAATTTTCTTTTGTGTTGATATGCCTTTGTGTGGTTGTTACCCTTTATTTTCTTTTTAAAATATTGCGAGGACGCAATTTCTTTAAGGAGGGGAGTCTGTAACAACCCGCATATTTTGCGATTATATATTTAAACGTTGAAATTTAAATATGGTATCATTAGTCGGATTAAAGTCTAAAATGCTACTTTTTGTAAACGGTCGAATCCGGACCCAAGACCACTTCCATTGAGTGCAAAATGGCATTTGCGAACTTTTTGAGTATAAACATCGATATGTTTGGAGTTGCGTAGAATTTTGCTATTTTTCTATTGGGCTTTGGGTATGGGTTTCAGCCCGCCAACTCAGCTAATACCCTAACTCCTCCTCCAACTCCTCTTCATTCATTTTCATTTCCCAACACTCTCAAGCTAAAAGAAAAATGGGGGAAGAGAAAAGAAATCAAAATTCCTAAGCCCTAGTTTACTAGGAAATTCAAATTCAAGTTCTAGAAATCAAAGAGAAGCTTAGGTAAGCATCCTCTTCACCTTCTTCATCTCAATCTCTCTTCAATTTTCAGAAATTCCTAAACCCTAACTTAGGAAATATTTGCTTATGAGCTTAGATTGGAGCTTCTTGAGTTGAAGTTGAAGAGTGGTTAATCTTTCCTTTGTTTTAAAGCTTCTCACTTGTTGTTTTGGGTTTAAAGGTGAGTTCTTGAACTCAAATCTATGTTTATAGCTTTCATTGTTGTTAGGTATGAATTCCCAACATCTATTTCATGTCCAATTGCTTTTGATTTGAATTGGTTCGGTGAATTATCCAATTTTTTGTATTTTGAAGTCAAAATCTTTGGAAATCCTTATATGGATGTTTGGACATGTTGTTCGGAGTGTATTAGTGAGCCTATAGGGCTGGGTAGTCGCTTGGCGTAAATCCCAAGCCATCGTCGCTCGTCCGATCGCTTCCGATATGATTTGCCATCATTGGCCTAGGAAAAATATTGCCCTGAGCTTCAGCTCAGACGTCTGGTATTAAGCTCAGATGTTTGTTGCTATGGAATAAAAATTCCAGTCTTTCAGCTCAGACGTCTGAACTTACTTCCCAAACGTCTTGGCGACCTAGAATAAAATTTTCAGCGCTTCAGCTCAGACGTCCGGGAGAACCACCAGACGTCTGGAGCTGACAATTCCAGCCAACTTGCCTGTTTTTAGATGGGTTTCCGTTTTAATCGATTTTTGTTGATCCAGTTGGTTGTAGTCACTTATTATCGACTTTAATGACTTCTTTTCTGGATTTTTGGGAGTATCCATTGGATGGATTTGATATCAATTTTTATGGTTTTAATTCACGTCGTCGAATGTGAATTTTTGGTGATAGATTGTTTCTACAATTATTTCTGTGATTTGTCACTTTAAAATTATAAAGGTTTCTATACTAGTAGGAAATACTCAAACTCTTCACAAAAATGATTTCAACATTTCTTTTAATATAAAGCTCGTTTTTAAAACCGTTTTTCAATCTATTAGTATATACAAACCTTTACCTCATTTGTTCGAGGAAATCTAATTAAACGACTTAGCAAAACAAGTGGTATGAAATGCTTGCATTTACTTCGTCGGTTAATTCTTAGACTTGTTCAATTGAAATCTTGTGACAATTTTTGAGTGGAAATCTACAATTTGTTCATAACTATTTAAGTTAAGCTAGTGGTTTTGGGACATGAAGCTAAACTCATTTATTTACTAGCTTAGTGTAATCTACACTTATTATTGATCAATGGTGATCATTTTATGGTTTAGACTAGCGATATGCGATGTCTCTTTGTCCACGTGGGGGACTGTACCTCATTTTATGGAGCTTTATCTCATTTTTTATAGGCTAGCGACCTATGGTTTTATGGCGTTCGGTTCATCGGGCGTACCGTGATTGTACTACGTCGTTGTTCTAGCTTATCAGGTTCATTAGGCGTACCGTTATTGTACGACGTCGTTGTTTCGAATTACTTGAGTATTAGGTTCCTCGGGCGTACCATTATTGTACTACGTCATTGCACCGGCTCTATGGTTAGCGACCATGGATAGCGTCCCATTTGTGATATACGTGTTGGTGAGTTTTCATGCTCCCGTTTATGATAGACCTCCCCCTTTGTGTTTTTTGGATTTCTAATTATTGATTTATGGAATTTGCGTTTCACCACCTTTTGCGAGTAACATAGATATGTTTTGTCAATATTTGGGGTTTGGTGAATAAGCTAAAGAATGTGATATTCTTTTTGGATATTTGACGAGATTTGAGATATTGTATGATTTTTATTGTTATCAAATGTATACTTGTCACAGTATGGCATTATTGTTATCATACGTTTTTGTGGTATCTCTTATCCTTTCTCATCTTATATGATATTTATAGCTAGATTGATCCATTTATTTTTTTTCTTCTTAAATAATACTCGGGTCAGGCTGAGGTGTTCGAGGTGCTTCCACGTGACTTCTTAAGCAGGGTCTAGCTTCTGACTTTTGGCTAACTACTTTAGCTTAGTAGTTTTTGGTTTTATACATTTGAGTAAGAGACTCCTTAATGTATACATATTCTTTTGCTTAGCACTTGTACCTACTCTTTTGTGATGTAGTGGATCTTGTATGACCACTATTTTGATGTACACTTTTATGTGTTATATTCATATCTGTTTCTGCCTTTGTGATATGAATATCTGTGACTGATTTGTGTTATGCTTATTTCTATATTTGTTTTTGAAGCCCACATAGCCACTGTGTAGTAGCTTTGAGTTTGTATTTGATATGTCGGATTTCCTCTTGAAATGAAATGCAAGTCCTTCTATGTGACATATCGGTACTCGCACAAAGCAATTACATAGATGGTCGCTCCTCAACAGCCTTATTCTTCGTGCTAGTCGACGGCATTACCCTGTAGTGTCCTTGGCTAGTGTGAGTATAGAGGTGGGGCGTCACACTTTTATGTAATGCGATAGGAAATTCAATATGTTTCTGCTTTAAATTGTTCAAAATATATCATGCGTAAGTATAAGATCAATATTTGAATATTGTGGTTATGTTAGTTAATAAAGTGGTTGTCATGTTTTCCTTTTCCATTTTCATTTTCATTTTGATAATTGTGTAAAAAGGAAATTGATCTTCTTTTCATGGATTTACTCTTTTTCAAAATGTTGTTCATGTTTATAAAAGAATAGAATTTATTTCCACTTATTTTGATATGTAATTTTGTGAAGTTTTCAACTACTAATAATTTAAAAGTGGGACTAATAAAGAAACATCATCTTCCTATAAGATGTCACTATATATACAATGATTCGTTTTCATACCTTATTTAACTATATCCATGCCTTTTAGTCTTGGGAAGTTAACAGTAAAGATAATATCAATATGGGTGAAAAAAATAATATCATAAGCATTAGAAAATTATTTAACTAGGATCATTTTCTAAAGGCGATGTTCATTTTTCAATCGACCCATGCGAAGAAGAGTAGTGTTGTCTGCAGATAAGTTGGAGGTGTCAGATTTGTTCCTTATCGATCATTCTTGGACTCTTCGATAGCAAGATGCTCTCAAGAAGTTAAAGGAAGTTCCTGGATTAGTGTAGAGGATGGTAGCATTGATATGTGTTGATGTCGATTTGGAATCAGACGCTACAGAGGGAGAGAATGGGATGAATGGAAAACAAGCGGATAACATTAAACGTATTTGGGAAAAATTACAACTAAACGAAAACGAGTTGAATGAGAAAGGGAATGGTGCATTATGGCTAGCGTTGGAGGGCTTTGGTATAGATGATGATATCCTATGCTCTCTTGGTTATTCGAAACAAGCTATATAGTAAATAAAAAGTTATGCAGGAAGTCACGAAGTGCACAAAACTAAAAGCACTTGGTTGAATGATAACCCAATGGCTTCAAAATGTGTTGATGAGCTCAAACTAGCAATTTTGAGTAAACTCCTAGTTTTTGATAATTATAGTTTTGATTCACCAATAACTTCTCAAAGTGGGCATTAGGCTTTTGTGGAGGCATTATGGGGTCTTCAAATCCTGAAATTTACTCTTCCCATTCACTAAAGAACAGTACAAGACTTGATCTTTGAAGTAGATGCATTCAAAAATTATCCAAGACTTGATATTATTGGGCTTCTTGGGAATAGTGCAATAAAAATTCTTAATTATCCTTCCAAAGTAAATTTGCTTAATGGAGTTAGTAGAACAAACATCTTAGAGCAAAGGAAACATATTATCATTCATCTCTTAGGTGACTCTTTTTAGAATGGAAACTTGATGAAGCCCATGCTGAAAGAGTGATTGGTTCAATGCGGTTGTATTTGATGACATATAGACTTGTTGATGAAGAAACTTTTTAATGAGACGTCTGTATGGTATTTGATGGATGGACTGGGTTCAGCTTTACGGCACAGTGATGAGTTAAATTTCTAACTGCTCCTTTTTGTACATGCCTAAAGGGAAACTAGCATCTACAACAAGCATTTGGAGTTGTGGCAAACAAAAGATATCACCAATGGCGAAGAATGCACATGATTTTCTAATCCGTATTGGAGAAGATAAGCATCGTTTTGCTAGACTTACCGCATGGTTCATACATAAGAAAATTACTACATTGAGGTGATTTTTAATATCGCATATAGCACAAAACTTTGCAAGCATCAATTGTATTAATATTTCATAATTCAAATTATCGTAGGTGTTTGAAAGATTTTCCAAACTACTTAACTTGGTAATTCTTCCTTAATCTACTATGACAGCCTCAATAACTTGAAGTATATTTCCTATGGATAGGCATGTGCTTTAGGTTTATACAAATAATCCACAGGTAGAAGAAAACCTAACATGCAGAATTTGCTCACAGTAAGAGTTACTTATTAGTGCATATCAGCTCCAGAATGTACTCATAATTCCTTGTTTTTTCTTATATACACCTGCATTTTTTTCAGAAAACAATCTTAAGTATACCTGCAAGTTATGCCATCTTTGGAACATCAACATATGAATTTATCATTATTTAATTATTATTTCATTGCAGCAAATGATCCTAAGAGTGCCGATATCATTTTGACAAGTATGAAAATTGACTCGAACGTAACAAAAGCTGATACATAAATCAGTAGAAGCTTGTCTTACGATGAACATTTAGCTGAGACAATTCACAAGGTAAGTACACCATCTTAATAGATATAGCATTGCTTGTTAATTCAAATTATAGATTTATCATAATTAGAAGCTTGAAGTGCTATGAATACAATAAGTTTACGATATCAGATCTTACATTTATTTACCGATATGTTTCTTAGAGGGTGAATTTCGTTTTCTTTCATTTTAAAAATTAGCAACAATTGGTACTTGACGTATGGGGATTTCAAACTCAATACTTGTAGATCCATACTTAAGTTTCGTACATACTTTTAAAAGACGGTATGTCCATATCTTTAGCATCAGACCATCCAATATCTAGAGATACTTTTAAAAGATTAGTACATACACAACGGGTATTTTTAGTTTGAACTTTCATTGTAATTATTGCTGTCTAATCAACATTAATTAATTGAATGTCTTATTTTATGCGGTTTTACTATTAAAAGTACATGTTGCATCTAGAACAATTTGCTTTGAAATGAGTGAAAGTGTTGCAAGCTTTGTTGTAAACACCCAGAATTTCCGTCATTTGAAATTCGTATATTTAATTAATTTTAAATATTAATAAGTAAGATTTGGAAGTCGAATTTATTTTATTTCGTATATAGTGATTTAATTGTTTAATTAAATCGACAATTTAATGTTTGAAATTTTGGAAATAATTGGAATCTGGATCGAATGTGATTAAAAATGATTTATAAAGTTATATTAAATCATATTGAAGTTAAATTGATGTTTGTAAACTTTTAAAATTGAATTAAAAGTTAAATTGTGAAAATTGAGTATTTTAATATTTAATTGACGAGTAAAAATGACCATTTTTCAAACAGTCTCGGATTTCGACGAAACTAGTATCATCGGATCCGTAATGTGAAATTATTGTAAGATTTCAAATTTCGTGTCAATCGGATTTAACGTTTGACCAGGGCAAGCCAAAACGCATCGAAATCGGTTTAATCGGATTAATTTAAATTTGATCATTTATTTCCGTAACTCTCACATACGACCGAATTAGCTCTCGAAACACGTTCCATTGTGTTCGGAACGTGGGTAAAACCTTAGAATTGCCAGCCGGCACGCTTGATTTGGAGTTTGGAAATTTTTCGATGAATAGTATTTGGAGAATTTTCTATAAAAGGACTCAGTTTTTCACATTTGCAAACCAAATGACCTTAGGGTTTCAGCCGCCACCTCCACTTTTCAATGGCCAAAAATGCATCTCCTTCCTCCCTCATTTTCTTCAAATCCACCCATTAATTCAAGAAACTTCCAACTACAATAACGTAGAGCACGACGAGAGCTAGACATTCAACAGTTATGATCAAAAATCTCGTGGTGGATCGATGGGAAAACGAGTTTGAACGTCGCGCGTTCGAGAGCCAATTTTGCAGCCTAGGCTCGACCGAGCTTCGAGGCGCTTGGGGCGTGGGTGGAGCCGTGGCGCGCGCGCGATATGGCGGGTCCTGATCGAAGTGAAGACGACCGGATGTGGCGCATCGATTAGGGTTAGAGGCGGCGTGGTGGGTTCAAGCGCGTGCGTTTTGAACTGGGTAGGGAAGAAGACATCGCGTGTGGCCCTGATTGTTTCAAGCAGATCTCACGGCCAATTTGTTTAAGGTTTAAAAATATAAAGAAATTGTAAATTATTGTATTTTAAATCGTTCAAACTTTGAAATAACGTAACTTGTTCATACGAGGTCGGAAAATTACGAAACTTTTTGCGTTGCAATCATTTCGACGAGCTCTTCGCAATGGAACTGGATTGGGGTCGATTGGAGATAGTGAAAATTTTGGGTAAAATTAAACGGTCGTTTAATTTTATCCGAAATGAAATACTGCAACCGTTATTGAAAGCAAGGTGAGAACTTCTCACTCAATCGAATATTGTATTTCGATTTAAATTTTAAATAGTTAGATTTAAAATTGTTGATAGTATTGATTGTGAAGATTGGATGATAAATTGTTATATATTGTGTTAAATAGACCCTATACGCCGTATATTAAGCGGATGTTATTTATTAAAAACATATACCGCTATAATTTCACCGTGAAGTGGAATTGGTATTATATATGTATTTGGAGTTGATTTCCCGCATTATATAGCGGATGAGACCCTATTGCGCCGCATAATAGCGGATAATATTTGTAAAATCCCATATACCGCGATATTCCATATTAAAGTGGAATTGGTATTGTGCTAACATCTGTGGATGCAGGGAAACAGGTTAGAGGGATCCAACTGGATTCCTCAAATAATTGAATTTATTTCAATGTTGTGTGTTGATTTATTTATAATCGCCGTGTGATTATATTGTGATTGAATTGTTGACAGCTATAATTTAGCCGGATATATTTTTGGTATCGTTGGATACCGAAAATAAATAAAAATTGGATTTTCGAAATGTTAGTTGAAAATTTATCGAAAATTTTATTTTTGATAATTTGATAAATTAAAACGAATTTATCTACTTAAAAAGGAAATAGATTTAGAAATCCATTTGGTAATTGATTTTTGGTGATTAAAGATAAATATTTTGAAAATGTTTGGAAATTTGATTTGGTGTTTTGAAATAAATTTGAAAATAAATTTGAAATTAATTGTTTATTAATTTACTATAACTAGTAAAATTGATTTATTAAAAATTTATCTAATTTAAATTAATCAGATAATTAAATTAATCCTACTTATGGACGTTGGATTATATTGGATGTTGAATTGTTTGACATCTTTGATATGTGATGCATTATGATATATTCTGATTTGTGTGTGATCTATATTTTGTTTATCTGTGATATATATATATATATATATATATATATATATTTATCTATGATCTGTGAATGAAAGATAAGCGTTATAGTTTATACCGCTTGTCAATTATATTGTTATATTTGATCTATGATGGTTGAATGTTGTTGCACTATTGTGTTAAACCCGTGGACTACACAATAGACACACAAATGTTGATTTCACGTGGAAATCAGTTAAGTCACAGATTTTTATCAATTTTGGAAAATTGAGTTTTTGAATCCAAATTTTTTTTGAAATTGAAAGTTTTTGAAAGCGAGTTTCAAAATAAAAGTTATTTTAAATAACTTAATAAAAATTGGAATTTAAATCATTTGATTTAAATTTTGAATTCAATATTTTGAAATTGAATTCAATGAATTGGGAATTTTGGTTTAAAAGATTTTATAAGTATAAAAGGTGTTTTTATGGTTTTTTTTAACCAATTAAAATACGGTCTTGGGGAAATTTAAATTTATAATTCAAGTTTTATATTTGAATTGATTTAAACTGCGTAATTATAACCAGTTTTTCCCAAAACGAAAACTATCCGTTTTCAAATAATAATATCTTTTATAAAGTGAAAAGATTTCCAACTTTGTATTGAAAACAATTCAAGTTGAAATGAAATTGTAAATAGTTTGGAAAAACTATGAATTAACCTTTGTAACGATATTAAAATTTATTTTGAAATAAAAGAGTATTTCAAAAGGTGTGTCTTTTATATTATAAAAGACTTGAATTATGAACAGTTTTGAAAGCTATAAATTAAATCTTAATTTTAAGATTTAATGGGTTAATCAAATTGAAATGGAAATTGATTTGGAAATCTGTGAATGAAACTTTGTGAAACTAGGTAAACTTTGTGAAGTAAATCTTTTTGTTTAAAGATTTAAAAATGGTAATTTGTTTAAACCATTTAAAGGAAGGATTTGGGTAATAAATTGTGACTTAATTGAAATCCCTATATCCATATGTTTTAAATATTGTGCTCACTATTCGGTTTAGCCGGGAAAAGACCTTTGCGTCATATAACCCATTCCGAATCAGTGATATGACGATATGGATCGTATTGAAGATTGGTGGTGAAGACCGGGTATTTGTGAAAACGATAGGATGACCTATTGATTGTCTCTGCACCGTTAGCTATGGTATGAAGATTTCCTTTGTGATGGGAAGTTTTATCGGGATTATGAATACCCAAATTGCAAGGGCTTCTTCGGAAGTGCCTGCGGTTCTATTCGAACCCAGAACAGACTTGTATGGTTACATGTCTGACATTACATTTTGAGATATAAAGCTGATTTCTTTCAAATACATTTCTGTTGGTGGCGGAGAATTTATTCTCTTAGCTTAACACCCTTCTCTGAGACGTACGAGCTCAAAGGTTATGTAGTTGAAATTTATCAGTGATATACTCCCAATTTGGTAGTGTGGCATGTTGAGTGTTGTTGTGCGATGATCATTTATTGATCATTTGTGATCAAAGCGTGGCTTTGTGAAAAAACTGAACTTTTTGGACAAGACTTCGTCAGACCTCACAACCTGGAAATGGTCGAAACAGGAAAGATGCGGCAAGGTTTTAGGGGTAGCTTCCCTAGGGTATGACCATTCCTTCTGGAAAAGGGTAGTATCATGGTATGGAGCCCATATACTTACTCATGTGGACACACTTTATTTATAATGTGTGATGTTGGTTACCGAGCGCTCGGATAAAGGTCCCAAAGGATCGGGGGTGGCATATCTCAGGTTTACTACCCGGGAAGGGGGTAACTGGCCTTGTGTTGGCAGAGAGCAGGTTGTCTCTCGAAGCATGCCGCCAGAGGCGTTCCTACGTGGCATAGGAAGTTCCTTAGCCTGACCATTTGTTGGAAATCCATTTTCCAATATGAACCTTGTACAGTATTAGTTGTAGAACCTGCCATTTACTTATGGTGGCGCCCCACAGTTTAGATGGTAGCTATAGTAGGCATAGTTCGGAATGTCTATGCTGGCCAAGATTAATATTATACTATCGAATTTTTTTTCCACTATGCACTAATAATAATAAAATTGAATGATTCTGCGTAGTAAGAATGTTTGACTATCATAAGAAGAAATCTCCTCCAATTCTGCGTTTGCATTGTGTGTGTGGCGGGAGGTCTTATGGTAGTTTCATTTTCCAAAAGCATTGCAGATATTTTCTACTTCCTTTGTTGTTGTTGTTTTAAAGATAATAACTGTTTTAGTTCTCACACCAGTCACCATGACTGACCTGGAATTTATTGTTTCCTTCCTAAACTCTGGGTGCCCACCAATTTCCACACGGGCAGTCTAGAGTCAAGTTATCAGGTCATTCTGGATTCAGGAGATGCTGTGGAGCTCAGTGGCGAGCTGGATGGCGAGACGTAGCATTTATATATGATATTATCTATTCCGCTGTGTATTCTGTATGAGGACAAGTTTATATAACTGTCCAGTGTTGTATATTGTTGATGTAAACTCTGATGATGATGTAGTATAAAATGATATAGTTCTATGATTTAAAGATTATTCATTTATCTATTATATGTTGTTCCGCTACGATATGTGAGATTCTGATATTGTTTCTGTTTCTGTTCTTCTTTTTTATTTTTCTTTTGTCTTCTTCTACCTCTTCTTTTCCTCCATAACAATTCGGTTTTCCGGCATTCGATTGCTCGGCAGTTGATACAGTGAACGTATTAATGTCGATTTTCGAGCGATGAAAAATCGCATTCGTTACATTTGGTATCAGTGCATATGGTTAAGCGATAACCTTGGTTCTGTTGGGTGTTACTCATTATAGATAGAGTCAGTAGTACTCTAGAATGAATGTGAGTGTAATAATAGATACGAGTGCGTATTTGTTAGTGAATTTAAAATCCAAAAAAGTTTCTCAACAGTGGCTCATCCGCAGGCAAACGGGCAAGTGGAAGCAGTAAACAAAATTATCAAGTCAACCATCAAAAAGCAGCTTGAAAAAGCAAAAGGTGGATGGGTTGATAAGCTACCACTAGTACTATGGGCATACAGAACAACCCATAAAACTGCGACTGGGCACACTCCATTCTCATTGGCATACGGATCAGAAGCAATGATTCCAGTTGAGCTAGAAGTCCCTTCGCAGAGGAGAATTCATTTCAACCAGGACGAAAATGAAAAATTGCAACTCGAAGCACTTGACTTTCTTGATGAAAGAAGGGAAGAAGCTAGACTCAGAGTTGCGGCCCATCAGCAAATAATTGCAAGGCACTTCAATTCTAGAGTCCGTCAACGAAGCTTTGAAGTCGGGGACTTAGTCTTGAAAAGGATCATGATAGCAGTCGGAGTATTTGGACCAAATTGGGAAGGGCCATATGTCATAGGCAATAAACTTCTTGATGGCACATTCAAACTCACAACTGTCGAAGCAGATCCAATCCCAAGAGCCTGGAACAGCAATCATTTGCGCCCATATTTTACTTAAAAAGCTTTGCTTGAAATTGTAAAATGATTATGGATGTATCGATTGTATTGTAAACCATTGTAAAATCAGTGATGTTGAATAAAAGAGCTATAAAGTGGACGTAGGCCCAATTCTAGGCCGAACCACTATAAATTTTTGTGTTCTTTATTATTATAAAATGCCTGTTTTATTTCGATATGTAAATACTCTAAATGTATTGCTAAAAATATCGATTTAATATTGCAGGTCATTAAAACAAAGCTTTCCCATCGCAATACCAAGTGAACCCCGCAAATCACTCAATAAACAAATTTCAAGCCACAGAAAGTTCCAAATTCAAATCCAATATAAGATGAACTTTGCACCAAAAGTTGATGATTCCACCGAAGAGACACTTTTCCAAAGAAAAGGAACTAGACGCTTGTTAACTAATTACGATCGTTTGTATAAACAGACATCTGATTGAATAACTTGCGCTTGTCCCATGGAATCAATCAACAGTGAAGTACACTCCATTGGATAGAGCAAACTGCTTACAAAGGAAAGGAACATAGGCTCGGAGACAATAACAGGGGACCATTGGTGAGCAAACAACAAAGAGACATGGGCGAGCTGATCAACAAAAGCCCTCTTCGGAGGCGCAACTCTTCGGAGGATAAAGACCTTTACGGAGGCACAAGCCCTCTTCGGAGGCACGCCAATAAATGGAAACGCTCTTCTCAACAAAAAGGTTGGTGGAACCACTGAGGCAAGGCCTTTGTTAACTAATTGCGATCGTTTGTGCAAACGAACATCCAATTAAATAACTTGCGTCCGCCCTATGGATCCATTTAACTATGAGAAAGTAATTTCCAGGCAATCAAATAAAGACCTCTTCGGAGGCATAAGACCTCTCCCGAGGCACCACAAGCCCTCTTACGAGGCACAAGCCTTCCCCAAAGGCACACACTGCCCTCTTCGGAGGCAGAAGTCCTTCCCCAAGGCACACAAGACCTCTTCGGAGGCACAAGACCTCTTCGGAGGCACAAGACCACTTCGGAGGCACAAGTCCTCTTCGGAGGCACAAGATCTCTTCGGAGGCACAAGACTTCTCCGGAAGCACAAACAAAAGACTTCTCCGGAAGCACAAGACCTCTCCGGGGGCACAACGCTACTTCACAAAGCATAATGCTACTCTTCGGAGTCCAAATGCTACTCCTCAAAAATAACGAAAAGCCCTCCTCAGAGGCACACTTCAACTCTCAAGGAAGATTTACTAGTTCATCTTGAAAAATTCTTCCCCAGAAATTGAAGTGCTAAGTAAAATCCTCTTTAGAGGCCCGCTCTACCGCGTAGGAGAATTCACTTCTCAAAAATATGAAGTGACCATCTCCGAAGGTTGAAGCACAAAAACTTCTCCAAAAATGAGACACGCTCCATTTAAGTAGAATAATTGTTTCCTCAAAGACGGAATAATTATTCTCCAAAAATAAGAGTACAAGTCTCGCCAAAGCAAAAATATATTGCAATGCACTTGTGGTATAGGGGCAGTATCATACAATACAACTACATCAATAAAAGTAGTATTCAAGCGACATACCACAAGCACATTACAATATCATGCGGAAAAGATGTGGAATAAATGCATTCTCAAACATAGACAAAACGTTTGTACAAATAAAAAGAATCGCTTATTCTACACTAAAATGAGAAATAGATGCATTCTTACATATACTAGAATTCGTACAAGTAAAAGAATTATTTTATTCAATGCTGTGAAAATTCTTTACATGTGCAGATCTAAAAAAAAGCAGGGACCGGTACCCGCACAATCTCTAGTCGATACATGCTTTTAAGAAAAGTAGAATCCAAATTATCACTCCTTCTTCCTGCCACCCTTAGTACCCTTGCCCGGTTTGATGACTAGTTTCGAAATCCGGCGGGGACGGGTCGGAGAAGAAGGAGAAGAGGGAACAGCTGGATCTTCTTCTGCTTCATCTTCTCCAGCGAAAATGTTTTTCTTCGTCTTCTTCATGACGCGCTTCCCTTTCCTCTTCAAGGAAGACTCACTTCCCGGAGTAGTAAGTAGCGCAGAAAGCTTAGTGTTATCATCGAGAGACTGCTCCGGAGTCTTCTCACTGTCCTCAAGATCCTCTTCCTTTTGTTCTTTTGAAGCGGGTGGATCCTCCAAGCCTCGAAGGGCTTCTATTTGCTCTTCCTGCGAACCCGGTTGAGAAGCAGGAGTAACTTGAAGGGTTGGAGGAGGAATAGCTGGAAGAGGAGAAGAGTGTATAGCGCTCGGTGCCTCCGCTGTAGAAGAAAAGAAGTTAAAATCGGTATTCTCCGAGAAAAGAGAAGTTATTGGTTCATCAAAGCTTAAGTAATAAGTAAGAAGCTCATCAAACTCGGTTAAATTGAATGAGTGATTCACTGGATCCGGGTCGACACCAAAGTTACCTGGAGAAGTCGGCTTTGTAGGATCAATCTCGAATTTCTCAACCTCAATATCTTCCAGGGCCTCGTCCTCAGTTGGAGTGGTCACAATTTCTTTGTCAACTTTAGCAGGAGGCGAAGAATGGGAACTGGAGTCTATAATGTTAACATCAGCCGAAATTGAAGTATGGACGGGGGCAGTTAAAGGAGCTTCCTTCTTTGGGTGTTCTTCTCCCGTCGATTCAGCTCGCGCTTTAGCAAGTTGCTCCTTTCCTCTAGCAAGAGCGGCACGAGTTTCATCGTCAAGATAACGTGCCTCAAGCTCTGCCTCATCATAGCCGGCACTGCGAAACATATCGATTATCGCCTGCCATACTTCAGCTAAAGTGACTTCATAGTCCGGCCCCAAAAACGAGAGACTTCCGCGTCCCAAGACGGTGTGGATATAAAAGTCGAACAAAGTGGAGCTGATATTGGCTTTAGTAGCCATATGAGATTCTTCGGCTGCAACTTTCCCAGCGACAGCTTCATCACGCTCTCTTTCAGCCTTTAACAACTGAGACTGCAACCTAATGATTTCCAAGTCTTTGGAGCTAATTTTCTCCCGAAGCTGAACGGCGTCATCACGATATTTCCCACAAACATGCTGCTCTGCTTCAAGTCTTGCTTCAGCATCTCACTGAGCAGCATGGGCGTCTCGAACCTGCTTTTGGAGCATTTCTTCCTTTTGCGAGTAAGAAGTGGAGGAAGTGGCAAGCTCGCTCTTTAGTCTTTCAACTTCGGCTTCAAGCCTCCCATAATCATCAGAGATGCTCTTTATTTCAGCATTGTGTTGCTTGCAAATTTTGTCCCACTCTGACTTATCGTTCTCCATGGTCAGAATGGCTTCGAGATTCGCACGATTGACCCTACGCAGCATAACCGGTTTATCAATAGGGACCAAGTCAAGGTCGAAGCGTACCCCCTTTAAGCACCATTGCGGGAACCGACTTTGAAGAGTTGGCGGACCCTGTCCAACTTTATATTGGGGTCTGTTGATGATTGTTTGGATATCAGATTTCTGAAGAGAAGGAGAATCAGAGGGGATATCAAGAGGAATTGGAGTAGGGGTCTTCTCAGAAATTGCAGACGCATCCTTTTCGCTAAGCTTGGTCTGTTTGCTTGGATCTCCAGTAATGTGACTCTTCCCTTTGTCATCATGGGATTTTCTTTTGTGAGAATCGTCACTTCTACGAAAAGAATCATATCGTTCATCATCCTTTCTTCTCCGCCACTGCTCATGGTCCCGCCTCTCTTGAGCTTTCATAATAGCTCTTTCTTCATCCGTTTCCCTTGGGGCATTGAGGTATCGCCGAAAGTCATAAGTTCCGCGGCCTCCATGGCGCTGAAATTTGTCATAGTATGAGCCAGAGCGCCCCATCGGAGAATCTGAAAATGGAAAAGTAATGAAGTTTTGAAATCTCCAAAAAAAGAGGATAAGTGCGTATAAGTGCCGAAAAATCCTAAGGGTGTGCGGCGTGCAAACTACGCGCGTCAAACTACAAACCACGCTTTAATGTGGGAACGGCAACGACTGGTGTAGAAGGTGTCGAAACTTGTTGTAAAGAAGAAGTCGCTTCAACAACAGGAGAGATCGCTTTTGAAATATCATCTTTAAAAAGCTCCTGAGAAGTTATTATTATATCGCTCAAATTATCAAAAATATCATCGCCGCGATGCCCAGCAGAACTCTCTTTTTCAACTTCCACGTCAGCCGTCTTTTCAGAAATGCGAGGATTTTCCACCTCTTCAATAACTGGAGAAAGTGTTAACTTGCTGGACGACCCCGCAACATCAATAGAAGTGGAACATTTCACCAGTGAAGTCTCAGTGGTGGGTTCTTTCAGTGAAAGTTCTTCGGCAAGGGCTGGAACATCTGACGTCTTTGCTGGAGAATCAGGAACTTCATGAGGCTGGATGGAACGAGAAGAATGTAGAAGTTCGAACTGGTGCAAAAGTTCATCTTTCAACAAGAATTTGGCGCTTCTCTCTTCCATAGCCACAGCATTTAAAGTTTCAAAAATTGACTTGAGACTGGGATTTCTAAGCGGGGGAGGAAGTGCTGAAAAAAGAAAAGAATGAAGATAAGCATTTGATAATTCGGGTTTCGAAAAGCTCCTGAGATGAACAGAGAGTGGCAATCTTACTCCCGACTCTCCAGACAGAGTAGAATCCCAGAGGACATCGGACAAAGAAGAATTGATTTAGGAACCCGTGAGCACTATCGGGTAAATCCAAAATCAACTTTCGGTTTCTGGCGCCTCTTACAAGCACGATTGAAGGGTGATCTTTATTCTTAGCAAAGGTACACAAATAGCAAATTTCATCGAAGCTTGGAAGACGGTTGAGCGTCCTCCTAAACAGAACACACAACCCCATCAAGACGGCATAACCGTTGGGATGTAGGTGGAAAGGCGAGATAGCTAATCGAAGAAAAAGTTCTCAGAGAAATTCGTTGAAAGGGGGAATAGCTCCACTTAAGCACATCTAACGATTCACTGCGACAAAACCAAGAGGTGGCCTGTCAGCAGTGTCGTTTGCTCTAGGAAATATAGCATCTGATTCGGCAATACCAAACTGGGTGCACAGTTGTCTGAAAACTTTGTTGCTCAGGGTGGTCGGAGTTCTTTCTGGAGGGTCGATCAATGGGTTGGCAATCGGAAAAGCTTCTCTAGCTGGTCCTGTGTCTTCTTGTTGAGATGTCATTCTACACAATCAACTGGATATTCAAATATGAAGGTGCATGTTTCCTAAAAGTGTGAAGTGTTGTGAAAAAATAAAACGATAACAAGCAAGTATAACTGAAATCAAGATAGTTGACATTTGTCCATTATAAAGTTTCGAGGCTTGTCATTTTAAGTCCAAATAAAATGTTGTGTTGATGCAAACAAATCAGCTTAGATTGATTATTTCAGCTTTTCTTTAATACTACATTTGAATTTGTCATTTCACAGCATTCCATTCACAAAGTTCGTTTAAGTTGATTATTTTTTATCGACTAATCTGTCATACGATGTGGGTAGTCAATGGTAGTATATTTGTCCCGTTTTTCTGCGAATGTTGTGTTTAATAGGTTATTAACATTAGAGTTAAAGCAATCTGTAAAGAAGTGCAACATAGTTCAAGTTCAATCAAAATTCAAAGGCCAGTTGAGCTCTGTCCAAAATTCACAAGTGTTAGGTCGTCCAGCGACCTAGCATAGGTCGTAATCTCCATAGGCCGCGTTGTTCAAATTAAAACATTCAAGGCGATGCAAATTTCCTTAAGTCCAAATGGTTCATGTCCTAGGTCGCTCACGACCTAGCGTAGGTCGGAAACCACTTAGGTCGCAAAAGGTTGTTCGGCTTCAATTAGGTTGGTCGGGTTTCTTAAGTCGTAAGACTTAGGTCACGCAATTCCCAACACGACCTAACTTCTAGGTCGTCCAAATCTCATAGGTCGCTGACTTCCTCTCCACGAAATCATTTACTAGGCCCGATAATGCCATTTTAGAGAAATTCTATCATTCTCTTCGTGAATTTCATTCATCTCCACATACCACCAAATCGCCCAAAAAATCGATTCCAAACCCCTCCGATCCATTATAAAAATTACCATGCATTCATGAATTACCACAACGAATCAAACGACGATCAAAAGTCGATCGAAATAACCATTCAAAATGAAGCATGATACATGAAATTGGACTCGGGTCAGAAAACATGGATTCATGATCGAGCAGCGATTATGGTGGGGTAGAGATTGGATCCACTTACGTAGTATGTTGGTAGAAATGGATCGTTGATTAACTGGATTGAATTCGCCTTCGAAAATTTGAAGATTCGTCAATGGCAGTGGGAGTTCGGAGCAGTAAGGTAGGGAGGAAGTAGCGACCTATCAAATTTATATGGGGCCAAGAGAGGAAGGCAAATGGGCACGCGAGTTAGCACGAGTTTTAGGTCGTTCACGACCTAGCAAAAGTTAAGTCGAAGCACATGACCTATGGCATAGGCGTGTACTTCGAGGGGCAAATGTTAACTCCCCTTTTTATGCCGACCTAAAACTCTGCGACCTAAAGTTCTTCACGACCTAAGGGACTTCACGACTTAACAGACTCTACGACCTAACGACCTAAGGAAGTTAGCGACCTAACGACCTAAGGAAGTTAGCGACCTAACGACCTACAGTTCTTTACGACCTAAGGGACTTCATGACTTAACAGACTCTACGACCTAACGACCTAAGGAAGTTAGCGACCTAACGACCTAAAGTTCTTTACGACCTAAAGTTTTTCACGACCTAACTCCTGAAGCGGCCTAGCGACTTAGCAACTTAACGAGCCAAGGAGATAGCGACCTAGTGGCTCCAGTCTTCAGCGACCTAAAAGCTTCGCGATCTAACTTCACAAAGCAGCACAACGACCTACCACTCCATCAGGCTAACTTCTTAAGTCGCGAGTGGGCCACGACCTAACTTAGGTCGCTTGTGACCTACGACCTAACTTAGGTTGTACACGACCTAAGACTTGGGGGTTAAATTTCGCCCAGAACCACTCCTATAAATACAGCCCTAACTCCAACTAGCAAAGGACTTTTGGCCAATCATTTTCTGAAGCGTCATTACTCTGCCGAATTCTCAACTCATCCAAGACTCGAAGAACTTCAAATATCGAAGATACTGCAACAAGCTTTGAACGAGATTCTACACATCCGACATGGATTCGACAAATCTCATCGTCAGAGTTTGAGTTACTAATCCGAAGTGTTTGAGTGATCGAAGTGAATTGTATTCAAAGTGCATTGTATCAAATTGTAACCAGATCAGCAATAAAAGACTATAAAGTGGATGTAGGCTCAATTACGGGCCGAACCACTATAAATCTGTTGTTCCTTTACCGTTTTCTGCTATTTTCAGCTTATATTCTGTTCTCGTACCAACGGGTGGTGCTTTCACGTTGTTATTACACACATTGGGTGTTAGCGTTCAATTTTCAGCGTTAACAATAATTTATTTCTAAGTGTATTATTATTTAGTTAATGAATTCTTGTATATATGTGTATATGCTACACAAAAACAAACAACATTCCCAACAACTTTCCGGTATCGAAAGGTCGAAATTTCGGAAAACGTTCTTTTGTTACATTTTCTATTTTTTTACGAACTATTTAATTTGGTAAACAAATTTTGAAAACGATTTTTCCATCATTATTAATTAATTAAAATGAGTTTATTCTCATTGTAAAACCTATGTATTGAATATTTAAAATTAATCAAATATTCACTTATCAAAGCAGTGAAATTCTGGGTCATTACAAAAGAGGTATTAAGTAAATAAGTACGTTTTAACTAACAAAGAAGTCTTATTTATTACAAAGATATTGCAATTAATATTAATTTAAAATAAGTAGAAGATAATATAAGAGGTTTATTATAATAAAAGTTAAGTTATCTTTTAAACTTGAATGAGTTCTGAGAAATATTATTATATAAAGAGTGTGGAATATTTCATCGTACGATTTTGATCTAAGATTCGAGTACGGAACTCTGAGGTGTTTACACTGGTTCGAAAATGGATCTATCACTCGATTCTTGATGAAGAACATTAATGAGGGTTTGTGGTTGCATACTTGAGTTTTATATCATAGTTGAGAGCTATGAAATGAAAGAAAAAATCTTGATCGAAAAGGCTGATCGGAGTCCGCACTAGAGGATCGAGGGATCAATAATAGTTCAGAAGTAAAGTTGTGGATTCGAATGGTAGATAGAATCAGATATTGCTTATGGATGATCTATGTACATTGTACAAGTGTAAGTTTAAAAGTAAATATATTTGGCAAATACCTTGAGTTTTTGTGTTGTAATTTCGAGGATGAAATTCTTTTAAGCAAGGAAGTATGCAACGATCAATGATTTGAGCGCTTTAATTAAAGACATTTGAATTATTTTACATATTCAAATATAGAGTATTTTTCAATAAATAATCAAGTTTGAAGTGAAAAATAATAATATTGAAGTTAATTTGGAAAAATGTTCACAAAATATTTCCTTTGGAAATATATATCGATAAAATAGCTGAAAATCATTTTATCGATAAAAAGCTCTATAATCATAAAACATCGCATATAGAGCTTGATATATAAACTTATTTATCCATTTAAACCAGAATATGAAATAAAATTTATTCATTTTTTGAAAATTAAAAGTATTTATGACATCATCAGTGATGCCCTTATATTTAAATAATTGATTTATAAATTTAAATTGAGACCTAACGATTTAATAATTATTATAATTATTATAATTATTAAAATAATTATTTTCAAATGATAATAATTCATTTTATTTATTTATAAAGTGATAATAAATAATTTATAATAGTTTTATAAAGATATATAATTGATTTGAAAATATAAGAAAATTCGTATCGCTTTATCAATATAATAGCACTACTTGTAAAAAATTCTTTAATATTGATTTATATGGTTTTATAAATTAAATGTGATCATTTTAATTTTTTAAAAGTGATAAGAAATTATTTTTCAAATTTCTTTTAAATTTATGTATAAATTAATTTATAAGTGAAAATGTGATCGGGAATCGGTTTTCCGATTTTCAACGATTTAAAGAATGGAAGTTGTTCAAAGTCGTTGCAACCTTGTTTATATGTCATGTTCACATATACAATACATATGTATACCATAACATGCAGATGGACATATATATATATATACACACATATTAACTTATATATATATATTACAAAATATTCAGATATTTTCCTAAAAAATTAATACTTAAGCAACCAAAAAGCATCCATCAACTCACCTTAAACCATATCACCTCAAGCAGATAGGGGCACAAGGGGGGAAGTGGTTTGCCGTGCATATAGCGGTGATGGGGGCAGGTGTGAGCAAGGGGTAATTGTGTAATTTTGCAATTAAATTTTATTTCCAAATTTTTCCTATAAATACTCACCCCTTTCTTCATAAATTCCTAACACTTATTCTTCATCATCTTCCTCCTTCTTCAAGCTATTCTAATGGCTTCATAAATAAATTAAATTATAGAGAAAATTATTACAAAATAAATTAAATTATATTAGTTTAAATATACATTATCCAATCCACTCAAAACCACTTCAAAATACTCCATTTCTCCACCTAAACCCATGACCACCACCTCCTACTCCCCCAAGCCGAGCCATCCACCACAAATCCTAGGCCATGAGCTATTTCACCCATTCTAAGGTAAGACCAAGCCACCTAGGAGTTATTGTGCATGTGATCGTGAGCTAAAAAGCAGAGTTAGCGGAGCTATAGCCGTTTTAAAACTAGTTCGAGTGAAAATGAAGGTGAGAAACTCTATATTTCTATTTATATATAATATGATGATGTGATATGATTGTTATGGTTGTTTACTATGTTTGAACATCAAGTTTGGATGTTTATTTTATGTTTGTTTAATTCTATTAACAAGTCTCGTTTAATGCACGTCGAAAACCACAAAGGAAATCACTTTCCTTTAATAAATGAAATGGTATATATGAGATTGTTAAACCTCTTGAAAATGGTTTAAAATAGTTTATAAATGCTTTATAAACATTAAATCCAATTTGTTGAAGTTTTGACAAGTTATGAAAATTGAATCAAAAATAGGCGCGTCGCATAATGGTAGTTCGCGATTTCACACCATAATAGTTTAAATCCATTTATACGATGGATTCAGAGTCGAAATTCTTTGAAATAAGAATTTTCCAAACTCTTGTAATCATAGTTTTCAATGAAAATAAAAAGCGAGATTTGGTTTAGTAAATTTTGAAATATAAGCAAAACAAGTTTTCGAAATAATCGCGGTTCTGCAGTTCGAAATTGAAAAAGAATTCTTTAAATTTTATATTTATAGATTCTTTAAAAATGTGGAAAAATGTTTATAAATATATTAAAATGTTTTAAAGAGATTTGAGTTGTAAATATGGACTTCCAAATGATATAAAAGTTGTTTTAACCAAATAAACTTTTAAAACACTATTTGTAGCCCTTTTTCGCAGCACTTTTTAATAACATTTGCAAACAATGGTTTTAACTTAATTATTCTTTCCCGAATATTTTTTGAATCTTTTTAAATAATTAATTAAGTAATTTGAAGATGATTAAGAGGTTTAAAAATGAGTATGTGGAAACGACTAGTTCATTTATTCCATTTGTGAGTATCAAAGAAAATTCGACCGAAGAATGGAACAGATCGAAGGGAAAGCCTGGATGCTCTAAAATAATTAAAATTAAATTAAGTATACTAAAAGGTTTAGGGTTGATCAAATAACTTGACCACCTTATGGGTGACAGAGAGATAGTCTTTAGGCTTGGGTTTGGGAAACCAGTTGCCTGCCCTCCCTAGCTACCCGGATTGTCCCGACGGACGGGATAGTAAATTTGATTTACTCGTATCAAAATTTTGCAAAGTATGAAAGATATAATTTTCTAAATTCAAACAACTTGGATTGCATTGAAATAATCTTCTTATACTTGGTATTAAATTCCGAGGGGGGAATCCATGAGAATTTAAAAGGTGATCTCACCGTTATTCGACGGATAGTAAAGTATGAATAAGGAAATTGATATTGAGTAGAATTAGTTTGATTTCCATGACCTTATTTACTCAATAATATTTTCTAGAATGATTTGTGAAAATGATTTGGTAATTTAAAAGTTAAAGAGAGGTTTAATTATTTCGTGTATACTGGAAATAATGTTTTAAAGATATACATCTCTAGAAGATATTTTGATTAATCAACAAAAGAATATTTCCATACTCATTTAATATCTTTTTATCGATGATTGGTTTGAAGGAACCGAGGTCAGCTTTGGGTGATTCCTATCCAAAGACCATTTCGAACCAATTTACATGTTCGAAAATAAAAGACATGGGATGACATGATTTGGCAGATGGAATATAGGGCTGCTTGCCACTAACACTAAGGGGAAATTTTCTTATATATATATATATATATATATATATATATGGTTGTAGTTCTTCAATTGATATCTTCGATACAAGGACTTCTCGCTACTAATCCTAGGGATAATTTCCGATAGGATGTCGTAGAAGAGTACCTTCGGTTTACCCTATTCCTGGATAACTTTTATGGACAAATGTCTGACATTGCATTTCTAAAACATACGTACATTGATTTTTACAAACGTACATTTGTTTGGTGGTGGAGAAGGCGACTTCTCTTAGCTTACTACACTTCTCTGAGATGTACGAGCTCAGAGCTTGTACATTTGTTGAAATCAATAGTGCGTGATGGAATTGGCAATGTGGCATTCAAAGTGGAATATGCTAGGTGAAAGGTAATCGTTACCTTAGGCCTCATTACACAATAATGGCTTAAACATGGTATGCCGTAAGGCTACATGGTTCGCAACCATTAGGGTATGATTATCACTTTTCTGGATGACTTTTTATATGTCGAGTATGTGGTGTATGCTATGAGATCCCATATAGGTCGGTTACGGCCGAGGTTATGACATATTTGGTTTCTATCTAGGCCGTGTCTAAATGCCGAAATGGGATAGACTGGTCATGCCAGATGCAGAGGATTGATTATGTATCCTCGGTACATCCCACTAAAGATGTGCTGTATGAAAGGTAGTCCCTTACCTCAAGCACACAAAGGCACAAGGGGAATGGATTTTCCATGCATGTGGAGGTGGAGGGGAGGCAATAATTTTCCAATAAATACCCACCCCTTTCTTCATAAATTTCTAACGCTTATCCTTCATCTTCTTCCTCCTCCTTTAAGCAATTATAATGGCTTCATATACATATAAGGAAAATTGTGACGACCGCCCATGACCCCTGCACCGAATCTAAAGATAGAGCGCTGTAAAGTGTGCCAGGCGACCATGGACGATTGTCAAGGTAAGATTTAAAACGACAGAATCTATCGTATTACTCACAGCGCATGGACAAAATACAATAGAACATATGTATAGTGAAGCTTTACAGAACAAAATGACATCATATAAAACTTCATAATAGTTGAATACAAGCATCCACATAGTCAATACATCAAGCCTCACTACATATCTCTCAGAGAATACAAAACAGCGGAATATCCAGTACATAATAAGAAGATAATATGCAACCCTCCAGCTCGTCTTCGATATCAGCATCGTGAGAAGAGAACAGCACCTGTCACCTGCTACCTAGTCTGCCCGTCCCAAAATGGACGAACAGCCCAAGGCAATAAGAAGTAAAACATAAAGCCTTGAGTCAGACAACAGTCTTAGTGAGCAGTAAATTAACTAACAACATACCAAAAGAGCATAAAGGAAAAAGGAATAGGAATACAACCCTCCCACTCCAACCTCATTCTACAGTGATAGCCCTAGACACACACTAAGCAGAAGCAAACACAGCAGAGCATACAATTTAAAGTAAAGCTACTATCACTCGAGTCAAGGGCGATGTTTTCCAAGTACCAAGGCCTAAATCAGATAAGCACCCGGAAAATACCGCTCTCGAGTCCGAATGACGATACAACCAAACATCCATGACTCTGGCTATCACTGTTATCATTGCTTCGATATCACCGTTAATTGAATGACCGGCACATTCTTTCATCCGTCCGTCAAGGGCTAATGGAAACCCCGGTTCTAGACATAACCCCCGCACGTCGTCGCAGCCCGTGCCTAGGACTATCGAATCTGCCCAGAGTACTCGACCATCAACAGTTGGCCGTTGGGACTATCGAATCTGCCCAATCGTACTCTTGCTTAGAGCATGCTAGAACCTTCAACAACGATGCTATCCAAGCCTCCTAGTCATCCTCCTCGACGACTATTCTCATATCCATTCATTATCCTCAACTCGAATCATATCACCGAGTTATCAACATGCTTGGAATGATCCCGTCTGGATTAGACCAAGTCTTCATCATATTATTCCTCGCTTCATTACATCCTTGCAAAGCCTCATCTCAACTCCATATCATCATATCTATGCATAAGAGCTTCATCATCCCGCTACATATGCCACGAGCAGCTTTCCCAATTCAAGAGCCTTTCCCTTAGCTTTTGAATCATCTTCGGTCTAAATCTAATCATCAATCATCTAGTTCATAACAATCAATCAAATCAAACATCAATCCAAACAATCAAGCATTCAAATATGATCTAAGTAGACAATTATAACAATAATGGCATTTTCGTAATTAAAGAGTTGAAAGTCCAATAAGCATGAAAACATGGATTATATCTCTACAAACTTGATGAATGAACTTGCATAGGTTAACATATGATAAAATGGATGTAACATCATCATGGACAATGGATCTATATGGATCTACACATAGGATGAAGAAAATGCATGGAAATCCCTATTTTAACACCAAATCGAGCCAACAATCCGATATACTCCTTTGGATCCGTTTGAGAGATAATCACCACTCACCAAATCACCTAAACAAACCCAAATCAACACACTTCAGATCTGGACAGCGAAGGATGAAGCTTGATCTATCACAAATCCGCTTCAAATGAAGAAATCTCTCTTGAAAAGATGAAGATCTTCAATCTAAGCTCTTGAATCTTCAATCTTGATCTTCGATTTGGATGGATGGAAGCACTAGATTAGAGTGGAGAAAAGAAGTGAAGAAGTGTAGAAGTCGAGCTCTCAAAATGGCAGCACTTCGTCGCTTCAAAATCCGGATCCCAAAAATGAAGAGAAGCTCTCCTATTTATAGCTGAAAACTGCCCTTAAGTCGTAACTCGGCTATCTCCTTAAGTCGCTGCCGACTTAACACTATGCCGACCTACGACCTAAAAACCCCCACGACTTAACAGAGCCTCCGACCTAACCCTTGGCAACCTAAAGCAAATGCGCTTCCACTTGTATACGACTTACGACCTAACACTTAGACAAAACCTTGCGACTAACAGATGCTACGACTTAACTCCTCAGCGACCTAACGCATGACGACCTAAAACAACACGCGACCTAACATTCGCGCGACCTACGACTTAGAATACACGCGACCTAATACTTAAACTATTTCCTACGACCTAACAACTCATACAACAAACTACTCACGCGACCTAACTGGGTTATGTTCTAACTACTTAAGTCGCCTAACCCTTAGGTCGCTAACACGCTACCCTTCTTAGGTCGCTAACCTATAGGTCGCTCCAAGATACTAAGTCGCTAACCCGGTAACCATTAGGTCGCTAACTCGCCCTGCCGACCTAACACTTAGCTCACCGAAACTCTTAGGTCGCTCACAATAGTTTCCTTAGGTCGTTGCCGACCTAACTCTACCCCAGAATACTTAGGTCGCCTACTACTCTTCCTTAGGTCGCCTAAGCCTCTTAAGTCAGTCACGACTTATCACTTAGGTCGGTCACTACCTTAAGTCGGTCAACCATACTCCCTTAACTCGGTAAATTCCTTGAGTCGGCAACTCAACCCAGACTTGTTGCTTAACTCGTCCAAAACTCCTAAGTCGGCTACGACCTAGGCCTTAAGCAAAATTCTGCCAAAACCTGGAATGTCTTAACAACAATACAACCAAAGGTAAATCATTTTAGAATGTTTTGATCCGTAAAAATACGGGTCGTTACATTCTCTCCCCCTTAGGAATTTCGCCCCCGAAATTCCAAACAAACAAGGCAATCAAAGCTATTCTGTACGCCTATCATCCATAACAATCAATAAACCATGCATCCAATTCTAGCTTAGCGTACAGAATTCTAAGACTTAGAACAAGTTACAATTTCGTTAGATGACACGACACCTTAGGGCCATACCTTGAAGAGTTCAGGATGAGCTGCCTTCATCCTCTCTTCCACCTCCCACGTACAGTCGTTATCATCATCACTCCATTGTATCTTGAGCAACTTAACTACCTTCCTCCTAAGCTGTTTCGTGTCGGTTTCAACAACACGAAGCGGCTTACGAGGTCTTCTATCAACTGGATCAACTTCAAAATCTTCATAGCTATCAGCAGAAACTACGGCATTTGAGTCGTGCACATACTTTCGTAGATATGATACATGAAAAACATTGTGCACACTCGACATCTTCTCTGGTAACTCCAATCTGTAAGCGAGCTTTCCAATTCGCTCGATAATCGGGAATGGTCCAACAAATCTCGGAGTCAATTTTCCTCTCTTCCCGAATCGAATAACATTCTTTAGTGGAGAAATCTTCACAAAAACCATATCCCCTACGTCAAATTCCAAATCCTTTCGACGCTTATCGGCATAACTCTTCTGATGGTCTTGGGCTGCCTTCATTCGTTGCCGAATGATCTCTATGCAATCCGAAGTCTGTCGAATCATCTCTGGCCCAAGCATCAGCTTTTCTCCAGTTTCCAACCAACATGTCGGAGAGTTACACGGTCTTCCATACAACGCCTCATACGGTGCCATACCAATGCTTGACTGGTAACTGTTGTTGTACGCAAACTCCACCAAATGAAGGTGATCTTCCCATGATCCTCCGAAATCCAAAACACAAGCTCTAAGAAGATCTTCCAAAACTCGGTTGACTCTCTCAGTCTGGCCATCTGTCTGAGGGTGATAAGCTGTACTCAAACACAACTCGGTTCCCAAGACTTCCTGGAAGCTCTTCCAAAATCCACTAGTGAACAATGGGTCTCGATCGCTCACTATACTCTTCGGAATACCATGGAAACGAACTATCCACTTAACATACAACTCAGCCAACTTTGATGCAGTCCTAGTCGATCGAACAGGAATGAATCGTGCACTCTTAGTCAGACGATCCACAATGACCCAAATCCCTTCATTTCCCGTTCTGGTTCTAGGCAATCCATCAATAAAATCCATCGACACTTGTTCCCACTTCCATGTAGGAACTTCTAAGGGCTGAAGCAATCCACTTGGCTTCTTCTGTTCAGCCTTTACCAACTGACAGTTCATACACTTGGAAATGAAATCTCCAACATCCTTCTTCATGCCTTCCCAGTAGTAGGTTCTCTTCATATCCCGATACATCTTATTTCCACCTGGATGAATTGTCAGCTTCGAGTGATGACTTTCCTTCAGAACTTCACTCCTCATTTCATCTATATCGGGAACAGCTAGTCGTCCTTGCTTCCGAAGCCAACCCTCTCGATCGACCTCGAATCCTTTATCCTTTTCTGGATCCAATCCAGATTCCAATTCACGGATAATCTTGACAAGCTTATCATCTCGCTTTTGGCTCTCACCAATCCTTTCCACAAGAGTGGGTCTTATTGATAAGTTTGCCAACATCTCAGGTTCCAATTCGCATCTAGGCCTGAAGTCAAATCCAGCTAAATACTCGAGACTCTTCCATTCTGAAAACATGGCTCCTAATCCTGCATGTCTTCGACTTAACGCATCTGCTACTGCGTTACCTTTTCCCGGAGTATAAGCTATACCAAAATCATATGAGGCTAAAAACTCTAGCCAACGTTGCTGCCGAAGATTCAAATCCTTTTGGGAGAAAAGATACTTCAACGACTTGTGATCCGTAAACAACTCGAATCGAACTCCCAACAGATAATGTCTCCACATTTTCAGAGCAAATACAATCGCCGCTAACTCCAAATCATGAGTCGGGTAATTCCTTTCATGCGGCTTTAGTTGTCGACTGGCATACGCAACAACTTTATCCTTCTGCATCAACACTGCTCCAAGTCCAGTACCACATGCGTCGGTGTAAACCACCATCTCATCATTCCCACTTGGAATAGTCAAAACAGGAGCACTCGTCAATCGCTCTTTCAGGATTTCAAAAGCTTGCTCACACTTAGCATCCCAACTGAACACTTGGTTCTTTTTCGTCAATCCTGTTAATGGTGCAGCTATCTTGGAGAAGTCTTTGATAAACCGTCGATAATATCCTGCTAATCCAAGAAAACTTCTCACATCAGATGCATTCTTAGGTCTAACCCAATCCTGGATCGCTGCCACTTTAGCGGGATCAACTGCTATTCCATTTCCAGAAATCACATGGCCTAAGAACCTCACTTCACTCTTCCAGAAGTGACACTTCGAAAACTTAGCCTTCAGCTGATGTTTCCGTAAGATCTCCAAAACAATACGCAAGTGCGTCTTGTGCTCTTCTTCCGTTCTGGAATAAATCAGAATATCATCCACGAACACAAGTACGAACTTGTTCAACTGATCTCTGAACACTCTATTCATAAGATCCACAAAATATGCTGGCGCGTTAGTCAATCCAAACGGCATTACCAGCCAGTCAAAGAAACCGGATGGTGTCCTAAAAGCAGTCTTCGGCACACTATCCTTAGCCACTCTCAACTGGTGAAATCCCGTTGCCAAATCCATCTGAGAAAACACCTTAGCCTCGTGAAGCTGATCAAACAAGTCATCTATTCTCGGCAATGGATACTTGTTCTTCTTAGTCACCTTATTCAGCTCACGATAATCCACACACAATCTCAACGACCCATCTGCCTTGGTTGCAAACACAACTGGTGCACCCCACTCGAACACACTACGCCGAATGAATCCTTTCTGTAAAAGGTCATCAACTTGCACCCTCAACTCCTGCTGTTCCCTAGGCGCCATCCGCCTAAGAGGCATCACAACAGGTCTGGCTCCTTCAACTAGATCTATACGAAACTCGATCTCTCTATGCGGCGGCAACCCTTTGACTTCGTCGAAGACATCCTCGAATCTATTTGCGATCGGCACTAAAGACAATCCATCCCGTGGAACAACTAGCGAATACATGAAGCTCATGAAGACGCCTTCTTCATGCTTACATCGTATCACAATCTTTCGCCCCTCCACATTCTCGACTGTCACTTCCAACCTTTCGCAATCAACCTTAGCCGCATACTTCCTAAGCCAGTCCATACCCAAGATAATTCCGAACCCCGCAAAGTTCAGAACAAAGCAATCACAAACAAAAGAGCAACCATGACTCGATACAACTAGACCACGGCATAACATACACAAACAAGACGAACCCCCAACTGGATTAGTCACAACCAATGGCCTATCAACAATATCCGGTTCCAAACCTAACCGGTCTACTAGTTCATTACAAACAAACGAATGCGATGCTCCAGTATCAAACAAAACTCTAACTGGAACACCATATAGGAAAAGAGTACCTTGAACAACCACACTCTTTCCCTTCTCTTCAGTAGTAGGAGCTTTCGAAGACGACGGAACAGCTCCTAAAGCATAAGCTTGCACAATCTGCCTGTCCTTCCTTGGTTCTGGACAATTCTTCTTGAAATGCCCCGGCTTGTCACAGTTGTGACACTTCATTGGTGCCTTCGGATTCTTACAATCCTTCGAGAAATGGCCCTTTTGTTGACAATTGTAGCAAGTCACCTCGCCTTTCGGCTTCTTCTGACCATCCTTACCCTTCTGCTGCTGCTGCTTCCTCTTCTTGTTTCCACCCTGCTGTGGTTTAGATTCTCCCCCGGTAACAGCAACAACAGGTCCTTCCTTAGGAAACAGACTCTCATGCCTAAGAGCTTTCTCCACAAGCTTCTCAAATGAATCGTCCAAATGATCCACCAACTGTCTCCCAAGATAACTATCCAAGCCAGTCACGAACTTCTCATTCTTCTGGTAAGCAGACTCAATATATGACCGGGCATACTTGGACAAAGCTTCAAACTCAGAAACATACTCAAGAACAGATCTTCCACCCTGCTTGAGCTCCACAAACCTCTTGAACAGAACAGACTTCTGAGCTGTAGAAATGAACTTAGCTTCAAATCTAGCTTGGAATTGCTCCCAAGTAATCTCTTCCTCCGCAATATTGATGGTAATAGAGTTCCACCAATCAGAGGCTCTCCCTTGAAGCTGCCTTGATGCCAACTTCCTCTTAGTTGCATCATCAATTCCCAAATCACCAAAGATCCTTCTACAAGCATCTATCCACCTCTGGACCTCAATGGTAGATTCTGTTCCCAAGAAAGCCTTCCCTCCAAGAGCAGTATAATCCTTGCACAGCTTAGTAAAATCCACTGGTTTCAGAGTTTGGACTTGAACTCCAACATCTACTGCTGCCCCCGGAACTGGTATCCTTCTCATGATCGAAGTCATCATAGCTTCGAACATGGCTGCATAGTCAGCAGTCTCTTCAGTAGCACGGCCTTCCCTAGCAGCTGGTCTCCCTCTTCGACTCATTCTCAATATCTATAAAAAGGAATGATCAGAACATCTAGAGAAACAACTGCATAAAGGACTCAAACTCTACTAAGCTACTATATTATATATAGTAATCATCCATCAAAATACAATTACGTCTCTCATACGTGGTTACTTCAGCGAGCGTTGGGTAAAATCGATTAACCAATGCTCTGATACCAAATGTGACGACCGCCCATGACCCCTGCACCGAATCTAAAGATAGAGCGCTGTAAAGTGTGCCAGGCGACCATGGACGATTGTCAAGGTAAGATTTAAAACGACAGAATCTATCGTATTACTCACAGCGCATGGACAAAATACAATAGAACATATGTATAGTGAAGCTTTACAGAACAAAATGACATCATATAAAACTTCATAATAGTTGAATACAAGCATCCACATAGTCAATACATCAAGCCTCACTACATATCTCTCAGAGAATACAAAACAGCGGAATATCCAGTACATAATAAGAAGATAATATGCAACCCTCCAGCTCGTCTTCGATATCAGCATCGTGAGAAGAGAACAGCACCTGTCACCTGCTACCTAGTCTGCCCGTCCCAAAATGGACGAACAGCCCAAGGCAATAAGAAGTAAAACATAAAGCCTTGAGTCAGACAACAGTCTTAGTGAGCAGTAAATTAACTAACAACATACCAAAAGAGCATAAAGGAAAAAGGAATAGGAATACAACCCTCCCACTCCAACCTCATTCTACAGTGATAGCCCCAGACACACACTAAGCAGAAGCAAACATAGCAGAGCATACAATTTAAAGTAAAGCTACTATCACTCGAGTCAAGGGCGATGTTTTCCAAGTACCAAGGCCTAAATCAGATAAGCACCCGGAAAATACCGCTCTCGAGTCCGAATGACGATACAACCAAACATCCATGACTCTGGCTATCACTGTTATCATTGCTTCGATATCACCGTTAATTGAATGACCGGCACATTCTTTCAGCCGTCCGTCAAGGGCTAATGGAAACCCCGGTTCTAGACATAACCCCCGCACGTCGTCGTAGCCCGTGCCTAGGACTATCGAATCTGCCCAGAGTACTCGACCATCAACAGTTGGCCGTTGGGACTATCGAATCTGCCCAATCGTACTCTTGCTTAGAGCATGCTAGAACCTTCAACAACGATGCTATCCAAGCCTCCTAGTCATCCTCCTCGACGACTATTCTCATATCCATTCATTATCCTCAACTCGAATCATATCACCGAGTTATCAACATGCTTGGAATGATCCCGTCTGGATTAGACCAAGTCTTCATCATATTATGCCTCGCTTCATTACATCCTTGCAAAGCCTCATCTCAACTCCATATCATCATATCTATGCATAAGAGCTTCATCATCCCGCTACATATGCCACGAGCAGCTTTCCCAATTCAAGAGCCTTTCCCTTAGCTTTTGAATCATCTTCGGTCTAAATCTAATCATCAATCATCTAGTTCATAACAATCAATCAAATCAAACATCAATCCAAACAATCAAGCATTCAAATATGATCTAAGTAGACAATTATAACAATAATGGCATTTTCGTAATTAAAGAGTTGAAAGTCCAATAAGCATGAAAACATGGATTATATCTCTACAAACTTGATGAATGAACTTGCATAGGTTAACATATGATAAAATGGATGTAACATCATCATGGACAATGGATCTATAAGGATCTACACATAGGATGAAGAAAATGCATGGAAAACTCTATTTTAACACCAAATCGAGCCAACAATCCGATATACTCCTTTGGATCCGTGTGAGAGATAATCACCACTCACCAAATCACCTAAACAAACCCAAATCAACACACTTCAGATCTGGACAGCGAAGGATGAAGCTTGATCTATCACAAATCCGCTTCAAATGAAGAAATCTCTCTTGAAAAGATGAAGATCTTCAATCTAAGCTCTTGAATCTTCAATCTTGATCTTCGATTTGGATGGATGGAAGCACTAGATTAGAGTGGAGAAAAGAAGTGAAGAAGTGTAGAAGTCGAGCTCTCAAAATGGCAGCACTTCGTCACTTCAAAATCCGGATCCCAAAAATGAAGAGAAGCTCTCCTATTTATAGCTGAAAACTGCCCTTAAGTCGTAACTCGGCTATCTCCTTAAGTCGCTGCCGACTTAACACTATGCCGACCTACGACCTAAAAACCCCCACGACTTAACAGAGCCTCCGACCTAACCCTTGGCAACCTAAAGCAAATGCGCTTCCACTTGTATACGACTTACGACCTAACACTTAGACAAAACCTTGCGACTAACAGATGCTACGACTTAACTCCTCAGCGACCTAACGCATGACGACCTAAAACAACACGCGACCTAACATTCGCGCGACCTACGACTTAGAATACACGCGACCTAATACTTAAACTATTTCCTACGACCTAACAACTCATACAACAAACTACTCACGCGACCTAACTGGGTTATGTTCTAACTACTTAAGTCGCCTAACCCTTAGGTCGCTAACACGCTACCCTTCTTAGGTCGCTAACCTATAGGTCGCTCCAAGATACTAAGTCGCTAACCCGGTAACCATTAGGTCGCTAACTCGCCCTGCCGACCTAACACTTAGCTCACCGAAACTCTTAGGTCGCTCACAATAGTTTCCTTAGGTCGTTGCCGACCTAACTCTACCCCAGAATACTTAGGTCGCCTACTACTCTTCCTTAGGTCGCCTAAGCCTCTTAAGTCGGTCACGACTTATCACTTAGGTCGGTCACTACCTTAAGTCGGTCAACCATACTCCCTTAACTCGGTAAATTCCTTGAGTCGGCAACTCAACCCAGACTTGTTGCTTAACTCGTCCAAAACTCCTAAGTCGGCTACGACCTAGGCCTTAAGCAAAATTCTGCCAAAACCTGGAATGTCTTAACAACAATACAACCAAAGGTAAATCATTTTAGAATGTTTTGATCCGTAAAAATACGGGTCGTTACAAAAATTATTAAGAGAATAATCAAAAAAAGAAATTAAATTATATTAGTATACATACATTATCCAATCCACTCAAAACCACTTCAAAACACTCCATTCTCCACCTACACCCACGAACACCGCCTCCTACTCCCAAAAGCCAAGCCATCTGTGACGACCCGGAATTATGGATATTTGAAATAGGAATATTTAATTGATATTAAATATTTAAAAGTTAATGTTTAACTTGAATTTCAAATATCACTATGAATTTGGCAATTAAATAATTAAATTCGACGAAACCGGTTCCATAGGATCCGTAATATTGTATTATTATCGGATTTCAAGTTCGTAGTGATTGGAGTTGTTGTGTGAGCGTACGACATATAAACTCGCTGAAAACTGGATCGAAATTTAATATAATAACTTGGTCCAAAACGCAATCTTCTCCATACGATCAAATTAGGACTCGAAACCTCATCCATTGTGTTCAGAATAGGGATATAACATTATGAACGCCTAGCCGCATGCCTCGATAGGATGTCAAAATTTTGAGTTGCGATTTCAAGACGTTTAAATTTAAATAATATTATATATATATTGTTGACTAGTTAAACATCTTCACACTAGAACTTTCTCACCTCTTTTCGAAATCACTGTAGCTATTCCTTCTTCAGCACGCCAACATCCTGTCACTTCTTTTTAAAAGTAGAGCACGGCAACTCCTTTTCCCCAGCCTTCAGTTCAAACTTTCGAAAAATAAAAAGAATAACAATGGCCGAGCTTTGAATTTAAAATCTCCAGTATACTTCTCTTCCGTCTTCACTTCAAATTCGAACTCGTGGCTTCCAACTTCTCCTACGAGAGAAAATAAAATTGAATATCCCTCTTCGGTTCAATTCAGAAAATCGAGTTCGAAAAAGAAAAAAAAAAGGCAGATACAAATCGCGAATTAATCACGACTGTGCAAAGGGGATCGACGGTAGGTGGTTCACAAGCGCATGCGTGCAAGTGGAGGTGCGAATGGGGTTCGATCGAATTAGGGCTTTGGCAAGGGGAAGGCCACGAGTTGGTGATGGAGGAAGTGTCACAACTTGGTTTCGTGGCATGAAGGTGAAGGTTTTGCGATGGTCAAGGAGAAGTCGAAGCTAGGGTTCGGCGATGCAGGAACTGGTGGCCAGCGTGGTAATATTCGGAGCCTTCTGGGGGTGTCGTTGTCTTGTTCGCGAGTGCTGTAGGAGTGGCAATAAGGTATAGGATTTTTAATTTTAATTTAATTTAATTTAATATTTAATATATATATATGTCTATATATAGGTAGGAAGTGAATCTAACAGTAAGATAAAGTTTTTATTTTCAGATTTTTATTTTTATTAAATTTTACAAATATATATATATATATATATATATATATTAAAGAGAAAAAAATTTTTACAGTAAAGAAACTACTGTTTTAGGTTTAATATAAATATATCTATATAAACACACACACATTTTATTTTATATATGAACATAGAAAATTATTATATATATATAAAGTTTGGATAAAAATGGGAATTTTAAAAGTTTAGATAAAAAATTAGATCTTTTAAAATCTATATAGATTATTTACACACACACACACACATATATATATATATATAGTTTCAAAATGAAAAATAAAACTAATATACCTACACATTTTAAATTTACTAGTTTATTTTAAGAATAATGGATTTGGTGATTAATTGGTTCAATTAGCTTATTTAATTTATTTTAGTCATTAAAAAAAATTACTTACCATAGAAAATTAGTTTAAAAATAAAATTATTAGTTAAATAAAATTATTAAATGGCAATTAACTGTTCAATTAGTTCGAATATTAATAAAACGTATAATGTTTGTACAAGGTCCAAAATCGTGAAGAAAATAGGCGAGATGGATCAGATTGCAAATAAGAAGTCAAAGGTGAGTTAATCTCACTCATCTGGGTTTAATTTAAATTTAAATGGTTAAAGTTCAATATTTGGCTGAATGATTGAAATTGATTGGATGTGGTATATTATATAATAGTATATAGTATATATTGGAGTGATTGATATTCCCGCATTTTATAGCGGATGAGACCCTATGCGCTGCATAATAGCAAATGATATTTTTTAAACCCATACATCGCGATATTCCACCTCGAAGTGGAATTGGTATTGTGCTAACATCTGTGGATGCAGGGAAACAGGTTGGAGGGATCCAACTGGATTCCTCAAAATATTTAGATTTGTTTGAATATTCTGTGAATGATTATTTGATATCCTGTGATGGATTTTATTGATAATTGGAATTTTGGATGCTATGGTTTGATTGAATACATTCGGTATACCGAGTTATCAAATATATAAAATTGGATTTTTGAAAAAAAATATATAATAGAGAATTTAAATAAATTAAAGTATGAATTGGGAAAGGATAAGCTGATTTTTAAATTCTAGTAAATAAATCCCGAGTATGGAAAAGAAAGTTTGAATAAAGGGGGAAATAATTAATCTTAAAACTTAAGTGATGTTATTTAAAAGAATAAAGAATTTATTTTAATTCAAGGTTTAAATTTAATTAAAAGGAAAAAGAAGGAATTTGGGAAATCTGGAATTTGTATTTTCAGTTTAAAGATTTTAAATCATAATAAAGAAATAAAATTTGAAAGTTAATGGATGTTGAAATAAATGATGTAAGTAAGGAAATTTATTTCAAAGTGAAGTAAATTGGAAATCAATTGTAAATTGATTTAAGTGTGTGGAATTGGAATTTAAAAGAGAAGTGAGATTTTGGAAATTATAAACTAGGTTTATAAAATGAAGTAAAATATCAGTGGATATTTGGAAATATAAATTCAAGATGGGAATTTATAAAGGAATGTGAATTTGTTTTGAAAAGGAAGAAAAAAATAAATAGTGATTTATTTTAAAAGGATGTGGAAGAGAAGCATATTTCCCTGAATAGCCAAGCACGTCCAAAGCAAAGTTTTAAGCATAAGTTAAGGGTTTTAAAGAGTTTCAAAGAATGGATTAGAGAATGTATTATATTTCAAATGATGTAATTTTGAAGTAAATATTTCTCGAATTTATTATAGTAGTAATTATTAAAAGTGACTTAGTATTTAGTTTTAAAAAGAATAAAATTTAATGTTATGTTTTATAAGTAGCTTTATTTTAAATATTCTTAAAGTATATATTTTTAAATAAAGTATTAAAGTAATTTTGATTTAAATGTTTAAAGTGTATTTTATAATAAAGTGGTTTTAAATTATTTTTAAAATCTAAAGTTCGGTACTTGGTGTTTCCAGTGGTAAGAAATATTTGGGAATTTATTCCATAAGAGGAGTGTGGTTTGAAAACTGTTTCCTAGGGGGTTGAAAATGGAAATATATGTTGTGAAGATATTTGTGAGGTAAATAAATAATTTGGGAAATTATTTATTATTTGATGGATGTTTGTGGATGTTAATTGATAGTTAAATAACCAACTATCAATATTGGACAATGCGCTGATCGTTTCGAAGAGACCGGGATCGAGTTTGCTATATTACAGCATGATAGGGGGTTCTCTCTTCGCGTTTGGTGGCGAACGGGAGACTCTTACCCCTACATGTCCTTGAGAGGTAGTATAAGGCCTTGATGGGTTGGTTGCGAGTCGAGAGGCTGGCCGTCAAAGCAAATTCGAGGTACCGGTTGATGCCACAGCGGAAAGTGTCCACTGTTGGGATGGTTGAAAAGCATACCGACCGTTTCATTTGGTATCAGAGCTTAGGCTGGCGATAACCTTGGCTCTGGTGGGATTACTCATTGAAATAGAGTCTGTAGTACACTAGAATGGGTTTGAGTGGATTAATAGATATGAACGCGTATTTGTTAGTGAATATAAAATGGTTTTATATTGTGTTGGTTGATTTATCGAGTGGAATATGAAACTTCGTCCGCACAGTCTGGACAACTGTATTAAAGGGGTTTCTAAACACCTGAATAGGACAATTCGACACAATATTGTTTTCGAAAGCGGGTAAATGAAATAATTTTACCAAAAAATGTATTTTTATATAAAAGAAATATTTCCTTAAATTGTTATATAACTTGGATGTTTGGATGATAGTATTTTAAACAAATAAGATTATAAAATTGGAATGATTGTATAACCAATGGAAATTTGTATGAGCATAAATTATACAAATGAATTATAGTTAAAATTTGATTTAATCAAATTGGTAAATTTAAAATCCCGGAGATTTTGGAAGTGTTTTTCGAAGTGTTTTGAAGATAAATAATAACATTATTATTTTGGGAAGTATTTCTGAAAAGAAATTGTTTCAAATAAATTTTGGGAAAGGATATAGCATTGAGCTCACTTTAGTCGCTGGTAAATAACTTCGGTGATGACTGCAGCATCATCGATGTTCATTTTCGAGTTTCTAAGTGACGGATTGCTACCAAATTAATTTGTTTAGAAAAATTAGTTTTGTTTTTGAAATTTCAAAGGAAATTTGTCGGGAATAAAGGCAGGATTGGTTTAAAAATCTGAGAAGTTTGATTTTGAGATATTGGTGATTTCGAAATGATTTGAAACAATAGTCGGGTGTTTAAAATCCTGAAATCCTTATTTAAATAATTTAAAGATCATCAGGAGATAAGTTATAAACTTATAAATGGTGAATGATTTTGATGAGGAATATGGGGATTGGATTTTGGAATTGGAATTAAAAGTGAAAGTAAAAAAATGAGAATTTAACTTCGATTAAGATTAAATTTTGAAATTAATTGATGATTGGAAGAAATAAATTGGTAAATCTCGAATGTGATTAAAATGGAAAAATAGAAATTAAATTTGGATTGGGAGATAAAATTTAATTGGATTGAAATTAATTGAATTAAACTGAAAATAAAGGTCTCAAGTTAAAATAAAAATGGAAAGGTAAAATAATAGTCTCAATAATGTTGTTTGATGTTTTGGAAATGAGAAAAAAAATTCCAAACTTGAGATATAAAATAAGATTGAACTCAAGAAAATTAAATAAAGTGATTTTTGAAGGTAAAAATCAAATATTGAATTAAAAAGAGGGAAATAAACTAAATTTGGAATAAATTAGTTAATGAAATATGGAAATGAAACTCGAAATTGTTAATTTAAAGTTGAATTGTGAATAAATAATAGAGTTTGGAAATGAAGGTTGAGTTATAAATAGAAATTCAACTTGGAATTGTAAGTGAAGTAAATATAAATTGAAGTTGTATGGAATTGGATTAAAATAAAAATCATTTGAGATGAAAATAAATCCAATTCGAGTATGAATAAATTAAATATGGCTTTGGATATTATTTTAATGAATGTGAATCAAAATTTTAAAATGGATAAGAAAATAAACTAATCGAATAAATTAGTAAAATGGTTGGGATTTGATCAAAGGAAAATCGAATCAAAGATTTAAATGGAAGTTGGTTAAATAAAATAAACTTAAGTTATAAGGTGGAATAATTTGAAGAAAATAAATAACTTAAGTAAATTGTGAGATGGTTATTTAATATATTGGTTGTCGAGTTAATAAAATGGTTTGGAATCAAACTTTTTGGATATGAAAGAAAATGCAATAAATGGATTGTGAATAAAATTGAAATGGAATAGAATTAAACATAAATTGAGTTGGAATCAATTTAAAATGGTTATAAACTTAAGTAATTATTTGTTCACATGATTATAGTCGAATTGCGTAGAAATAATTAGTCGTTCGACTTAAATGGAAGTAAATAAAAATTCTATGACTTGGTAGAAGTAAATAAAATTGATTTTTGGAATCAATTGAAATGAATATGAGTTCATTTCGTTTAAAAATGAATTGAATGTAAGTATTTAAGTTGGAAACTATTAGGATTAAATGGAATAGTATGTGATTTGGTTGCAAACAATTTAAAACTAGTGTCGAAACCTTGCATATGTGCTTATGGAAATTTTATAACATGTAGTATATGTGAAATGTATGTGTTAGCTATATTAAAATAAGTGAAATGCTAGTAAATTGCATATATTTGTCATTTGCATATTTAAATTAAGTAAGTACAGGTACAAGGAAGCCGTGTGACTGGATTCAGTCGCGCTAATTGCTAAAAATAATAAGCCGCTTGCTAAAAATGCTAAATAAAGGTACGCCTACGCAATAAAAATAGGAAATATGAACTGTTTTTGTTTTTCCGACCGTGTGGGTCGATGTATATATATTTATATCTCTTGTCAAATTGCAAAAGCTCCTCCGTACAAAGGGGATTCTGCCAAAATTTTCTGAAAATTTTGGGAGTTAGAAAAGTTTTGGAAATTTTCACTAACGACAAATGATTTAAAATTGGAAGTTGAGATAAAAGTAAATAAAATTCAATATTCAGAGGTTGGAGATGAATTGAATTCAAGTAAAATTGAAAAGGAAAATCTGAATGGAAATTGGGAAAAAGTATTAAGTTTGAAATGAATTAATAAATTGAAGCAAATTGATTTTATATGGAATGGGAATTCAATTTGAATATAAACTTCGGTAGTGGAGTAGTAAAAATAAATATAAGAAATATTTATATTGGACTTAAGAAATGAAGGATGAAATTCTTAAGTAATTTGGTATTGGAAGTATACTAAGTTAATAATTGGATAAAAATCAAATTGGAATGCTGTGATTGGATATTATTGCAGAGTAGTATACAGGTAATTTAAAAACAAGAGAAATTGGGATTTTGATTGCAGAAGATAAATGAAATTTCTCAACAAAAGGTATGTATTTAAATTTCTATATGAAATTTGATTGAGTTTTTGATCTATCCACTGGGCGTTTTGTTTTATTTTGAAATTTGGGAGCCCGTAGAGGCATTTTGTAGTAGTACCGAGCAAGCCGCGCAAAGGAGACGCTGGCGAAATTTTTCGGAAATTTAGAGAGTTAGAAAAATTTTGAGAAAATTTTGATGATTCAAAATTTAGTTTTAAATTTAAATTTGAATTATTAAATAAGTGATGTTGTTTGGGACTTATGGATAAGTCTGGAAAGTTAATAAGAGTAATAATGTGTCTTTAATGTAAAGATTATTTTGGAAAGATGATTAAAACCGTTTGGTTTTGGGAAAATAGTTAACGGGTTGTGGACGATTCTTCTTAACTAGCAATTTCGGGGACAAAATTCTTTTAAAGGGGGAGGAATGTGACAACCTGGAATTCTGGATATTTGTAATAAGAATATTTAATTGATATTAAATATTTAAAAGTTAATGTTTAACTTGAATTTCAAATATCACTATGAATTTGGCAATTAAATTATTAAATTTAATTATTGAAGTTGAGTAAAATATTTATTCTTCAGTTTTAAGCCAGTTAAAAATATTTCAAAGGCTTGGAAAATTTATATTTATGATACTGGAGATAATAGAGGTTTTAAATTTGAGTTTGAATGTGATTTGTTAAGTTTTGAAAACATATCGTTTAAATCGGTATTTAAAAATAGCCTTCCGGGGAACAGTCTCGGAATTTGACAAAACCAGTTCCATTGGATCCGTAATATTGTATTATTATCGGATTTCAAGTTTCATAGTGATTGGAGTTGTTGTGTGAGCGTACGATATATAAACGCGCTGAAAACTATATCGAAATTTAATATAATAACTGGGTCCAAAAAGCTATCTTCTCCATACGATCAAATTAGGACTCGAAACCTCTTCCATTGTGTTCGGAATAGGGATATAACATTATGAATGCCTAGCGGCACGCCTCGATAGGATGTCAAAATTTTGAGTTGCGATTTCGAGACGTTTAAATTTAAATAATATTATATATATTGTTGACTGGTCAAACATCTTCACACCAGAACTTTCTCACCTCTTTTCGAAATCACTATAGCTATTCCTTCTTTAGCACGCCAACATCCCATCCCTTCTTTTTAAAGTAGAGCATGGCATCTCCTTTTCCCAAGCCTTCAGTTCAAACTTTCGAAAAATAAAAAGAATAACAATGGACGAGCTTTGAATTTAAAATCTCCAGTATACTTCTCTTCCGTCTTCACTTCAAATTCGAACTCGTGGCTTCCATCTTCTCGTACACGAGCAAATAAAATCGAATATCCCTCTTTGGTTCAATTCAGAAAATCGAGTTCGAAAAAGAAAAAAAATAGGCAGATACGAATCGCGATTTAATCACGACTGTGCAAAGGGGATCGACGACATGTGGTTCATGAGCACGCGCATGCGAGTGGAGGTGCGAATGCGGTTCGATTGAATTAGGGCTTTGGCAAGAGGAAGGCCACCAGCTGGTGATGGAGGAAGTGTCACAACTAGGTTTCGCGGCATGAAGGTGAAGGTTTTGCGATGGTCAAGGAGAAGTCGAAGCTAGGGTTCGGCGAAGCAGGAACGGGTGGCCAGCGTGGTAATGTTCAGAGCCTTCTGAGGGTGTTGTTGTCTTGTTCGCGAGTGCTGTAGGAGTGGCAATAAGGTATAGGATTTTTAATTTTAATTTAATTTAATATAATATTTAATATATATATATATATATATATGTATATAGGTAGGAAGTGAATCTAATAGTAAGATTAAGTTTTCATTTTCATATTTTTATTTTTATTAAATTTTACATATATATATATATATATATATTAAAGAGAAAAGTTTTTTTTACAGCAAAGAAACTACTGTTTTAGGTTTAATATAAATATATCTATATAAACACACGCACACACGCACACACACACACAGATATATATATATAGTTTCAAAATGAAAAATAAAACTAATATACTTACACATTTAAAATTTACTAGTTTATTTTAAGAATAATGGATTTGGTGATTAATTGGTTCAATTAGCTTATTTAATTTATTTTAGTCATTAAAAAAAATTATTTCTATAGGAAAATTAGTTTAAAAATAAAATTATTAGTTAAATAAAATTATTAAATGGCAATTAACTGTTCAATTAGTTCGAATATTAATAAAACGTATAATGTTCGTACAAGGTCCAAAATCGTGAAGAAAATAGGCGAGATGGATCAGATTGCAAATAAGAAGTCAAAGGTGAGTTAATCTCACTCATCTGGGTTTAATTTAAATTTAAATGGTTAAAGTTCAATATTTGGCTGAATGATTGAAATTGATTGGATGTGGTATATTATATAATAGTATATAGTATATATTGGAGTGATTGATATTCCCGCATTTTATAGCGGATGAGACCCTATGCGCTGCATAATAGCAAATGATATTTTTTAAACCCATACATCACGATACTCCACCTTGAAGTGGAATTGGTATTGTGCTAACATCTGTGGATGCAGGGAAACAGGTTGGAGGGATCCAACTGGATTCCTCAAAATATTTAGATTTGTTTGAATATTCTGTGAATGATTATTTGATATCCTGTGATGGATTTTATTGATAATTGGAATTTTGGATGCTATGGTTTGATTGAATACATTCGGTATACCGAGTTATCAAATATATAAAATTGGATTTTTGAAAAAAAAAATATAATAGAGAATTTAAATAAATTAAAGTATGAATTGGGAAAGGATAAGGTGATTTTTAAATTCTAGTAAATAAATCCCGAGTATGGAAAAGAAAGTTTGAATAAAGGGGGAAATAATTAATCTTAAAACTTAAGTGATGTTATTTAAAAGAATAAAGAATTTATTTTAATTCAAGGTTTAAATTTAATTAAAAGGAAAAAGAAGGAATTTGGAAAATCTGGAATTTGTATTTTCAGTTTAAAGATTTTAAATCATAATAAAGAAATAAAATTTGAAAGTTAATGGATTTTGAAATAAATGATGTAAGTAAGGAAATTTATTTCAAAGTGAAGTAAATTGGAAATCAATTGTAAATTGATTTAAGTGTTTGGAATTGGAATTTAAAAGAGAAGTGAGATTTTGGAAATTATAAACTGGGTTTATAAAATGAAGTAAAATATCAGTGGATATTTGGAAATATAAATTCAAGGTGGGAATTTATAAAGGAATGTGAATTTGTTTTGAAAAGGAAGAAAAAAATAAATAGTGATTTATTTTTAAAGGATGTGGAAGAGAAGCATATTTCCCTGAATAGCCAAGTACGTCCAAAGCAAAGTTTTAAGCATAAGTTAAGGGTTTTAAAGAGTTTCAAAGAATGGATTAGAGAATGTATTATATTTCAAATGATGTAATTTTGAAGTAAATATTTTTCCAATTTATTATAGTAGTAATTATTAAAAGTGACTTAGTATTTAGTTTTAGAAAGAATAAAATTTAATGTTATGTTTTATAAGTAGCTTTATTTTAAATATTCTTAAAGTATATATTTTTAAATAAAGTATTAAAGTAATTTTGATTTAAATGTTTAAAGTGTATTTTATAATAAAGTGGTTTTAAATTATTTTTAAAATCTAAAGTTTGGTACTTGGTGTTTCCAGTGGTAAGAAATATTTGGGAATTTATTCCATAAGAGGAGTGTGGTTTGAAAACAATTTCCTAGAGGGTTGAAAATGGAAATATATCTTGTGAAGATATTTGTGAGGTAAATAAATAATTTTGGATATTATTAATTGTTTATTGGATGTTTGTGGATGTTAATTGATAGTTAAATAACCGACTATCAATATTGGACAATGCGCTGATCGTTTCGAAGAGACCGGGATCGGGATTAATTTCTCGAAAACCACTTCGATCCGGTTTGTACATTTTCATGGGGAAACGAGTTTGAATCGAAGACGGTACAGTGAAGTGCAAGGGCTATTCGCTACTAATCCTGAGGGTAATTCCAAAATGGATGTAGTAGGAATAGTGCCTTCGGTTCCGTTCGGACCCGGAACGGACTTGTATGGATGAATGCTTTTGGAACATCGTCAGGTGGACGATGGGCATTCTAACAGAAACGTTCTAAAAAGGTAACGCTTAGCCTCAAGCCTCATCAACCGGGAATGACTTAAAATCAGGGGTTATGCAGCAAGGCTATGTGGGTAGCGCCCATTAGGGTGAGGTCATCCCGGTCTAGATGTCCCTTTTTATTTCAGCTTAGTGGTGCGGTTGCTGATCCCAACCGTGGGGTGATCTTACTCGGAATTACCCTTAGGTAGTTCCGGTCTTGTGTTGCAGGGGATCGGGCGTGGTCCTCGGTACGCTGATCTATACCAGGTACTATGACAGGTGGTACCCTAGTGCCTAGTCATTAGTTGGAAATCCATTCTCCCTACGTGCCTGTACGGTTTTGTTTGTGTACCTATTAGCTGGAATTTAATAGATGTAACAATTTCAGCTATTTTAATAAGTATTTGTATATAGACACTATTATAATATCAGAGGATTTGATAAAAGGTGTTTTAGCTATCGTAAGGTAAAAACCCAACATGTTTATTTGTGGCGTGGTCTTACGAGATGCTTTTGATTTCAAAGGGTTTTGGAAAACTTTAATAATCAAATTGAGTGTGATTTTCTCACGCTGGTTTTCCAGACTGACTCGGGTGTTATTTTATTATAATGCTCGGGTCAGACCAAGAATTACAGATACAGGATAGAATGCTGTGGAGCTCAGGAGACGAGCTGGATGGCGAGACGTATCACTCGTACTTGATGTATTCCGTTGTGTTGTGTGTACCATGTATTTAGTTTTGTGAGGACATGTAGTGATTACTGTACAGTTGTGTGTTAGATGTTGTATTCTAAAAATGTAAAGTATAAACAAATATAGTTTTCTTTTGTGTAAAGATCAGTTACTATCTATTATATTTTATTCCGCTGCGATTGTGAGATTCTGATGTTGATTTTCTATTTTCTTCTTCTACCTCTTCTTCTTTTACCCTAATGGTTCGATTTTTCGGGTATAGAAAAATCGGGTCGTTACACCATCCACCTCTAAATCCTAGGCTGTGAGCTCCTTCACCTATTCCAAGGCAAGGCCGAGCCACCTAGGAGCTAGAGTGTAGGGACCGTGAGCTGAAAATCCATGTTAGCGTAGCTATAGCCATTTTAAAACTAGTTCGAGTGAAAATGAAGTTGAGAGAATCTATATTTATACTTATATAAAATATGATGATGTGATATGATTGTTATGGTTGTTTACTATGTTTGATCATCAAGTTTGGATGTTGATTTTATGTTTGTTAGATTGTATTAACAAGTCACATTTAATACGGTCTAAAATCACAAAGGAAATCACTTTTTTTAATAAATGAAATGGTGTATATAAGACAGTTAAACCTCTTGAAAATGGTTTAAAATAATTTATAAATGTTTTATAAACATTAAAATCCAGTTTCGTGAAGTTTTGACAAGTTATGAAAATTGAGTCAAAAGCAGACGCGTCGTGAAATGGTAGTTCGCGATTTCATGTCATAATAGTTTAAAACCATTTATACGATAGATTAAGAGTCGGATTTCATTGAAATAAGAATTTTTTGAATTCTTATATTCATAGTTTTCAAATAAAAGAAAACAATCAAAATGTGGTTTGGTAAATTTTGAAATATAAGCAAAACAAGTTTTCAAAATAATCACGGTTTTGCAGTTCAAAATCCAAAAAGGGATTCCTTAAAATTTATATTTTTACATTCTTTAAAAATGTGGAAAAATCTTTATAAATATATCAAAATGTTTTAAACAATATTTGAGTTATAAATATGGACTCCCGAATGATAGAAAAGTTGTTTTAACCAAATAAGCTTTTAAAACACTATTTGCAGAACTTTTTGATAAATTTTACAAACAATGGTTTTTACTTGTTTATTCTTTCTCGAATCCTTTATGAACCTTTTCAAATAAATAGTTAAGTAATTTAAATATGATTAAGAGGTTTAAAAATGAGTATGTGGAAATTACTATACATTTGTTCCATTTGTGAGTGTCATAGAAAATCCGACCAAGGAATGGAACAGATCGAAGGGAAACCCCGGATGCTCTAGAATAACTAAATTAGTATGTTAAAAGGTTTAGATTCGATCAAATAACTTGATCACATTATGGATGATAGGGAGGTAGCCTCTAGGCTTGTTTTTGAAAGCCAGTTGTATGCCTACTCTAGCTAGTCAAACTCGCCCGACGGAGGCGATAGTAAATTTGATTTACTCGGATCAAAATTTCCCAAAGTATAGAAGACATAATTTTCCAAATTCAAACAATTGGATTGCATAAAAATAATCTTCTTATACTTGGTATTAAATTTTGAGGAGGGAATCCGTAAGAATTTAAAAGGTAATCTCAACGTTATTCGATGGATAGTAAAGGTTGAATACGAGAATTGATATCGAGTAGAGTTAGTATAATTTCCATTATCCTATTTACTCGATAATGTTTTCTAAAATGATTTATGAAAATGATTTGGTAGTTCCAAAGTTAAAGAGAGGTTTAATGATTCTGCATATGCCAGAAAGAATGTTTTAAAGATATATATCTCTAGAAGATATTTTGATTAATCCATCAAAGAGTAATTCACTTTCACTTAACATCTTTTTATCAAAAGATTGGTTCGAAGGAACCGGGGTCGGATTTGGGTGATTCATATCCGAAGACCACTTCTAACCAATTTACGTGTTCAAAAATAAAAAACATGGGATGACATGATTTGGCAGATGGAATGTAGGGCTGCTTGCCACTGACCCTCAAGGGAAATTTTCCTATATATATATTTATATATATATGGCAGTAGTTCTTTATTTGATATCTTCGATACAAGGACTTCTCTCTACTAATTCGAGGGGTAATTCCCGATAGAATGTGGTAGGAGAGTACCTTTGGTTTATACTGTTTCTGGATAACTTATACGGACGAATATCTAACATTGCCTTTCTAAAATGCATGTACAATGATTTTGACAAACGTACATCTGTTTGGAAGTAGAGAAGGCAACATCTCATAGCTTAACACCCTTCTTTGAGACGTACGAGCTCAGATGGTGTACAGTTGTGGAAATTAATAGTGTGTAATGGAATTGGTAATGTGGCATTAAAAGTGAAATGTGCTAGGTGAAAGGTAATCATTATCTCAGGCCTTATCACCTGGTAATGGATTAAACAGGATACGTCGTAAAGCAATGTGGTTCGCAACCGTTATTGTATGATCATCATCTATCTAGATTACTCTTTATATGTCGAGTATGTGGCATATGCTATGGAAACCCGGATAGGTCAGTTATGACTAGGGTGATAACATATTCAATTTCAATCTTGCCTATGTCTGAGTGCCAAAATGGGATAGACCGGTCGTGCCAGATGCGGAGGTTTGTTTGTGTATCCTCGGTACATCTCTTTAGAGATGTACTGTACGGAAGGTAGTACCTTAACTTTCCATTGTATGAAACCCATTCCTCAATAAGTGCATTCGGACTTGTTTGTAGAGCCTAAAATATCAAGAAATTAATAATGTTAAAATGTTTGGGCTAAGATTAATAAGTTTAAATGAAAAGTGTTTTCAAAACAATGTCTATAAAAATAATATCCCCATATTTTGCATAGCAAATGTTTTGGTAATCATAATGTAAAAACCTGTTCCGTGTTTATGTATAGCATGGTCTTATGAGATACCATTTGTTTTCAAATATCTGTATTTTGAGTTACTCACACTAGTCTCTTAACTAACGCGGAGTTTATTTTCTATTGTCCTTAATCTTTGGGTGCCCTATTTTTTCGGGCGACCTAGTAGTCAGGTTTAGTTAGAAGAAATATGGAAGAGCTTGGAGCATGGAGTTAGAAGATTCTTTAGTAGACTGTTACCTCTTTTCACCACACTTATGTACTATTGTATTCCGCATTTGTAAGGATAGATATTTATAATTGTCCATGTTTAACTCTAATAAATGTATTTAAAATTTTCCGCTCTCAAGATTATATGTTGAAATAATATATGTTATTCCATTCGTGTGAGATTCTTTTCTTTTTTTATTTTCTTTCTATGACGCCCCACCTCTATACCCACGCTAGCCAAGAACACTACGGTGTAATGTTGTCAACTAGCACGGAGAATAAGGCTGTTGAGGAGCGACCATCCGTGTAATTGCTTTGTGCGAGCACCGATATGTCAGATAGTATAACATGCATTTTATTTCAGGAGGAAATCCGACATACCGATACAAACTCAAAGCTACTACACAGTGGCTATAATAGTTTAGGACAATATATATAATAATAACACAGATATAAAAGATGCGGAACACAAATAACAAAAGTCTCATATATATATATATAACTGATGTCAGTTACAACACATTTGACACGATACATATGATACAACTACAACTGTCGACTCTTGAAGTTATATATACAAGTACATTATCGACTAATATACATGAATACATATCAACCTAAAACAGATACACTGTCTACTACAAAAAGACGAAGACCACTTCAAAAGATATGAAAAGTCTTCATAGCTCAAACAGCAACCCAAAGCAAGATATCTACAACCTGAAATAACTCGGGTCTGACCGGAGTATTAAATTCAAAAGAAAATAATACACGGGTCAGTCTAATTCAAACTCAGTTATTAATGCACAGAAGCAATAATAATCAAATATCAAATAGACGACAGTCACAGAAATCTCGTGTATCCAACTTCTCGATAAGAGAATCGGATAATGGCAGATATAACACTAAACAGTGTTAAACAACAAATCAGCAATCCAAATCATCAGCAAGATGAATAAAATGATTATCAATGAAGATAATATGAAAATTCCAAAATTGCCTAAACAGCAATTTACAACAAATTCCAATTATTAAATAGATAATTAGAATCTCAAAATGATCAATCAAATCAACTTTCTGTGTGGCTGCAGTACACGCATGCGTGCACTGCCTCGCCACACAGTACGTGAAATCATCACAACAGTGAATACTAATAGCAATAAAACTGCAGAGGTCAAAGTTAAACCCAAGCCAATAAAACAGCGTAAACAACAAAAATCTAATTATTGATACGATAATTAGAAAACATATAATCTAGTTATCTAAAAGATAATTAGATATCAACAAAATCATCAGCTTAAACCAAATCAGAATACAACTCAAAATATTTTAAATTGGCAACACGAAACAATTCCAACAATTGAAATCATCAATTATAACCTCAAATCTGATTTGGCTGCAGTACACGCTTGCGTGTACTGCCTCGCCAAAATCAGATGTACAGATATATATATGTTAAATAAAGCTCCAAGTGAAACAAAGTAAAACCCAAATGTTGAACAAGTTTAAAACAATGGGACAGCAAGAATATGAATGCAGTAGTATCACTGCAACAGGTCGGGATGATCGATACTTCCTTTGGATACAAGCTAGTTATCTCCATGCTCGACATGTCCATTACTTATGTGTTCAACATGTCTTCTATTTACAAGTTCGACATTATTTTAGGATCATGATACTTTCCCTCAAATGCTCGATATCATTACTTACACATGCTCAGTACTGTTAGTTATCCTTGACAACTTACTCTATTTACAAGTTCGAGATCATCAAAGCGCGTACAGACTTTTCATCTATATTTTCATATAAGGTCGATACACATCTTTTAATGCTTCTACAACCTCTTATTGACTTAGTTACTTCTTTTTTCCTTCATTATTCTTCTAGCACAATAGTCAGATAATATGTAGATAACAATTGGCCCCCTCCTTGTATAAAGGAAGCTTTTTACACTTTAGTGTAAAACCAAGTTCAACACCTAAAATGGATCGATTTAATTAGAGTGATTGGCGATATCTTTGACCTAACTAGTTATATCAATTGCCATGTTTGCAATGGTGATCTTGGATTACAAGATTCAATCTTCTAATAATAAAGAAACCAGAAATCTAATGTAAAATCGTCGCCATATAGAGGAGAATCCGAATTCTTGCCTTAAGATTGAGAACTTAGCAACAAAAACAAGAGTTCCACAAATTCTATATTGATGGCAAAATTCATAGTATAAAAACCTGTTGATAAGAAGATTGAAACCCATTTGATAAGCGAACTAGAATCCTAACGATAAGAGGACTAGAAATCTAGCTGATAAGAAGACCGAAAATTCATTTGGTAGGAAGACTAGAAATTTTGATTTAATTGCAAAATTTTCATTCTAGTTAACAGAACACCAAAAATCCGACTGAAAACGGATATTCCCGTTATTTGTTAGAAAATTTGGATTCTAATCCAGAAATAGAAGATTGAGAGCTAATGTAACGACCCGTAAGATTTTCAACCCCGAAAATCGACACTAATACGTTCGCTATATAGAGTGCCGAGCAATCGAGTGTTAGAAAACCCAGACTATTAGGGTTAAGAAGAAAAAGGGAGATAGAAGAAGAAACATAACAACAGCACAGAATCTCACAATCGCAGCGGAACAAAATATAATATACAAATAGCAGCATTTAATACAAGAAAAGCTGTAACTGTCAATATACATACAACATATCGGAGTACAATCATCAACAAATAATCTGGATAGTTATAATAACTTTTCCATGAATACTGTCTACACAGCCCTTAATACACAGCGAAATCCAATAAATACGTCTCTGCCATCCAACTCGTCTCTTGAGCTTCAAAACGTCCCAAACTGAAAATCTGTAATACTCGGTCTGACCCGAGCATTACAATAAAGTAACACCCAAGTCAGGCTGGAAACCAGCGTGGGTAAACCAATTCAATTTGAAATACTAATTTGTAAAACATCTTTGAAAATCAAGGTAACTCGTCCAACATTACGAGTTCTTATCTTGTGATAACCAACACTTGTTGCTAAATCCATTATTTAAAATAATATCTAAGTGAAGTTGCTTATTCAAAATAGTCAGATTTACTTAAATATATTTAATTCCAACCTATTTGATTCTACAATCAAACCCGTAAAGATTGAAGTAGTTATTAAATCGAAGTGGTTCTGGATACCGCTGATATCCGATCCCCATCCCTTCGAATCCAAACACCATCTTTTAAGCCAAGTTGTTTTCAACAAAACAAAACAATTTCAGAATGTCAACCTTCACATAAAAATCACATCATCATATCTATTCAAATAAAACGTCTCACAGTTTATATATAACTGTTCACTTCAGGTTATTCCAATTTAAGATATTCATGGACTAAACTAACTAGTCACACAAGTCATTAATTTACTTAAAATAGAATTAATTAATTAATTTAAAATCATGTTTAATTATCATTAAGCTAATTACAAACCATTTTATTTTATTCTAATTAAATATATCTGGAATTAACTAATAATCAACGAGTATAATTAACTTAAGACTTTTAATGAATTAAAGGTTTAGATCATTTTATTTTATCATTAACTATTAACTAGTTACAACTATTTATTCACTTTAATAAACCTTAGTAATTAATAAATAATTAACATATATATAATTACCTTAACTTAATTAAATTTAAGTGTAAATTATTTTATTTATCCTAGCCCTTACTAATCCTAAGGTTTAAGTTAACCTAAGGTTTTAAATTACTTAATTGATATAACCGTAAACTAATTACTTTAAAACAATTTCTTTTCATTTTCTTTCCCCTTTCTTTCTTTCCAAAAAATCCAATACTTTTACTTTTGATATTTCGAAATACCCAAAATTTATTCAGCCAAACCATAACATCCAGTAACTTCACTTTTCAATATAATCTATCACAGATTATCAAATAAATCCCAATCATAGACTATGAAAATAAATATCAATATTTTCGAGGAATCCAGTTGGATCCCTCCAACCCGTTTCCCTGCATCCACAGATGTTAACACAATATAAATATTACCAATCCCACTTCGAGGGGGATATCACGGTATATAAAGTCATTTGCTATTATGCGGGGCGCATAGGGTCTTATCCGCTATATAATACGGGAATATCAATCACTCCAATATATATACTACCATATATAATATCACATCCAGACTGATAATAAATTATCAATTCAAGCAATTAACCAATAATTTAAATTTTAACTATTTAAATTCGCTAGAAATCCAATTTGAGTGAGATTAACTCACCTTCGACTTTAAATTTGCAATCTGATCCAAACCAGCTTGTTTTCTTCACGATTTCAAACCTTGAATAAACATTATGTGGTTTATTATCATTTGAACTAATCAAACAATTAATTACCATTTTAATCACTTTAATTTAAACTAATTTTCCTTTACAAATTTTTTAGTAACTTAAATAATTAGATAAGTTAATTTAAACAAGTTAATCACCTTAATACATATATTAAAAATAAAATAGTAGTTTTACAATCTACATTTAAAATTAAAGATCTAATAATTTTTTATAACCCTTCAACTTAAAATTCCTACTTTTTTCTTTTCACAATCTTATATTTAAATTTACTTTGTTTGATCACCCATATATGTATATTTTTAAACTGTAAAAATTTTAAGCTGTTTTATATACGTGACTGTTAAATTTTTATTTCTTCCTTTTTAAGCATATATGTATATATATATACAGGATTAAAACCAAAACTGGTTTATACCTTACTGCAACTATTATTATTTTTTCTTTCCAAAACTGTATGTATATATATATATATTAAATTAAATTAAAAACAAATGAAGTCAGCTATATACCTCGCTGCCTTCGACAAGCTCACCCACACTCTACCTCGACCATTGCGAGCCACATAAAATTGCCTGGACCGAAGCCACACAACTCGATGCCACACCCCTCGTTCGCCGCTGCCCTCGCCTCTGCCCTCTTCCCAGCATCGCGTGCCCTGAAAACCCCAACGAGCTCATCGCTTCACCTCGCCGCTGTTCGACTCCCCACGGTGCCTCTCGCGACTCGATTGTCATACCTACACTCGCGTTATGCCCTCGGAGTCGCCTCATTTATCGCGACTCGAACACGAGCCGATTTGGGTGAACAGTGATTCAATTTTGATCGCCATTATTATATATATATATTTTTGTGTCGTTGTCATTCGAATGAAAAGGAAAGAAGTGAGGACTGGGTTTAACTGAATGAAGCTTTGGAAAAAAAAATATCGAGTGAATTTGTTCATCCCTCTTTTTTTTTGAATAATTCGAGCTCGGCCATGATTTTATATTTTTTTTCTCCTCAAATTTTGAGTTTGCTGTGCAATTTTTAAAAGGAAAAGAAGGGCAAGAAGTGACATTGGCGTATAAGAGAAGGGCTACAGTGATGCATTGAAAAAGTGCTAATGTGATAATAATTTGACCGGTCAACAATTATAGATATATTCAAATTTAAATTTTTAAACATCTCGAAATCGTACTCAAAATCTTGACCAACTATTGAGGCGTGTCGTTAGGTGTTTATAATGTTATACCCCTATTCCGAACGCAATGGAAAAGGTTTCGAGTCCTAATTCGATCGTATGGAGAAAATAGCTTTTTGGACCCATGTTATATTGAATTTGATATAAATTTCAGCGCGTTTACCTATCGTACGATCACACGACAACTCCGAATGCTACAAAATTTGAAATTCGATAATAATACAATCTTACGAATCTAATGGAACTGGTTTCGTCGAAATCCGAGACTGTGCCTCGGAAGGCTATTTTTAAATGTCAATTTAAACAGTATATTTTTAGAAAAGAACAAATCACTTCCAATTTCACTTTTAAAACTTTTATCACCTTCCATATTATCAATATAAATTTTATAAGCCATTGAAATATTTTTATCAAGCTTGAAACTCCAGATTTCATATTTTACCCAATTTCCAATTGTTAAATTCTATAATTTAATTGTCAAATAAATAGTGATATTTGAAATTCAAGTTAAAACTAACTTTCAAATATTTAAAATCAATTAAATATTCAAGTTTCAAATATCCAAAAATTCCAGGTTGTCACATTCCTCCCCCCTTAAAAGAATTTCGTCCCCGAAATTACTAGTTACGAAGAATGGTCCACAACCTGTTACTATTTCCAAAACCAAACAGTTTTTGACAACTTTTCAAAACAATCTTTTTATTAAGGACACACTACCACCCTTTTTACTAACTTCCCAAACTCATCCATTTATTCCAAATAATATTTTCTACTCAACCATTCAAATTATAATTTAAAACCAAATTTTAAATTTATTAAAATTTTCTAACTCCTTAAATTTTCGAAAAATTTCGCCAGCGTCTCCTTTGCTCGGCTAGCTCGGAACAACTACAAAATGCCTCTACGGGTCCCAAATTTTCAAAAGAAAACAAAAGCCAAGTGGCTAGAGCAGAAAACCATCAAATTTCATAAGGAAATTTAAACACATACCTTTTAGTCAGGCAATCTAAAATTTATCTTCTGAAATCAAAACACCCATTTTCCTTTGCTTTTATATACCTGTATCCTACTTAGCAATAATATCCAATCATAGAATTCAAAATCATTTTATTCATTTCTTTACAAAATTTCCAATATCTATTTCATTTAAGCCCGTACGATGTCCGTATATCATCCGTACACAATATCAAATCCGATCGCTCACACGATCAAACAATTTTACTTCCGAACTAGTATCATCCACCCGACTTCCTAGTGCGGACTCAGATCTGGCTTCTTAATCAGAAACTGTCATTCTCCTTGCATAGCCGTATACTATGATCGAGAATATCCAGAATCTATCAAAAATCCATATCCAGGGTTCGCCGTCGAAAATTGAGTGAAAAATCCCAACTCGGATCGGTATAACTAACTCGAAATTCTGTGCTCGAATCTGGATCAAATCGTTATGCGAATAAAATAATATACATACATCCTACGTATTAATTTCCAATTGTTTGTTATTTATTTCAATTCTTTTCTTTTTCACATTTACTTTGATTTCTATTCGCTTATTCACAATTTCCCTTTGCATCATTTTAATTAAACCTTCATTCAAATATTAACTTAGTATATTTCTCAACTCCAAATTTACTTAAGAATTTCACCGTCCATTTCTTAAGTCCAGTATAAATATTTTATATACTTCTTATATTTATTTTCACTTTACCCCTAAAGCTTTTATATCTATTTTATTTAACTTAGATTTCCAATTTTATTTGAGTTCAATTTACCTTTCATTTTTATTCATCACCAAACTATCTATATAAAAATACTTTTTATAACTCGGTGTCTCAACAAGTCCATCCTTGTTATCACAGTTATTTAGTCAAACGTTGATCAGACGCAGGATTGAAAATCTATAAGTACTTAGTAACCCGTTTTCAACACCTAGTGAAAATACTTGGAAATTTTTTTTTTCTCTTTTTATGAGAATGCCTTAGAAATCATCACCCCCTCCATGGATCGCAGTTAGCACGATGATTACGTCGCCATCCCGGCGAAAACCATAGAAAACTGCAGGCATCTGCACCCCTCGATTTCACCATGGAACCGCCACAGATCGTAGCTACACCCCAGGGTTACGTTGCCATCACGGCAAAAACCATGTAACTGTAGGCATCAGCGCCCTCGAATTTCACTATCAAATGAAACTTCACCACATAGATCGTAGACTACATCAGCCGAGTCCCAATGTAACCTATAGGCACTCACTACCACACGACTTTCGCTATGGACCCCATAGATCGCAATCTACCAATGTTACGTCGCTCTCCCAGTGAAATTAAACGTAGACTTTAGGCAATCGCTGCCCCTCGACTTACGCTATGGAAACGCAGTAGATCGCAGTTACAACAGAGTTACACTGCCGTCACAGCATAACCCCAACGTCTCTGTAGGAATCAGCGCCATCGACTTTCGCTACCCCAATCACAATCCACAGGAACTACATTTTAGTCCGGACGTCCTCTGGGATCAAAATTTAGAACCCCCCTTAGGGCTCAAGGCAGAAACATCCAGTGGATCTCCTACTATAAGTTTCAACTCTAAATGGGAGCGCCTTTTTCCCCATAGCATTCTCAAAATATTTTATACTATACAAATATAGTATCTTTCAAAACATACTCTTTATATGTATCACATATAAACTTCAAAATCGATATCTCAAAAATCAATAGTTCTCAAACTTGGCTTTCCAAGTTCCAAAAATTGATTTTTCCAAAATCAAAAGCCTTTAAAAATCAATTGGTTCCACTCCGACAAGTTTGAAATTTACAAAATAGTTTGAATAGTTTAAAATAGTTAAGTAGTTGCAAAATAGTTAAATAGTTATAAAATAGTTGTCAAATAGTTAAACAGCTAATATAAGATAGTTTGGCTTTAAAAAGAAAGGTTGTATAGTAAATAGCTTGGAAAAATATATTTAAAACAGTATATATTAAAACAATTTATTTGAAAATAATTTCAGAGTCAAACTGGTTCAATATCCCAAACTCCATCTCAATTAAATTTTCAATTTAAATCTCCATTTCCATTTAAATCGATTCAATTTCAATTCAATTTGAATTAAGTTCGATTCCTATTCTGATTAAAATCAATTCTCAATTGAATTTTAAACTTATTTAACATCGATTACAATTCCAATTAATTCATTTCAATTCCAACTTTGAATTAATTCCAATTTCATTTTTCAAATTTTAACCCATCTCGATTTATACAAATTCTAGTTAAATTTTCAAATGTTGATTTACTCCCTTAAATCAAATTAACCCCTAACCTTTTATTCACAACCCAAGTCTTTAAACAATTTAATTCCGAGTTCATATTTCAAATATTCATTTTAAATTTCCTTTACTTAAACTTATTTGAGGTTCGAGTGAGAGTTAAAATCTTCTTAAGCAAAATCAATTCTCAGAATTCAATTGATTTCCCAATTATACTTCAAATTTTTAAACCTAATTCATTTAAACAATTCCATTTGATAAATTCATTCGTAACATTTCGAACTTAAGTTCAAAATGATTTCATTTCAATAATTCAAATTTTTTTTTCTAAAAACCAAAATCTTTCAAATAGTTCAAAATAAAGCTTTGATTTCAGCAATGGATGTATATCATCTCAATCCATTCAATTTAAATTCTCCATTCAAATTTAAATTTTCTATCAATTTCACTTCCCACTTATAAGTTAAAAACTTATTTCTCTTGGGTTATACTTCTCACTCCAGGGGAAAATTTAGAATTCAACACTTAGTGTTTATTTCAAATCAACTTTGATATCATATATATTCACCTACACATGTTTATCCCTCTTCAAACAACTCTTGTTTTTAAACAGGGTTGTCATATTCCAAAATATTCTAAATAATATTACTTATTATTTCCTTAACATTTTAAAACAATTCCAATTTCTCTGGGTCTAGATTTAAAGTTTCACAATTTAAATCTATCTCAACCTATAAATCATATATTCTATAATAATTTATTGGAGAAATATAATCGGAGTAAATTTATTTCATTTCAATACATTTTGGAAAACACTTTTACAAAATTTCAGGATTTTTAATTCCTAGTTTGAATCCATTTCTAGCTTACTTACTTGTATAGTTCATTCTTTCCCCTAATTTATATTTGGTTATATTTGTTAGCACTAAATTTTATAATTTTTCTTCATCTTTATAACAACAACCAATTACCTTAATATATATAACAATTAGAAAAAATAATTCTTTATATATCAAAATTTAAGCTTATATAAAAATCATTTCTAAAACCATTTTTAAAATCATTATATAAGAAAATAACAAGTACACTCTTATATAATACACTCAACTCATTCTAGAGTACTACCGTCCCTATCTCTAATGAGTAATCCCCACCAAAGCAAAGGTTCCCGCTTAACCTTCATCTCTGATACCACTGTAACGGCCCGTAAGATATTCGACCCCGAAAATCGACACTAATACGTTCACTGTATACAGTGCCGAGCAATCGAGTGTCGGAAAACCCAGACTGTTAGGGTTAAGAAGAAAAAAGGAGGTAGAAGAAGAAACAAAACAACAGCACAGAATCTCACAATCCCAGCGGAACAAAATATAATATACAAATAGCAACATTTTATACAAGAAAAGCTGTAACTATCAATATACATACAGCATATCGGAGTACAATTATCAACAAATAATCTGGACAGTTATAATAACTTGTCCATAAATACTGTCTACACAGCCCTTAATACACAGCGAAATCCAATCAATACGTCTCTGCCATCCAGCTCGTCTCCTGAGCTTCAAAACGTCCCAACCTGAAAATCTATAATACTCAGTCTGACCCGAGCATTACAATAAAGTAACACCCGAGTCAGGCTGGAAACCTACGCGAGTAAACCAATTCAATTTGAAATACTAAGTTGTAAAACGTCTTTGAAAATCTAGGTAACTCGTCCAACATTATGAGTTCTTATCTTATGATAACCAACACTTGTAAATCCATTATTTAAAATAATATCTAAGTGCAGTTGCTTATTCAAAATAGTCAGATTTACTTAATTTATTTAATTCCAGCCTATTTGATTCTACAGTCAAACCCATAAAGATTGAAGTAGTTATTAAATCGAAGTGGTTCCGGATATCGCTGATATCCGATCCCAATCCCTTCGAATCCAAATGCCATCTTTTAAGCCAAGTTGTTTTCAACAAAACAAAGCAATTTCAGAATGTCAACCTTCACATAAAAATCCCATCATCATATCTATTCAAATAAAACGTCTCACATTTTATATATAATTGTTCACTTCAGGTTATTCCACTTTATGATATTCATGGACTAGATTAACTAGTCACACAAGTCATTAATTTACTTAAAACAGAATTAATTAATTATTTTCAAATCATGTTTAATTATCATTAAGCTAATTACAAACCATTTTATTTTATTCTAATTAAATATATCTGGAATTAACTAATAATCAACGAGTATAATTAACTTAAGACTTTTAATGAATTAAAGGTTTAGATCATTTTATTTTATCATTAACTATTAACTAGTTACAACTATTTATTCACTTTAATAAACCTTAGTAATTAATAAATAATTAACATATATATAATTACCTTAACTTAATTAAATTTAAGTTTAAATTATTTTATTTATCCTAGCCATTACTAATCCTAAGGTTTAAGTTAACCTAAGGTTTTAAATTACTTAATTGATATAACCGTAAACTAATTACTTTGAAACCAATTTCTTTTCATTTTCTTTCCCTTTTCTTTCTTTCCAAAAAATCCAATACTTTTACTTTTGATATTTCAAAATACCCAAAATTTATTCAGCCAAACCATAGCATATAGTAACTTCACTTTTCAATATAATCTATCACATATTAACAAATAAATCCCAATCACAGACTATGAAAATAAATCTCAATATTTTCGAGGAATCCAGTTGGATCCCTCCAACCTATTTCGCTGCATCCACAGATGTTAGCACAATATAAAAATACCAATCCCACTTCGAGGGGATATCGCGGTATATATGGTCATCCGCTATTATGCGAGGCGCATAGGGTCTCATCCGCTATATAAAGCAGGAATATCAATCACTCCAATATATATACTACCATATATAGTATCACATCCAGACTGATAATAAATTATCAATTCAAGCAATCAACCAATACTTTAAATTTTAACTGTTTAAATTTGCTATAAATCTAATTTGAGTGAGATTAACTCACCTTCAACTTTAAAAATTTGCAATGCGATCCAAATCAGCTTATTTTCTTCACAATTTTAGACCTTGAATAAACATTATGTGGTTTATTATCATTTGAACTAATCAAACAATTAATTACCATTTTAATTACTTTAATTTAAACTAATTTTCCTTTACAAAAATTTTGGTAACTTAAATAATTAGATAAGTTAATTTAAACAAGTTAATCACCTTAATACATACATTAAAAATAAAATAGTAGTTTTACAATCTATATTTAAAATTAAAGATCTAATAATATTTTTTATAACCCTTCAACATTCAAAATTCCTACTTTTTCTTTTCACAATCTTATATATAAATTTGCTTTGTCTGATCACCCATATATGTATATTTTTAAACTGTAAAAATTTTAAGCTGTTTTATATACCTGACTGTTAAATTTTTCTTTCTTCCTTTCTTAGCATATATGTACATATATATATACAAGATTAAAACCGAAACAGGTTTATACCTTACTGCAACTATTATTATTATTATTTTCTTTCCAAAACTGTATATGTGTGTGTGTGTGCATTAAATTAAATTAAAAACAAATGAAGTCAGCTATATACCTCACTGCCTTCGACAAGCTCACGCAGGCTCTACCTCGACCATTGCGAGCCACCCAAAATTGCCTGGACCAAACCCACACAACTCGATGCCACACTCCTCGTTCGCCGCTGCCCTCGCCTTTGCCCTCTTCCCAGCATCGCGTGCCCTGAAAACCCCAACGAGCTCGTCGCTTCACCTCGCCGCTGTTCGACTCCCCACGGTGCCTCTCGCGACTCGATTGTTGTGCCTGCACTTGTGTTATGCTCTCGGAGTCGCCCCATTTAGCGCGACTCGAACACGAGCCGATTTGGGTTAACGGCGATTCAATTGATCGCCATTATTATTATTTTTGAGTCGTGTTCGTTCGAATGAAAAGGAACAAAGAGAGGACTGGTTTTAACTGAAAGAAGCTTTTGAAAAAAAAATATCGAGTGAATTTGTTCATCCCTCTTTTTTTGAATAATTCGAGCTCGGCCATGATTTTATATTTTTTTTCTCCTAAAATTTCGAGTTTGCTGTGCAATTTTTAAAAGGAAAAGAAGGGCAAGAAGTGACATTGGCGTATAAGAGAAGGGAACGGTGATGCATTGAAAAAGTGCTGATGTGATAATAATTCGACTGGTCAACAATTATAGATATATTCAAATTTAAATTTTTAATCGTCTCAAAATCGTGCTCAAAATCTTGACCTCCTATAAAGGCATGCCGTTAGGCATTTATAATGTTATACCCCTATTCCAAACGCAATGGAAAAGGTTTCGAGTCCTAATTCGATCGTATGGAGAAGATAGCTTTTTAAACCCATGTTATATTGAATTTGGTATAAATTTCAACGCGTTTACCTATCGTACGATCACACGACAACTCCGAATGCTATGAAATTTGAAATCAGATAATAATACAATATTACGGATCCAATGGAACTAGTTTCTTCGAAATCCGAGACTGTGCCTCGGAAGGCTATTTTTAAATGTCAATTCAAATGGTATATTTTTAGAACAGAACAAATCACTTCAAATTTCACTTTTAAAACTTTCATCACCTTCCATATTATCAATATAAATTTTATAAGCCTTTGAAATATTTTTAACAAGCTTGAAACTCCAGATTTCATATTTTACCCAATTTCCAATTGTTAAATTCAATAGTTTAATTGTCAAATAAATAGTGATATTTGAAATTCAAGTTAAAATTAACTTTCAAATATTTAAAATCAATTAAATATTCCAATTTCAAATATCCAAAAATTCCGGGTTGTCACAGCTAATTTGTTTCAGAGAATAAAGCCTTAGGCTTCAAATAATATTTTATGCCTTAACAAGAAAAATATAGAATTTCCATCCCGATAATTGCCTTTAAAAACATTTTGACACAGTAGCGGCATGACCGTTCCTTTGAAGATTGCTTTAGCTTTGCCTTGGGCTAAGATTGATCGTGTTTGTTTGCTCTTCCTCAAAAAGATTGCTTTGGCTCATCTTTAAGATGGAATTAGACTCATCTGATTTATCTCTTTATACAATGTTTCCTCTTCTATACCATTTAGGCAATGATTTAGGCCGGTCGGTGCTCTGGATGGCCATCTTAGGTTGACCCAAAGTCTTATCCTTCCTCCATCTAGAAGGCTTTTCGATCAGGCCTTATAGAAGGAACTAAAGGTTGTTGATTGGTGCTTTGGCTAGCCATCTTAGGTAGAACCAAAGTCTTATTCATCCTCCCTCTAGGAGGTGCTCTGGTCAGGCCTTATAGGCAAAACCGAAGGCTGGTCGGTGCTTCGGCAATATCATCTTAGGGGAGACCAAAGGCTTACTCTATCCTCCTAGGCGCTTCGGCTAGGCCACATAGGTAGGACCAAAGGCTTGCGGTGCTTTGGCCAGGCCTTATAGTTGGGACCAGAGGCTTCCTCCAACCTCCCTCTAAGAGATGCTATATTTAGGCCTTATAAGCAGGATCAAAGGCTTATAATGCTTTGACCAAGCAAGCAATTATTCAAAATCAAAGGCTTTTCCTTTATTTTATGAGTTCTTTTCTTTCTAGTGGTTATCGACTCAGTAGATATACTTATTCTAATTTCTTTATTTATCCATTGTAGGAAAAAAAGGTTTCAGTTGCTTGGCATTTCCACTTCTTGCTATTACATTACCATGAAGTCAGCTTAGTCCATAAGTTCTTAGTGGGATTACTTCATGGATAACAAGGGGTCCTTACCAATTTGGTCCAAGTGGTTCATGTGCTGTATTTTTGGTGTTTTCCATGACTTTTCGAAATACTAAATCTCCTTTTTAAAATGACTCCCATTGACTTTGGAGTTATAATATCTTAATATCTTTTGTTGATATTCAGCCGCTCTTATGATCGCCTCATCTCTTAGTTCATCGATCAAATTTAGGGACTCTTCTCTTAGCTCTTGATTGTGGTCAAAAGCATATGCAATCCTTCGATGGGGTGGTATCTCAACTTCGACTAGAAGCATTGCTTCACATCTACATGTCATAATAAAATGGTGTATGTCCTGTTGCATCTTAGTAGAAGTACGATATGCCCAAAGCACTAGTAGTTGTTATGCTATGCAATTTCCTTTTTCTCCGTCTAGCCGTTTCTTAAGGATAGTCTTAATGGTTTTTTTGGCGGCTTCAACGGCTCCATTAGCCTTGGGATGAGCTACTGATGAATTTTTTTAACTATCCTTTCTTATCACAAAATCTTGTGAATTCTTCACATTCAAATTGGGTCCCATTGTCGGAGATTATCTTATTCGGTATTCCAAACCAAGTGACTGTGTTCTTGATCATAAACTTTAGTAGTTTCCTAAAATTTTATTTGACAATGATTGTGCCCCCAACCATTTGGTAAAGTAGTTGAAGGCTACTACTATAAACTTAGCTCTGCCTTTTGATATAGGCAATGGTCCTATTAAGTTAATTCCCCACACATCAAAGGGCCATGGAATTGAGATCGAGGTTAACTTATTTGGCAGCGTATGTCTGATTTTTGTAAACTTCTAACATTTTTTGGATCTTTTTACATAATTCACAACGTCGTTAGGGGCCAATAAAATGCTTTTTCCAATGACCTTTATAGCCAAGTTCATGCCATTTGAATGATCCTTGCACAACCCTTCATAGCTTCTCTTAACAGCTTTAAACCATTTTCTGGACTAACGCACCTTAAGTAAGCGAGCAAATATCCTGTTTATTACGTATTACATCCATTATTGTAAAAGTTAGAGCTTGGTGCCTTATCCTTCTAGCTTCTCATTTATCTCTGGGTAGTTTCTCTTCTACCAAGTATTCAACAATGGGTGTCATACACGATTTTCCAAAACAAAAAATACACATGGCGTCTGTATGCTCTAATAGCGTCCTTGACGCATCTTCCTTCCTTCCCCTTTCTCACATGACAAATCACTCCAATTATAAAGAAATTCTACTTAAAAATTTGAACATGAAACCCACTCAAGTGTTTCGTATTCCAAGAATCATCGTTATAAAGATTTTCTGGAGAAAGTTAAATCAAACAACAAGTGTTTTCGGTGGGGTTCGAAAGATCATTGGGCGAAAAATTGCAGAGATCCGATAATTTGCTTTAAATGCAATCGTACAGGACATAAAAGATTTGCATTTAATTCTTTGGTTTGGAAAAAATCATCTATAGAGGTGGAAAAGGGCAACGAAGTTTTTCTTTCCTCTACTGCTATGGATATAGAAGTTAATAGAGCAAGTTCTTGTGTTGTAGTATCAATTATAAGAGGGGATTTCTTTATTCAAGACATTGAACATCATATTAGCAAGAAATACATAACGCTTAGTCATAGAAACTGGAAATGGGAGGTCAAGAAGCTAGATAAAAATTTTGTGGTAAAATTTCCTCAAAATTATTTCAGAAGTGATAATGTTGGATCGATTATATGTGAGAATGGAATTCTTGGGTTACATAAATAGAATTTACAGTTGGGGAGTACTTGGGTCGGAAGAAGAGTATGGATTTGGGTGGTTCTCAAGAATGTTCCTCTGGCTTGTAAAAGCTTTGATATGGTAAGTTGCATTTTGGCTAAAGTTGGTGTAGTTAAGAGTCTCCAAAAAGATCTGATGAGTTCAGCTGATTTTACTACTTTAAAGGCTGAAATTGAAGTTACAGATCCTTGTGAGATTCCTTCGCTTATATAGCTTTTCGTTAATGAATATTACTATGAAATTTCTCTTAAAAGGTATATGGGTGACCCAAAATTTATGTTGGATTCAAAAAGTTTTAAGAAGATTGTTTTTGAGAAGTATGTTGAAGGTGGTCTTAAAATTTGGAGGATGAAAACGACTAATCAAATGCAAGAAGGTGATATCGGTAATTATATTGACATTACTTCAATAAGTGAAGATAAAACTATATTTAAATATGAATCTGATAGTAACAAGGTAGAGGAGAATTTGGCATGCTATAATAACTTGGATATGGAAGCTGAAGGTGTAGTCAAAGAAGATGATAAAGGCAAACAAATAGTGGTATTTCAGATTCCAGAGAATGCTCATGAGAGTCCAAAATTGGCATGCAGAAAGGAGGATACTGGCAAGGAGCAGGTGGGATTTACTATATTAAGAAGAAGTGCAAGAAGAATAGAAGCTGTTCATCTCCTTGAAGGTAGTGTTTTCATTCCTACTATTCTCAATAGTTTAACTCATGATCAATATTATGAAATTGCAAAATGCTTGGATTTTATTCTAAAAAATAATGAGGATGATATTTCTGAATTTAAAGATAAATAAGATGAGAGGGTCATATCTTTAAAATGCTAATATGTTCATGGAATGTTAGAGGTTTGGGTAATGATGTAAAATGCAATAGAATTAGAAATGTTATCAAAATTATTAAACCTAATATTGTTTTGCTTCAAGAAACAAAAATCAGTAATCCTGATAATAAATTATTTTTATGTTTGGGAGGTGTTATGTTCGATGGTTGGAGTTTCATTGAGGCTAATGGTAGTGCTGGAGGAATTTTCATTCGATGGAATAGTGGAAAATTTACTCTAATGCAAGAAATGAAGGATAAATTTTACTTACATTTGGCGTTGAAGTGTAACCTGACTGGAATTTTATATTTTGTCACAAGTGTATATGGTCCTAAAACTAGAATAGAGAGGAAGAAGATGTGGGAAGATTGTACTGCTTTTAAAAATTTAATTCAAGGTCCTTGGATAATAGTAGGTGATTTCAATTCAACCAGATTCATTGATGAGAGAAACAAGAGAATAGAGGATTATGTAGATGATGTTGATGATTTTGGAGAGTTTGTTAGAGAGTGTAATCTGATTGGTCTTCCTCTTACCAACAAAAAATACACTTGGAGTAGTGGTAGAGAAAATCCAACTTTACTGAAACTTGATAGATTCTTTATCAATCCTAAATTTGAAGATATACATCCTTTATCATATCAAAGAGGTTTATCATCAATAATTTCAGATCATTGCCCTAATGTATTTGATTCTGGTGAGAATACTTCTAGGAAACCTCTTTTTAAATTTGAGAAATGTGGTGCCTTGAAGAGGTTTTTGATGAGATGGTGGAGAGGAAATGGAATGAATATTGGAAAGTAGGAGAAGCTGCTAATATCTTTAGCAAGAAATTGAAATATTTGTGGAAATTCCTTAAGAGATGGAATAAAGAAGTCTTTGGTGATATAAAGTTGAAGAAGGAGAAATTGATGAATGAAATTCTTGAGCTTAACATTAAGGCCGAAAAGGGAAGTCTATGTGAGAAAGAGAACTTTTTGCTTAATATGAAGGAAGATGAGCTGATAAAGGTAATTGATCAAGAGGAAATTTTTTGGAGACAAAGATCGAGAATTCAGTGGTTGAAGGAAGGGGATAAAAATATAGGGTATTTTCATAGAGTTGCTAATGGGAGAAGGAGATCTAATATGATTTGTAGTGTTATGTGTGGTGATACTAAGATTAGCAAGCAAGATGATTTGAATAGAGCTTTTACTGACTATTAAAAGAGAATTTTTGGGAGAGGTATAGATAAAAGAGTTGATGTTGATTGGAAACTGCTCTACCCTAACAATGTTGATCTTTCGGATTTGGATGGTAAGTTTACAGAAGAAGTTTTTTGTGCTTTGACTGAAATGCCTTGTGACAAAGCTCCTGGGCCAGACGGGTTCCCAAATATTTTCTTTAAAAAACACTGGAGTTGGATGAAGAGAGATATTATGAGTATTTTTGAAAGTTTTGAGGCAGGAAATCTAAATTTGGAAAAACTGAGCTATGCGAATGTGGTTCTTATCCCAAAAAAGAAGGTGATTTAAGTCTTGCCGATTTTAGACCTATTAGTCTATTAAATAGTACTTTTAAATTGATTACTAAAGTACTTGCTAATAGATTAAAGAATTAGATGAATTTGTTAAATGATAAATCATAGACTGCTTTTATAAAAGTTAGATCTATATTGGAGGGAGCTACACTTGTTCAGGAAGTTGTTTCTTTCTGTACCAGGAATTCTACTTCATGTACTCTTCTTAAGCTTGATTTTGCTAAGGCCTTTGATACAGTAGATTGGAGATTTTTATTTGACTTATTGAGAGCCAAAGGATTTAGTGAGATATGGATTTCTTAGATTTCAAAAATTCTTTACTCAAGTAAGTCTAATATTTTTGTTAATGATGTAGCTGGCAAAACTATTAGCTCTAAAAGAGGGTTGAGACAAGGAGATCATCTTTCTCCTTTGTTGTTTGATTTAGCTGCTGATGTATTTACATAGATATTAAAAGTTAGTTGTAATAAAGGATTGATTAAAAGGGTTAGGGAGGAGTTCGTGATGTGAGGTGTTAGTTCTTTGCACTATGCAGATGACACAATTATTTTCGGTGATTCCAATTGTAAGTATATTACAGCTTTGAAATTCATTTTGTATGCTTTTGAAAGCCTTTCTGGACTACAAATCAACTTTCATAAGAGCTCTGTTATGGTTTTAGGGAAGGAAAGTGATGATGCAAAGTTAATTGCTAATATGCTTAACTGTAAAGTCGGTGTTAACGCTGAAAATTGAACGTTAACACCCCGGTGAGTGTAGTAGTAATGTGAAAGCACCACCCGTGATACGGGAACAGAATATAAGCTGAAAATAGCAGAAAAGTAAAGAGACAACAGTTTTATGGTGGTTCGGCTCGTAATTAAGCCTACGTCCACTTTATATTCTTTTATTGCTGATTTGGTTACAAGTTGATACAATGCACTTCAAAATACAATACACTTCGATTCCAAAACACTTCAGACTAGTAGCTTAAACTTCGATGTGATAAGACTCTTTGAATCCATGTCAGATATGCAAGATCTCTTTTGAAGCTTGTTGTAGTGTCTTCAGTGTTTGGAATGCTTAATGTATTGGAAGAGTTAAGAATTCATTAGACTAACAGCGCTTCAGAAGATCAGCCAAAAGTCCCTCTCTAGTTGGAGTTAGGGCTGTATTTATAGGGGAGATTTTGGGCAGAATCCAATCTCTAAGTCTTAGGTCATGAACGACCTAAGTTAGGTCGTAGGTCGGCAGCGACCTAGGGGATGGGATCTGACTTATCTCGTTTGCGCTTAGTTTCTTCGGAGCGAGTTATTAGGTCGCGCGCGACCTAATATAGGTCGTAGGTCGTTGCGACCACTTCTTTCTTAAGTTGTTAGGTAGTAGGATCCCTTAAGTCGCTGGCTTCTTAGGTCGGTAGGTCATGGCATAACTTAGGTCGCACATGCTTTAGGTCGCTTCACATCTTAGGTCGCTTACTAATTGAGTCGTTAGGTCGCTGCTCCCCATAGGTGGTAGGTCGCTTTGCATCTTTAGCTCGTTAATCGAAGAGGAGTTAACATTGCCCCTCGAAGTACACGCCTAGGTCGTAGGTCATGTGCTTCGATCCCCTTAACTCGTGCTTTGATGAGTTGTTAGGTCGCAAATGCCGATTCGCGTTTCGCTGCCCCGGGGTATAAATAGCTTAGGTCGTTCCTCCTTCACCTCATCTGTTCTAACATTCCATCTTGCCATCAACAACTTCCCAAGCTTTCGAAGGCGAATTCAATCCGACCAATCACCGATTATCCTTAATATTCCATTGTGTAAGTGAATCTGCTTTCTACTCAATCCTCGATTATCATTGAATCATGAATCCCATTTTTCATCTCCGACCCACTTCTTTATGCCATGCTTCATCACGAATCTCGTTTCAATCAATTGCTGATGGATTCGAGGTGGTTTGTCCTGGCTTTAGACAATTTGTGAGAACAAGGTGATGGGTTACAGTGCTTTAGGCTAACTGATTCGTGACTTTAGAGGGGATGAGGAGATTGATAACGGGTTATTGGGTTTATGGATCTCGAGTTGGCGGGTTGACGAGTTATTGAGTGGAGAGGAGGTCAATTGGTTAAGGGAAGCGAGGCACTAGCTTGGATGGAAGATAGCTCGAGTTTTTCATCAAAAATGGCCCAGCGAGTCTAAATGACCCATGAACCCTTGCGACCTAACATACTTGACCGACCTAACTAGTTGCGGCATAAGTTTTAGGTCGCGACCGAGCTAGGACTTGGAGAAATTTGTGCTATTTTGACTTGAGGCCTTTTCCTTCATATGCATTACGACTTAAAGAGTCGACGACTTAACTTAACTCGTAGCATATCCTTTAGGTCGTGGACGAGCTAATACTTAGACATTTGCAAAGCTTTGACAGAACTTGACTGAATTTTCAGTTTGAACAGCCAAAATGAACCACTTGAACTTCGAACTGTTTGAACTTCTTTACAGATTAACTCTAATGCTAATAACCTGTTAAACACAATATTTGCAGAAAAATGGGACGAATATACTGCCATTGACTGCCCACATCGAATGACAGATTAGTCGATAAAGAGTAATCAACTTAAATGAACTGTGTGAAGGAAATGCTGTAAACCAACCAACTCAAGTGAAGTATTAAAGTAAAACTAAAATAGTTAACTGAAGCTGATTTGTTTGCATTAACACTGCACTTGAATTTTAAATTAACAAGTCCTGAAATCTGGTAATCGACCAATTGTCAACTAGTTTAATTTCAGTTAAGTTTGCTTGTTATTTTTATTAGTTCTGCACAACACTTCACACTTTTTAGGAAACATGCACCTTCACATTTGAACATCCAGTTGCTTATGTAGAATGACTTCTCAACAAGAAGAGATAGTAGTTCAAGCTGGAGAGGCCATTCCTATTCCTTCCCCGTTAACTAATCCTCCAGAAAGAATCTCGACCACTTTACATTACAGAGCTTTCAACCAACTATGTGTTCAATTTGGTATTGCTGAAGCAGAAGCCATGCTACTTGGGAAAAACGACACTGCTGACATACCACCTCCTGGTTTCGTCGCCGTTAATCGCCAAATGTGCATGAGCGGAGCCATTCCTCCTTTTAACGATTTCCTTCAACAGCTTCTTCTTCGACTGTCTATCTCTCCCTTTCAGTTACATCCCAATGGCTATGCCATCCTGATGGGGCTATGTGTGCTATTTAGGAGGACGCTGGATCGTCTTCCGAGTTTTGATGAAGTTTGTTACTTGTGCACATTTGCCAAAAATAAAGACCATCCCTCCATCACGCTTGTGAGAAGTGCTAGGAACCGCAAACTGATCATTGGTCTTCCCGATAGTGTTCACGGTTTTCTGAGTCAGTTTATCTTCGCTCGCTGTCCTCCGGGATTCTACGCTATCTGGAGAGTAGGAAGTAAGATCATTTATCTTTGTTCCTTATGTTTCTGAACTTTTCGAAGCCTGAGTTGTCAAGTGTTAACTTCGCTCTTTTTCTTTTCAGCGCTTCCTCCTCCTTCTAGGGATCCTGGTCACAAACCAACTTTTGAGAGGCTCATGGCCGTGCCAGTTGAGGAGAGGAGTATTCAATTTCTGTTGAAAGACGAGTTTTTACATCAATTTGGACTTCTACACCCTTCCCGGTCAATTCAATTTCATGACGCTGCTGACTCTTCGGGCGGACCGTCAGATGCCTCGGTTTCAACAGAAGAGATCACGCCTAAAGAACCTGTTATGGAAGCTTCTTTGGTAAAATGCTCCACATCTACTGACGTTGCAGGGTCGTCAAGCAAGCTAACACTTTCCCTAGTTATCGAAGAGGAGGAATCTCCCCAACGCTTTGAGAAGGCAGCCGATGAAGAAGCTAAAAAAGAAAGTTCCGCTCGGCATGATGGTGAAGACATTTTTGCTGAGTGAAGTGACCTAATGGTGACTTCGCGCGAGCTTTTTAAAGATGATAACGTCAACGCTAAAGTTGCCTCTCCAGTGATCGAAGCGACATCTGCTTTACGACCGCTTTCGTTGTCCCAAGAGTTGACTCCTACAGCAAAATCCGATATAATTCCTAAGCCGAAGAGTGCTTTGTAGTCTGACGCGCGTAGTTTGCACGCCACACACACTTAGGATGCTTAGCACTTTCATTCACTTAACTTTTCTTTTCCTGGAAATTTCTAATTTCTATTTTTCTTCATTTTCAGATTCTCTAATGTGGCGAAGCGGTTCATACTACGATGACTTTCGGCGCTATGGAGGTCGTGACACCTATGACCATAGACGTTATCTCCCTGTCCGTAGGGAAACCGATGAAGAAAGAGCCGTTAGGAAGGCTCAAGAAAGAAGAGCTCACGAGCAACAATTCAGGAGAAGGGATGAACGATACGACTCTTCTCATAGAAGCGATGACTATCATAAAAGGAAATCCCATGATGATAAGGGGAAGAGTCACATTGTTGATGATCCGAGCAAATGGGTCAAACTTAGCGATCAATCAGCATCTGCAATTTCTGAAAAGACCGATGCTCCTAACCCTCTTGACATCTCTTCCGGTTCTCCTGCTCTTAAGAAATCCGACATCCAGACAATTATCAACAGGCCTCAGTATCAAGTTAAGGATGCCCGTCCTACACTTCAAAGCCGATTCCCGAATTGGTGTTTAAAAGGGGTGCGTTTCAACTTGGACTTGGTGCCGATCGATAAGAAAGCTATGCTTAGGAATCTCGATGCTGTTAAGCTTGATATCGAGAGGATGTCCGGATGCCAGAAACTTGTTGACGAGCTTCAAAGAGTTAATCATATGAATCTTGAAGCCATGTTGACTATGGAGAATGACAAGATAGAATGGGATAAAATTTGCAAGCAGCATGATGAAGAGATGGCGAGCATTGCTGACGACAATGCGAGACTTGAGTCCGAAGTTAAAAAACTCAATGAAGATCTCGCCACTTCTTCCGCTTCGCACTCTCAAAAAGAAGAAGTTTTTCAAAAACAAGTGCGGGATGCACATGCTGCTCAAAGGGATGCTGAGATGAAACTTGAGGTTGAGCAGCATGTAACTGAAAAGTACCGCAAAGATACCGCTGAGATGCGGGAAAGAGTTAATTCCCAGGACTTGGAGATCGCAGCATTAAAAGCTCGACTTTATAAAGTTGAGAAAGAGCGTGATGACGCAGTTGCTGGTCAAGTTGCCGCCGAAGAATCTCATGAAGCAACCAAAGCTAATATCAGCTCTACTTTGTTAGACTTTTATGTCCACTGTGTCTTGGGGCGCGGAAGCCTCTCACTTCTGGGATCGAAATATGAAATTACTTTGGCTGAAGTATGGGAGGCCGCAATTGATATGCTCGGAGGTGCCGACTATGATGAGGCAGAGCTTGAGGCACATTATTTTGATGCTGAAACTCGTGCTGCTCTTGCCAGAGGAAAGGAGCAACTTGTTGGAGCGAGAGCTGAACTAGAGGCATGGGAGCACCCGGAAAAGAAAGTATCTCCAACTGCCCATGCCCATACTTCGACTTCGGTCGATGTTGATATCATAGGCTCCAGCTCTTATTCTCCACCTCCTGCAAAAGCTGAAGTTAAATCCTCCATTGCCGAGTCTCCCATTATTCAAGTCGAGGAGAAGTCCCAAGAAGATGCTGAAGCCGAAAACTTTGAAGTCGTCGCGATTAAGCCAACTTCTCCAGGTAACTTCAACGTTGAACTAAGTCAAGCGGATTACTCGTTTGCTTCACCTGAGTTCGATGAATTTCTCACTTATTACTTAAGTCCTGATGATCCAATATCTTCTCTTTTTTCGGAGAATATTGATTTTGACTTCTTTTCTTCTGTAGTAGAAGCACTGAATGCTGCGCACACTTCTTCCCTTCCAGATGTTCCTCCTCCATCTCTTCAAGTCACCCTTGTTTCTCAGCCATGGTCACAAGAAGAACAAATAGAAGCCCTTCGAGGCTTGGATGAACCACCTGCTTCTCAAGAGCAGAAGGCAGAAGATCTGGAGGACAGTGAAAAGACCCCGGAGCAGTCTTTTGATGACGACACAAAACTTTCTACGTTGCTTACTCCGGGGAGTGAGTCTTCTTCGAAGAAGAAGGGGAAGCGCACAATGAGGAAGAAGAAGAAAAGCACTTCAGCTGGAGAAGATAAAGTAAAAGAAGATCCAACTACTCCTCTTTCTCCTCCCCCCCGACCTGTCCACAACGGCTTCCAAAACTAGTTATCAAGCCGGGAAAGAGCTCTAAGGGTGGCGGGAAGATGGAGTGATGAGCTGGACTTTATGCTTCTTATTTGCTTTTCTCTTTTTGCATGTATTGACCGGAGATTGTGCGGGTACCGGTCCCCGCTTTTTTGAGATCTGCACATGTAAAGAATTTTCATAGTATTGAATAAAATAATTCTTTTACTTGTACAAATTCTTGTGTATGTAAGAATGCATCTATCTCTCATTTTAGTGTAGAATAAACGATTCTTTTTACTTGTACAAACTTTTTGTCTATGTTTGAGAATGCATTTATTCCACATCTTTTTTTGCGTGATATTGTAATGAGCTTGTGGTATGTTGCTTGAATACTACTTTTATTGATGTAGCTATAGTGTATGATATGTTGCCCCCATACGACAAGTGCATTATAATATCTTTTGCTTTTACGAGACTTGTACTCTTATTTTGGAGAATAACTATTCCATTTTTTGAGAAAAATTATTCCTCTTTAATGGAGCGTGTCTCGTTTTTAGAGAAGTTTTTTTTACGCTTCATCCTTCGGAGATGATCACTTCATATTTTTGAGAAGTGAATTCTCCTACGCGGTAAAGCGGACCTCTGAAGAGGGCTTCATGTAGTACGTCAATTTTTTAGGAAGAACTTTTCAAGATGAACAAGTTAATCTTCCTTTAAGAGTTGAAGTGTGCCTCCAAAGACGGCCCCCTTTTTTTAATGCTTCTGAAGAAATCTTTATGCCTCCGAGGAGGGCTTTTTAATTCATGCCTCGGGAGAGGGCTTGTTTGATATGCCTTTGGTAAGGGCTTTTTGTTGTGCCTCGGGAGAGGGCATTTGTTTGGTACTTCAAGCTTGGTGAAGTGTGCCTCCGAAGAGGCTTGTGCCTCCGAAGCAGTTTTTTGCCTACGAAGAGGTCATTGTTTGTGTGCCTCCGAAGAGGGCTTGTGGACTCCGAATAGTAGCACGAGGACTCAGAGGAGTAGCATTTGGACTCCGAAGAGTAGCACGTGAACTCGGAGGAGTAGCATTTGGACTCCGAAGAGTAGTAGTTGGTCTCCGAAGAATAGCATTTGGACTCCGAAGAGTAGCACGAGGACTCTGAGGAGAAGCATGGACTTCGAAGAGTAGCACGTGAACTCGAAGGAGTTGCATTTGGACTCCGAAGAGTAGCAGTTGGACTCCGAAGAGTAGTAGTTAGACTCCGAAGAGTAGCACGAGGACTCTGAGGAGTAGCATGGACTCCGAAGAGTAGCATGTGAACTTGGAGGAGTTGCATTTGGACTCTGAAGAGTAGCAGTTGGACTCCGAAGAGTAGCACGAGGACTCTGAGGAGTAGCATGGACTTCGAAGAGTAGCACGTGAACTTGGAGGAGTAGTATTTGGACTCCGAAGAGTAGCAGTTGGACTTCGAAGAGTAGCACGAGGACTCTGAGGAGTAGCATGGACTCCGAAGAGTAGCACGTGAACTCGAAGGAGTTGCATTTGGACTCCGAAGAGTAGCAGTTGGACTCCGAAGAGTAGCACGAGGACTCTGAGGAGTAGCCTGGAATCCGAAGAGTAGCACATGAACTCGGAGGAGTTGCATTTGGACTCCGAAGAGTAGCTGTTGGACTCCGAAGATTAGCACGAGGACTCTGAGGAGTAGCATGGACTCCGAAGAGTAGCACGTGAACTCGGAGGAGTTGCATTTGGACTCCGAAGAGTAGTAGTTGGACTCCGAAGAATAGCACGAGGACTCTAAGGAGTAGCATGGACTCCGAAGAGTAGCACGTGAACTCGGAGGAGTAGCATTAGGACTCCGAAGAGTAGCAGTTGGACTCCGAAGAGTAGCACGAAGACTCTGAGGAGTAGCCTGGACTCCGAAGAGTAGCACGTGAACTCGGAGGAGTTGCATTTGGACTCCGAAGAGTAACAGTTGGACTCCGAAGAGTAGCACGAGGACTCTGAGGAGTAGCATGGACTCCGAAGAGTAGCACGTGAACTCGGGGGAGATGCATTTGGACTCCGAAGAGTAGCAGTTGGACTCCGAAAAGTAGCACGAGGACTCTGAGGAGTAGCCTGGACTCCGAAGAGTAGCACGTGAACTCGAAGGAGTTGCATTTGGACTCCGAAGAGTAGCAGTTAGACTCCGAAGAGTAGCACGAGGACTCTGAGGAGTAGCATGGACTCCGAAGAGTAGCACGTGAACTCGGAGGAGTTGCATTTGGACTCCGAAGAGTAGCATTTGGACTCCGAAGAGTAGCACGAGGACTCTGAGGAGTAGCATGGACTCCGAAGAGTAGCATGTGAACTCGTAGGAGTTGCATTTGGCTCCGAAGAGTAGCAGTTGGAGTCCGAAGAGTAGCATGAGGACTCTGAGGAGTAGCTTGGACTCCAAAGAGTAGCACGTGAACTCGGAGGAGTTGCATTTGGACTCCGAAGAGTAGTAGTTGGACTCCGAAGAGTAGCACGAGGACTCTGAGGAGTAGCATGGACTCCTAAGAGTATCACGTGAACTCGAAGGAGTTGCATTTGGACTTCGAAGAGTAGCAGTCGGACTCCGAAGAGTAGCACGAGGACTCGGAGGAGTTGCATTTGGAATCCGAAGAGTAGCAGTTGGACTCCAAAGAGTAGCATGAGGACTCTGAGGAGTAGCATGGACTCCGAAGAGTAGCACGTGAACTCGGAGGAGTTGCATTTGGACTCCGAAGAGTAGCAGTTGGACTCCGAAGAGTAGCACAAGGACTCTGAGGAGTAGCATGGACTCCGAAGAGTAGCACGTGAACTCGAAGGAGTAGCATTTGGACTCCGAAGAGTAGCATTGTTGCTTGTGTCCTTCTACCATCTGCTTCCTAGCGATTCCTCGTTATCACTTCAAGTGCACGTTCCATCCTTTTGCAAGTTGTTTGCTTTTTGCCAGAGAAGTGTACATTATTGCTGAGTTAATCCATGGGGCAGATGCAAGCTACTTTACAGGATGTTCGTTTGCACAAACGATCGCGATTGGCTAGCCAAGGTCTGGAATCTCCTCGTTAAGAAGATGCCCGCTTTGGTGGAATCGCTAACTGTTTGAATAGCACTTCTTTTGTAGGAGTTGAATTTTGGAACTTTTGTGGCTTGGCATCCATTTGTTGAGTGATTTGTAGGAATCACTTGGCTTCGTGATGTGTTGAATAGGTAAGCTTTGCTTTGATAGCCTGCAATGTTAAATCGACATTTTAGCAATATTTTAAAGATACTTGCATATCGAAATGAGACAGGCATTTTATAGTATTAGAGAATACAAAATTTATAGTTCTTTATTATTGATTCACACTGATTTCCCAGTGGTTCACAATACAAGAGTTGTACATCCGACATCATTTTACAAATTTAAGCAATGTTGTTAAGTAAAAATTGGATGCAAGTGATTGTTGTTCCAGAATCTCGGGATTGAACTTCCATTTCTGCTGGAACCATTGTTTCTGATCCATATGTTACTCAGAATGGAGTGTGGTCAGACGCTTGGTGAGGACCCCCTGTGACAACATTAATGACAAGCTTTTCGGATTCTTGCACTACAGTGTTGTTGCCAGAGCCAGATTGATGGACATGATGTTGTTGCCCCTGATTGGATGAGGTTGGGTCGACTCCGTTTTTCTTCACATATTGTTGCAGTTTACCCTATTTCAGCAACTCTTCAATCACATTCTTTAATTGGCGACATTGGTTAGTATCATGGCCTGGTTGATTGTGAAATCGACAGAATCTCACATTATGCATTTCCCCTCTCCCCATCTCAGGTGGTTTGGGATACTTGACAACATCCTTTGTTGCGAAGAAGATATTTTCCGGTGTATCTGTTAAGGGAGTAAAATCTGGAGGATTAAAGGGGCGAGGTTTCTTCTCATTCCCTTGCTTCTTTTCTCCATCATTTTTCCTTTTTTGGTTTCCAGATTCTCTCTTGCTAGAAGCAACATCGTTATTCTTGACTCCAGCCACAATTACTATCGCTGGCGCAGAGAGGCTATCTAATTCCATGAATTCGTCGGCCTTCTTATAGAATTTCTCAAGTGAGTTTGGCTCCTTCATTTTTAACCATCTTCTAAATTCACTTGATTTGTTGATGGCTCGCATCAGATAAGTCAGGATCATACGGGGTTCTGCATTATCCACTTCGGCTAGGGCCATATTGAAACGGTTCAAGAAAGATCTAATAGATTCTCCGGGCAATTGTTCAAGGCTGGACAATGACATTATATCCTTAGCTTTTGAAGCATACAACCTAAACTGATCCTTGAATTTTCGAGTTAAGTCAGAGAATTGATCTACGGACCGAACTGGTAGCTTTGTGAACCATAGTAGAGCCACACCTTCCTAGTACACTGGAAAGTATCGGCATTTAATCTCATCTGATGCTCTCGCACCGGTCATATGCTAGTCATACTTGTATAGGAAATGATTTGGGTCACTCGTCCCCCTATAGGCCGGGATAGTAGGAGGTACAAATTTTCTTGGAAATTCTGCTTTCAAGATCCTTTCAGTAAACGGAGTCTTGCTTGGAGCAAATCCCCAATCGTTCTCATTTTCTTCCCTCTGCATGCTCTCTTTCATGATTTGACGAACCATCCCTGATAAGTACTCCTTATTAGTCAGAGGCATCGCCGGGCAGACGTCAGCGATTCCGTTGGAAGTTGGCTGCGGCCTTGAACCTTCAGCTTGGAAAGGTGGCGCTTCGGCGGTGCCAGCTGCTCTTTGAGGAATATATTTCTCTTGGGAATTATGAGCATCTTCAGCGAAGACTGTTTCATTGTTTTCTGGTTGTCGATTTGCCCTAAGTAGAGCGTTTAATCTGTCCATCATCAAAGCGTTTTGAGCTTCAATTTGTTGGTATAATCCAGATACAACATCATCTAATTCAGCCCTTGTGACTCCAACGGTGGGAGTTGCTTGGTCTGCTGTTGGGGAACCGTTGGTTTCCTCATGGACATTTCTGGATCTACCCTTTCTTCCAGGAGCCATGATCTCAGATAAACTTCTGGTTTTTAGAGAGATTCTTTCGGAAAACTTTTGTGAAGCAATGGTGGAAAAATTCCTGAGTTGGATTCTCAGTGAAAGCACCAAAATGTTAACGCTGAAAATTGAACGTTAACACCCCGGTGTGTGTAGTAGTAATGTGAAAGCACCACCCGTGATACGGGAATAGAATATAAGCTGAAAATAGCAGAAAAGTAAAGAGACAACAGTTTTAAGGTGGTTCGGCTCGTAATTAAGCCTACGTCCACTTTATATTTTTTTATTGCTGATTTGGTTACAAGTGGATACAATGCACTTCAAAATACAATACACTTCGATTCCAAAACACTTCAAACTAGTAGCTCAAACTTCGATGTGATAAGACTCTTTGAATCCATGTCGGATATGCAAGATCTCTTTTGAAGCTTGTTGTAGTGTCTTCAATGTTTGGAATGCTTGATGTGTTGGAAGAGTTAAGAATTCATCAGAGTAACAGCGCTTCAGAAGATCAGCCAAAAGTCCCTCTCTAGTTGGAGTTAGGGCTGTATTTATAGGGGAGATTCTGGGCAGAATCCAATCTCTAAATCTTAGGTCGTGAACGACCTAAGTTAGGTCGTAGGTCGGCAGCGACCTAGGGGATAGGATCCGACTTATCTCATTTGCGCTTAGTTTTTTCTGAGCGAGTTATTAGGTCGCGCGCGACCTAATATAGGTTGTAGGTCATTGAGACCACTTCTTTCTTAAGTTGTTAGGTAGTAGGATCCCTTAAGTCGCTGGCTTCTTAGGTCGGTAGGTCGTGGCATAACTTAGGTCGCACATGCTTTAGGTCACTTCACACCTTAGGTCTCTTACTAATTGAGTCGTTAGGTCGCTGCTCCCCATAGGTCGTAGGTCGTTAATCGAAGAGGAGTTAACAGTCGGAGAATTTCCTCTTTCTTATTTGGGATTCAACATCAGACCAGGTAGATTGCACAAAGATGATTGGTATATGTTAATTAATAAAGTTGATACAAGACTTGCTAGATGGAAAGGTAGTTCTTTATCAAAAGCTGGTAGACGTGTTTTCGTTAATTCAGTCTTATCTTATATTCCTTTGTATTGGTTTTCATTTTATAAATGTCCTTCCTGGGTTATTAAGAAGATTGATTTAATTAGAAGAAATTTCTTTTGGACTAGGAAGAAGGAGACTAAAACTTTATGTTGTCTGATTGCTTGGGATCAAGTGTGCAAATCAGTAAGTCATGGAGGTTTGGGGGCGTTAAATTTAGGTGATATGAATACTTCATCACTTTGTAAGTGGTTATGGGATATGGTTAGTTCAAAATCTTCTCTCTAGAAAGATTGGATATTAACTACGCAATATGATAATGTTTTCTCATGGTATGTTGATGGCAGAAGATGTTATAGATTTTGGAAGGACATTTTGAGTTTTTCTCAGCTGTTTAAAATTGGCTTTAAGTTGGTGGTTAATGATGGTTGTAGAATCTCTTTTTGGAATGATAGGTGGTTGATTTCAATTTCATTGGAAGTTGAATTTGATGCTCTGTATGAACTAGCTGTTGATAAATACAGTTCTGTTGCTAAAATGTATTATTGGAATGCTTATGTTTTCAGATGGAAATTGTCTTTTAATCGAATAATAGAAGGAAGAGCTCTTTTTCAACTTATGAATCTTATTCAACTTCTGGACGGGTATTGTTTGATAGATGGTAGAGATGAGTTTATCTGCCAGTCTCATAATTAGAAGGAGTATAAAGTTTGTAATATGTACCAGTTTATTAATTTCTAGGGCAGAAAATTTGTGGGTTACAAAAATATGTGGAAAGTTAAAAATGTGCCAACAAAAGTGAAGATTCTCATGTAGTCTATTATTCATGGCAAGCTTAATACAATGGATATGCTGAAGAAGAAAGGACTGATGGTGTTGGAGAAATGTTTGTTTTGTGGTGATAATGTTGAAAGTTATATTCATCTCTTTTGTGATTATGATGTAGCTTTTTATATATGGACTAAATGTCCGGTGAATCTGCATATTGAACTTGATTGGAAAGAACATATTAGAGATCAATTTTATTTTTAGGATAAGTTGATTGAAGAGCTTCCCAATGATGACTCAAAATACAAATTCACTTTAGCTAATTTTTCTTTTTGCTGGATTCTATGGAACGAGAGGAATAAAAGATGTTTTAATGGCATTGCAAACAATTCTAATAGTATTCTTTTTCAAGTTCTAAAGTTTCTTTATATTTGGGCAGGAATTGAATAGCACAAGGCTATTGATTGCATTGAAGGTTTAGTTGCTAGCAGGGTGAGCAAGAGAAGGAAAGACCTTTGAGGAAGTGCTGGTGATCATGTTGTAGTAGTATCTTCTTTTTGTTATATTTTTGATCACCTACGTGTGGTGGATCATATGTTTTTTGGAGTTTTGCTGCTTCATGTATGCTGAACATTTCTGTTGTGTTTGTGTTGTTTACTATCTTGTATGTGTAATGGTTTGTATGGCCTGTTTTGTTTTGTGTTGGTTGTGGTGGTGTAACAGTATTTTGTACTTTTATTTTATTATAGTAGTAAATATGGCATGGTATGCCCACTACCATTTTTATTAAATTCAACAACGGGTGTCATCCAATATTTCTTATGTTGATCATTTATTTCTATATGAATGGTTCCTTCCTGGTTTTCATCATTACTACTTCCTGGTTTATTTTCTTTTTCTGCATGTATAAGAGCTTGGGATCTAGTTAATCCATGGTCTCATTGTTTGGTTCAAAGGCTTTTTCCTCAACGCTGGAATTTTGTTGGAAGCCCACCGGCGCAATTCGGGTTTCTGGGGCTCTTTGTTAGCTAGCTAATTTTGCTAAGGGGTTGACTTGAGAATTCCTTCCTCTGGGTACTCGATGTATCAAAAAATCCTCAAACTAGGATAACATTTTCAGTATCTTCTTGATGTAAAGAATCAACCTTGCATCCTTCATTTGACAAGTTTGATTCAACTGATTAACCATCAATTTGGAATCATTGAAAATTTCGATCCTTCGGATTTTTAACTAAAGAGCTAAGGTTAGTCTTGTTATCATTAATTCACATTCAATCACGTTATTGGTAGCGGGAAAACCTAACTTCATTGCATAATGTAATCAGTGTCCATCAACGGTGATGATTACATACCCCGCACCAGCCCCTTGCTTGTTCGAGGCTTCATCAACGAACAGTTGCCATTCGGGTTTCATATCCTTTTTCTTTCTCGATTATTCTTCAACTAATCCTATACATTCATTAATGAAATCAACCAGAGCTTGTCCTTTGATTACCATTCGGGGCTGAACTCAATCTCATACCGACTCAGCTCTATTCCCCGTTTTACTAGCCTTCCTAACGTTTTGGGCTTAGTATAAATTTGTTCAGGTGGAAAGTTATTTAGAACCTTGATTGGGTGTGTTTGAAAGTAGGCTCTTAGTTTTTGAGTAGTGAGAATTAGATAGATTGCCTTCTTCTTTATAACTGGATATCTTGCTTCTGCCTCTTTATGCCTTTTACTAGTATAGTACACTGAAAGTTAAGCTTTGTTTTCTTCTCTTACTAGAATAGAACTTTTCACATGTTTGGAGACTACCATGTAAGGGTATAAGTTCTCTCATTCATTAGGACTAAATAAGCTTGGTGGTTTTTCAAGATGGTCTTTTAATTATTTGAAGGCTTTTTGGCAATTTTCTCCTCATAAAAAGTTCTTTTTTTTCTTAATCACGTTAAAGAAAGGGATGCACTTATCATTAGCTTTTGAGATAAATCTTTTTAATGCTGCTACCCTTACATTTAAGCTTGCTACATCTTTACTAGTTTTTAGCTCTGCCATGTTCTTGATATCTCTGATTTGGTCGGAATTGGCCTCAATTCCTCGATCACTTACAATAAATCCAAGAAATTTTGCAGATTATATTTCAAAAGAGCATTTTGGCAGATTCAACTTCATTTTTGTACTCTTTAGTACTCCAAACATTTCCTAAATATCTTTCAAGTTGTTAATTTCCTCTTGGGACTTAACTAGCATGCCATCCATGTACAATTCATGTTTTTTCCGATTTGTTCCTTAAACATTCTGTTTACTAACCTCTGATACATAAACCCTACATTCTTAAGCCTAAAAGCCATAACTTTGTGGAAATAAGTTCCCCAATCCATTATAAAACTTGTGTTTTCTTCTTCTGGTTTAAATATAGGCATTTGATTATATCCTAAGTATGCATCCATAAATGATAACAGCTTATGCCCACTTGTGGCATCAACTAACTGATCTATTCCAGGTAAAGGATAGGAATATTTGTGGCATGCCTTATTCAGATCGGTATAATCGATGCATGTTCTCCATTTCCCATTGGAATTTCTAATTAGTATAGGATTAACCAACCACTTAGGGTAGAGCAATTCTCTAATGAACCAATTCTCAAGTAATCTTTTGACATCTTCCTTTATTGCAGTAGCTCGAATTTTATGAAACTGTCTTTTATTTAGTCGAACAAGATCGATTATCGAATCTATTTTTAAAGCTTGGCTCATAATTGATGGATCTGCCCCAACCATATCCGAGCAAGTCCAGGAAAACACATCTTTGCTAAATTGGAGGAATCATATATGATCACCTTTGAGATTGTTGCCTAGTCCTTTTCTAAATTTTACTGGTTTGGTTGTGTCAAGCAAATATAATTTTATCTCTTCCAGTTCTTTGGCAAATTTCATTCTCTCTTACTCACTTCTGCAATCAAATTTGATAATAATTTCCTCACCCTCTATTCCATTGGTCATTTGGCTTACTTCTTTTCTCTTTCTTTTTCTCGCAAAGAAGTTGAATCTTTTCACCACATTCATAGACTTTTTACCTACATATGCCTATTTATTTGCCTTGAATAGTAGGCTCGAAAAACAACCATTCAAGGTCTTCTCAGTTTAGTCTAGTTCAGTTTAATTTTCCCTAATTTGTAACAAGAAGAGCCATCTTTATTAAATTGCTTGAGAGTAGCAAAATTAGTTCTCGATTGCTAAAGTGCTCCCCTCTTATGGTTCTCAACCAATTTTAACTAAAAATTTCACCATTAGATGTTCAGGTGAGACGAATGTATCCACTTTATCTAGTGCATGCCTCCCAAAGAAAGCATTGTAATAGGAGGGTTGTCCCATGATTATGAACAAAGTTTCAGAGGTTCTGGAGCATGGCAGAATTCCCACTTGCATGAAGAGCATTGTTTTCCCCATTGGAGTAAATCCTTTATTATTGAATCCAAAGATGGGCTATATTTTGTTCTAACTTCCCCTCCAAAATATTCATCTGGCTAAAAGGCTATTTGAAAATGACATTTACTGCACTTCAAATACCAACCAAAATCTTCATCACCACCGAGTGCCCGATTTGAGAAGTTATCATTAGCGGGTCATTATGTGGGTGACAGATTCCACATAACCCTTATTGAGTTACCATCTAGTTAGGCATTTGTAGTTGGGACCTGCGATTCTTGAGTGCTAGCTTTTCTTGGATGGAGAAAATTCCTTCCTTTGCTTCTCTTACATATCTGCTCTTAGGTCATTTGCTACCTCCTGCAATGTGGGGACCTTCATGAAGGACATCTATGCGATTAATTAGAGGAATAATGTTTTGTTGGAAACCTTCTCTACAAAATTAGCAATGTTGTTCAAAGGTCTCGTATTATTCTCTTTGGGATAGGAAGGGTTCTGAGTTTCTTTAACGAACTTCTTATGAGATCCTGACCTGATCATGTACTTAATTATACCTACCAACATAGGGCGTTTATTAGTCTTATGCACATTTGCTTTGTGATAGGCACAGTAATCTCCCGCTCTGTTAGGCTTTGGATGGTTTCTTGCTTTACAGGAAGTGGAGAAACTTTCACTATCTTTTTCCACAACAAAAATTTAGGAGATGGGTTTGTTCAAGTCTACATAATTGGATTTGGGGATCTCCTCCCACCTTCCCCTTCTACATTGGTCCCATTTTAGCTTTTCATTAGGGTAAGCGCAATTGAAATTTCCTCCTTATTTCTTCAGTTGGGAGTTCTTTCTAGCATGGTACATTTCGTCCATACAGATGAATTTATCTGCTTGGAAATGGAAGTCCTACAGATCCCTAAACCGATGAATATGGAGCTCTTTCCACAAAGGAGACTGCTCAATTATCCCAGAACGTACTACCTCCAGCTTCTCCTTATTGGTCATATTATCTGCTTTTAGCGCTTCTACATTGAATCTCCTTAGATACTCACAAAGTAATTGGCCTAGTCTTTGTTTGACATTAGCTAGAACACCAGAATCTATGGTAGGATCTTTGCATATGCAAAACTATGTCAAAAATTAATAAGAAAACTGCTCCAAAGAATAGATGGTCTATTTTAAGTAGTGTCTATACAACTTGATAGCTTCTCCATGAAAAGTTGTGGGGAAAATCCTATAACGAACTACCGCAAAGGCGTTATGCTTGTCCATTTGGCTTTTGAAAGCCAACAAATGATCATCTGGATCATTGGTTTCATCGTAATTTAACAAAGAATTTTGATGTGGGTCGAGATTTTGATGGACGTTATATTCTCTGTAAAAGGAGCCTCTTGAAAATTATTATTAACCATTGGGTCAAGGGTTCCTTTTCCCATAAGGTCAAGCATATCCATTACCATTTTGTTGACCATGTCCTTTAGGTAGGTTTCATCATCACACTAGTCCCCACTATAGGGCTTATATTTTTTATATGAGATTGAGCTACTTGATTGCTCAGGAAACCTTTTTGCTAACTTTTCTTGGTTTTCCTTTCGATGATTCATCTTTGCCTTGTTGCATTCTTTCATTTGCGATTTTAGAGAATACCTTGTTGGCTCTTCATTTTAGGCTTCTCTCTTCCTTTTTAGGCCCATGACACTATTGCCCTTATCTTTACTTTTGAGCATTGAGGTTTCTAAGTTTCTCTTTGGAGATTCCACTTCTTCTTCTCCTTCGGTAAACCTTGTCTTAAAAGGTTTCCAAGAGAGAACTTTCTCAAGAAGCTCTTGTATAACAATAAGTTGTTATGTTAAAACTTGAATTTCGGCTTCATTGATTGTGGGCATTATTGGGATTGAAGGTTTTCCTATCTTTGTGTTTTCCAAATTGAAGTTCGGAGTTACATTATCCTTCAAGGTTGTCTATTGTACAACTTATTCATTCATTACATTGACTTTCTTAGTTCTCACTATTTTCCTGAAACAAAAGTTTTACTTAATTAGTTCCAAAGCGAAGAAACAACGAAACGGAGGTCCGAGCCCTCCTTCTAGTACCAAAATGTTAAACCAAAAGTTGGCTCAACCCATTAGATGTTGTACAAAGATGCATTTTTCAAAGATGTTTCAATTATACCCCTTGGTTTTATTCAAAATTTCAAGTCACGTATTCGAGGGTAAAATAGTCAAATCACATAAATATGTAATAGTTCATTATTCATATGTCAATAGGCAAAATAGGCAATTTACATATGTTATATTCCATTTTTCATATGTTAAGAGGCATAATTGTTCGATATGCAAGATAACTTCAATTTAAAGAAGGGCTTAAGTGGCCTTGTGCAAATTAATAATATGCAAGTCCGAGTTCAAGTCCAAATCCAAAGAAAAGTCATATGCATGTCCATTATTCAATTATAGTCAATGATACACATTCGAGGGATTTATGTTATGCAAAGTTTATTGTCTAAGTCCTTATATAAAAAAGTTACAAAAATTACAACCAGCTCTAAAATTCCTCGTATCGATTTAGGGTTTACTACTTTAAATTAAGGAACGAGGAAAGAAAATGGTTCGCCCCCTTCTAAATGGCGTCGGGGTCTATTTATAGGAGTGATAATCATGTAGGATGATTGACATGTGTCATGGCTTTGAATATAAGGGCTTCGATAGCACCATCTTGATGAAATCTAGGCACATGATATCACTTGCTTATAGAAGTTCGACAACACAAATTCTCTTACAGAAGCTTAACAACCTTTATGATGGTAGGTACTTGATAACCTTTACGTCTTTTGAGGTTCGGTATCCCTCGCTACTTATAAAATCTCAAATCCCTTGCTAGTGTTGAAGCTTGTCATTACTTTAGAATTCGTTATCGCTTTTTTATTTTTAGATGCTTGACACCTCCTTTTTCTTGTGGATGCTCGATATATTCACTATTTCTAATGCTCGATATCCTTTAGAGATTTGATATCTCTTTGTTCTTTGTTAGGGCTTGCTAGGTACCTGGATGCTCGGCACCCATTTTCATATATAGGCTTGGCATCTACATGGAGACTCGACATCCTACTGAAACAACACCATTTAATAGTCTTTCTTACTTATAGAAGCCATATAACACCTTATTATTTGTTCAATGTTCAATTCACTACTCCTACATTTTATAGCTCATTGCCTAATCGGTATGGTCTATGTACCTAAAAGCATGTTTGATGCTAGACAACCATACTTATATTGTACTCGCTTAATTTATCATCCTTTTACTGCTTGTTACTCAACATCCTTTTTAATAGCCCAATAACCTAACAGCTCGATATCACCATGCATTTATAGGCTCGATACCACCGTTGCTTTAGATGATCGATATTTCCTTCAGATACAAGCTTATTATCTCGATGCTCGACATGTCCATAACTTATGTGTTCAACATGACTTCTATATACAAGATCGACATAATTTTAGGATCATGATACTTTGCCTTAGATGCTCGATACCGTTACTTACACATGCTTTGCACTCTTATTTATGCCCAATAGCTTATTCTATTCACAAGTTCGACATCCTCAAGGTGCTTATATAATCGTCGTCTCTATTGTCATATAAGCTCGATACCTATCTTTTAATGCTTCCATATCCTCTTATTGACTTAGATGCTTCTTTTTCCCTTAATTATTCTTCTAGCATAGTAGTCAAAAAATATTTGGATTACAAATACTTATATATATATATGTATGCATGTACACATGTATAATATATATATAATATAAATAAAATTATAAAATAAATTTTATTTAAATATATATCATGATCTGGTGTTGCACATAGATCAAGAAATTTTTAAAGTTTTAATTTTAAATATAAATATATATTGATAAAATAAAAAAATAATTATTTAAAAATTTAGAAAAATAGTTTATTCAAATCTAAATTTAAATTTTAAACTTTCACCATATTTTAGATGAAAGTTTTATAATTTGAAAAATGATTATATCAATTTGTAATTTAAAACAATTAAAAATCCAATTTTAAATTTATGATTTTAATTTTAATATTCAAAATAAAGTAATGTTTTTCATTCTTTCATGAGTTTAATTTGTATCAATATGATTTTATAAAATATAAAATATATTTTATAATGCATATATGAATTTATATAATTATTTATATGATAAATTAATTTAAATATTATTTAAAAATAATATATAAATAAATAATATGAATTTTCTTTCAATCGAAAATAATACAATTATTAAACATCATATACAAAATTTGATTTTCAAATTTTATATAATTATAATATTGTATTTAAACTATAAACTATATATGTATATGTGTATGTTATATATATGAAATAATTATAATATGTGTATTTTCAAATTTTAAACAATTATATCAATAGTGTTTTTTATTTCGAGCCGCATTGTATATAAATTAACTATCATAATTTTTTTAACAAACATGCGCGCGCGCGTACACACACACATATATAAAACCAGTCTAAATAATGACAATATATCTCCATATTGGAATCATCACCTAACTAACAATATTATATACATATACATACATACATACATACATATATAATGAACACTTTAACTATGAATTAATATTTGTATTTAATTAGAAATATAACTTACAGCTAAAGCCCTTAAGCATACCTTGAAACAATGATATAAGCTTATAGCACTACTATAAAACATGTCATTTGCATCGCCTCATTTGAATCGGTTGAAGTAAAAACTAATGCAAATAGAACTATTTGCATCAGTTCTGTCTTAATAACCGATGCAATTGGTATGTGGAAAGCAATAGGTAATAAAAAATCAAATTTGCATCAGTTGTCACCAACAACCGATGCAAATACGTCGATGCAAATAGTTTTAGTCGCATCGGTTTTAAAGTCAACCGATGCAACTACGTTAATTTGCATCCCTTACCAACATATGTTTTAACCGTAGGCAAATACAAAAAACAAAACGGGTATGCCAAAACAACCTGCAACCCACGCTCAAACCCTACACTACAAAATCAATGTAACTGAGAATAATACCAGTTTAATAAAACCCAAATCTCCAAACACACTACTTTCATAATTCATGGCGGCACTCAAAAATAGATTAACTCACAATTTCTCAACCCAATTTTCTTAGAAAATAAAATTCAATCGCAACCCAAATTGAATTTTGGGAGTTCTCGCCGTGTCCGATTCGAGTTGCACATTAATTTGGTTTGGGTGCCAACGAGGGGTTGAGGAGGTGACTGGTCAGGGCAAGTCGCGTGTTTGCCGAGGGGTTGAAGGTGACTGGTCAAGGCTAAAATTCAATCAAGAGGCGATTAGAGGGTATGCGGTCATTGTCAATACGGGTTTCAAGATGTTGCTCTGGTCAGTGGTGCTCGCGTTCAAGTGTGGGTTTCGGTTTATGAGTTGCGGTTGATGTTGTGATTGCAGGTGAAGGGTGTTGTTTTCTTCTTCTGGAAGTGGCAGTTTGGAGGCAGTTTGTTGAGCAGACAGTGGTAGGCTCTAGGTTGGTTATTTCTGTAGCAAGGATGGTGGTCTGATGGTGGTTTTGGTCGATGTCAAGTAGTATGATGATGTTGGTTTGGTCTGATGGCGATATGAGTGGGGAGGTTGTGTAGGAGAGGCGATGATGGTGAAATGGATGTTCTGCAATGGAGAATCTGATGTGCAGATAAACTTGCTGCCGTAAATAGTGGACGGTGGATGGTGAGAGGAAGAATGAAAGCAGTGGGTAATGTTAAACTGTTAGGTGATGGTTATGATCAGAAGTGTTGACTGTAGTGTATGAAGTAGTTGTGGGCGGTGAAGATTTGGGTTTGGGATGTTTGCAGAGTTTTATTGCAATGCTGGCAGAGATGGAGTGGGGGTTTGAAGATCAAGTGATGGTGCAGTTTGGGGATGAGGTGATTGTGTTGGGAAGAAGTGGTTGAATGAATAGACTGAATCAGGTCAGTGATGAGTGTCTTGATATGGTTGGCAGTATTTGACAATGTTTGTGACTGGAACTATGAGCACATAGTATATGATAGTATGTATATGACAATGTTTGTGACAATGTTTAGCAACAGTTTTTGTATGAGGAGATGATAGTAGAAGATAGGCAGTTTTGTTTGATGAGGTGATGAATATTTGAATGAGTAGGTAGCTGTGGAAACAACTTTTCAAACAAATTTGGCAGAATTCAGTTTGTGATATTGTAAGTTGGAGGAGGTTTGTAAAGGAGCAGTTTGGATGTTGTTAGTAGTGGATGAAGAGGATGTCGCGATGAGGCAATTCAAAATGGCAAGTTGCTGCAGTGTTGATAGGACTGATATATGCAGCAGTTTAAGGCAGTAGATATAAGGTGGTTGTAGCACTAGTGCAGACAGCTGTTGAATGAAATATGAAGTGGCGGAAGTAGTTGAATGCTTGGTTTTGTGGTGGAGTTCAGATTTCAAGGTATGGTGGTGCTTGAGGCCAGTTGTAGAAGACCTTGAACAGATTGAGGTAAGTATCTTTTGAGGACCTTAAATATACATACTATATTTTGTGTTCTGTTCCATTCTTTTTCTTATTTAAACAAATTATGACTTTATAACAATTCTAACTAAATTTTATGTGGCACTGTTAAATGCAGTCAAGCTAGATCGATGTTTAATCTTTCCTTAACCATTGCAAAATTTTAACCGACCTTGTGAAATATAGAGTATTTAATATTGAAATGTAAGGGGTTTATCTTCAACGAAGCCTTCTAACTCAAAAATTAGTAGCCAGTATAGAACCATTGGACTAATCACTGTGTAAATGTGTTTTTCCCTTCCTGCCACTGATTAGAATTTGCAATGCCACATCTCAATTATGTTCATAATTTTTTGGAACAGGTTGGTGCAATCTGAATAAATGTAGATAATATTTTGATAGTGGCACCTCCAAATATTTTATAAGGTAAATTCTCTTGATTTCATTTTGATCACATGTCTCTATAATTTCGGTAATTAATAGAAAAATACATGACATGATGTATTGTGCAACTTTTGTGTTCCTTTGTAGATAATATTGATTCAATGTGTTTTAGTGAAGTATTATGCAATTTCATACCACACATATTGAAATTATTGGAAGAGAAGAAAATATAGCAGAAATAATGACTACAAATATCTAAAAATAATAACGAATAAACTTACATTTAAACTTGTGTAGAATCAGTGAGAGCTAATTTAGAGCTCTTGCTTCCAATGTAGGATTTGAAGTAAATGTAAATAGCTACAGCAAATAGCATTATGAATAAGGTTCTAGATAGCAAATTATATAAGCATTATGACTTACTCTTTTTTTCACTGACTAAAATTATATCAAAAGCACAGTATGTATTTTGTTTTAGTATTTCAATTTGTCAATGGTTTTTACTGAGACTCTTAAATTATATCAAAAGCACAGTATGTGATTGTGCATGTTTTCACAATGTGTATGTTGTATATAATTTGTTATATCATGCTTTTCTTGTTATGTATCAAAGATATCAGAGTACCGTGGATACATGATGATGATCAAATAGTTCCTCTTATACTAACTCATGCAATTATGAGAGATCAAATAGTTCCTCTTATACTGACTCATGCAATTATGGGAGTGATATAGCGGAGAAGAAAATCTTCTTTTGTTTTTATTTCTTTAACCCAAAGTCTAATAATAATCGTATGTTGGGTTCTCCTTTGTAACTTTTTGTTTCAGTTTGTATTCTAGTTCTCCATGAAATTTGTTTGTAAAACTGCTTATTCCTTTTAAAGCCTGACTTTGAGGAATGTTAATCAAATAGTACAAACAATATGTTATTTTCGTTTTCTTTCTATGCCTATTATTTTAATTTTTGCATTATGTTACTTTGTCTAAACATATCATACTTGTTTTTTTAATTCTTGTTCATTATGCTATACATCAATTTGTAGCTTCAATTTTGCAGGTTGCTTGATGCAATGACCTTCTGAACATTCTTTACAAATATAGAGAAAGACACCTGTTGAAAAAGATACGCTATCTTTATTTAATTGAAATTTTATATGAGTAATTTTTTCTATTTTTCTAAAGTCGTTTTCAAACAGAGTAACCATATTCATGAGGAAAACAAGTGTTTAATTTTGCAAAAAAAGAATTCAGGTCTGTAGTTATATACAAACACATTGTATGTTTTATTTTATGCACATGAATATTTCTGTAATCTAAGTAACTGAATGTTATAGGAAGCAATTCTCTTGTTTTGTCCCTCTTTTTTATGACAAGAGTGTTACTTTATTTAAACAGATCGCTTATTTTGATATCTCGGAGAAGTTTGAGGTCATGACCTTTGGAACCTTTGTCTAGAATGTCATAACACTTGCCACTAGTAGTGCTTGAATCTTGTTTTGCTACTGGTTTTTTTTTAAGTTCTTAAATTTTAGGTAGTTTGATGCTTAAACAAAGTCATATAAGTGTTAACCATTATTCTCATAAAATGAACTTGTACTAACAATGCATATGGCTTGATTTTCCATATAGGTTGTAGCTAGAACCATGGATAAAAGTTGGGTAGCCTTTCAATCCATGATTCAAATTTTATATAGGCTGTAGCTAGAACAGAGTTCCTATTTTTGCCTCATTTTATTCTGGAAAGCTTCTACTGTTTCTAATTCTTCTATAATGAATGTCGTTATTGCTGTCACACATTGTTTTATTCTTCAATAATTGTTGCTAATATAGGATTTTAAATTTTTTGGATGTGTTTAATCTGTTGATGAAATGAGTACGGATTAATTATGTTGATTATTCATCATTTATTCCTAATAAAATCTGATATAAGGCTGATGATTGTTTTTGAACCTTTGCAAAAAATGGTATAACATGAGAGTAGCATTGTTGCTGCAGCTGGAAAAGGTGGATCGTTCTTGCATGTTATGAGTTAGTTTAATGGTAGAGAAGATTTTCCACTTTTATGAGGTTGACTCAAACTGATAGCATAGAAAACACTATGGTTAATAATGCTTATGATTGATGACAAGTACATGTATAGTTGTGTGTTTATTTCACTCCAAACGTTAGGTTAAATATACAAATTTGAATAGTTTTTTTGGTTCCTCTTTTAAAATCTAATTGTGTATAATATACTTTGTTTCCTAATAGTGTCTATTAAAATGCATCGATTTTTCTAATGATCTAATGGTCGAGATCTTCAGTGTGATATATTTTGAATGATTGTAATATTACATGCAATAATTGTTTGTTATAATCAATAATAGAGGGATTAGTTTGCATCCGTTTCCAACAACAAACTATGCAACAAGTTCCTTTGTTGCATTGATTTTCATTACAACCGATGCAACATGTTCATTTATTGCAACCGTATTTTGCATCAGTTGTTAGTAACAACCGATGCAAAAAGGACTGTTTTTCATCGGTTTTAGAACTAACGCAAAACTGTTAAGCCTGTTGCATCGGTTGCATGTGCATCGGTTGTAGAACTGATGCAACATGGGGGTGAACAACCGATGCAAATGGCATGTTTTATTGTAGTGTAGAAACGATTTCCAATCCAACAGAATGCCAGTCCTAGAACTTTTGACCACCACCTATCGGGCAACTACTAAATTGATTTGATTTGAGCTTGTGAGACTGAGATATGGGAAGGGGAAGATCATCCAACAAAGAAATGGGGATGTAGGCTCCAAAAGATCCACATCAAATGGAGGATGTTTAAATAGAGGAAGGAAAGGAGTGATTTTAGGATCATATCTTTTACTCAATCTCCTTCCATCTCTATTACCCATCTTCACTCCTCTCTAGCCAATCTAATAGCCGCCTCTAACCCTATATGCCAATCGAGATCGGCCTCCGTTATGGGCCATTAACCCATTTAGAGCCTAAATGAATATTGCATTTCAAATCTAATTTAAAACGATTATCGGTATCGTATATCAATTAATGTATTTATAAATACATTTAATATTCATTTATCAAATCAAAATTAAATTTAGAAATAATATTTAATTTAATCAATTTATAACAATTATAAATTAGTTATACCATTTGGTCGAAGGAGAATTCATCATTTTCCATTGTATGACTGGTCATGAGCAAATTTGGTCAGCGATTAATCAAACTCTTCAAATATTAACATCCACACATCAGTTAGCAGCTGGTTTGACATTTTGGCCAAATTTGTTACTTACTTTGTTTCATTAAAATTCAATTTTTATTTATTAAGTATTATCCGATTGTAACTATTATTTACACAAATTCTTTTCGTCAAACCATAACACTTTAGACTTATGGAATTTGGTAATGGTGCAAAATTCCAATATCATCCATATTCAACTCTATAGTCCCAACATAAAGTCCTTGGTTGAATAATAATAGTTATTATCACTACAACAAAAATGGGTAACAACAGCATACGATTTCAGCGTTCAATGGGGTGATGCTGTCACTCATGTATTTATTTTTAATACATGTTTACTAAACGCTGTCAAACACCAAAAAAATTTTGCTAAAAAAGATCCCCGCTTTAGTTTTAGCCGACCGCGCATTCCAGTATTTTCTCTTGAAAAAAATTTCACTTTCCCTTTTCTATAACCTAGTTCAGAGCTTTTCTTCTCTCTTCACATTTAACCATCTCGATAACTAAATCCATCTCCTCCTCCATTTCTGACTCCATCGCCACCTCCAGCTCCGTCTCCACCACCATCTCTATATGTGCTCTGGATTTATTTGTTCAATTGAAACATAACTCTTGAACTACGACTTCCTTGAACCTAGAAAAGGTTTAGTATCTAAAATCCCATTCTTGTATTCCTTTTTTAAATTCTATTTGTGATTTTGATGCAATTTGGTATTGGATTCAAATAGTGTAACGCCCCACTACAAGACCCATTCTAAAAAAGAGTATTATGGAGTAATACCGTCTGCTGGAACGGAGAATAGAGTATAATGGAAGCAACCATATGTAATCAAGCTATAACTATCTATTGAATACGTCGAAATGTGGTATCGCTTTTTTTTCAAGTGGTTCGACATATCCAATAGATATTTATAACAAAATTACAATGGCTAAGGAAATTAGGTTCAGAACAAACATAATACTAAATGATAACATCATCATCACAGAACAGTCACATAACAGTCACAGAACATAGGTACAATATATCGTCAATACAAATCCAAATATAAAAAAGGTGGGTACAAAGCCACCGCTCACACATGCGAGTCAAAGATATGTACATAAGAGACTGAATAATAAGGGTATCAAAATAGTGGACAAATATAAAGAGCTATCTATCAGCATAGCAGATAATGTCCAAGCGGAAGCACAGCAAGCTAAGTCCAGAGACCTAACCTTAAACAACTCGGTCTGACCCGAGCGAAAAACACTCGGGTCAGGCTAGCCAAACAATCAGATAATAAACTGAGATAAACATGATAGATAATGAGGCGATATATAACATAGTACTATAGACCACAAACTCTCACATAGAGAAGAAATAAACATCTAAGTAGAGATGTATAGCAAGCCTTGTATCATTGGCATAACATAGTCACAAATGTCAAAACAAAACATCTAAGTAGAGATGTATAATAAGCCTCATATCATCGGCATAACATAGTCACAAATGTCAAAACAAAACATCTAAGTAGAGATGTATAATAAGCCTCATATCATCTGCATAACGTAAGCACAAATGCCAAAACATAAACATCTAAGTAAAGATGTCAAAAACGATACATCTAAGTAGAGATGTATAACATGCCATCTAAGTAGAGATGCCAAACACGATACATCTATGTAGAGATGTATAACGACCATCTATGTAGAGATGCCAAAAATAATACATCTAAGTAGAGATGTATAACGGCCATCTAAGTAGAGATGCCAAAACGATACCTCTAAGGGAGACAGTCCGAAGACACTATCCCAAAGGTAATAAAAGGAATGTGTCACGAACTTTTAGCAAGGAACCCGTAAAGTGTTAACATGAGTCCCATACCCCACGTTTGCACTAAACAGTTTACTAACCAATAGTAAGCTTCCACACTCAAAGCAGTAAAAAGTTCACCTCATGTCATCGGTAAACTAGGCCGAAAGGCCAAAACGATCAATCAAATAGGTCTGGGATTAACCGGAAAGGAAATACACACGGTTTCATAGGCCGGAGTTTTTCCCAACCGTTTAAGCACCTTTCCACTTCGCTCGAAGTGCTAAAGTGTGAGTGTTGGATTTAATTATAGAAAATAATTACGGAAAACAGATTTATAATTGGTTCGAAATCACTTCAAAACGGCCTTTGAAAATTCTCCTATTATGGAGTAATTAATTTAATAATAAAAATAATATTATATAATAATTTCGAAAGCCATTTCGGAGTGAAAAATTCTTTTAAAACCTTTTTATAAGGCCCGTGTACAAAATCCAGAGACAAATCTCAAAGAAATCGATAAAACCAGAAAATCACTGAAAATATTCTAAGTGTTGGAAAATAGTCCAAAACTGACGCGAACCCAAGTTCGGAAAATTATTCGGACCAGCAAACTGAATCCGAATGGCATGAAAATTGGTAGGCATATAGTCCAACATCCCTGCTCCAAACTGCAAAAATAATCGGGCAATTCCGACTTGAAACGAAGAAACGGTGTCGTCTCAAAGTCGTACAAAAAATCACAAAACTCTACGGTGTCAAAATAGTGCAAAGGTCCCACTTCGACGACATGGTCGAAGGGTCACATGAACTCAGATCTTGATGAAAATTTACAGGAGCATAGTAAAGTACTCCTAATTTGATAGGCAATAAGAATCGTTCGGTTCCAACTTAAAACGAAGAAATGACAATGTTTCAAAGTTGGTCCGACGATAACTGAAAATGATCACTATTGTAAAACAGTTTCTGGGTGCTACTTCGGCAAAAGAAACGAAGTATCTAATGCACCCAGATCTAAGCCAAACTTTGCAAGTTTTAAGATCTCGACTTCATCTTTTTAACGAGACCAAAAACGATGAAATCCGATAAAGGACGAGCCCGGGATGGCATCGCAAAGTCGGGGTTCTACGCTGAAAACAACGGGAGCAAAGAAACTAAGGCCTGTAGCTATGCACTAACAGGCCAGAGTTGAAAATTCACAATTTTGGCATAGTAAACTTCCAATTCTAACAAGATGAATAAAATAAAAGTTGTAGCTTAGTTTCTAAGCTTTCCGGAATGACCAAGAACGTCAAATTCCGATCGGGGATGAAAATTCCATGACTAAAACAATTCTCAGATCTAAATTCTATATCACTGTCGTTGTGCTCTCGGGACAGTAGTAAGAGTGCACAGTTTTGACCAAATTAACTTCGAAATTTGATGAAACTCAAAACATGAAAGTTTTAGCCCTAAATCTAAGGCTATGTTTGGTTTACCGTTTTTAGTTTTGAGTTTTCGTCCATACAAAAATACGAACAACGCATGTATATTATGAAAAATGACCATTTTAGAAAAAGAATTTAACACACAAAATAGAAAATAACTTTTTTTCATTTTTCGTGTTTTGAGATAAACGGAACCACGAACAACAATTCATCCTTCCGTCGTTCCTCCATCCACTTCGTGGTCCCCTCCAATCTTCCGTCCATCCCTTCCGACCTCCCTTCATTCTTCTCATATTTGTAATTAATGTTGAAAACTCAAAACATAAAATACAAAATAAACCAAACAACCCCTAAGCTTTCCAGAACATTCAAAATTATTAGATTTGGATATTAAACGAGTAACTTATGGCCAAATCAATTTCAGGTTTTTATTTTATCAACCCTGTAGTTTGTTGTCAGGTCAGCGACAAACACACATGATTTCGACCATTCAAACCACAAATTTAGACAAAGCTCAAAACATAAAAGTTATAGCCTATAGAATAAGCTTTCCAGAACATCAAGAAAATCTTAATTCCGATTTAAGATGAATGAGATATGCCTAATTTACTAATAGCAATAAACTAATTATAATTTCAGCTAGCCTATATTACCTCTTTTCCAAGTAATGAAAAGAAGATCAAAGAGTTTTACAATCTAAATGCACAAAAAAAAGAGGATTACAAAATAATTTCAGAAATTAAACAATGGATTAGAGGTGGGTTTTGTGATTGCTATTACCTTCAAATGATTAGATTAAAACCCATTTGACTTTGATGAAGATTAATGAAGCTTTGCTCTAGGTTTGGAGGCCATTATTTAGTGTTTTGCTCTAGGGTTGAAGAGGTTATGGAATGAGATGTTGGATGAAACAAATGGGTAAAAGATGGTTTATAGGCTAATGGAAGTGGGTTAGTGGGCCTAATACCCATTATGACTTGGAATATGTTCCATATCTCAAGTTAGCTAATTTCTCTAAGTACAAACTACACATTATTTACCCATAAAATTTTGAAATATGTTACCAAAATAATTTAGCTATAGTTATAAAATTTTACATCATAATATTTTCCAACTTACAATTTAACCCCTATTTATTCCAAAACACATTTTAGTCAAAATTGCCGAAAATCACCGTTTTGCAATTTAATTGTAAATTAAATTCCCAATTCAAATATTGCACTATTTTACACATATAAAATTTTTCAATGTTATAAATTTCCATTTACCCTAATTAATTTCCATTAAATTCTCCATTTTATACTTAGGCCCAAAATATTAATTTATTCAAAATAACTAACATTTTGAACAAATTAGTCACATAAAAAAATCATTAATAGCTCCAATTAAATTAAAATCCCAATTTTAATTTATTATTTGGTAACCGCAATCACAGGTTGTTACAGATAGTAATCGACTATGTTTTTGGTTATCTATTTTTATTTATGCGTTTTTGCTATATAAAATAGTTGTCATCGTGTACTTTCTATGAACACAACATGTTTGAGTAAATAATTGTTTTTATATTGCATTTTTGTATATTACATGTCTGTTGCTTCTTCCATACCATGTTAATGCATAGTCACATTTTTAGAGGAATATATGTTGTCTGCTAATACATGTTTCATTGTTACATTGATTACCTACTATTCATTGCCCTTGAGATACCATTTTTTTATTTCGACTTTTAATCTATTAGTTAATTTCTCACACTTTTTGTAACAACCCACATATTTTGTTATTGTATATTTAAATGTTGAAATTTAAATATGGCATCGTTAGTCGGATTAAAGTCCGAAATGCAACTTTCTGTAAACGGTCGAATCTGGACTCAAGACCACTTCCATTGAGTCCAAAATGGAGTTTGCTACCTTTTTGAGTATAAACATCGATATATTTGGAGTTGAGTAGAATTTTGCTATTTTTCTATTGGGCTTTGAGTTTGGGTTTCAGCCCACCAACTCATCTAATACCCTAACTCCTCCTCCAACTCCTCTTCATTCATTTTCATTTCCTAACACTCTCAAGCTAAAAGAAAAATAGGGGAAGAGAAAAGAAATCAAAATTCCTAAGCCCTAGTTTACTAGGAAATTCAAGTTCTAGAAATCAAAGAGAAGCTTAGGTAAGCATCCTCTTCACCTTCTCCATCTCAATCTCTCTTCAATTTTTAGAAATTCCTAAACCCTAACTTAGGAAATATTTGCTTATGAGCTTAGATTGGAGCTTCTTGAGTTGAAGTTTAAGAGTGGTTGATCTTTCCTTTGTTTTAAAGCTTCTCACTTGTTATTTTGGGTTTAAAGGTGAGTTCTTGAACTCACATCTATGTCTATAGCTTTCATTGTTGTCAGGTACGAATTCCCAACATCTATTTCATGTCCAATTGCTTTTGATTTGAATTGGTTCAGTGAATTATCCAATTTTTGGTATTTTGAAGTTAAAATCTTTGGAAATCCTTATATGGATGTTTGGACATGTTGTTTGGAGTGTATTGGTGAGCCTATAGGGCTGGGTAGTCGCTTGGCGCAAATCCCTAGCCATCGTCGCTCGTCCGGTCGCTTCCGATATGATTTGGCCATAATTGGCCTAGGAAAAATATTGCCCTGAGTTTCAGCTCAGACTTCTGGTATTAAGCACATACGTCTGATGCTACGGAATAAAAATTCCAGTCTTTCAGCTCAAACGTCTGAACTTACTTCCCAGACGTCTGGGCGACCTGGAATAAAATTTCCAACGCTTCACGTCAGACATCTGGAGCTGACAATTCCAGCCAACTTGCCTGTTTTTAGATGGGTTTCCGTTTTAATCTATTTTGGTTGATCCGGTTGGTGGTAGTCAGTTATTATCGAATTTGATGACTTCTTTTTTGGATTTTTGGGAGTATCCATTGGATGGATTTGATATCGATTTTTATGGTTTTAATTCACGTCATCAAATGTGAATTTTTGGTGATAGATTATTTCTACAATCATTTCTGTGATTTGTCACTTTAAAATTATAATGGTTTCTATACTCTTAGCAAATACTCAAACTCTGTCACAAAAATGATTTCAACATTTCTTTTAATACAAAGCTCTTTTTTAAAACCGTTTTTCAATCTATTAGTATATACAAACTGTAACGACCCGTATTTTTACGGATTGAAAAGTTCGTTCAAATCTGGAATTTTCAGCATTTTAGGTCGTTTCAGATTTTGGGAAGAATTTGGTTAAGTCTTAAGTCGTGACCGACTTATAGGATTGGCGACCTAAGGGGTAGGTCGGCAGTGACTTAAGGGATTCGGCGAGTTAGGAGATAAGTCGTAGTAGTTTAGGTCGTAGGCTGTTGGAGCGACCTAAGGTAGTGGGTGACTTAAGGGGTAAGTCGGTTGGACGAGTTAGCGAGTTAACAACCCAGTAGTTACCGACTTAAGACATAGGCGACTTAAGGAAGTTGGTGACCTAAGAGTTTTGGTGAGTTAAGTGTTAGGTCGGCAAGGCGAGTTAACGACCTAAGGAAGTGACCGACTTAATAGAGTTAGCGACCTAGTGGTTACCGGGTTAGCATAGTTAGGTCGGCAATGACCTAAGGAAGCTGGGTTAATAGTGAGCGACCTAAGGAGTAAGTCGTAGACGACTTAGGAGTTTGGTCGTGGGTTGTTAGGTCGCAAGGTTTTATAAGTTGTAAGTCGTATACCCTGTTAAATCGTATAAGTGTTAAGTCGTCCATAGTTAAGTCGCGTAGTGTTAAGTCGAATGGTGCTAAGTTGTTAAGTCGTCCAGGCGACTTAGGAGGGAACGCGAGTGTGTTAGGTCGTGTAGCGCGAATAAGTTAGGTCGGGCGCATGTTAAGTCGTAGGCTTGGTCTGTTAGGTCGGAGTTGTTGGCTAAGGCTTAGGTCGGTGGGAGTCTTAGGTCGTAAGTCGGAGACGACCTATGGAGTTAGCCGAGTTACGACTTAAAGAGATTTCTGCTATAAATAGAGGGGGTTGTTCTCACTTTTTGAGATCCGGATTTTGAAGCGACGAAGTGCTGCCATTTTGAGAGCTCGACTTCTACACTTCTTCACTTCTTTTCTCCACTCTAATCTAGTGCTTCCTTTCATCCAAATCGAAGATCAAGATTGAAGATTCAAGAGCTTAGATTGAAGATCTTCATCTTTTCAAGAGAGATTTCTTCATTTGAAGCGGATTCGTGATAGATCAAGATTGATCCTTCGCTGTCCAGATCTGAAGCGTGTTGATTTGGGGTTGTTTAGGTGATTTAGTGAGTGGTGATTATCTCTCACACGGATCCAAAGGAGTAGATCGGATTGTTGGCTTGATTTGGTGTTAAAATAGTGATTTCTATGCATTTTTGTAAACCTAAGTGTAGATCCATGTAGACTCATTGTTCATGATGATTTGACAACCATTTTTGTATATGATTAACCTATGCAAGTTCAGTCATCAAGTTGTAGAGATAATTCCCATGTTTTCATGCTTGTTAGACTTTCAACTCCTTAATTACGAAATTGCCATTATTGTTATAATTGTCCATTTTGCTTATATTTGAATGCTTGGTTACTTAGATTGATGTTTGACATGATTGATTGCTGTGAATTAGATGATTGTTGATTGGTTTTAGACAAGGTGGTCGAAGATGATTCAAAAGCTAAGGGAAAGGCTCTTGAATTGGAAAAGCTGCTCGTGGCATATGTAGCGGGATGATGAAGCTCTTATGCATGGATTTGATGATGTGATGTTGAGATGAGGCTTTGCGAGGATGTGATGAAGCGAGGCAATCATGTGATGAAGACTTGGTCTAATCCAGACGGGATCATTCCAAACATGTTGATAACTCGGTGATATGATTCGAGTTGAGGATAATGAATGGATATGAGAATAGTCGTCGAGGAGGATGACTAGGAGGCTTGGATAGCATCGTTGTTGAAGGTTCTAGCATGCTCTAAGTAATAGTACGTTTGGGCAGATTCGATAGTCCCAACGGCCAACTGTTGATGGTCGAGTACTCTGGGCAGATTCGATAGTCCTAGGCACGGGCTGCGACGACGTGCGGGAGTTATGTCTAGAACCGGGGTTTCCATTAGCCCTTGACGGACGGCTGAAAGAATGTGCCGGTCATTCAATTAACGGTGATATCGAAGCAATGATAACAGTGATAGCCAAAGTCATGGATGTTTGGTTGTATCGTCATTCGGACTCAAGAGCGGTATTCTCTGGGTGCTTATCTGATTTAGGCCTTGGTACTTGGAAAACATCGCCCTTGACTCGAATGATTATTAGTTTACATTAAATTGTATGCTCTGCTATGTTGCTTCTGCTTAGTGTGTGTCTGGGGGCTATCACTGTAGAAAGAGGTGGAGTGGGAGGGTTGTATTCCTATTCCTTTTTCCTTTATGCTCTTTTGGTATGTTGTTAGTTAATTTACTGCTCACTAAGACTGTTGTCTAACTCAAGGCTTTATGTTTTTAACTCTTATTGCCTTGGGCTGTTCGTCCATTTTTGGGACGGGCAGACTAGGTAGCAGGTGACAGGTGCTGTTCTCTTCTCACGATGTAGATATCGAAGACGAGCTGGAGGGTTGCATATTATTTTCTTATTATATGTACTGGATGTTCCGCTGTTTTGTATTCTCTGAGTGTTGTAGTGAGGCTTGTTGTATTGACTATTCAGATGCTTGTATTCAACTATTATGAAGTTTTATATGAATCATTTTTGTTCTGTAAAGCTTCACTATACATATGTTTTATTGTATTTTATCCATGCGTTGTGAGTAATACGATAGATTCTGTTGTTTTAATTTACCTTGACAATCATCCATGGTCGCCTGGAACACTTTACAGCGCACTATCTCTAGATTCGGTGCAGGGGTCATGGGCGGTCGTCACATTTGGTATCAGAGCATTGGTTAATCGATTTTACCCAACGCTCGCTGACGTAACTACGTATGAGAGACGTAATTGTATTTTGATGGATGATTACTATATATAATATAGTAGTTTAGCAGTAAGTTAGTCCTTTATGCAGTTGTTTCTCTAGATGTTCTAATCATTCCTTTTTATAGATATTGAGAATGAGTCGAAGAGGGAGACCAGCTGCTAGGGAAGGCCGTGCTATTGAAGAGACTACTGATTATGCAGCCATGTTCGAAGCTATGATGACTTCGATCATGAGAAGGATACCAGTTCCGGGGGCAACAGTAGATGTTGGAGTTCAAGTCCAAACTCCAAAACCAGTGGATTTTGCTAAGTTGTGCAAGGATTATACTGCTCTTAGAGGGAAGGTTTTCTTTGGAACAGAATCAACTATCGAAGTCCAGAGATGGATAGATGCTTGTAGAAGGATCTTTGGTGATTTGGGAATTAATGATGCAACTAAGAGGAAGTTGGCATCAAGACAGCTTCAAGCGAGAGCTTCTGATTGGTGGAACTCTATTACCATCGATACTCCGGAGGAAGAGATTACTTGGGAGCAATTCCAAGCTAGGTTTGAAGCTAAGTTCATTTCTACAGCTCAGAAGTCTGTTCTGTTCAAGAGGTTTGTGGAGCTCAAGCAGGGTGGAAGATCTGTTCTTGAGTATGTTTCCGAGTTCGAAGCGTTGTCCAAGTATGCCCGGTCATATATTGAGTCTGCATACCAGAAGAATGAGAAGTTTGTGACAGGCTTGGACAGTTATCTTGGGAGACAGTTGGTGGATCATTTGGACGATTCATTTGAGAAGCTTGTGGAGAAAGCTCTTAGGCATGAGAGTCTGTTTCCTAAGGAAGGATCTGTTGTTGCTGTGACTAGGGAAGAGTCTAAACCCCAGCAGGGTGGAAACAAGAAGAGGAAGCAACAGCAGCAGAAGGGTAAGGATGGCCAGAAGAAGCCGAAAGGCGAGGTGACTTGCTACAACTGTCAGCAGAAAGGCCATCTCTCCAGGGATTGCAAGAATCCGAAAGCGCCGGCGAAGTGCCACAACTGTGACAAGCCGGGGCATTTCAGGAAGAATTGTCCAGAACCGAGGAGGGACAAGCAGATTGTGCAAGCTTATGCTTTGGGAGCTGTTCCGTCATCTTCGAAAGCTCCTACTGCTGAAGAGAAAGGAAAGAGTGTGGTTGTTCAAGGTACTCTTTTCCTATGTGGTGTTCCAGTTAGAGTTTTGTTTGATACTAGAGCGTCGCATTCGTTTGTTTGTAATGAACTTGTAGGCGGTTAGGTTTGGAACCGGATATTGTTGATAGGCCATTGGTTGTGACTAATCCGGTTGGGGGTTCGTCATGTTTGTGTATGTTATGCCGTGGTCTGGTGGTGTCGAGTCATGGTTGCTCTTTTGTTTGTGATTGTTTTGTTCTGAACTTTGCGGGGTTTGGAATTATTTTGGGTATGGACTGGCTTAGGAAGTATGCGGCAAAGGTTAATTGTGAGAGGTTGGAAGTGACAGTCGAGAATGTGGAGGGGTGAAAGGTTATGATACGATGTAAGCATGAGGAAGGCGTCTTCATGAGCTTCATGTATTCGCTGGTTGTTCCACGGGATGGACTGTCATCCGTGCCAATCGCTAATGTATTCGAGGATGTCTTTGAAGAAGTCAAAGGGTTGCCGCCGCATAGAGAGATCGAGTTTCGTATAGATCTAGTTGAAGGAGCCAGACCTGTTGTGATGCCTCTTAGGCGGATGGCGCCTAGGGAACAGCAGGAGTTGAGGGTGCAAGTTGATGATCTTTTGCAGAAAGGATTCATTCGGCGTAGTGTGTCCGAGTGGGGTGCACCAGTTGTGTTTGCAACCAAGGCAGATGGGTCGTTGAGATTGTGTGTGGATTATCGTGAGCTGAATAAGGTGACTAAGAAGAACAAGTATCCATTGCCGAGGATATATGACTTGTTTGATCAGCTTCACGAAGCTAAGGTGTTTTCTCAGATGGATTTGGCAACGGGATTTCACCAGTTGAGAGTAGCTAAGGATAGTGTGCCGAAGACTGCTTTTAGGACACCATCCGGTTTCTTTGAGTGGCTGGTAATGTCGTTTGGATTGACTAACGCGCCAACATATTTTGTGGATCTTATGAATAGAGTGTTCAGAGATCAGTTGAACAAGTTCGTACTTGTGTTCGTGGATGATATTCTGATTTATTCCAGAACGGAAGAGGAGCACAAGACGCACTTGCGTATTGTTTTGGAAATCTTGCGGAAACATCAGCTGAAGGCTAAGTTTTCGAAGTGTCACTTCTGGAAGAGTGAAGTGAGGTTCTTAGGCCATGTGATTTATGGAAATGGGATAGCGGTTGATCCCGCTAAGGTGGCAGCAATCTAGGATTGGGTTAGACCTAAGAATGCATCTGATGAAAGAAGTTTTCTTGGATTAGCAGGATATTATCGACGGTTTATCAAAGACTTCTCCAAGATAGCTGCACCGTTAACAGGATTGACGAAGAAGAACCAAGTGTTCAGTTGGGATGCTAAGTGTGAGCAAGCTTTCGGAATCCTGAAAGAGAGATTGACAAGTGCTCCTGTTTTGACTATTCCAAGTGGGAATGATGAGATGGTGGTTTACACCGATGCATGTGGAACTGGACTTGGAGCAGTGCTGATGCAGAAGGATAAAGTTGTTGCGTATGCAAGTCGACAACTGAAGCCGCATGAAAGGAATTACCCGACTCATGATTTGGAGTTAGCGGCGATTGTATTTGCTCTGAAGATGTGGAGACATTATCTGTTGGGAGTTCGATTCGAGTTGTTTACGGATCATAAGTCGTTGAAGTATCTTTTCTCCCAAAAGGATTTGAATCTTCGGCAGCAACGTTGGCTAGAGTTTTTAGCATCATATGATTTTGGTATAGCTTATACTCCGGGAAAAGGTAACGCAGTAGCAGATGCGTTAAGTCGAAGACATGCAGGATTGGGAGCCATGTTTTCAGAATGGAAGAGTCTCGAGTATTTAGCTGGATTTGACTTCAGGCCTAGATGTGAATTGGAACCTAAGATGTTGGCAAACTTATCGATAAGACCTTCTCTTGTGGAAAGGATTGGCGAGAGCCAAAAGCGAGACGATAAGCTTGTCAAGATTATCCGTGAATTGGAATCTGGATTGGATCCAGAAAAGGATAAAGGATTCGAGGTCGATCGAGAGGGTTGGCTTCGAAAGCAAGGACGACTAGTTGTTCCCGATATAGATGAATTGAGGAGTGAAGTCCTGAAGGAAAGTCATCACTCGAAGCTGACAATTCATCCAGGTGGAAATAAGATGTATCGGGATTTGAAGAGAACCTACTACTGGGAAGGCATGAAGAAGGATGTTGGAAATTTTATTTCCAAGTGTATGAACTGCCAGTTGGTTAAAGCTGAACAGAAGAAGCCAAGTGGATTACTACAGCCATTAGAAGTTCATATATGGAAGTGGGAGCAGGTATCGATGGATTTTATTGATGGATTGCCTAGAACCAGAACGGGAAATGAAGGGATTTTGGTCATTGTGGATCGTCTGACTAAGAGCGCAAGATTCATTCCTGTTCGATCGACTAGGACTGCATCAAAGTTGGCTGAGTTGTATGTTAAGTGGATAGTTCGATTCCATGGTATTCCGAAGAGTATAGTGAGCGATCGAGACCCATTGTTCACTAGTGGATTTTGGAAGAGCTTCCAGGAAGTTTTGGGAACCGAGTTGTGTTTAAGTACAACTTATCACCCTCAAACAGATGGTCAGACCGAGAGAGTCAACCGAGTTTTGGAAGATCTTCTTAGAGCATGTGTTTTGGACTTCGGAGGATCATGGGAAGATCACCTTCATTTGGTGGAGTTTGCGTACAACAACAGTTACCAGTCAAGCATTGGTATGGCACCGTATGAGGCATTGTATGGAAGACCGTGTAACTCTCCGACATGTTGGTTGGAAACTGGAGAAAAGCTGATACTTGGGCCAGAGATGATTCGGCAGACTTCAGATTGTATAGAGATCATTCGGCAACGAATGAAGGCAGCCCAAGACCGTCAGAAAAGTTATGCCGATAAGCGTCGTAAGGATTTGGAGTTCGACGTGGGTGATATGTTTTTTGTGAAGATTTCTCCACTGAAGAATGTTATTCGATTCGGGAAGAAAGGAAAATTGACTCCGAGATTTGTTGGACCATTCCCGATCATCGAGCGAATTGGAAAGCTCGCCTACAGATTGGAGTTACCAGAGAAGATGTCGAGTGTGCACAATGTTTTTCATGTATCATATCTACGGAAGTATGTGCACGACTCGAATACAGTGATTTCTGCTGTTAGCTGTGAAGATTTCGAAGTTGATCTAGTCGATAAGAGACCTCGTAAGCCGCTTCGTGTTGTGGAAACCGACACGAAACAGCTTAGGAGGAAGGTAGTTAAGTTGCTCAAGATACAATGGAGTGATGATGATAACGACTGTACGTGGGAAGTGGAAGAGAGGATGAAAGCAGCTCACCCTGAACTCTTCGAGGTATGGCCCTAAGGTGTCGTGTCATCTAACGAAATTGTAACTTGTTCTAGTTTTAGAATTCTGCATGCTAAGCTAGAATTGGATGCATGGTTTGTTGATTGCTATGGATGGTAGGCGTGCGGAATAGTTTTTGATTGCTTTGTTTGTTTGGAATTTCGGGGGCGAAATTCCTAAGGGGGAGAGAATGTAACGACCCATATTTTTACGGATCGAAAAGTTCGTTCAAATCTGGAATTTTCAGCATTTTAGGTCGTTTCAGATTTTGGGAAGAATTTGGTTAAGTCTTAAGTCGTGACCGACTTATAGGATTGGCGACCTAAGGGGTAGGTCGGCAGTGACTTAAGGGATTCGGCGAGTTAGGATATAAGTCGTAGTAGTTTAGGTCGTAGGGTGTTGGAGCGACCTAAGGTAGTGGGTGACTTAAGGGGTAAGTCGGTTGGACGAGTTAGCGAGTTAACAACCCAGTAGTTACCGACTTAAGACATAGGCGACTTAAGGAAGTTGGTGACCTAAGAGTTTTGGTGAGTTAAGTGTTAGGTCGGCAAGGCGAGTTAACGACCTAAGGAAGTGACCGACTTAATAGAGTTAGCGACCTAGTGGTTACCGGGTTAGCATAGTTAGGTCGGCAACGACCTAAGGAAGCTGGGTTAATAGTGAGCGACCTAAGGAGTAAGTCGTAGACGACTTAGGAGTTTGGTCGTGGGTTGTTAGGTCGCAAGGTTTTATAAGTTGTAAGTCGTATACCCTGTTAAATCGTATAAGTGTTAAGTCGTGCATAGTTAAGTCGCGTAGTGTTAAGTCGAATGGTGCTAAGTTGTTAAGTCGTCCAGGCGACTTAGGAGGGAACGCGCGTGTGTTAGGTCGTGTAGCGCGAATAAGTTAGGTCGCGTGCATGTTAAGTCGTAGGCTTGGTCTGTTAGGTCGGAGTTGTTGGCTAAGGCTTAGGTCGGTGGGAGTCTTAGGTCGTAAGTCGGAGACGACCTATGGAGTTAGCCGAGTTACGACTTAAAGAGATTTCTGCTATAAATAGAGGGGGTTGTTCTCACCTTTTGAGATCCGGATTTTGAAGCGACGAGGTACTGCCATTTTGAGAGCTCGACTTCTACACTTCTTCACTTCTTTTCTCCACTATAATCTAGTGCTTCCTTTCATCCAAATCGAAGATCAAGATTGAAGATTCAAGAGCTTAGATTGAAGATCTTCATCTTTTCAAGAGAGATTTCTTCGTTTGAAGCGGATTCGTGATAGATCAAGATTGATCCTTCGCTGTCCAGATCTGAAGCATGTTGATTTGGAGTTGTTTAGATGATTTGGTGAGTGGTGATTATCTCTCACACGGATCCAAAGGAGTAGATCGGATTGTTGGCTTGATTTGGTGTTAAAATAGTGATTTCTATGCATTTTTGTAAACCTAAGTGTAGATCCATGTAGACTCATTGTTCATGATGATTTGACAACCATTTTTGTATATGATTAACCTATGCAAGTTCATTCATCAAGTTGTAGAGATAATTCCCATGTTTTCATGCTTGTTAGACTTTCAACTCCTTAATTACGAAATTGCCATTATTGTTATAATTGTCCATTTTGCTTATATTTGAATGCTTGGTTACTTGGATTGATGTTTGACATGATTGATTGCTGTGAATTAGATGATTGTTGATTGGTTTTAGACAAGGTGGTCGAAGATGATTCAAAAGCTAAGGGAAATGCTCTTGAATTGGAAAAGCTGCTCGTGGCATATGTAGCGGGATGATGAAGCTCTTATGCATGAATTTGATGATGTGATGTTGAGATGAGGCTTTGCGAGGATGTGATGAAGCGAGGCAATCATGTGATGAAGACTTGGTCTAATCCAGACGGGATCATTCCAAGCATGTTGATAACTCGGTGATATGATTCGAGTTGAGTATAATGAATGGATATGAGAATAGTCGTCGAGGAGGATGACTAGGAGGCTTGGATAGCATCGTTGTTGAAGGTTCTAGCATGCTCTAAGCAAGAGTACGTTTGGGCAGATTCGATAGTCCCAACGGCCAACTGTTGATGGTCGAGTACTCTGGGCGGATTCGATAGTCCTAGGCATGGGCTGCGACGACGTGCGGGAGTTATGTCTAGAACCGGGGTTTCCATTAGCCCTTGACGGACGGCTGAAAGAATGTGCCGGTCATTCAATTAACGGTGATATCGAAGCAATGATAACAGTGATAGCCAGAGTCATGGATGTTTGGTTGTATCGTCATTCGGACTCAAGAGCGGTATTCTCTGGGTGCTTATCTGATTTAGGCCTTGGTACTTGGAAAACATCGCCCTTGACTCGAATGATTATTAGTTTACATTAAATTGTATGCTCTGCTATGTTGCTTCTGCTTAGTGTGTGTCTGGGGGCTATCACTGTAGAAAGAGGTGGAGTGGGAGGGTTGTATTCCTATTCCTTTTTCCTTTATGCTCTTTTGGTATGTTGTTAATTAATTTACTGCTCACTAAGACTGTTGTCTGACTCAAGGCTTTATGTTTTTAACTCTTATTGCCTTGGGCTGTTCGTCCATTTTTGGGACGGGCAGACTAGGTAGCAGGTGATAGGTGCTGTTCTCTTCTCACGATGTAGATATCGAAGACGAGCTGGAGGGTTGCATATTATTTTCTTATTATATGTACTGGATGTTCCGCTGTTTTGTATTCTCTGAGTGTTGTAGTGAGGCTTGTTGTATTGACTATTCAGATGCTTGTATTCAACTATTATGAAGTTTTATATGAATCATTTTTGTTCTGTAAAGCTTCACTATACATATGTTTTATTGTATTTTATCCATGCGCTGTGAGTAATACGATAAATTCTGTTGTTTTAATTTACCTTGACAATCGTCTATGGTCGCCTGGAACACTTTACAACGCACTATCTCTAGATTCGGTGCAGGGGTCATGGGCGGTCGTCACACAAACCTTTACCTCATTCGTTCGAGGAAATCTAATTAAACGACTTAGCAAAACAAGTGGTATGGAACGCTTGCATTTACTTCGTCGGTTAATTCTTAGACTTGTTCGATTGAAATCTTATGACAATTTTTGAGTGGAAATCTACAGTTTGTTCGTAAATATTTAAGTTAAGCAAGTGGTTATAGGACATGAAGCTAAACTCATTTATTTACTAGCTTAGTGTAATCTACACTTTTTATTGATCAATGGCGATCATTTTATGATTTAGACTAGCGATATGCGATGTCTCTTTGTCCACGTAGGGGACTGTACCTCGTTTTATGGAGCTTCGTCTCATTTTTTATAGGCTAGTGACCTATGGTTTTATGAAGTTCGGTTCATCGGGCATACCATCATTGTACTACATCGTTGATCTACCTTATCAGGTTCATCGGGCATACCATTATTGTACCACGTCGTTGTTCCGTATTACTTGAGTATCAAGTTCCTTGGGCGTACCATTATTGTACTACGTCGTTGCACCGACTCTATGGTTAGCGACCATAGGATAGCGTCCCCTTTGTGATATATTTGTTGGTGAGTTTTCATGCTCCCGTCTATGATAGGCCTCCCCCATTTTGTTTTATGGATTTCTAATTGTTGATTTCTGGAATTTGCGTTTCTCCACTTTTTGCGATTGACATAGATATGTTTTGTCAATATTTGGGGTTTGGTGAATAAGCTAAAGAATGTGATATTCTTTTTGGATATTTGACGAGATTTGAGATGTTGTATGATTTTTATTATTATCAAATGTATACTTGTCACAATATGGCATTATTGTTATCATACGTTTTTGTGGTATCTCTTATCCTTTCTCATCTTATATGATATTTATAGCTAGACTGATCCGTTTATTATTTTTCTTCTTAAATAATACTCGGGTCAGACCGAGGTGTTCGATGTGCTTCCACTTGACTTCTTAAGCAGGGTCTAGCTTCTGACTTTTGGCTAACTACTTTAGCTTAGTAGTTTTTGCTTTTATACATTTGAGTTAGAGACTCCTTGATGTATACATATTCTTTTGCTTAGCACTTGTATCTACTCTTTTTTGATGTAGTGGATCTTGTATGACCACTATTTTGATGTACACTTTTATGTGTTATATTCATATCTGTTTCTGCCTTTGTGATATGAATATCTGTGACTGATTTTTGTTATGCTTATTTCTATATTTGTTTCCGAAGCCCACATAGCCACTGTGTTGTAGCTTTGAGTTTGTATTTGATATGTTGGATTTGCTCTTGAAATGAAATGCAAGTCCTTCTATTTGACATATCGGTACTCACACAAAGCAATTACATAGATGGTCGCTCCTCAATAGCCTTATTCTTCGTGCTAGTCGACGACATTACCCCGTAGTGTCCTTGGTTAGTATGAGTATAGAGGTGGGGCGTCATAGATTGGTATTAGAGCCAAAATTCGGAACAATGTAGAATAATCTAGCAAGGATCATTGTCCTAAGCCTTTCTTAGGAATCGTGCCTTAGGATTTAATTCGAGTCATTGGACCCGTTCTATCCTATTTTCTTTTGTGCTGCCTTGTTTTATCAATCAAGTTTGTTTGATATTCATTATGAGAATAACCTTTTTACTCTTCTTTCTTTCTTTCTTAAAGAAGAGAAATGGTTAGACCAGGCCTTCCCAGTGCCGGTCAATCCAGTGCTACTCCTCAGGATGGAGTATTCATGTCTGCCCAACAACTTTTGGATCTTTTAAAGAATGCCCAAGCTACCGGACCCATTCCTGAGCCTACTCATCCTAAATTCAGGTTTGCACGCTTGTGCAGTGATTATACCAATTTGGGTGGAAGGCCATTCAAGGGTTCCGAAAGCGTTATAGAAGTCTAAGCTTGGCTTAGAACATGTGATCGCATCTTTTCTCGCATGAATCTTGTGGATCTATATCGAGTCCAAGTGGCTTCTAGCATGCTCCAGGAGAGAGCATTAGATTGGTATGATCTCTTGATCTCGGATATTATTGAAGCGGATCTTACTTGGGAGCAATTCCGGGAAAGGTTCTAGTTAAAGTTTTTGTCGGAAGCTGAAAAAGTAACTTTGGCACGACGCTTTATTGACCTTGTTCAAGGTGAATCTTCAGTGACGGATTACGTCATATCTTTTGAATCTCTCTCTAAATATGGGGTCGAGTATATTAATACCCTATTGAAGAAAAATCAGAGGTTTGTCTATGGGTTGAATAAGAACCTCAAAAAGCCTTTACTCCTGAAACTAGAAGTTTCCTTTGATCAACTTGTAGATATCGCTCTTCGACTTGAAGAGGCCGATAAAGAAAGTGATGTTGAAGTGGTGGGTGCCAAACAGAACTTCAACAACAACAACAAGAGGCCTATTAAGTTCAAAGACCCTAATCCCAACAAAAAAAGGAAGCAAGTAACTTTGGTAGCAAAGACTCCTACCTCTAGTCATGGACAATGCTACAATTGTGGTTCTAAGGGTCATTATGCAAATCAGTGTCCAAAACCCCTTTTCTGTCGCTATTGCAAAAGTTTGGGTCATTTTTTATCTTCATGCCCCAAACTTCAGGGCAAGAAAGAGGGAAAGCTAAATGTTGTGCAAGCCCTTAGTAACACTTCTCTTGGTCAAGGTATTTATCATTCTGTCCTTGATGACATTATTATATTTCTCGATCTTCTTATTCGAGTTCTTTTTGATACGGGTGCATCTAACTCTTTTATATCAAAAGAACTTGTTGATGCTTTGTCTTTAAATGTTATGGGCTTAATGACTTCATTGAGAATTGCGAATCCGGTTGGTGGATCCACAACACTCAGTTTATTTTGTAAATATGTCGAGATTATTTTATGTGATTATTCTTTCCAAGCCGATTTGCATGTTATGCGCTACTTAGGCTTCAGAATGATTTTGGGAATGGATTGGCTTAATCGTTATGAAGTCAACATCCTATGTTCCGAGAGGACTATCTATCTTTGATATCCCCAGTCTGTTAAGTAGATTTCTATTGTTCTTAAAGATTTAGATTCCAATTCGGTAGCATCCTTATATTCTCTAAATCCGCGTGATGATGATAATGATGATGAGGAAGATGTCATTTCCCTCATAAACATTGTTCGTGAATTTCCCGATATATTTGAGCCCGTTTTAGGATTACCACCTAAGCAAGCAATTGAGTTTGGAATTAATCTAATCCCTGGAGCTCTACTTATTACTCGTCCTCCTTATCGTATGTCCAATAAGGAAAATGAGGAGATGCGTAAACAGTTATCCAAATTGGAAGGAAAACAGTTTATCCATTCTAGTTCCTCTCAATGGGGAGCTTCAGCTATTTTTGTGAAGAAATCCGATGGTACACTTAGGACTTGCGTTGACTACCGCAAGCTTAATGATCTCACCATCAAGAATAAATATCCCTTACCTCGGATTGATGACCTATTCGATCAACTTAGCGGTGCTAGAGTCTTTTCACAGTTAGAGTTAGCAACCGGTTTTCATCAGCTTCGAATTGGAGAGGATAGCATTCCTTTGACATCGTTCCATACTCGTTATGGATCTTATGAATGGCTTGTTATGATATTTGGTTTAACGAATGCTCCAGCTTATTTCATTGACCTTATGAATCGAGTTTTCAAAGACTTCCTCGATCGACTTGTTCTCATCTTTATTGATGATATTCTTGTTTATTCTAAAACCGAGGAAGAGCATGAAAAACATATTCAGATTGTGTTGGAAACTCTTAGAAGCAATCAATTGAAAGCAAACTTTCTATGTGCCACTTTTGGCGATCTCGTGTGAAATTTTTAGGACGTATTATTTTTGAATCCGGAATTTCCATGGATCCTTCAAAGATTGAAGCGATTCAAAATTGGAAGAGACCGAAGAGTGTGCCAGAAATCCGTAGTTTTCTTTGATCGGTGGCCTACTACTGTTGGTTCATAAAAGACTTTTCTAAAATTTCCGTACCTCTTACTAGTTTGATTAAGAAGGAAGTTAAATACATTTGACCAGATAAATGTGAAGCTGCTTTTCAGAAATTAAAAGGACTCCTTTCCGATGCTCCTATTCTTGTGATTCCCAAAGGGAACCAAGACTTTATTGTTTATACCGATGCTAGTCGTGTTGGTTTGGGAGCCGTTCTCATGCAAAGGGAACATGTTATCGCTTTTGCTTCTAGGCAATTAAAGCCTGCCGAGACTAGATATTCCACTCATGATTTAGAGCTCGTGGCTATTGTTTTCGCCCTTAGGATTTGGCGTCATTATCTTTTGGGAGAAAATTTGTTCTCTACACCGATCATAAATTTTTGAAATATTTATTTTCTCAAAATGACCTTAATTTGCGTCAACAACGTTGGCTCGAATTCCTTGCATCTTATGATCTTGATATTCTTTATACTCCCGGAAAGGGGAATCGTGTTGCCGATGCCCTTAGCCAAAAGCAACAAGCGGTTGTTTCCATGACGATATCCGAATGGAATAATCTCGAGACTTTGTCCACTTGTGAGATTCAAGATCGTGAATCCGATTCATATTCATCTCTTGTTTTATGTAGCCTTGAGGCTCATCCATCTCTTTTAGACCGCATTCTTGAAGCTCAAAAGCATGATCCCGAGTTGGCTCTTCTTAGCCAAAATTTTAGGGATAAAAATAAGGTTGATGGTTTGAAAGACATTGCTATTGATGCTCGTGGAGGTATTCAAAAGTTTGGTAGACTTATTATGCTAAACATTAGTGATCTTCGTAAAGACATTTTAGAAGATTCTCATCGTTCTAAATTTACCATTCATCCCGGTAGTAGTAAAATGTACGCGAACATGAAGCGACTTTATTATTGGGATGGGATGAAATCTGATATTGCTAACTTTATGCATTGCATGACTTGCCAACTCGTAAAGGCCGAGCATCAAAGGCCCGATGGGTTATTGCAACCTTTGGACATTCCAGTTTGGAAGTGGGATCAAATTTCCATGGACTTTATTGACGGTCTTCCCCGTTCTCGTTTGGGCCATGACAATTTATGGGTGATTGTAGATAGACTTACAAAATCCGCCCATTTTATTCCCGTTCGGTCCAATCGGACCGTACCTCTTTTGGCCAAACTCTTTGTTAAAGAAATTGTTAAATTGCATGGAGTTCCTAATTCTATTGTTAGCGATCGTAATCCATTATTTACAAGTGGATTTTGGAAAGGTCTTCAAAAAGCTTTGGGAACGAAGCTTAATTTTAGCACCGCTTATCATCCTCAGTCCGATGGACAAACGGAGCGTGTGAATCAAACTCTTGAAGATCTTCTTCGTGCATGTGTTCTTGATTTTGGTGGAAGTTGGGAAGATCATATTTCTCTTGTTGAACTTGCTATAATAATAGCTTCCAATCTATTATTGGTATGGCACCTTTCGAGGCACTCTACGGAAGGCCATGCCGATCTCCTTCGTGTTGGCTTGAAGCCGGTGAGAAGTTGGTTTTAGGTCCAGATTTTATTCGTGATGCCATAGAAAATATTGACCTTATTCGTCATAGGATAAAAGAAGCTCAAAGTAGACAAAAATCCTATGCCGATAATCGAAGAAGGAATTTAGAATTTTCTGTGGGAGATTTGGTGTTCATCCGTGTTTCACCTATGAAGGGTGTTGTGCGTTTTAGTCGATCGGGAAAGTTGGCACCTCGATATATTGGCCATTTTCCTATCACGGAATGCATTGGTTCCGTGGCTTATCGCCTTGTATTACCGGCTCAATTTTCTGCTATTCATGACGTATTCCACGTCTCTCAACTACGGAAGTGCCTTAGAGATTCCGATTCTATTCTTGAGTCCAGTGTTATTGAAGAAATTGAAGTTCCACCTAATTTGATTTATGAGCAATATCCTATTCGTATCATTGCTACGGAGGTTAAACACCTTCGAAATAAAGATGTTCCTCTTGTGAAAGTTCAATGGTCCTCAAATCCTAAGTATTGCTCTTGGAAATCCAGAGGATTCATCGAGCGAACACATCCGGACTTAATCTCTCGTGCTCCTTAAGGTGAACTTGTCACTTCAAAATTTTCTTTTGTGTTGATATGCCTTTGTGTGGTTGTTACCTTTTATTTTCTTTTTAAAATATTGCGAGGACGCAATTTCTTTAAGGAGGGGAGTCTGTAACAACCCGCATATTTTGCGATTATATATTTAAACGTTGAAATTTAAATATGGTATCATTAGTCGGATTAAAGTCTAAAATGCTACTTTTTGTAAACGGTCGAATCCGGACCCAAGACCACTTCCATTGAGTCCAAAATGGCATTTGCGAACTTTTTGAGTATAAACATCGATATGTTTGGAGTTGCGTAGAATTTTGCTATTTTTCTATTGGGCTTTGGGTATGGGTTTCAGCCCGCCAACTCAGCTAATACCCTAACTCCTCCTCCAACTCCTCTTCATTCATTTTCATTTCCTAACACTCTCAAGCTAAAAGAAAAATGGGGGAAGAGAAAAGAAATCAAAATTCCTAAGCCCTAGTTTACTAGGAAATTCAAATTCAAGTTCTAGAAATCAAAGAGAAGCTTAGGTAAGCATCCTCTTCACCTTCTCCATCTCAATCTCTCTTCAATTTTCAGAAATTCCTAAACCCTAACTTAGGAAATATTTGCTTATGAGCTTAGATTGGAGCTTCTTGAGTTGAAGTTGAAGAGTGGTTAATCTTTCCTTTGTTTTAAAGCTTCTCACTTGTTTTGGGTTTAAAGGTGAGTTCTTGAACTCAAATCTATGTTTATAGCTTTCATTGTTGTTAGGTATGAATTCCCAACATCTATTTCATGTCCAATTGCTTTTGATTTGAATTGGTTCGGTGAATTATCCAATTTTTTGTATTTTGAAGTCAAAATCTTTGGAAATCCTTATATGGATGTTTGGACATGTTGTTCGGAGTGTATTAGTGAGCCTATAGGGCTGGGTAGTCGCTTGGCGTAAATCCCAAGCCATCGTCGCTCGTCCGATCGCTTCCGATATGATTTGCCATCATTGGCCTAGGAAAAATATTGCCCTGAGCTTCAGCTCAGACGTCTGGTATTAAGCTCAGATGTTTGTTGCTATGGAATAAAAATTCCAGTCTTTCAGCTCAGACGTCTGAACTTACTTCCCAAACGTCTGGGCGACCTAGAATAAAATTTTCAGCGCTTCAGCTCAGACGTCCGGGAGAACCACCAGACGTCTGGAGCTGACAATTCCAGCCAACTTGCCTGTTTTTAGATGGGTTTCCGTTTTAATCGATTTTTGTTGATCCAGTTGGTTGTAGTCACTTATTATCGACTTTAATGACTTCTTTTCTGGATTTTTGGGAGTATCCATTGGATGGATTTGATATCAATTTTTATGGTTTTAATTCACGTCGTCGAATGTGAATTTTTGGTGATAGATTGTTTCTACAATTATTTCTGTGATTTGTCACTTTAAAATTATAAAGGTTTCTATACTAGTAGGAAATACTCAAACTCTTCACAAAAATGATTTCAACATTTCTTTTAATATAAAGCTCGTTTTTAAAACCGTTTTTCAATCTATTAGTATATACAAACCTTTACCTCATTTGTTCGAGGAAATCTAATTAAACGACTTAGCAAAACAAGTGGTATGAAATGCTTGCATTTACTTCGTCGGTTAATTCTTAGACTTGTTCAATTGAAATCTTGTGACAATTTTTGAGTGGAAATCTACAATTTGTTCATAACTATTTAAGTTAAGCTAGTGGTTTTGGGACATGAAGCTAAACTCATTTATTTACTAGCTTAGTGTAATCTACACTTATTATTGATCAATGGTGATCATTTTATGGTTTAGACTAGCGATATGCGATGTCTCTTTGTCCACGTGGGGGACTGTACCTCATTTTATGGAGCTTTATCTCATTTTTTATAGGCTAACGACCTATGGTTTTATGGCGTTCGGTTCATCGGGCGTACCGTGATTGTACTACGTCGTTGTTCTAGCTTATCAGGTTCATTGGGCGTACCGTTATTGTACGACGTCGTTGTTTCGAATTACTTGAGTATTAGGTTCCTCGGGCGTACCATTATTGTACTACGTCATTGCACCGGCTCTATGGTTAGCGACCATGGATAGCGTCCCATTTGTGATATACGTGTTGGTGAGTTTTCATGCTCCCGTTTATGATAGACCTCCCCCTTTGTGTTTTTTGGATTTCTAATTATTGATTTATGGAATTTGCGTTTCACCACCTTTTGCGAGTAACATAGATATGTTTTGTCAATATTTGGGGTTTGGTGAATAAGCTAAAGAATGTGATATTCTTTTTGGATATTTGATGAGATTTGAGATATTGTATGATTTTTATTGTTATCAAATGTATACTTGTCACAGTATGGCATTATTGTTATCATACGTTTTTGTGGTATCTCTTATCCTTTCTCATCTTATATGATATTTATAGCTAGATTGATCCATTTATTTTTTTTCTTCTTAAATAATACTCGGGTCAGGCTGAGGTGTTCGAGGTGCTTCCACGTGACTTCTTAAGCAGGGTCTAGCTTCTGACTTTTGGCTAACTACTTTAGCTTAGTAGTTTTTTCTTTTATACATTTGAGTAAGAGACTCCTTGATGTATACATATTCTTTTGCTTAGCACTTGTACCTACTCTTTTGTGATGTAGTGGATCTTGTATGACCACTATTTTGATGTACACTTTTATGTGTTATATTCATATCTGTTTCTGCCTTTGTGAAATGAATATCTGTGACTGATTTGTGTTATGCTTATTTCTATATTTGTTTTTGAAGCCCACATAGCCACTGTGTAGTAGCTTTGAGTTTGTATTTGATATGTCGGATTTCCTCTTGAAATGAAATGCAAGTCCTTCTATGTGACATATCGGTACTCGCACAAAGCAATTACATAGATGGTCGCTCCTCAACAGCCTTATTCTTCGTGCTAGTCGACGGCATTACCCTGTAGTGTCCTTGGCTAGTGTGAGTATAGAGGTGGGGCGTCACACTTTTATGTAATGCGATAGGAAATTCAATATGTTTCTGCTTTAAATTGTTCAAAATATATCATGCGTAAGTATAAGATCAATATTTGAATATTGTGGTTATGTTAGTTAATAAAGTGGTTGTCATGTTTTCCTTTTCCATTTTCATTTTCATTTTGATAATTGTGTAAAAAGGAAATTGATCTTCTTTTCATGGATTTACTCTTTTTCAAAATGTTGTTCATGTTTATAAAAGAATAGAATTTATTTCCACTTATTTTGATATGTAATTTTGTGAAGTTTTCAACTACTAATAATTTAAAAGTGGGACTAATAAAGAAACATCATCTTCCTATAAGATGTCACTATATATACAATGATTCGTTTTCATACCTTATTTAACTATATCCATGCCTTTTAGTCTTGGGAAGTTAACAGTAAAGATAATATCAATATGGGTGAAAAAAATAATATCATAAGCATTAGAAAATTATTTAACTAGGATCATTTTCTAAAGGCGATGTTCATTTTTCAATCGACCCATGCGAAGAAGAGTAGTGTTGTCTGCAGATAAGTTGGAGGTGTCAGATTTGTTCCTTATCGATCATTCTTGGACTCTTCGATAGCAAGATGCTCTCAAGCAGTTAAAGGAAGTTCCTGGATTAGTGTAGAGGATGGTAGCATTGATATGTGTTGATGTCGATTTGGAATCAGACGATACAGAGGGAGAGAATGGGATGAATGGAAAACAAGCGGATAACATTAAACGTATTTGGGAAAAATTACAACTAAACGAAAACGAGTTGAATGAGAAAGGGAATGGTGCATTATGGCTAGCGTTGGAGGGCTTTGGTATAGATGATGATATCCTATGCTCTCTTGGTTATTCGAAACAAGCTATATAGTAAATAAAAAGTTATGCAGGAAGTCACGAAGTGCACAAAACTAAAAGCACTTGGTTGAATGATAACCCAATGGCTTCAAACTGTGTTGATGAGCTCAAACTAGCAATTTTGAGTAAACTCCTAGTTTTTGATAATTATAGTTTTGATTCACCAATAACTTCTCAAAGTGGGCATTAGGCTTTTGTGGAGGCATTATGGGGTCTTCAAATCCTGAAATTTACTCTTCCCATTCACTAAAGAACAGTACAAGACTTGATCTTTGAAGTAGATGCATTCAAAAATTATCCAAGACTTGATATTATTGGGCTTCTTGGGAATAGTGCAATAAAAATTCTTAATTATCCTTCCAAAGTAAATTTGCTTAATGGAGTTAGTAGAACAAACATCTTAGAGCAAAGGAAACATATTATCATTCATCTCTTAGGTGACTCTTTTTAGAATGGAAACTTGATGAAGCCCATGCTGAAAGAGTGATTGGTTCATTGCGGTTGTATTTGATGACATATAGACTTGTTGATGAAGAAACTTTTTAATGAGACGTCTGTATGGTATTTGATGGATGGACTGGGTTCAGCTTTACGGCACAGTGATGAGTTAAATTTCTAACTGCTCCTTTTTGTATATGCCTAAAGGGAAACTAGCATCTACAACAAGAATTTGGAGTTGTGGCAAACAAAAGATATCACCAATGGCGAAGAATGCACATGATTTTCTAATCCATATTGGAGAAGATAAGCATCGTTTTGCTAGACTTACCGCATGGTTCATACACAAGAAAATTACTACATTGAGGTGATTTTTAATATCGCATATAACACAAAACTTTGCAAGCATCAATTGTATTAATATTTCATAATTCAAATTATCGTAGGTGTTTGAAAGATTTTCCAAACTACTTAACTTGGTAATTCTTTCTTAATCTTCTATGACAGCCTCAATAACTTGAAGTATATTTCCTATGGATAGGCATGTGCTTTAGGTTTATACAAATAATCCACAGGTAGAAGAAAACCTAACATGCAAAATTTGCTCACAGTAAGAGTTACTTATTAGTGCATATCAGCTCCAGAATGTACTCATAATTCCTTGTTTTTTCTTATATACACCTGCATTTTTTTCAGAAAACAATCTTAAGTATACCTGTAAGTTATGCCATCTTTGGAACATCAACATATGAATTTATCATTATTTAATTATTATTTCATTGCAGCAAATGATCCTAAGAGTGCCGATATCATTTTGACAAGTATGAAAATTGACTCGAACGTAACAAAAGCTGATACATAAATCAGTAGAAGCTTGTCTTACGATGAACATTTAGCTGAGACAATTCACAAGGTAAGTACACCATCTTAATAGATATAGCATTGCTTGTTAATTCAAATTATAGATTTATCATAATTAGAAGCTTGAAGTGCTATGAATACAATAAGTTTACGGTATCAGATCTTACATTTATTTACCGATATGTTTCTTAGAGGGTGAATTTCGTTTTCTTTCATTTTAAAAATTAGCAACAATTGGTACTTGACGTATGGGGATTTCAAACTCAATACTTGTAGATCCATACTTAAGTTTCGTACATACTTTTAAAAGACGGTCTGTCCATATCTTTAGCATCAGACCATCCAATATCTAGAGATACTTTTAAAAGATTAGTACATACACAACGGGTATTTTTAGTTTGAACTTTCATTGTAATTATTGCTGTCTAATCAACATTAATTAATTGAATGTCTTATTTTATGCGGTTTTACTATTAAAAGTACATGTTGCATCTAGAACAATTTGCTTTGAAATGAGTGAAAGTGTTGCAAGCTTTGTTGTAAAGACCCAGAATTTCCGTCATTTGAAATTCGTATATTTAATTAATTTTAAATATTAATAAGTAAGATTTGGAAGTCGAATTTATTTTATTTCGTATATAGTGATTTAATTGTTTAATTAAATCGACAATTTAATGTTTGAAATTTTGGAAATAATTGGAATCTGGATCGAATGTGATTAAAAATGATTTATAAAGTTATATTAAATCATATTGAAGTTAAATTGATGTTTGTAAACTTTTAAAATTGAATTAAAAGTTAAATTGTGAAAATTGAGTATTTTAATATTTAATTGACGAGTAAAAATGACCATTTTTCAAATAGTCTCGGATTTCGACGAAACTAGTTTCATCGGATCCGTAATGTGAAATTATTGTAAGATTTCAAATTTCGTGTCAATCGGATTTAACGTTTGACCAGGGCAAGCCAAAACGCATCGAAATCGGTTTAATCGGATTAATTTAAATTTGATCATTTATTTCCGTAACTCTCACATACGACCGAATTAGCTCTCGAAACACGTTCCATTGTGTTCGGAACGTGGGTAAAACCTTAGAATTTCCAGCCGGCACGCTTGATTTGGAGTTTGGAAATTTTTCGATGAATAGTATTTGGAGAATTTTCTATAAAAGGACTCAGTTTTTCACATTTGCAAACCAAACGACCTTAGGGTTTCAGCCGCCACCTCCACTTTTCAATGGCCAAAAATGCATCTCCTTCCTCCCTCATTTTCTTCAAATCCACCCATTAATTCAAGAAACTTCCAACTACAATAACGTAGAGCACGACGAGAGCTAGACATTCAACAGTTATGATCAAAAATCTCGTGGTGGATCGATGGGAAAACGAGTTTGAACGTCGCGCGTTCGAGAGCCAATTTTGCAGCCTAGGCTCGACCGAGCTTCGAGGCGCTTGGGGCGTGGGTGGAGCCGTGGCGCGCGCGCGATATGGCGGGTCCTGATCGAAGTGAAGACGACCGGATGTGGCGCATCGATTAGGGTTAGAGGCGGCGTGGTGGGTTCAAGCGCGTGCGTTTTGAACTGGGTAGGGAAGAAGACATCGCGTGTGGCCCTGATTGTTTCAAGCAGATCTCACGGCCAGATTTGTTTAAGGTTTAAAAATATAAAGAAATTGTAAATTATTGTATTTTAAATCGTTCAAACTTTGAAATAACGTAACTTGTTCATACGAGGTCGGAAAATTACGAAACTTTTTGCGTTGCAATCGTTTCGACGAGCTCTTCGCAATGGAACTGGATTGGGGTCGATTGGAGATAGTGAAAATTTTGGGTAAAATTAAACGGTCGTTTAATTTTATCCGAAATGAAATACTGCAACCGTTATTGAAAGCAAGGTGAGAACTTCTCACTCAATCGAATATTGTATTTCGATTTAAATTTTAAATAGTTAGATTTAAAATTGTTGATAGTATTGATTGTGAAGATTGGATGATAAATTGTTATATATTGTGTTAAATAGACCCTATACGCCGTATATTAAGCGGATGTTATTTATTAAAAACATATACCGCTATAATTTCACCGTGAAGTGGAATTGGTATTATATATGTATTTGGAGTTGATTTCCCGCATTATATAGCGGATGAGACCCTATTGCGCCGCATAATAGCGGATAATATTTGTAAAATCCCATATACCGCGATATTCCATATTAAAGTGGAATTGGTATTGTGCTAACATCTGTGGATGCAGGGAAACAGGTTGGAGGGATCCAACTGGATTCCTCAAATAATTGAATTTATTTCAATGTTGTGTGTTGATTTATTTATAATCGCCGTGTGATTATATTGTGATTGAATTGTTGATAGCTATAATTTAGCCGGATATATTTTTGGTATCGTTGGATACCGAAAATAAATAAAAATTGGATTTTCGAAATGTTAGTTGAAAATTTATCGAAAATTTTATTTTTGATAATTTGATAAATTAAAACGAATTTATCTACTTAAAAAGGAAATAGATTTAGAAATCCATTTGGTAATTGATTTTTGGTGATTAAAGATAAATATTTTGAAAATGTTTGGAAATTTGATTTGGTGTTTTGAAATAAATTTGAAATTAATTGTTTATTAATTTACTATAACTAGTAAAATTGATTTATTAAAAATTTATCTGATTTAAATTAATCAGATAATTAAATTAATCCTACTTATGGACGTTGGATTATATTGGATGTTGAATTGTTTGACATCTTTGATATGTGATGCATTATGATATATTCTGATTTGTGTGTGATCTATATTTTGTTTATCTGTGATATATATATATATATATATATATTTATCTGTGATCTGTGAATGAAAGATAAGCGTTATAGTTTATACCGCTTGTTAATTATATTGTTATATTTGATCTATGATGGTTGAATGTTGTTGCACTATTGTGTTAAACCCGTGGACTACACAATAGACACACAAATGTTGATTTCACGTGGAAATCAGTTAAGTCACAGATTTTTATCAATTTTGGAAAATTGAGTTTTTGAATCCAAATTTTTTTTGAAATTGAAAGTTTTTGAAAGCGAGTTTCAAAATAAAAGTTATTTTAAATAACTTAATAAAAATTGGAATTTAAATCATTTGATTTAAATTTTGAATTCAATATTTTGAAATTGAATTCAATGAATTGGGAATTTTGGTTTAAAAGATTTTATAAGTATAAAAGGTGTTTTTATGGTTTTTTTTAACCAATTAAAATACGGTCTTGGGGAAATTTAAATTTATAATTCAAGTTTTATATTTGAATTGATTTAAACTGCGTAATTATAACCAGTTTTTCCCAAAATGAAAACTATCCATTTTCAAATAATAATATCTTTTATAAAGTGAAAAGATTTCCAACTTTGTATTGAAAACAATTCAAGTTGAAATGAAATTGTAAATAGTTTGGAAAAACTATGAATTAACCTTTGTAACGATATTAAAATTTATTTTGAAATAAAAGAGTATTTCAAAAGGTGTGTCTTTTATATTATAAAAGACTTGAATTATGAACAGTTTTGAAAGCTATAAATTAAATCTTAATTTTAAGATTTAATGGGTTAATCAAATTGAAATGGAAATTGATTTGGAAATCTGTGAATGAAACTTTGTGAAACTAGGTAAACTTTGTGAAGTAAATCTTTTTGTTTAAAGATTTAAAAATGGTAATTTGTTTAAACCATTTAAAGGAAGGATTTGGGTAATAAATTGTGACTTAATTGA